>JARQOD010000005.1:80454655-80722955 GCA_033576555.1 Oophaga sylvatica
GCCAGATTTGGCGCATCTTATAGATTCGCCTTTTCTGGGGCAGCTGAGAGCTGATGTTTTTAGTCTGGGATGGGGCCAATGCCCATGGCCCCTTCCTAGGCTATTAATATCAGCCCAAAGCTGTCTGCCTAGCCTAGCAAAAATACACACCAAAATCGCGTGTTTTTGCCGCAGCATTTTTCCTGCAAAGAGATGCAGAAACCTTTGCAGAAATTTCTGCAAGCAAATACTCAACGTGCGCACATAGCCTTAGGGTATGTTCACACTGCATTTTTGGAATAGTGCCTGAAAAAAGCATCCAGAGAGCACTGGAAAGATTCTTCCTATTTATTTCTATTGAAAACGACATTGCAGTTCATACTTTCAGGTCTTTGGGTTTTTTTTTTAACAGCTTCAAGTTAAAAGAAGTGTCCTGACTATTCTTCAGGCATTTTCCACTAGGATGCCACTCCATTCTTTACAATAGAAGTAAATGCGAAGACTAAAAAAATAAACACTCTGAAGATACCCGGGCGTATGTAAAGAAAATGTTCCAAAGAAAATTAACGTTAGCAAAATGTGAAAAACGCTTTGGGATAATAAAACACCAGCACAGCATTTTTTAAGTAGTTTCTGCTGGAAAAGCTTCACGTTTTTAACTGCAGGTGAAACGTGGTGTGAACTTATCCTTAATTTGAACCTGACCAATCTGTGGGTAGCAAGTATCAGGCACGGGCTGTATAAACTCAGCCAGGTATGTATGAGTCTGAAACGCTGCAATGTTTCAGAGAAGAACATGCTTTAAAAGTCTGCTCCCTGACTGCTGCCCTGGATTGACATGTCACTGCTGAGTTTATACAGCCGTTGCTTGATACATGCTGGCCACACATTGAGCAGCATGTTTCAGGTTGTCCTTAAAGGGTTGTCCACTACTAGGACAACCCCTTCTTAAACAAAATGTTTGGCCCCGATGAAGTAATAAAGCCTATACTAACCTCCCATGCCGACACCGTTCCAGCCATGTTGGCACTTGCGGTCCTTTGGCTGTGATGCGGTTGAATGACATGTGAGGCCTGGCGTCCAATCAGCGCTGGCATCACTGGCTCCTCCTTCAGACAAACTGATCATGAAGAGGAAGTCAGGGATCAGCCGCAGCCCTAGCTTCATGTTCAGTTTGTACAAATGTGGAGACAGTCCTTTGGACATTGAGTGCCGACACAGCGGGAACAGCATCGGCACGTGACGTGAGTATAGGCTTTATTATTTTATCGGGGTCGAACATTCAGTTTAAGAAGAGGTTTTCCTAGTAGTGGACAACCCCTTTAAGGGTGTGTGCAAACACAGATGTTTCAGGAGTTTTATTTTCAGATGAAATCTGTTTAAAAGTCACCAGAAAAATCACTTGAAAAACTCTTTTTTATTAATTTCTATTTTAAAACCATTTTGCTTTTCATATGTTCAGTCTTTTGAACTTTTTATTTCACTTGAGGTTTTGAAAAACACCTGATGGGAGAAAAGAACGTGCACATCAGTTCTTTGAAGCAGCTCTTGGTGGAATCCACTGCAAACTAGGCACTATCCAATCAAACCAGAGCAAAAAAAAAAATTTTCAGGATAGAAATTTTTGTAAAACATTTTCTAAACTCTTCAAAACCACTTCAGGGAACAAAAAACGAATCTAAAATATACCCAAAGGAGTGTTTCCCGAAGTGTGCACATTCTCTTAGGCCCTGTGCACACGTTGCGGATTTTGCTGCGGTTCCGCAGCGGTTTGATCCGCAGCAGAACTGGATGCCATGTACAGTACAATGTTAGTGAAGGGAAAAAAAAAGCAGTGCACATGATGCGGAATTTTCCGCGCGGATTTGGTGCGGTTTTAAAACCGCAGCATGTCAATTCTTTGTATGGATTCCGCAGTGGTTTTACACCTATTCCATTATAGGTGTAAAACCGCAGGGCAAATTCGCACAAAAACCGCGTCAAAACCGCATCTGCGTTTTTCTGCCAAGAGGTGCAGATTCTGTGGGAAAAATCCGCAGGCAAATCCGCAACGTGTGCACAGACCCTTATACTTAAGGGACCAATTTAAGACTAACATGTTGTGAGCCAGTGTTAGAGAGCAGTGTGCAGGAACAAGATGTGTTGAATTGATTAAAAGTAGGACAAGGAAGAAAGCAGTGTGTATAGAAGTCACGATCACCCTAAATAAATCAATAACAAACCATAGAATAAACCATATAATGGATTTTTATTAATGCAAAAACACACTGACAAAACAGACTGAAGATAAAAACATTAAAAAGGACCCTACAAGAAAAAGGCCCATATGAAACCACTGAGGGTCCGTGTAGGGACCCACAAATAATCTCTCAAAGTTAGCTGGCAGATACAGGTAAGATATACAAATCCTGAGTGCAATACAAAGAATGTGCCAAAGCATGACAATATGATGAATACAAAGTATCAATCAACAATAAAGAATATCAAAATACAAACACATGATGTATTGACCACCAATGAAGCCCATGCAGAGTAATCCACACCATCAATGGGTGTAGGAAAAGGTATCTCATGATAATAACATAGGCAGTGTAAATATGTACACCTTTGTATTAATGCACCTATATGACACATTCTAATAATGGCCCTAAATGAATCATTGCGAGGAGAGACTCCTTCCTATCAATCCGTGCCCAATAGACTCTCAAATATGCAAAAGGACCAATACCTTAATAAAGGAGAGAAAGAGGACAAAATCACCAATGGGTACACATGGGAGAGAGGTAAGGAGAAACCAAGATGAAAAAGTGCAATAAAGGAGAACAGTGTCTCATATGAAGACCATGTCAGAGAATAAACCTGTAGCCAGCATGAAATGAAATGAGAGAACTGATTAGGGCCCCGTCTCACATAGCGACGCACCAGCGATCCCGACAACGATATGAACTTGTCAGGATCGCTGGTGTGTCGCTACATGATCGCTGCTGAGCTGCCAAACAGGCAGCTCAGGCAGTGATCAGGACAGCGACACTGCGGGTAACGTCGCTTCAGGTCAGTCGGGGACACCGCACAGCATCAGTGACGTCAGAGGGAGTCCCGGCTGACCTAAAGTGAACTGATTACTGTGGGAAGCAATCAATTAAGCTTCCCACACTAATCACTTCCTCTCCTGTTGCCGGGAGGGAACTCATTCACTCGGGGGCTTACAGCTGAGCAGCAAGCATTAGCTGCGCTGCCAGCTGTAAGCCAGTTAACCCTTTGTGAAGGGATCTGACTGTGCACCGGATAGGTAAGAATAATGTTGCTTTATTATTTATTTTTATTACAGGAGACCAAGGGCTTCGCACGGATTACCTGTAAAATAAAAGATGGCCAAAAAATGTGTGATTATTTCATTAAAATGATTTTTAATTAAAGTGTGTGTGTTTTATTTATTTTTCATACAATAGGATTAATAATTGAGAGCTGTCTAATTGACAACTCTCAATTATTAACCTGGCTTAAAGTCACCTTTCAATAGCAAGGTGGCTTTAACCCATTATTAACCCATTTGCCACCGCTACAGGGCAATGGGAATAGACGGGCAAAGTGCCAGAAAAGGCGCATCTAATTAAAGATTTGCCTTTTCTGGGGTGGCTGGGGGCAGATGTTAGTAGCCGAGGGGGGCACAAAATAAATGCACCCTCCCTAGGCTAATATTATCTGCCCCCATTCGCTGGCTTTGTCTGTCTGGTTGAGAAAATAGCGCGGGAGCCCACGCATTTTTTTTCAACGAATTTACACCTTTAATTAACCCCTACATGTGTGAAATTTTGCACACATACACTCATGTAATTGTTAGTGAAAACCATATATCAAACTACATGAAATGACATGGTTAACTATGTAAACCATGTGTCATTTCATGTCAGGTCTGAAATTTCACAAAAGTCGGCAATTGAATTAGCGGCTATTACAGTATGTAGAAGTGTATGACCTATATATATATATATATATATATATATATATATATATATATATATAATTATTTGCTTTTTCTGTACATTTTTTTTGTTACAATGTGATTTTGACATGAGTTTTTACATAGAACTGCTCTATCTAAAACGTCATGTTAAAATCGCATTGCATACAGATGGAAAACGGATGGTGCGATTAAAAATCGCATACAAATCGCATACAAATCGCATGACAATTGCATATATTCGGACCGTTTTTTCCATCCAGAAAACGGACGTTTTTTTTTTTCCACAAATGGGTATGAGCCCTAAGAGGTGCACACCACGCCACTCATGGACACCACACCACGCCAGCTCCTTTGCTGAATTTGTTGGGTGGGTATAATAACTATGCCTCGTTCTCCCCAGCTCAACTTTTTCTGTAGAGCTGATTTAACTTGGCGTGAAAACGCCAAAAGTCACAAAAAATTTTCTCAACTCCACATTACAGAAACATTTTGCGACTTCTCAAAATGGTTTACAACAGTTTTAGGGCGAAAACGTTTTGCTGAATCTCCTGATTCAGAGGCCCCTTAGATAACAAGTGACCACGTATCGCTCCTCGTCCCATTGTTTCTGTGACAGTTGATTAGCCCTCACTTCAGAAGCAGAATTCTTTAATCTTGGTTTTCCCCTGGCACCTTTCTGTTTTATCTATTTATTCTACAGCCTTGTACAGAGATATTCATCATACACAGCGCCTGCACATGTCCCCTCTCAGGCTTACAATATAATTTCACTGTTTTGGGACTCATACTAAGGTCAATTGTGTTCCTATAAAATTTCCCCATCAGTATGATTTGGACTTAACCCCTTAACGACCGTGATATGCAATAAGGCCGCCATTAAGAGGTCTTAATCCCTCATCATGGTTTTAAAACGGTGACCAGAAATAAGAGAATAGTGCCACCCCGTGGCCAAAATTCCCTTGGATGACAGTTGTACATGACAGTTGACACACAGCGGTATCTGCCTCTGCCAGTTTTGGAGCCGGTTGGGGCCAACTAGCACCTTAAATACCAATGTACGGTACCTATTTATTTAAAAGATGATTAAAAGACTCCTAAGGCATGATCGACCCCCCTCCATGATCGTAATCGTGGGTGCCGACCATTGCCATGATACCCTGAGGTCATCTGTTGACCCCAGGGTATGGTGGCTTGTGAGATACAGCTATAAACAGGGCCTAGCAGGTACAATCAGTAACTCACTGACAAGTCTCAGGCACTGCAGTACACAAGTATGTATGTAGGTTGCGAAAATAGGGCGGGAGCCCACGCATTTTTTTTCAGCAATTTTACACCTCATATATATATATACATGTCATTGAATTTGTGACACATATATATATATATTTATAGTTCATACACTTCTACATAGTATAATAGCCGCTAATTCAATTGCCGGCTTTTGTGAAGATGCAGAACCCGACATGAAATGACACTTGGTGTACATAGGGTTAACCATGTCTTTTCATGTAGTTTGATATCTGATTTGCACAAACAATTACATGAGTGGCTGTGTGCAAAATTTCACACCTGTAGAGGTTAATTAAAGGTGTAAATTCGTAGCAAAAAAGTCCGTTTTTTTTTACAACGAATTTACACCTTTAATTAACCCCTACAGGTGTGAAATTTTGCACACATAGACTGATGTAATTGTTTGTGCAAATCAGATAGCAAAGGACATGAAAAGACATGGTTAACCCTATGTACACCAAGTGTCATTTCATGTCGGGTGCTTCTGTCTTTTCACAGAAGCCGGCTTTACCCGGCAATTGAATCAGAGGATATTTTACTATGTAGAAGTGTATAAACTATACATATATGTATATATATATTTCACAATGACATGTATATATATATATGTATTCTATGTGTGTATATTTAGTGTTTACAAGGAAAGAAAGAGGTTTTTTTAGTTGCGATATTTTGTTCCCATAGACTTACATGGGACTTCCGGTATCGGTATCGGTATCGCCGATATTTTAGTGATATCGGCGATACCATTCCGATTCCGATACTTTTGGATATCGGAAAGTATCGCTCAACTCTAACTGGAAGCGATCAAAATATGTTATATATCCCAAAATGTTACCAATAAAACCCCTAATTTATCCTGCACAAAACCAGGCCCCACGCAGGTTCGTCATCTGTCACTATAAATATGGGAGGTTTCCACATTGCTGGTAGAACAAAGACTCTGGAAAAGGCTCCAACATCCCCTCAAGTGAAATCTGCGCTTCCAAATGCCCCCCTCCTTCTGAGCCCCACTGTGGCTAATCTGCAGTTAGCGGCCACATGTTTGGCATTATTGTAGCGGGGAGAGCGCATTTAATAATAATAATAATCTTTATTTTTATGTACCGCTAACATATTCCACAGCGCTTCACAGTTTGCACACATTATCGTCGCTGTCCCCGAAGGAGCTCACAATCTAGATTCCCTATCTGTATGTTTTTGGAATGTGGGAGGAAACTGGAGTGCCCAGAGGAAACCCACACAAACAGGGGAGAACATACCAACTCCTTAAAGATGTTGTCCTTGGGAGGATTCGAACCCAGGACTCCAGCGCTGCAAGGCTGTAGTGCTATCCAATGAGCCACCGTGCTGCCCGATTTGCTTTTAGCAATTTACAGGGTGCATGTCGCCAGAAGCACAAGCTGGGCACAATATATGGGGGCGCTACAATATATGGGGGCTTTACACTCTATAGGGTCAGAATGTATGGATACTAGACTGGCATATTTGCAGTTTTTCCAAATAAAGCCTGTTACAAAATAGTCATTGCAGCCGTAGATGAAATCATTGAGAGGTGCAATTTCTTCAATGAGGTCACTTTGGGGCATTTTATGCTATCCTGGCACTTTCGGGGCTTTGCAAATGTCGCCCACAAATTATCCCAGGGCTTCAACATCCAAATAGTGCTCCTGCCTCCTCAGCCCTGACGTGTGGACTAACAATAGTTTCAGATGACATATGGGGCATCACCACGTTCAGGAGAAATTGCGCAATAAATTGTGGGGTCCAGTTTTACCTATTAACATTTGTGTACCTGAGTTTTCAGCAAATACAAAAATTACATTTTTGCCACTAAAATATATTTCCACAAAATTCTATGAGGAACATGTGGTTTCACAATACTTACTACACCTCACAGATGAATTCCTTAGGCAGTGATGTTTCCAATATGGAGTCACCTGGGAGGGTTTCTGCTGATCTGGCACCTCAGGGGCTCAAACGGAATCTGCGCTGTAAAAGCCAAGTAGCTCTCCATCCGATCACTGCCGTGTGCTCAAACAGTAGTGTACAAGTGGGATACTGCCACGTTCAGTAAAAATTGAATAACAAATTGTGGGGTTCATTTTCTCCTATTACCGCTCATGGAAATTATAAAATTGGGGCTAAAACAGTGGAAAAAATGTAATTTTTTTGTTTTCATATCTATATGTTATAATGTCTTGTGGATCACCTGTGGGTTAAACATGCTCAATACATGATTTCCTTGAGGGGTCTACTTACCAAAATGGGGTAACTTGGCAGTTTCTGCTGTTTTGACATATCAGGGGCTCTGCAAATGCAACATGGCATTCACAATCTATTCCTGACAAATTTACACTCCAGAAATCAAATAGTGCTCTTACTTTTCCGAGCCCTGCCATTTGCCCAAACAACAGTTTTTGGCCACATATGGGGTATCTTCGCGTTTGGAAGAAATTGCGTAATAAATTACAGGATCCGTTTTTTCCTATAATCCATTGTAAAAATAACAAACTTGGGGTTAAAGTAAAATTTTAGTAGAAAAAATGTAATTTTCGTTTGAGTTCAGCAAGCTCAACATCCCCCCTAAATTAATTCCTGGTTGGGTTTAGTTTCCAAAATGGGGTCACTTATGGGGGTTTCTACTGTTTTGGTTCCTCTGGACCTCTGCAAATGAGACATTTTTCAACGTTTTCTACACAAATTTACATTCCACTGCCGCGGAAACACTTAAACGCTAGTTAAAATGCATCCAATGCAATCCTATGGGATTCCGCAGTTGCTGTGCCCATGCTGCTTTTTTTTCCGCAGCGTAATCGCATTGCGGAAAAAAAACCACAGCATGTTCATTAATTTTGCGAAATGGATTGCATTAAAATGCTCACTTTACGCATGTGGTCATGCCCACCATACGTCATGTGCGGATGGTACCCAGGGTCTGGAGGAGAGGAGACTCTCCTCCAGGCCCTGGGTACCATATTCCTGTTAAAAATAGAATTAAAATAAAAAATAGGGATATACTTACCCTCTGTCGGCCCCCGGAGTCCTCAGCGTTGCATGCGGCGGCTTTGTTCCCAGGAGTGCTTCGTGCCAAAATGACCTTTGTGACGTTGCGGTCAAGTGACCGCTACGTCATCAGAGGTCATTCTCGCAATGACTCACTGGGAACGGAACTTGCCGGCAGCGCCGCTGAGGATCGGGAATGCCGCTGAGGAGATCGGGGGCCAACAGGAGGTGAGTATATCCATATTTTTTATTTTTTTTATTATTTTTAACATTCTATCTTTAACTATTGATGTTGCATAGGCGGCATCAATAGTAAAAAGTTGGTCACACTTGTCAAGCACTATGCTTGACAAGTGTGACCAACCTGTCAATCACGTTTCCAAGCGATGCTTCAAACGCATGCGTTTTACCCGCGGCGGGGAGTGCGGAAATGCTGCGGACAATTCCGCAGCATTTCTGCAAAGTGGGCACAAAGCCTAAAGAGCACAGGCATGGTGTGAGCACAGGCATGGTGTGATGCATGGACATTTAAATAAACAAACACTGAGCTTAAAGAGAGAATCCTAAATTAGGTAAGATTAAAAAAGTTGTGTGAAAGTTTTATGGACCCCATATGCATGTGGGATCAAAGGGCTGGTGGTGCCTTCATTGTTTTTGGAGGAAGTTGCTCAGATTTGGTAGTGGGCCATAAATCCTCCTGACAAATTGAGTCGTGTGTGAACAGAATCAAAGATGGTAATGAATTTGTATTCCCAAACCCTGCAATGTTTCTGTGATCTGAAATTGCCTTTCAAAATGACAACTTTCATATTATCTATGTTGTGTCCTGGACCACAGAAATGTTTGGCCACAGGTAAATGTTTTTTTTTGTCTGTAATTGTATGACGATGAGACTTCATCCTTGCTCTCAGTCTCTGTCCTGTTTCTCCAACATAGAGGCCACCCACAGGACATATATTGCACAGAATTAAATATACCACATTAGAAGAGGAACATGTGAATGTATCGGGGATCTTATAGTTTTGCTGTGTGTTGGGGATTTGGATCTTTTCGTTGGTTTCTATATGAATGCAGGTTTTGCATCTCCTCCCATTGCAAGGATATGTCCCTCTTGGTGAATCTGAGGGCATTAAACTTTGGATCATGATGTTTCTTAAATTAGGAGGTTGCCTGTAACATGGCAAGGGAGGGTCTTTGAATAATATTTTTAACCGGTCATCCTTGTGTTGGATATGGTGAAGTTTCTTAGCCGTTTTTCTCAGTATTTCAAGTTGTGAGCTGTAGGTCACCATCAGAGGTACACAATGATTTTCTCCTTTTTTCTGTATTGAAGTACTTGACTTCTATGGATCCTTGTGGCCCTAATGATCTGATCATCAATGGAGGTGGGATGGGAATCTTGATTTAAAAATGACATTCTAAGATGGGTTAGTTGTTCATCCCTGTCCTTAGGACTGGAACAGATTCGGTTGTATCTGAGGGCCTGGCTGTAGACAATGGACTTTTTAATGTGTTTAGGATGGAAGCTGTCCCATCTGAGGCATGTGGGACGGTCAATTGGTTTCCGATATACTGACGTTTGGAACAAACTATTTTGGACTTTTATGGTGGTGTCTAGAAAGCTGATTTTTGTTTTTGAGTGGTCCAATGTCAAGTTTAAGGTAGGATGAAATTTGTTGAATTTGTCATGGAAATCTAGAAGTTCTTGTTCGGACTCAGTCCAGATTATTAAGATGTCATCGATGTAACGGAAAGACAATGTTGCATGTACGCCACTCAGTATATGAAGCCGATTCCAAGGAAACATGAGCTCTGTTTGAATGAGGTCCTGGAAAAGAGAGGATGATGGGAAAGAGAGGTAGAGTGCTATCTAAAGGCACTGTCACACTTAGCGATCGCACCAGCGATCACGACAACAACACGACCTGGCGACATCGTTGGTGCGATCGCTATGTGGTCGCTAGTTAGCTTCCAAACACATAGATCTCATCAGAGATCAGCGATCTGTATATTGACCTCTGCGGTCGTTGGGAAAACCTAGTCCCGCCTGCCCCGCTGGTAAAGTCGTTCATAAAGGGTGTCACACTCAGCGATTCAGGCTCACCAGCGGGACACAAAAGACCAAAAAACGGCTCAGAACGTTCATGAACGATCAGCGACATCGCAGCAGAGGCCACATCGCCGCTACATGTCACACACAGCGACGTCGCTAACGAGATCGCTGCTGCGTCATAAAATCGCTGACGCTTTAGCGATCTCGCTAGCGATCTCGCTTAGTGTGACAGTACCTTAAGAGCAGTAGATGAGTCAATCTTACTTGGTGAGAAAAGTACAACTTGAATCTTGCGCACCTAGTGTGGTTGTGCAAGGAGGCACAACACTGGAAAAGTTTGCAAATTAGGGTAAGGGCCTGTGCACACGTTGCGGATTCCTAGCGGTTTTGCCTCGGTTTTTCGCGGCGGAAATGCCGCGAAACCGCGGCAAAACCGCTTGCACAGTACAACACATTATGGCCTATGGGATTCTGCAATGCTGTGCACATGCTGCGGGTTTTTCCGCGGCGGAATCGCATCGCGGGAGAATCCGCAGCATGCTCATTCTTTTTTGCGGAACCGCGGCGATTCCGCCGCCATAGGAATGCATTGAACCAATTACTTTCCGCATGTGGCTGTGCCCACCATGCGGAAAGTAAGCGGTTCATGTGCGGATGGTACCCAGGGTCTGGAGGAGGGGAGACTCTCCTCCAGGCCCTGGGTACCATATCCATGTAAAAACAATAATTAAAATAAAAAATAATGATATTCTCACCTTCCGGCGTCCCCCGTAGCTTTCCCGCCTCTCAGCGACGCTCCCGCCAATCCCGTTCCCAGTAATGCATTGCCAGATGACGTAGCGGTTTCGCGAGATGCCACGTCATCGGGGTGATTGTTGCAAAGGACGCCTGGGAACGCGATTGGCCGGGAGCGTCGCTGAGAGGCGGAAAAGCTGCGGGGGCCGCCGGAAGGTGAGAATATCATTGTTTATTATTTTTTTTATTATTTTTACATTAGATCTTTTTACTATTGATTCGGCATAGGCGGCATCAATAGTAAAAAGTTGGTCACACTTGTCAAACACTTGTTTGACTCGTGTGACCAACCTGTCAGATAGCTTGTAAAACGCTAGCATTCTGCAAGCTAATTACGCTTGCAAAACGCTAGTTTTTAGAGGGAATACGCATACCTATAATATGCGTATTTCCTGCAGCAGGGAGGTGCAGAATTGGCGCGGAAATTTCCATGGCAATTCCGCAACGTGTGCACATAGCCTAATCCTTCCACTGGTATGCTGCCCAACTGTAATAACATTGAGATGATTTTCCTCTCCCAGCAGAATTTTTTTTTTACTGTTTTAACCCTGGAATAGGTGAAGGAGGGGTGATGTTATATAATATGTGTGTACAACATTCTTTTCTTGGGGATGAAGTTATAATATACGTACTTCACTGTTAAAGAGTTTGATAGATATTGATTGGTTCCTCAGTTAGTACAACAACACCCATTAGTAAAGAAAATGGGGTATAAATAGCTTACAACAAAATCATTTTATTACACACCAGGTGAAGGCCTACATGGCTGAAATGCATTGTTGTTTTTTTATATATAAAAAAAAGTTTAATGTTTTTATTGTCTTTTATAAAATTTTGCATTTTACTAAAATTTCAACATCAGCGATACTAGGTTCTTTGGCTATATGACCCTCTTATTCCAAATTGAGTTAAGGATCCTTTGAAGGAAGCGCCCTGAAACTTCTTTATTCACATTGGCTGTTTGGAATCTTTGGTAAATCTTACTCTGGGCGACCATTAATTATAATTCTCCACAGTAGAGGAGAGGTAACGGTTTACAGCTGTGACACAGCTCTGAGCTGATGTTGATCATAGGGGTTTTAATCCAGCTTCTTTTCATCACACAGAATCACTTCTCTTCATGTCAGGGTGAGTTTCCACGGTCAGGAAACGCTGCGTGTTTGGCGCTGTGCGCTGGCGCAGCGCCAAACACGCAGCGTCCAGATGTTACAGCATAGTGGAGGGGATTTCAAGGAATCCCGTCTCCACCATGCGTAACAATACGCAGGTGGCAAACCTGCGTAAACGGACATGCGGCACGTCTTTTTAGACCGCAGCATGTCCTCGCGTATTGCGGCGACGGTGCGTCGCCGCAACAGAATTAACACAGGGCTATGTAGCCCTGCGCTCTTTCCGGAGGTGTTCCGGAGGTGTTCTGAACACCTCCGGAAAGATCGCGCGTCAGAAAGGGGGCGGGGCTTAGACGGAGCGGAATTTCCGCTCCGTCCAAAGCGCTATGGTTCCGGACCGTGGAACCATAGCCTAATGCTTCATAAACATATATGAAAGTCTCTTCTCTTCACGCACAGTGTCTTAGCCTAAGCAGATCTGTGCCTTGCTCATGCAGTGAGGTGGGGGAGGGGGTTGAGTCCGGTGCTGTAGCTCTCTCACTTCTATCTTGAGGTAATAAAGATGCTCCTGGCTGTCCTGACTGCTTCTATTATCACAGCAGTCGCTTCCCAGGAAAAACTGGTGTATACAGCTTTTCTGATTTCAGTCTGACAGGAGAATCTGTAGCACACAGCTTACTCTTGGATGTCCAGGACACAGTAACAACTTTCCCAATATCCCATGGGGATGAGCTAACCATTCACTGTCTGCTATAACCATTTTAATCCCTATATTTTGATAATTCTAAATCAACAGTGCAGTTTCTATCTGTCACAACAATATTCAGCAGTCCCGAGCTGTGTAGATGTGAATCCAACTCTTTGGTGAGGTAAAAGTCTTGTTAGCATTTCTCTCGCTCCCTCTGCTTTCTTTCTCTCTCTGCTCCACCCTCTCTCTATAGATTATAATAGGAGGCATAACCTGGCACATAATTGTGCTGGAAGTCTGTTTTGTCTTGAGCAAGACAAAGTTTTTTCACAGTTGATGGTGAGCTCAGGATTCAAGAGGAGGGGAAGAAGTGGCTTATAAGTGAAAGAGAAAGAAGCTGTTTTTTTTCTGATAAGATATATTGCAAAGTCACATATATTTCCTTGCATTATTGACTTATGAAAGGTTTATTAAAAGCATAGTTACCTTTTAAATTGCCCGGTGCTGAAGATTTGACATTTGCAAAGTGTCAGTTTATGCTACTGATTGCAATGTAAAGAGTAAAGTCTGTATGTACACTGTACACGGCAGTAACTGCAGCAACATTGGCACAATTTAGTGCAGATAGGGCTGCGGCAAATTTGATACAGAACCTTCACTGTGTAATGGGGCTCTGTCAGTGGTCACCTGGCAGCTCTAAAATAGCTACCATGGACAAGCTTAGCGCAAGCCACTCCACTTACCAGAGCCCAGGGATGACTTTTATCCTTCATCCTTTAACCGCTGTAAAGGAATCTGGACTGAGGCATTGGCCCATGGGCTGGAAGCTTAAATAGGGTGTGGTGCTTTACAGTTGGCCGGAGCAAGGAGCTGATTACTCCAGCTCGATACTACACACACTCAGCCAGACTGGACGGCACTGCAGGTCCCAGTTACCTTATCTAAAAGGCTGCGCCATCATCCATAGCCTCTGGTCCCAACGTCTCTTCTATCACCAGCTCCACACACAGAATTAATACGCATGGCGATATAAGCATACGTTGCAGGAGCAGGTCCTGGTGGAAATGTGTCACTGAGGAAATTCTACCATCAATGTGTCCCATGTGAACATACCAGAACAATAGTTAAAATTGGTTGTGACGGTAAAGGATTCCCTGGTATTATTACATAGTATTTATTTACTACTAGTATGTGCTGAAAAGGGAACGTATCTTCTATTTCACGCTCTATTCGACACACCTCAACACATTCTCTGGTGAGAAATCCACTTTAATGATATAATTCTTGAGTAGTGTTGTGTTACTTCACTATAAAACCACAAATGCAGAACCAATGTCTGTAAATGAGTGTTCCGGGGCCATAGTAACCAAATAGCTTTCAGGTTTCTCCGGCACTTCAATCTTTCACTGATACCCAATTGTACGGACCTCTTTTCGCAAGTCACAGTCATTCTTTTCTGCTATGAAATCTTCTGCTTGTACGTGTTGGCCGCCACTTGGAACTGGTTGAGCTCACGCGATAAAGCTCACGACTATATTCCTCATGACGGTGTAATAAGGGAGGAGGCAGCCTGGCGTCACAACCCTGTGATATCAGTCCTATCTGAAGAATGTATATGTATTGCTGTGGCACAGGCGCAAGGTGCCTTCAACCACTAAAGTCCTATGACATCAGCAGCAGAGCCTAAGAAAAAAATGATGGGTCCCTGGGGTCCTCAGGCTTCATCCTAGTCAGTGTAATGAATAGTACAGCCCTGGGGTGTTTGGTCCCTTTTGAGGTGCAACATGTATCTCATGGATCACAGCTGTCTCAGAGGAAGGTTTGTGATGTTGTTACTATATCTGTGATTGGCTTGCTGTTATTCTTGTTTCAGTTTCTGCCTAGTAACAATGATGTAATGGGGAGGAGGAGACTAGGCAGGAGCAGGAAGTCCTGGGTAAGGGGAGCAGGAGAGAGGAACGAAAATAAAGTATGGCTGTTTAAACCTACCATCCAGCATCTCTGTGTGGCCTTCTGGAGTTCCCTTCATCTGCACAACAACACCACAACTGGCGACGAGGAAGCGTTCATCATCAGCTAAAGGTATTTCAGCTCTACAACAATGGCCTGTTTACCTGACTTCCCTGCTTTTGATGTGCATCAGTCCCCAGCTAACCTAGCAGCATGTTGGGAGAAATGGCTGAAGCGTTTTGATATATTCCTACAAGCCATGAACATATCAGATGATACCAGGAAGAAAGCCATGCTATTACATTATGCAGGGGAACAAGTCTATGATATCTTCACTACTCTGCCTAATACAGGAGAAGATAAAGACTATGAGCTCAGTAAGGCAGCATTAAGCAAGTATTTCTCCCCACACAGAAATGCAGCATTTGAAATCTTCAAGTTTAGACAATTAAAGCAGTCAGCAACAGAAAGCATTGATGAATATCATGTCCGACTACGGCACCTTGCAGCTTACTGTGAATTTACAGATGTCGACAAAGAGATCCAAATGCAGATTTTACAAGGCTGCATCTCCTCTAAGTTACGGAGACAAGCCCTCAGAGATCCCACCATGACTTTAGCAAAACTGCTTGAAACAGCACGTGTAAATGATACCGCCGAAAAACAAGCTAAACTCATAGAGAACATTGAGTGCGAGGCGGAAGCACCATCTTGTATAGCAAAGCTGACACAGAGACCGCCTGTGCCTCGTATGCAAGGGGCAACTTGCTACAACTGCGGAGGGTCGTATCCTCACCAGAATGTCTGCCCAGAAAAAGGGGGGACCTGCCATAATTGTGGAAAACAAAACCATTTTGCAAAAGTGTGTAGATCCAAACCACAATCCCCTCATTCCACAGTACAACCCAGGTCACAGAAAATCCAAACGCTGCAGCTTACTGACGAGCCTATTCTCAGTGACTGCAGAGGGATCTCAAACACTGCACGCACTTACCAAGGCGACTTATCCTGATAAATGGTAGTCCGGTGGAAGCCCTAGTAGACACGGGGGCATCAGTAAACATCATCAGCCGTGCAGTCTATAGCCAACTCCCGAACAGACCTGCTCTACAAAGCACTAGCCTAAAGATTTTTCCTTATGGTTCAGCATCTGCACTGCCCCTGTGTGGCAAATTTCAGTCAGAACTTGCAGCTGACGGGAAGTCCATCACCGACACTGTATATGTAGTAGAGTGCTCCGCAGACACGCTTCTCAGCTGCAGGAGTGCTATATCTCTGGGTCTGGTCAACCTGGTCAATAGCGTCACAGGTCCTTCGGCCCAACACATCATGCAGAGATACCCCAATCTCTTTAAAGGTCTCGGTAAGCTAAAAGACGTTCAGATAAAATTGCATATTGACCAGTCAATACAGCCGTCTGTTCAACCTCACAGGCGCATCCCATTTCATGTCCGCAAACTTGTGGAGCAAGAACTGCAGGATCTGGAAGCGTCTGATGTTGTTGAACGAGTTGAAGGCCCGACTCCTTGGGTATCGCCCATTGTTGTTGCACCAAAACCAAAGCAGCCTGGTAAAATCCGGCTATGTGTGGATATGCGGCATGCCAATTTGGCTATTCAAAGAGAAAGGCACATCACGCCCACTATTGATGACATTATCACAGACCTGAATGGTGCAAAAGTATTTTCTAAAATTGATTTAAAATCAGGTTATCATCAACTTGAGTTGCATCCAGATTCCAGGTACATTACAACTTTTAGTACCCATGTGGGCTTACGACGATTCAAGAGGTTGAACTTTGGTATCTCATCTGCGGCAGAAATATTTCAGAACGTTATCAGTCAGGTTCTATCTGGAATAGCAGGAGTTCTAAACGTCAGTGATGACATTCTTATATATGGTACAACCAAGAGGAGCATGACAGTCACTTAGAGCAAGTGTTTCAGAGACTGCAAGCCTGCAATCTAACTGTCAATCCGTCAAAATGTGAGTTTAACCAAAAGTCATTAAGCTTCTTTGGATATATCTTTTCGGAGCAAGGAGTTTCAGCAGATCCTCAGAAAGTTGCTGCCATAAAGTCAGCTAGCCAACCTCAAAATGTGTCAGAGGTTCGCAGTTTTCTAGGACTAGTCACGTACTGTGGGCGATTTATGCCTGATCTGGCCACGATCTCCGAACCCCTGCGACTACTCACGAAAAAAGACACTCCTCGGACATGGACGACTGAACACCAAGCAGCATTCGATTCCATGAAGTCCGGTCTGACTGGCGACACCGTCATGGCCTATTTTGACCCTCTAAAGTCCACAGAGCTGATCGTGGACGCTAGTCCGGTGGGCCTGGGTGCAATTCTCACACAAGTGTCCAAAGAAGGCAACGTTTCTACCATTTCCTATGCAAGCAAAGCCTTAACAGAGACAGAACAACGCTATTCACAAACTGAAAGGGAAGCTCTTGCGGTTGTGTGGGGATGCCTTCATTTTCATCTGTACCTTATGGGACATAAATTCACAGTGATAAGCGACCACAAACCGCTCATTCCGCTTTTCAACAAACATTCTTCAAAGCCTCCCCCACGACTTGAACGCTGGTTGCTCCGCCTACAGAACTACCAGTTTCGGTTGAGATACGAGGCAGGAGCTGGTAATCTGGCTGACTACTTTTCGAGACACCGAACACCACAAACTACCAAGGACGACATCCCAGCAACTATCCTTGCAGAGGAACATATCAATTTTATTGTTGCACATTCTGTGCCAAAAGCTATGACTATGGAGGAAATACAACAAACGGTGGATTCCGATCACCAACTTCAGTTAGTTATAGAGACTGTTCGATCTAAAAATTGGAGCAATTTTCTTGCTGAAGCCCGCCTCCAAACACCGGATCAAACAACCTACTTGACAGCCTTCTTTAATGCACGACATGATCTCTCCGTGTCTGATTCAAATCTACTGTTGCGTAACAATCGGTTGGTGATACCCAGAAACTTCAAAGCAGAGTACTGGATCTGGCCCACGAGGCTCATCAAGGGGTGGTGAAAACAAAGCAATTACTGAGAGAGAAAGTCTGGTTTCCAGGACTAGACAAAAAAGTAGAGGCACTCATTGAAAATTGCATACCTTGCCAAGCAACTACAATTGACCATAGACGCGCACCCTTACAAATGACACCCCTGCCAGAGGGCCCGTGGTCTGCTGTTAGTGTTGATTTCTGTGTTTTACCAGATCACTCCTATCTGCTGGTTGTCATGGATGACTATTCGAGGTTCCCAGTCATTGAACATGTTTCGACAACCTCTGCCAGGGCTGTTATACCAAAATTAGACAAGATCTTCTCGGCATATGGCATACCGGAAACAGTGAAGTCCGACAATGGACCACCTTTTAATAGCACAGACTTTCGATCATTCGCAACCTATCTTGGTTTCACTCACAGGAAAATAACTCCTTACTGGCCTCAGGCCAATGGTGAAGTGGAACGGTTCATGCAATCAATCAACAAAACTTTGAGGATCGCTACCATGGAGCAAAAGGACTTACAGCAAGAGTTACACAGATTTCTTAGACAGTACAGAGCTACACCCCATTCTACTACTGGGATACCACCTGCCACTGCGCTGTTCAACAGGCCTATGCGTGTCAAACTCCCGAGCGTTCCGCAGAGCCCTGTTCAAACCCCAATTGCTACTAAGGATGCCATATCCAAACAGAAGATGAAGAGGTATGCAGATAAGAGCAGTCATCGTTGCAAGCCACCGGAAGTATTGGTGGGAGATTGGGTCCTGGTAAAAAGGCTAAGACCTAGAGACAAGTTTGCATCACAATACTATCCTGAACCCTTTCAGGTCACACAAGTCAAAGCCACCATGGTTACTGCTCAAGATCACGGTCGCCAGGTCACAAGGAACGTGTCCCATTTTAAAAAACTTTGCGACTATGTCCCAGAAACAGACGAGGCAGATAGCGATGACGTCCTGCCAGATCCCCATAGCTCAGCAGTTCCAAGGGAAGATACCTCAGGGGACTCAGAAAGTTCATCTGGGACTATGATGTCTCACCGCTATCCAGCGAGGGCAAATCGTAGACCGCCAGCCCACCTCTTGGACTATGTTCTGCAGTAAAAAGAAAAAAAAAAATCCTTCGTACTAATGTGAACTTTTGGACCGTTATCCAGTTATAATGTTGTTTTGTTTGGTGAGAAGAGGAGAGATGTGATGTTGTTACTATATCTGTGATTGGTTTGCTGTTATTCTTGTTTCAGTTTCTGCCTAGTAACAATGATGTAATGGGGAGGAGGAGACTAGGCAGGAGCAGGAAGTCCTGGGTAAGGGGAGCAGGAGAGAGGAACGAAAATAAAGTATGGCTGTTTAAACCTACCATCCAGCATCTCTGTGTGGCCTTCTGGAGTTCCCTTCATCTGCACAACAACACCACAGTGTTCTTGTTACACACAGTAATCAAAGGTCACCCTTTATTCTTCCACAAGTGAAACAAACTCTGGTTTAAGTGGGCACCAATATGAAGTCCAATATTTTAGCTGATACTGAGGGTAAAACATTTTCGGTCTACAAATATATATGTTTCAATAGAGGCCTTTATGTGAGTTCAGGATTGAAAAGTAACCATCGTTTTAATTTTTATTTAATAAATCATTAGTACACATTAAAGGGAATCTATCTGCAGGTTTTTGCTCTATATTCTGTGGACAGCATGAGATAGCAGTTAAAACTTAGAATTTAGAGATGTGTCACGTGTCAGGCCATGTGTTATTGTTTACTTATATTGAAGGTTTTATCACTTTGTAATTATCATTGTCCGACTACAGAAGCTACAGCAGCTCTTGCCTGGTAGTCTGACTCCTCCCCCTCCTGTGATAAGCAGCTCATTGTCTATAGATAGTGTATACACAGAGTCTGGTGTGGGCGGGGGCAGCTTTCTCAGCTCTGCTGTATTGCTAAATCTAAAAACTCTGTGTCACAATGGCTGCACCCAGTAATCTAAGTGATACATCGCTGGAATCAGGGTCTCTTTGCCTACACCATGCTGCTATCTGATGAGGTAGCATAAACCTGCTGACAGATTTTCTTTAAAATAAGAAACGTTGCAATATATCTTATCAGATAAATTTGCTTCTTTCTTCTCCAGGACTGATCATTAATTCTTAATGTTCCCAATTCATGGGTAAAATCTGTATTCAGTGAAGACAGAGTGTTACATTACTGAGATGGCGACCAATCTGAGACAAAGAGTCCGTTCCCTGCTGGGAAGGATCAGAAGAAGCACCCCAGTGAGAGCCACTAAATTCTCTGAATGGCTCCCACTGGGTGTAAAATGATGGTGTTTGGTGGCTGAAACCATGCCTACCTGAACCAAACCCTGCCCAACCATCAGGTTAATTGGCTGGCTGTAAGTAGGCGGGGTTTTGGTCACCGGTGGGTGGGGTTTCGGTTACATAAATGCATTAATTTCATTTTAAATGTGTCCATCTATAGTGAACACTTATTTAATAGGGATCCATTTAGGATCCAAATGAGTTGGTTCTTTTTTGGTGAGCAGAGCCAAGTCATCCAGCTCAACCAAAAGAATCGGACTGCCCATCACTAGTTGTTACTGATAAGACTCTATGAAGAAGGGAGGAGGAGCTCTACCTCTAGCTCCTCCCTCCTCTCCCTACCCCCACTACATAGAATCAACTACTGCCATCACCTCTCTCTTTGTAATGTAACAATCGGTCTTCACTGAATACAAATTTTACCTGGGAATTGAGAATTTTGAGACTGAATGATCAGACATGGCAGGGAAAGAAGCAGATTTCTCTGATGAAATATTACAATTTTTTTTTATTTCAATGTGTACTAATGATTTATGAAATTAAAAGTTAAAATTATAGGTATTCTTCAAAGGGGTTGTCTGAAATGGGTAAAATTGCAAAGTCCTTGTAAAAATAAGGTAATTTATCTCTTATCAAAAATTCCTCTCCATTCTCAAGAACAGAGGTATTTTTAACTCTATGGTGTAAGCCACCTTTGCAGTCTATCATTGTTGTACAGCAGAGGTCCCCAAGCTGTGACTCGGGGGCCACATGTGGTTTACTAGCCCATAATGTGTGGCCCACAGCGGTCTGCCAGCTTGGTACTTTAGCACTAAGTTTACTGGACAACCATTAAGATCAGGTCTTCGGATGGTGACTTTTGTGAGTGGTCCTGCACAGAAGAGCAGATCTGGATGCTCATATACTGGTGGGGAGTGGAGAATATATATAGTCTACTGGAGATGGTATGATACTGCAAGTTAGAAGGGTGCTTGACCTGAGTGTGATAATGTGGTGAATAAGAATACCAAAACAGGGTAACATGGGAACCTCTGGATTTACGTATCCTGCCTATGGGGAGGGTACAGAGTTTCGGT
Source organism: Oophaga sylvatica (assembly GCA_033576555.1). Lineage (NCBI taxonomy): Eukaryota > Metazoa > Chordata > Amphibia > Anura > Dendrobatidae > Oophaga > Oophaga sylvatica. The sequence continues at coordinate 80,475,900 of JARQOD010000005.1, forward strand.
GTGAATTCTGTGGGGAAGCTTTGGCTGTCATTATATAGGAACTGTGGAGTTCTTGGTGTCACTATGGTATAAGAGGCTGAATGTGGCCTGTGACCATCTATCAGAGCTAAATGTGGCTCTCGAGGTAGGAAAGGTTGGGGACCTCTGCTATACAGCTTTCAAGCTCTACTCCCTGCTATAGAGATGGGTGCATCTCTGGATTCGGCCCGGACCCCTGCGCTCCTCTAATACTGTAGAGACCTCTTCTTGCAGCATGGAAGAGCGCACATTTCAGACCAGTGGTCCAGCAATGTCAATGGTCTGAACTGTCAGTCTTCAGGAGCACACCGTCCCCTCAAAGCATGAAACCAGGACGCAGAGGAGCGGTGCGCCCCTGAAGAATGAAGATGGGCACACCTCTTTAATCCTTGTATTTAATTTCTTTCTCTTTCTTTCCAGGAACATATCCTATAAGAGTTTGCAGATCTTACATTTCTTACTAATATTTGCTTTTATTTCCTTGCAGTTTGCTACAGACCCCTGTGCGGACAAGCCATGTATCCATGGAAACTGCAGTGTCCTCGGGAATAGTTACTTGTGTATCTGTAGTGATGGATTCACCGGAGTCACCTGCGATACGCCACCTACAGACCCCACCGACACCTCTGTCACCGAAATGCCCCCGCTCCAACAGACCACAATAGAGCCTACATCGGAAATGCCTCAGTCTCCAGCTGTCATAGCGCTGCCAACGTGGAGGCCAAAGATTGGCCAGAAGGTGACAACCCTTCTATGGGATGAAGTACAGGTGAGTGATACTCAGCGTTTTTCAACTTTTTAATGAATTTAACAAATTCCAATATCTATGAATTTAAACGAGTTGTCCGACCTTAGACTCTATGTGACTGCAGATTTGTGAATTCTCACATCGCGTGCTGAGATCGAGCGGCCATATGACTGCAAGTATGTGATGTGCGTTATTCCGGCCACATTCCAACTAGATTTGTCCTGCCTCGCTCAATACACTTGCATTGAGTGAGGCCGCTCCCCACGCAGGTGTGAGTGCAGGTTGCGGGATGCGGTAACGGACAGGAGGCAGAGCAAGGGTTAACATTAGGTTTACTTGAACAGGGGTATACTCCATGCAGGGAGGAAAGGGGAGAAACAGGATTAAAGCAGATAATATAAGCATGGTAGATGTGCAGGGAAGTAACTATTGAAAATAGTATAGCAACTGTTCATTAAGGGTTAAACTTATCAGTCTGTCGGCTTCCTGGCTGTAGAGAGCCTTAGGCCGGCGTCACACTGGCGACTAAATCGGACGACTGCAATACAATGAAATATCGCATTGCAGTCGGACCTATGTTAATCTATGGAGCAGCTCCCAGTATCAGTTTTTTTGTGGTCCGTTTTAAACGTCCGAGTGCAATCGCAGCATGCTGCGATTGTCACCGATTGTGGGTCGACTATCGCCAATGCAAGTCTATGGGAGCGATGAAAAATCGGATTACAAACGGACCGCACGTGTGACTTGCGATTAAATCGCATTGGTGTCCTTTAGAAAAGCCGGCAATTCATCCCCGGCTATACTGTAAAATCACACTGACAGCTTTAATAAAGAATAGAATCAATACATATACACACATAGAATACATATATATATATATATATATATATATATATATATATGTCATTGTGACATATATATGTATATATATACATATATTTATAGTTCTTACACTTCTACATACTGTAATAGCCGCTAATTCAATTGCCGGCCTTTGTGAAATCACAGAAGCCGACATGAAATGATACATTGTTTAGACACAGTTAACCATGTCATTTCATGTATTTTGATATATGGTTTTAACTTACAATTACAGAAGTGTATGTGTGCAAAATTTCAGACATGTAGGGGTTAATTAAAGGTATAAATTCGTTGTAAAAAAAATGCGTGGGCTCCCCTGTATTTTCTCCACCAGACAGACAAAGCCAGCGAGTGGGGGCAGATAATAATAGCCTAGGGAGGGTACATTTTTTTTGTGCCCCCCCGGCTACTAACATCTGCCCCCAGACACCCCAGAAAGGGCAAATCTAATTAGAGATTTGCCTTTTCTGGGGTGTCTGGGGGCAGATGTTAGTAGCCAGGGGGAGCACAAAAAAATGCCACGCATTTTTTTTCAACGAATTTACACCTTTAATTAACCCCTACATGTCTGATATTTTGCACACATACACTTATGTAATTGTAAGTTAAAACCATATATCAAAATACATGAAATGACATGGTTAACTGTGTCTAAACAATGTATCATTTCATGTCGGGTCTGTACTTTCACAAAAGCCGGCAACTGAATTAGCGGCTATTACAGTATGTAGAAGTGTAAGAACTATAAATATATGTATATATACATGTCACAATGACATATATATATATGTATTCTATGTGTGTATATCTATTCTTTCTTTTGTGATTTAAATACTATTCTTTTGGATCCATTATATGTCAGTTTTGCAAGCCTGCGAGAAATTCTCGCAAGTCGGATGTAAATCGGATGTTACAAGGTACACACACATGCGACTAAATCGCATCTTTGAAGGAAAATCGGATGCCAGGCGGATGTGTGATGTTTACATTTTGGTCCGATAATCGACCGACTAAAACGGTCCGATTTTTTGTAGTTGTGTGTGACTCCGGCATTAGGCCCAAAGACGGAGCGCTGTCTGCGATAGAGACAAGGCTGATGAATGGTATTTGTGCAGTAATTGATGTAACATCTACTTTAGCCAAACCAAATGTTGAATGGAGCAGAAATGTGAATTAGTAATCAAATTATATTTCATGGGACCAATAACAAGGACCTGTTACCTCTCTTGACTTGCCTGCTTTAGTACACATTTGCATCCTCTTCTGAATTCTGCGTTGTGCATCCTCTGTTATTCCTCCTGGAAATGAATGAAGAAAGCAACATAAGCAACATGTGGTTCTTACTCTTCCCCTTTTCCATAGGAGATGATCCTTCATGCACCACTGGATGGATGGTATTAGAGGGGATAAGGGGAATGTAATGGCTCAGATGTCAGTTTCTCCATACATTTCCAGTAGGAATTACAGAGGAACGGCACAAATCTTAGTTTTAAGAAGCGATGATCCAAAATTTTAGTTCATGGGGAATAATTCATACAGAGCAAATGGTACACGGGCTTACTACATCCATAATCCAGTGTTGAATCCCGGTTTGGTGTACACGGGTGCCAGCGCTCCAGCGGACCCTCCACTTCACAAATGTAGAAAAAAAGAGTGCTACATCCAAAACAATAAATGATGATATTTTCTTTAGTACATAGAAAAATGAATAGACTATAAGTGAGCCAGAAACGCGTCAGTCTATCAAGACCATGTGAATGTACGTATTCAAGGTTTTTTTCATTTTTACATGCAATAAGGAGACATCGACCTTTTATTTTTGGACGTGCCACTCTTTCTTTCTACATTCATGAGGAGTACAATCATTTCCTAATGCAGACGAGCTGACAGGTCCTCTTTACTGTACACGTGTATGTCCAGATCTAGGCAGGAGCCGGCAGATGATCCCGGGCCACTAAATAAATCAGCAGCCGGGCTATATTTCATTTATGACCTGCATCCTATCTAGAACCTCGGTATTAAGCCTAATGACAGATCTTAGGACTAGGCTATGGAAACGATACCTTTCATGTGGAAGGTTCCTTCATCTGAAAGTTAAAGAGAAGTAACTAGGACTTGATCACAGACTACAGACAAACTGAATCTTATTTCCAAGCCTTTGCTTTTGAAAATTGGATTAATACAATGGCATCTCATGGAGAACTGATCCGCAGTTAGGGGATTAGTCGGAAAACCGTCCTGTCTCTTTAAGACATTAAAAAAAACATTAAAAAATGGCCCTATTGCCTGTAGCAATCAATCTACTTTATTTTTTAACCTTTTAATGACCAAGCCAAATTTTTCAAATCTGACCAGTGTTATTTTATCTGGCTATAATAACTCTTGAATGTTCCAACGTGTCCCAGCTGTTCTAAATTCAGATCCATATGTTCTGTATTTATTTATGAAAACATCAGAAATTTGACACATTTTACAAAATTTACAATTTTCAATCTGAATGTTTATATCCCTTTAATCCAGACAGTCACACCCCACAGAATAGTAACAGATAACTTTTACTTCATGTCCGCTTTACATCAGCGCCATTCGTCAAATGTCCTTTTATTTTGTTAGGAAGTTTAAAAAATTTGCAGCAATTTTTTCTTCTTTTTTTTTTCAAGGAAATTGACAAAACGTGTTTCTTAGGGTCTTATTCAGTTTTGAAGTGACTGTGGGGTGACCTGTATATGGAAAACCTCCAAAAGTGAGACCATTTTTCGAGCAGCAGCACCCCTCAGCATATCCAAAACAGCTGTCGGGTACTTTGTTAACCCTTCAGGTGCTTTTCAGGACTTAATGCAAATTGGAATGACAGTAATGAAAAACTATATTTTTACCGCTAACATGTTGCTAACGTCTCATCAGGTCACTATAGCTGGCTCACTCTTAGGCCAGTACTTGGCCTTGGATTGCCATGGCAACCATCAGAACTACACAATCACAATCTCATGGTTCAATGGGTTTAAAGAGGGAGCGCAAACACTCTGTTAACCATCTAGATGCCAGTCACTATTGACAGCAGCAGCTAGATGGTAAACAGCCATGGTCGGTGCCAACAATGATCGTGGCTGATGCAGCAGGATGTCCGCTATAGTGCCGAGCTGATAGCTGCAGCATTTTCACCCATTGAGGACCTTATATCTCAGGTCAGTAAGTAGGAATATTGGAAATTGGATGTGTTTTAAATTAAATGTTCCTGTGCTGAGATAATCTTATAAATGTTCCTCTGCTGTGTACTGTGTAATGTCTGTGTCTGACCGTACAGGGACACCGTCTATGAGGTAAAACATGTTTAAAATTAATCAGCAAATATTTTACCTCACAGAATAAATTGCAACCGCATGCTGTCCTGTCTGTATCCTCTCATTTGCTTCCTCCCCTGCCCAGGAGCTGTGGTATGATCAGACCAAGTTCCTGCATGGTCAGACACAGACATTACACAGTACACAGCAGAGGACGTTTATAAGATTATCTCAGCACAGGAACATTTATATAAACACATCCAATTGTGGAAATTATTATTATTCCAAGACCTTTTGATTAAAATGTACTTTAGTTTGTGGGAAAACACCTTTAAGCTGCATGATCATCTTTTTAGCAATTATTACTGGTAGTCATTGTTTACCTCCCTGTGACAAGATTGCACGGTTCCAATGAGCTGCTATGGTATGCAGAGGTCTAAAAATGGTCTCAGGGTATGAGAGTATCAGAGGTGTAGCCATGGGTTTGGTTCAGGGGACGGCAAAACTTCTGAGTGGGCCCCTAACCAGGTAACCCTGATCTCAACTATGATTGTGCACCCTAATAGTGGATGTAGGAGAATCGCAGCAGATGACCGGGCTGTTACTGAAAATAATGGGCTGCAGATACCAGTCCAACAGAACATGTAATAGATGACAGTACAGTATATAGTATAATGGCCCCACACCTTTTCCCACTGTATAATGACCCCGACACAGCCGTCCACACAGTATGATGGACCCCACACAAACCTTGCGACTGTATAATTGCTTGCATACAGGATAAAGGCCTCCACATAGCCCTCCAAACATTATAATAGCCCCCACATAGCCTTCTGTATAATATAATGCAGCCCATAGTCCTCCATATAGTGTAATGCATTCCATGTAGTCCTCCATATAGTATAGTGCACTCCATGTAGTCGTCCATATAGTATAACGCACTCCTCATAGTCCTCCATATAGTATAATGCACCCTTAGTGCTCCATATAGTATAATGCACTCCTCATAGTCCTCCATATAGTATAATGAACCCTTAGTGCTCCATATAGTATAATGCAGTTCCCATAGTCCTCCATATAGTATAATGCACTCTCCATAGTCCTCTATATAGTATAATCCACTGCCCATAGTCCTCCTACGCTGGCGCCAGGCACCGCTGAGTCACGGGCCCCATAGCGAAAGCGTAGCAGTGCAGGGACACTTAGAGGATGTTTTTACTGGGTTAGAGGTCTGCAATTTTGCAGAAATTTGGTAGTTTTGTGAGTATTGTGGTAAAAAACACAATATACGGTAATCACAACATGTAAACAGACGTTGTAAGACTCTCTATCAATTCTGTCAAACACAAAAAGGCGACAGTGAATGAAATGATAAGACTTTTCTAGATGTCATTATCATATTGGATGAATCCCTTCAAGAATTACAGCTTAACGGGTTTTACTTTTTTATTTAGCCACAGTGAGAGGACATTCTGGTGAGATTTTTTGGGCTTGAAAATACCAGTTGTGAAAAAGACGCTGATTCTACATGTGAAAGTTGCCTAAAGCAAAGTATAAACATGATGAATTCATCAATGTATCCCAATGGGCAGTGAATTACTGAAATGCAAATTAAACAAAAATGTACTTTACTAAATATAGCATGATATTATTATCAGCAGCCATATAATAGTATGTCCCTGTGTATTATGCTGCCCAGATAAAGGAGGAGTAAAATCTGCTTTTAAATAATTCATCTACTATAGAAAGCTGCTTCTAAAAGGTTCGACTAATATGAGAACATACAGTTAAAACCAGAAGTTTACATACACTATACAAAAAGACACACATGCATGTTGTTCTCAATATCTGACATGAAATTAGAATAAACCTTTCCCGTTTTAGGTCAGTTAGGATTACCATAATTATTAATATTTGCCAAATGGCAGAATAATGAGAGAGGAAATGTTTTCAGGCATTTTTATTACTCACTGCAAAGGCAAAAGTTTACATACACTAAGATTACTATGCCTTTAAACAATTCTGGAGTGCCCATATGATGATGTAATGTGTTTGAAAGCTTCTGATAGGTTTTTTAGCAACATCTGAGTTAATTAGAGACACACCTGTGGATGTATTTTAATGCACACCTGAAACACACTGCCTCTTTGCGTAGCATCATGGGAAAGTTTCAAAAAATCAGCCAAGATATCAGGAAGAGAATTGTGGTCTTGCACAAGTCTGGCTCATCCTTGGGTACAATTTCAAGATACCTGAAAGTGCCCCGTTCATCTGTACAAACAATTATATGCAAGTACAAACAAGATGGGAATGTCCAGCCATCATACCGCTCAAGTAGGAGATGGGTTCTGTGTCCCAGAGATGAATGTGCTTTGGTCTGACCTGTGCATATAATCCCAAGGACAAAAGCAAAAGACCTTGTGAAGATGATGACGGAAGCTGGTAAGATCGTGTCAATATCCACAGTGAAACAAGTACTGTATCAATATAGACTGAAAGGTCACTCTGCCAGGAAGAAGTCGTTACTCCAAAAGAAACATAAAAAAACATAATGTTTGCAAATGCGCACAGGAGCATAGACCTTTATTTTTGGAGACATGTCCTGTGGTCTGATGAATCTAAAATTGAACTTTTTGGTTATAATGACCATCGTTACGTTTTGCGGAAAAAGGGAGAAACTTGGAACCCTAAGAGCACCATCCCAACTGTGAAACACGGGGGTGACAGCATCATGTTGTGGGGTTGTTTTGCTGCAGGAGGGACTGGTGCACTTAATAGATGGCATCATAAGAAAAGAAGATTATGTGGCAATACTGAAGAAACATCTCAAGACATCAGCCAGGAAGTTAAAGCTTGGCGGAAATGGGCCTTCCAAAATGGACAATGACCCGAAGCATACTGCCTATTGAAAATGGCAAAGATGGAAAGGCAGGTGCAAGCAAGGCGACCTACAGTACAAACCTGGATCAGTTACAGTTACAGTTTTGTCAGGAGGAATGGGCCCAAGTTCCAACCAACTATTGTGAGAAGCTTGTGGAAGGATATCCCAAAGGTTTGACCCAAGTCATTCAGTTTAAGGGCAATGCTATTCATATGCTAATGAAATGTATGTAAACTTTTGACTTTGCAGTAAGTAAAAAAAATGCCTTAAACATTATCTCTCTCATTATTCTGGCATTTGGCAAATATTAATAATTATGGTAATCCTAAGTGACCTAAAACGGGAAAGGTTTATTCTGATTTCATGTCAGATATTGAGAAAAACATGCAGATGTGTCTTTTTATACAGTGTATATAAACTTCTGGTTTCAACTGTAGCTGCTTGTAAAGCGTTAAGGGGTTGTCCACTACCTGGCAAAACTCCCTCTCAATTACCTAATTTCCTCATGTAAAATTAAAACAGCCTATACTCACCTATATATATATATATACATATATATTGTAGTGCAGCGGCATCCACACTGCGCAGTGATGAGGCAGTGACCCAGGAAAGCTCCAAAACAAAAGTCTCTTAAATGCTCAACTCATAAAAATTCACAGCATATGATATCCTCTGAATCACAGCCTGGAAACATATCCTCCAGATTGCAGCCAATAAACACACCAGTCCACCTCCAAGACCAGTTGCCGTGGCTGACTGCATCGCCATGTGCGCTGTGGGTGCCAGGCCTTTCAGCTCCCTTGGCTGTTTGGCTCTGCTTGCCTGTGTTGCCTGACACAGGTGGAGTTCTGCAGACCCTTCTGCTCTGCACTCTTGCAAAAACCACACTAAGGCCAGTTTCACACGTCCAGATATTTCCGGTACTGGTAAACACGGTACCGGAGATATCCGTGTCCGTGTGTCCGTGTAAATACGTTGTATATCCGTGTGGCATACGTGTGCCACACGTGTGCCGCATTAGGGCCACACGGACAGCACGGACAGCTACAGTAAACGCTGTCCCCTGCCTGTGGTGCTGAAGCTCCGTGTAATTATTCTCCCTGCTCTGCCGGCATCAGTGAGCAGGGAGAATAAATGAAAAACCCAACGTGGGGTCTCCCTTAGTTTTGGAACCAACCTGGCAAAACTATACAGCTATACTGTGTTTAGGCTGGGGGGGACCATAATCATGGCCCCTTACCAGCCTGAGAATAGCAGCCCGCAGCTGCCTAGAAAAGGCGCATCTATTAGATGCGCCTATTCTGGAGCTTTGTTGGGTTCTTCCCTACTTGCCCTGTAGCAGTGGCAAGTGGGGTTAATAAAGGGTTAATGTCACCTTGCTATTGTAATGTGACATTAAGCCAGGCTTAGTAATGAATAGGTGTCAATAAAACGCCTATTCATTACTAATCCTATTGTAACTAAAGGGTTAAATAAGCACACACAATAAGAATAAAGTCTTTTAATGAAAGAATACATCACACAGTTTTTAAATCTTTATTATACTGCCATTCCTTTATCAAAGCCCTCGATCTCCTGTAAAAAATATAAAATAAAAAAGCAACAATATCCCCATACCTGTTCGCCGTACTGTCAAGTCCCACGGCGTAAATCCATCTCGGGGGTTAATTAGTTTACAGCCGGAGCGCTGCTAATGCAGCCGCTCCGACTGTAAACTACTGTGGAATGACTGGGAAGCAGCGCACACAGGCTCAGTGATTGGGGGTGACGTCAAAGAGTCTCTGCTTGCTGCTTCCCAGCTGAAGACTGTGTGAACAGTTCTCCGTGTGCACGTTTACGGGACGTTTTGGGTCCGTGCTGCCGGAGAAAAACAGACATATCAGCGTATTTTGCACACGGACGCACGGTCCGTAAAAACACGCTATCATGTGCATAGACCCATTCATTTGATACGTGTGTCAGTGTCTCCGGTACGTGAGAAAACTGTCACTACACGTACCAGAGCCACTGACGTGTGAAAGAGGCCTAACACTGACCCTGAGACACCCAAACCCTTTGCTGCAGGGTTTTTAACTGAAATCTGTGGACATGGGCCACATGGAAAACCCAGGCCGGGGGAGGAAACGTACTGCCCCACTACCATCCTGTAGTCCGTTTCAGAAATAAAAGCCCAGCAGGTTTTCTTAAATCTGCCCTGGACAAATAGCTTGTCCAAGACGTATACTCACTTTTATTCTGCATTGAAATCACAGCTACGCCAGTGAGTGCAATGCACTCCCATGGCCTCAATACGCCTCCATCTGCATCCTGTGGGGAACACACAGCAACCCTTACATGTGACAACGGTCACCGCCTCACATACTCCCTATTCAAACCTGTGGGGTTGAACACTTGTCACCCCACATGGGCGCATGACAGGGCATCCGCATGACCCTGTGACACCCCCGCCTGACACTGTACTGAGAAACCAAAGTAGGGACTGTTACCATCAGTTGACACAAGCATCCCTCCCCTTTGCATTTCTCCTCCATTCTTCATTACCTGACCAACCACCTCTGTTGCAGACGACACGCCCCCTTTCCTGACTGTCAGTAGACTTGGGCCAGTTTCGGGTGGCCTCGACTCAGGTTATTTGGGGTTCACTAACCTCGCAGCCCATCCCGTAACCTAATTACCTGCCTTCGGGAACTTGGTACCGTTTTCTCCGTACCCTTACCCGTGCCTCGGTGACTGCATCCCGTTGAAACGCCGAGGTCCGCCCCGGCAACTCCAAGCATACATCCGTACCACGTCACACCCGAACCCGAGCCTCCTGATGCTGCTGTCGAGCGCTATTCATTTTACCCCAACCACATCCTTAGCCGGTGCCAGAGGGTGCTCTTTGTGGTATCGCCTAATTTAGAAGCAGGAAGTTTAACAAAACTGTCAAAGTAGTGAGACAGTGGAGAGCCCAATTTCACCCGACTTTAGGCTTTCTCTCTTAAACAGCGAAAGGTTTAATTACCAAATTAGAGAAGAATTTTTGTACTTTTCTTAATATATTATTGAGAAGCGATTCTGGCCTGTTTTTATTACCCAGCTCCTTTCAACACTCATTATTATTGACCCACATCCACATCCATAAATATTTTGAGCTAGAAATAATTTACTAGGAATGGCTTTCCAGCCATTGTTGCTTCACAGACCTCCTGTAGATCCATGACCAATTTGATGGTGATTTTGTTATATACAGTATTCTATCCCAGAAGCAATGTCTATAGGGGTTAATAGATTCTTAACGATGGAACTTGCTGTTTTTTTTTCTTTCATACTTTTCATATAACGGCTTGCATTATAGTTAGGTTTCGGTCCATAGTAATCTTCGGGAGTCTTATAAAAGATCTGTAGAACACGGACCTATATTATTGCTTTGGTATATTATGACTACGGTAATATAGATCTCAGGGACTTTCCAATGCATTAAATATTGCCAATTAGTCTATTTTATATTCTACATTTTTCCTAATTTTGTTGTAACTGTAGGTCTATCCTGATGTTGCGTGTGGAAATGCGAGTTCCAACACTTCCTCAGGAGGACGGCTGGTGACTTTTGAAGTTCCAGAGAACACAACTGTAAAGTAAGAAGTTTGCTATGTATTTCATACTTGGGATGCATTTTGGGTAATAATGCTCGAATTCCCAGTGAGTCTGAATTCAGACGTCTGTGAAACATGATCCTTGTATGGATCATGATATATGGAGTGACGGTGGGACTCTCGACCCAAACTCAACAGTCTCATAGACATACATGTGGCTGTTCAATTCAGGTCAGGAGACCTGCAGCCAGTCCATACATTATGGTCTGTACACTGATCGTGGTTCACGGATGTCTGAATTTGGCCTAAGGACATTATCTCTAATTTGTCCATGTCTTAGTGCTGTATCTGAATATTTTATGCTCAACTCCCTATTGGATGTTCAAATAGCGGCCCGTTAATGTCCACCTTCATTATTTAGGAGGGTCTTCGTCTTGCTGCATCAGATGTCAGAGATCTCTCCTAGGTTTAGGTCCTGGATGATGTATCCAATAATTCTCAGCTGATTCCTTATGATTTGCTATTGTTGTTTCTAAGTACAACATAGCAATGAAATAGTTACATCCAGTTTCCCCCAAAAATGCCATCAAGAATTACTGCATAGACCTAATACTGCGAAGCTTCTCGCTGCTCGGTGGTCTTTTTGCTAAAGATGTTCATGACAATTCAAGCATTATCAGCCCTCCGTCGCTCCCTCCCGCTGCTTCCTGTGCTTTCCCGCTCCCAGGAGAGGGCCACAGCCAATACCCCTGGGGAAACAACCATTTTTACATTAGGATGCGCAAGTATTTTTACCTATGAGAACAGTATTAAAAAATATGTTGTCAAAGAAATAGGTCACTATCCTGTTTTAAATCTGCTGAGAAATGTATTGAGGTTGTCACAAGTCTCACTTACTCAGGTAATCTGACAATTAAATATGGCAAGGTGACACTTTTCTGTACTTTGGATCCCTAGAATCACTCAGGTTGCCACTGCCTCCCTGATTCTACTATGGAAAGTGACCGCCGGAGGCTTCAACCAGTGTTCCCTTATAGATGGCAGAAGCGTTACCCTTCTACAGGCGCCTGGTGGCCTTGTGTTCCCTGAAGAAATGTTAGCACTTGGAAACAATTATTTCATTGGTAAGGATGAGCGTTTTTAATTATGTTGTATTCTACATTAAGCTTCCAAGACTGAAAATGATGTATTATACTATAGAGACTTTTTAATTAAGCGTAATCCGTCAGCAGGATTTCACAGCCCAAACTATGTATATGTGTATGTAGCTCCTCCAAAGATAAGTCAAGCAACACCTTTACATGACCAGTCCATTTCTATGCTAGTGATAAATCACTGTTTAAATTAATATGCAAATGAGGCCAAAGGATTATGGTAGATCTAAAGCCCCTTTCACTCCAGCTCTATTCCCCACCCAGCACCACCTCCTCCTCCTTGACTGTCAGCTGCTTTGCATAAAGTCAGACAGCATAGAGGCAGTCACTCAAACAGGAGGAGGCAGCGCTTGGCGGGTAATAGAGCTGGAGTGACAGAGGCTTTAGATCTGCAATATCCATTTCCATATCAATTCAAACACTGATTTCTCAGTAATGGAGGAATGGACTGGCCCTGTAAAGATATTGATGGATTTGTCTTTGAAAAGCTACATGCGTATATATACTGCATTCCAAATTATTGTGCAGATGGTGTTTTTCTCTGATTTTTCCTAAGTGGTTGATACAAATAAATCAGTATAATGTTCAACTCATCGACCATTAGTGTATAAATCACATTTTATAGGTCAAACCTCCCAATGATAACAGTATTTTTTTTCAAAACTAAAAAAACTCAAAGTGCACAACAGTTTCCAAACATTTTATAGGTTGTAAAGAACTGAAAACGGTAATTTGTTGAATTTGCAGCATTAAGAGGTCACATTTACTGAAATCAAATTTTCAATCAAGGGCATCTTAATAGGACAAGTTATGTGAGAACATAGGTCCTAGTGATGAGCGAATGTGCTTGGCTAACATCTTATCCGAGCATGCTCGGGTGTTATCAAAGTATCTCGGGCGTGCTCGTATATTATGTTCGAGTCCCTGCGGCTGTATGATATGTAGCTGTTAGACTGCCTCAACACATGTGGCGATTCCCTAACAAACAGTGAACACCCACATGTGTTGAGGGTGTCTAACAGCCAAAAATCATGCAGCTGCAGGGACTTGAACATTATATACGAGCACTCTCAGATGCTCGGTTAACACCCGAGTGTGCTCAGATAACACGTTATCCAAGCACGTTGCTGATCACTATTTTGTACAGCTGCAAGCCTATGGATAATCCTACACCTTGCCATTTTTGGAACTACAGAGGCACCAGCAGCTTCAAATAACTGTTTGCTGCTTTGTAATGATATTTTAGCAGCTGCTCTCTTAATCTGATGAATTTGGCAGAAACCTTTCTTATTATGCCTTTATCTGCATGAACCCGACTGTGGTGTGTATCAGTGACAAATATCTTCACAATACGATGATCATGGTTAAGTTTTCGTGAAACATCTAATGTTTTCCTACCTTCTCCAAGGCATTGCACTATTTGACACTTTTTGGCAGCAGCAAGATCCTTTTTCTTTCCCATGTTGCTTGAAACCTGTGGCCTGCTTAATAATGTGGAATGTCCCTTTAAGTAGTCTTCCTTTAATTCTGATCACCTGGCAAACAAATTATCTCAGGTGTTTGAGATTGATTTCAGTGATCCGAAGAGCTCTGAGACACAAGAACATGCATAAGTTTAATTGAAAATAAAAAATAACATCTTTATGACATTTAATCCAATTTGCATAATAATTTGGAACGTGATGCAAATAGTTTGGGGTGTAAAATCTTGCTGCCAGATTCCCTTTAAGAGCCTTGTTCATAGTATTGCGTTTTAGTAGCTGTTATTATACCTGTTAGATAGGGCCTTGTCTTCTGATTATTGAGGTCTTACTTTTAAATGGGACACCCTTGGGACACTGTTTACAGGGAACCTGTCAGCTGATACATAATGCCCAATCTGTGGGCAGCATGTTTCAGGCATTGGCTGCATTAAGGTATGTTTGACTCTGAAACGTTGCACAATTTCAGAGAAAACATACTTTAGAGTCTGGCGGGGACTCAGCCGCACTGTATACTCGTCTGTCTGGGGGGCCCTTGGAGCACTCTCCCCGCCCACTGCTCTGGATTGACAGATCTATACGCGCACGTAAGTGGAGACCTCCAGGTCAGTGGGCGGGAAGGAGCCGCCGGAGACCCACCTGTCCGACTAGTATTCTCTGAAGTGTCGCAGTGTTTCAGAGTCAGACGTGAGTGGCTGAGTTAATACAGCCAGTGCCTGATGCATGCATGATTGGGCAGCATGTATCAGTCCACAAGTTCCCTTTAAACACCGTCTCAAGGGCGTCTCATGTTCTTGTGACTTTCTGTGCTGTTCTTGCCACTTTTTACCTTTGTCACGGCCTATGTCTAATAAATCTGTCACACTTCACTTCATTACTCTTTTAATTAGGAACCAGCATATGAAATAGTAGTGTTAAAATGAAACTATCATTTCAGGTGACTTTTCAGAATAAGCTGTCATGTGTGAACATGAGGAATGACACTATTTCTGGCCATTGAATTAAGGTACTGCCACACTAAACGCTCCCGCTAACGATCACGATAACGACGCATACTAATGCGATCGTTTTTGTGATCGTTTTAATGTCGCTAGTAGCTGCCACACTTAGCGATCTCGTTAACGACGCATAAGCGGTTAGCGATCTCCTTAACAACTTTGGCGGTCATTGCGATGTAAAAAACAGCGCACATCGTTCACAAAAGGTGCCAGACACAGCGATATAGGCTCACCAGCGGGACGCCAACGATCAAAATACGGTCCAGAACTCTAGTGAACGATCAGCGAGATCACAGCAGGGGCCACATCGTTGCTACATGCCACACACAATAGCGTCACGAACGAGATCGCTAAATAGTGACGTATTTTAGCGATCTCGTTAGCGACGCTGTTTAGTGTGGCATACCCTTTATTTCAAGTTGAGCAGTTTTCTCAGTGGGCCCTTATCCTCCTTCCATTTACCTTCTATAAACTGCTGTGAGCAGCGACTGTAATCTGATCTCTCAGTGAGCTATAAACCTGCCTTCACTGTAAACAGATTTAAACAGCAAATTTAGATAAGTCTAACAGGTTGGAAAAGTCATTTTTCCTTTAAAAATGTAAGTTTCTTACATTCACTTATTGATGATTTATAAAATGACACAATTGAAGCAACAGTTAATGTTTCTCCAGGACTCTCCGTCAGTACACCGGATGAACACAGCTTATTCCTGCCTCTTTTACTTATTTACATGCTGAAAATATAAGATGTCTTAGTGGTTTCCATTGCCTCTGTACAGTGATCTAAAGAGATCCTGAAGCACGGAGATGCAGGCTGTTAAATAGCAGATAAAACCTGTAACAACTTGTGAATTTATACTTTATAAGGGTACAGATACGCTTTCGATTTTCCTTCCTAACTCGCGGGCATAAAATCCACAGTGAATTACAACAGCAGCGTAGGAAAAAGTGAAGTGGGAATATGTCAGATCACCAACTTAAAATAAAAGAGGATTGTTGAATCAACAATAAAGATGAATATATAATAATAAACTAATATTTAAAAATAAATATAAAATAATAAACTAATATTTAATTAATTAACAAAATATGTGATGAAACAGCAGCCGCAGAGAATGGATGGCAGACCAGCCGGATGATACAAGAAAAAAACCCAAGTGCATAGGAGATGGATAGGGGAGTACCAGGCCACCAGATAACACCAATGAATTAAATGTCACCAGGCAATGGAATAGCAATAGTATAAATTCTTTATTCAAAAAATACAATGTTGCACAGAAAATATAAAAATACAATAATAAAAATTAAAAAATAAAAAGAGTAGGACACAACATCCAATGGCCAAATCTTGGGACCAAATGTAAAATAATCAGGTAGAATAATTGCCGCATATGGTGATAAATGACATCACACTAGCAGTAGATCAAAATATATTCACCTAGAGCAGCACATTGAAAAATGTATAAAGCATATTACTAGTGACTAAAAATAAAAATGAAGCAAGAAATACTACTACAAAATAAGCTAGATTGTGAAAACAACCAAATGCAATACAGGATTACTGTATAGAATGAGCCATAAACCAATAAAACCCAATGCATAATGTGAGGTTAATATGACACTACAATCAAGCCATACAATAGTGCAAGCCAGATGACAGGCAGAAAACCAGCCAATACCAGTGCTGAGAATAACAGTGCACAATACACCAGTGATATAGAATCATATGCTGCTGCTAGGGCATCAAACGAGCAAATATACCTGAGGGCCCAAGGGCGATGCTGTAGCCACCTCAAACGCGCCCCGACATGCGTTTCGGAAAAACTTCCTTCGTCAGGGGATTGAGGACGAAGGAAGTTTTTCCGAAACGCGCGTCGGGGCGCATTTTATTATTATTATTATACATTTATATAGCGCCATTTATTCCATGGCGCTTTACATATGAAAAGGGAAAAATATAGACAGGTACAATAAACATGTGCTAGACAAGGGACACACAAGTACAGAAGGAGAGAGGACCCTGCCCGCGAGGGCTCACAGTCTACAGGGATGGGTGAGAATACACTAGGAGAGGGTAGAGCTGGTCGTGCGATGGTTCAGTACACTGAGGATCATTGCAGGTTGTAGGCTTGTCGGAACAGGTGGGTCTTCAGGTTTTTCTTGAAGGTCTCCATTGTTGGTGAAAGTCTGATGTTTTGCGGCAGGGAGTTCCAGAGTATGGGGGAAGCCCGGGAGAAGTCTTGTATGCGGTTGTGGGAAGAAGAGATGAGGGGGGAGTCGAGAAGGAGATCTTGAGAGGATCGAAGGTTGCGTGTAGGTAGGTAGCGGGAGACCATGTCACAGATGTATGGAGGAGAAAGGTTGTGGATGGCTTTGTATGTCATGGTTAAGGTTTTGAACTGGAGCCTCTGGGCAATAGGAAGCCAGTGAAGGGCCTGGCATATTGGGGAGGCTGGGGAATAGCGGGGAGACAGGTGGATTAGTCGTGCAGCAGAGTGTAGGATGGACTGGAGTGGTGCCAGAGTGCTAGAGGGGAGGGCCCGACAGTAGGAGGTTGCAGTAGTCGAGGCGGGAGATGATAAGGGCATGCACTAGTGTTTTTGTGGTTTCATGGTTGAGGAATGAGCGGATCCGGGAAATATTTTTGAGTTTGAGGCGGCAGGAGGTGGCGAGGGCTTGGATATGTGGTTTGAAAGAGAGGGCAGAGTCGATGATCACCCCAAGGCACCGAGCATGTGGGACTGGGGAAAGCGAGCAGCCATTGACATTGATGGATAGGCCTGGTGGAGGGGTAGAATGAGGTGGGGGAAAGATGATGAATTCTGTTTTGTCCATGTTCAGTTTGAGAAAGCGAGCAGAAAAGAAGGCTGAGATAGCAGACAGACACTGTGGGATTTTGGTCAGTAGGGAGGTGAGGTCAGGTCCAGATAGGTAGATCTGCGTGTCATCGGCGTAGAGGTGATACTGCAAGCCGTGGGATTCTATGAGCTGTCCCAGGCCGAAGGTGTAGATGGAGAAGAGTAGGGGTCCTAGGACTGAGCCTTGGGGAACACCGACAGACAGGGGGCGAGGTGAGGAGGTGGTGTGTGAGAGGGAGACACTAAATGTTCGGTCTGTTAGGTATGATGAGATCCAGGATAGGGCCAAGTCTGTGATGCCAAGAGATGAGAGAATCTGTAGCAGGAGGGAATGGTCCACGGTGTCAAAGGCAGAAGACAGGTCCAGGAGAAGGAGGACAGAGTAGTGTCGCTTGCTCTTGGCGGTTAGCAGGTCGTTAGTGACTTTAGTTAGGGCAGTTTCAGTTGAGTGATGCGGTCGAAAGCCTGATTGTAACCGGTCAAAGAGGGAACAGGAGGAAAGGTGGGAGGACAGTTCAAGATATACATGCTGTTCCAGTAGTTTTGAGGCGTAGGGGAGAAGAGATATCGGGCGATAGCTAGACGCAGAGGATGGGTCGAGGGAGGTCTTTTTGAGGATCGGTGTGATTGAAGCATGTTTGAAGGATGAAGGAAAGACACCATTTGTAAGTGAAAGGTTGAAGAGGTGTGTGAGAGTAGGGATGAAGACTGTGGCAAAGTTAGGGATGAGGTGGGACGGGAGTGGGTCAAGCGCGCAAGTGGTGAGGTGTGATCTTGACAGGAGAGTGGAGAGCTGATCTTCTGTCATGGTGGTGAAGCTGGTTTTGGAACAACAGGGCTGAGTGGCTAAGAGGGGCATTGGGGGCTGCGGGCCAAAGCCTTCTCTGATAGTATCAATCTTTTGCTTAAAGAAGGAGGCAAAGTCTTCGGCAGAAATGAGAGGAGAGGGAGGAGGTGCTATGGGATGGAGTAGAGAATTGAAAGTGTTGAAGAGCTGTTTAGGGTTGTGAGACAGGGAGGATATGAGAGATGCAAAGTAAGTTTGTTTTGCGGCAGAGAGCGTGGACTTGAAGCTGGCAAGGGACTGCTTGTATGCGTTGAAGTGCTCGGTAGAATGGGTTCTCTTCCATCTCCGCTCAGTAACCCTGGAAGCCCGTCTCAGTTCTTTGGTCAGGCCGGTCAGCCAGGGCTGCCTGTTGATTGTACGAGTTTTGCTCTGCGTGAGGGGGGCGGCCGAATCAAGTGTGGTTTTTATTGTGGTGTTATAAAATGTGGCAGCAGCATCTGTGTCATTAAGTGAGGCTATGTCTGTGAGAGGGAGGAGGGACTCAGAGTGTTTGAGATTTCTGCGAGGGTGGGTGAGTTTGTGGAGTGGGGGATTCGTATTAACAGAGGAGAGGGAAGAGAATGTCAGTAGGTTGTGGTCAGACAGGGGGAGTGGGGAGTTAGTGAGATTAGTGAGGGAACAGAGACGGGTGAAGATAAGGTCCAGCGTGTGACCGCCTTTGTGAGTGGCCGCAGAGGACCATTGAGTGAGGCCGAGGGAAGCTGTGAGCGAAAGAAGTTTAGAGGTAGCCGGGGTGGAAGTGTCAATGGGGATGTTGAAATCGCCCATGATGATGGTGGGGATGTCAGCAGAGAGGAAATGGAGTAGCCAGGTGGTGAAGTGGTCGAGAAAGGTGGAGATGGCTAGTTCCGGGGGGCGGTAGATGACAGCCAGTTGGAGGTTGGAGGGGGAATAGATGCGGACGGAGTGCACTTCGAATGAGGGAATAGCAGCGGAGGGTGGAATTTGAATAGGGGTAAAGGAGCAGGTATCAGACAGGAGTAAGCCAACTCCTCCACCACGTTTGTTGCTGGGGCGAGGGGTGTGAGAAAGATGAAATCCGCCATAGGAAAGCGCAGCTGGAGAGGCTGTGTCAGAGGGAGTGAGCCAGGTTTCAGTGATGGCAAGGAAGGAGAGTTTGTTGGTGATAAAGAGGTCATGGATAAATGACAGTTTATTGCAGACGGAGCGTGCGTTCCATAGTGCTCCGGGTAGGGGGACTGTGGGAGGGGGGTGTGGATGGATAGGTATGAGGTTGACAGGGTTACAAAAACGTGTGGAAGATCGTGGCAGGGTGTTAGAAATGAGTGTGGGGATGTGTTGAGGAGGGCCAGGATTTGGGGATACATCGCCAGCGATGAGGAGTAGCAGACAGAGCGTTAGAAGGTGAGAGCAGGATAAGCCATGGTGTGGCCGTGTGTGTCTTGGTAAAAAGGATTGTATGTGGAGGAACAGTTCTGAGGGAAAGGTGAGATGGCTGGGGAGAATGGAGGGGGAAATGACTAATTCCTTACTAGGTGGGGGGATTACAGGGGATAGGAAGAAAGAAAGGAGGATGGGGGTGAAAGTGATAAGAAAATGAAACATAGTGGTTTTAAATTATGTTACCTTGCAGCCAAATTCCAGTCCAATTCTAGTCTAATTCACAGTAGTGTAATTAGAAATCTGTAATTTGAAATATGGGATTTGAAATATATGAAGCAGACTACGTCTGGAGCAGACCCATTGCACTGAATATAAATGCAGCTAATGGCAATCAGGTGTGAGTGGAAAGTGGGCTGAGACTGCTCAGGCCAAATCATGCACAGAGTTAAGGAAAGGTCATAAAAGGGGGAGGGGTTACACAGACCACTCAGATGTGTGGTGAAGTTAAGAAGAATGGAGTACAATTATGTACTCCATTCACAATCTAGTTTATTTTGTAGTAATTGTAACATTTCCAGGGGTATTAGCTCTAGGATCGCTGTCTGGGTAGACAGAATGGCACGGAAACAGTTCATTCAGACAGCAATTATGGTAAAAACTGGCCGCAACCAGTTTTATTAAAGTCCACAGCAAACAGATAAAACAAAGCATAAACAAAAGACCTAGGCTTGTCTAGCCACTAATTACACTTATGTAATGTCCCTTTCTATCAGGAACCCAGACTCTATCAGTCTGTGCCCAAAACAACACATATGATATATGTTACCAGTATGGAGTTTCCCAGATACTCCTCCTTATGTCTGAAGGTCCACGCGACGTCCAGACTTGAGAGAGATCCACTCCTATTCAGTAGTCATCATCCTGGAGGTTCACAGAGACACTCTTGTGTCCGGGGTACCTCTAACCCAGACTGAGATAGCTCCCCTCCTCTTCAGTAATCATCAGCATGGAGGTTCACAGAGACACTCCTGTGTCCGGGGTCCATCTAACCCAGACTGAGACAGCTCTCCTCCTCTTCAGTAGCTTATCCGCATGGATTCTCACAGAGACTGCTTCCTGCGCCGGGACACCTCCCTGTGTCCAGGCTAAAGACAGCTCTAACACTCTTGGAGACTGTTTCTTGTGCCAGGACACCTCCCTGTGTCCAGGCTAAACTAACTCTCTCTGACTGTGTTTCCAGACACCTATTTCTGGCTTCTTAATTAACAGCTGAGTGGTTACAGGTTTGAGCTGCAAGTATGCACTGAGTGGAAGGTGTAATGACCTTTCTCTACCACCAGGTCTACAAAGCCATACACCTCCCTTATACCAGTCAGCAAAGCACCCAGGTGAAATATACACCCCATCTAACCCACATATTCTGACTGTCTCACATATCCCCCCCTCTTCTCCAGACCGGAGGGCTGGTCATCCAGACCGGAGGACTGGTCAACAAACCTCAAGAGACAGTGAACACAGCTCAAGTCATGGCCCACCTCATCTTCATCTTTATCTTCCATTAAGCAGGGTTTCTATACCCTTACACACACACACACACACTGTGTGATGTCACAGTCATGTGACCAGTCAACTGAGGAGAAGGAACATGGACAGTCAAAACATACATACTGATCCATTAAATGAATGCCAGCCAGCGCTGCATTACCCATCCGTCCCCTCTGCATACAGCTTTATCCTAGGTATTTAGACACATACCCCTTAGGTGGGTTTGTAGGTGACTGGACCCGCCCAGCTCTCCAAGTCACCTGGAAGCCTCCCAATGTATAGCACAAGTCTCAGCAGTAGATCTGCTGAACCAAAATATATCCAGGCTTCCATCACAGGGCCACCCACCTCTGCGATACATTAATAGCTTCTCATTTTCATCAGCACCTCCTTGTGCGGTATTTAGTGTCAGAGTCCTGCCTTCAAAGCTCAGCTCTTCTTCTTTCACCTTAGTCTTCGCCAGGGCATTGGCCAACTGTAAAACATCTTCAGATGCCATCTTCTGTCCGGCTGTAAGGTCCGCATCAGCTTTCTTCTCAGGACTCTCAATCTTCTCGGCTACCGTGCCTTCCTCATTTGCACTGGTTGCTTTATTGTCATCAGATGACACACCATCATTACCACTGTCCTTTGTATCTTCAGAGAGCTCCACACACTCTAATTTTTTCTCAAGAGGTTCTTCCTCATTGACCTCCTTACTGGGTGCAAGGGGCTCATGCTCTTTGCGCCCTTTACGTTTCCGGCGACGGGAGGACTTCTTCTCCTTGTGGGGCCCTTCATTACTGGACTCCCTCTCTCTATTAGAGTCACAGTCACCTGCAGAGTCTAAGTCACATCCCCCTGTATCGTTAATCCCCCAGTTACCCTCTAACTGGGTGTCCGTTCCAGACATGTTAACTATCACATTATTATCAGTTCGTCTGTCATACACTTCAGGTGACATGTCAGTAAGTTGGGCAGATGCATCCTTTCTTCTGGTGTCACCGTCTGCTATGTCACCGAGTTGGTTAGATCCGTCAGTTTGGGAAGGAGTCACTGTCCCACTTTCTGCCACCCCAACAGTAGCAAGGCCTCCCTCTTGCTGCCTAGAAACTCCTCTGTCCCATAAACCGGAGAGTAGTTTAAAGTCCTGACCTATAACTACTGGACATGACAAATTTGGGTCTACAGCGACATCCTGTACCTCAGTGTCGCAGCCAACATCAAAGATCAGTCTGGCCACTGGATATTCCCTAGTGTCCCCATGGATGCAAGTGACCCCGATCTTTCTACCGGTCAGCTGCCATCCCTCAGGTACACCCCTCACTAGCGTCACCGGGCTTTCCGAGTCGACCAGACCCACCGCGTCTTCAGTGTTTATCTGTAAGGCACACCCCCTTAGGAGTGTGCCTGGTGGATAATTCATAAGGCAGACTGGACACCGATAACCCATTTGCGCCGGGCAACAGTTTGTCAGCACCTCCCCTTTTCTGTTGGGACACTCCACCCCCTTTTTGCGTACCATCCCTGCGGGTGTGTTACCGCCCTTTTAGGCCACGCCCCCTCCCTAGGGACACCACCCCACTCCGGGATACACCCTGTGGACTCCCCCACAGCTTTCTTAGGCACAAACCACCCAGTACAAGTTTATCTCTTTTGGGCTGTTACTGGCCCTTTAAGAGTCTGTGTGACTTGGTTCACACTGTCTGATTGCACCACACCAGCTCCGGCTGAAACTGCCGCCGCTCCCGTTGCAGCCACAACCACCAACACCTTCAGATGTTGCTCATAAGCCGCTGTGGCTGTTACTGCAGCTCCTGCGGAACCTCTTGCTGCAAGTCCCTGTAGCTCCTCCCACGAGAAGACTTGCACGCTGCGCTGTCTTGCCGCTTGTCACCTTCGTGACCCCACGAGTCACAGCCAGCCGCTTGTCACCTTCGTGACCCCACGAGCCACAGCACACACCACAGTCATTTCTACAACAAATTCAGCTTGCTGTGCAAACACCCTTTTTTTTTTTTTTTTTTTTGCAAAGTCTATTAGGGCTACTGTCTCTTTAAGACTGCTTCCAATAGACGTTTCTGCTGACACACTTTTTTTTCCTCTGTTGCTATTTCAATAGACTTCACCTTTAATGCTGTCTCTTGCCACTGTGCTGCATGCACACTCCAGCACTAACTGTACCAGGCCCTGCGCTGCCCGCATTCTCCACCAATTGTAACATTTCCAGGGGTATTAGCTCTAGGATCGCTGTCTGGGTAGACAGAATGGCACGGAAACAGTTCATTCAGACAGCAATTATGGTAAAAACTGGCCGCAACCAGTTTTATTAAAGTCCACAGCAAACAGATAAAACAAAGCATAAACAAAAGACCTAGGCTTGTCTAGCCACTAATTACACTTATGTAATGTCCCTTTCTATCAGGAACCCAGACTCTATCAGTCTGTGCCCAAAACAACACATATGATATATGTTACCAGTATGGAGTTTCCCAGATACTCCTCCTTATGTCTGAAGGTCCACGCGACGTCCAGACTTGAGAGAGATCCACTCCTATTCAGTAGTCATCATCCTGGAGGTTCACAGAGACACTCTTGTGTCCGGGGTACCTCTAACCCAGACTGAGATAGCTCCCCTCCTCTTCAGTAATCATCAGCATGGAGGTTCACAGAGACACTCCTGTGTCCGGGGTCCATCTAACCCAGACTGAGACAGCTCTCCTCCTCTTCAGTAGCTTATCCGCATGGATTCTCACAGAGACTGCTTCCTGCGCCGGGACACCTCCCTGTGTCCAGGCTAAAGACAGCTCTAACACTCTTGGAGACTGTTTCTTGTGCCAGGACACCTCCCTGTGTCCAGGCTAAACTAACTCTCTCTGACTGTGTTTCCAGACACCTATTTCTGGCTTCTTAATTAACAGCTGAGTGGTTACAGGTTTGAGCTGCAAGTATGCACTGAGTGGAAGGTGTAATGACCTTTCTCTACCACCAGGTCTACAAAGCCATACACCTCCCTTATACCAGTCAGCAAAGCACCCAGGTGAAATATACACCCCATCTAACCCACATATTCTCACTGTCTCACATAGTATTTCTTGCTCCATTTTTATTTTTAGTCACTAGTAATATGCTTTATACATTTTTCAATGTGCTGCATTTGGTCCCAAGATTTGGCTGTTGGATGTTGTGTCCTACTCTTTTATTTTTTATTTATTATTATTGTATTTTTATATTTTCTGTGCAACAATGTATTTTTTGAATAAAGAATTTATACTATTGCTATTCCATTGCCTGGTGACATTTAATTCATTGGTGTTATCTGGTTGCCTGGTACTCCCCTATCCATCTCCTATGCACTTGGGTTTTTTTCTTAGATCACCAACTTGCACGGATCTCTGTCCTGATCATGCTAATGACATATAAGAAGAGTTGTTCCAGCTCCAGAGTAACATTCAAAAATACTTTATTTCATAAATACTAAAGCAGCATGACACTAGGCTTGTAGCAACAAGAAGAGAAAAAACGACGCGTTTCGACCGCAATAACGGTCTTTATCTGAGCAGCATAGCTATGAGATTTCATCAAACGTCTGCCACACACTACATAAAAAATAATCAGCGCCAATTAGCCCGCACCACGGGTTTATACCTACAACATGTCAATTTATTCTGCAGATTGTCACCATAATGTCACCCTTTCCAGTACATAGGAAAAAGTATGCCATACATCGGCATCAAAATCTGTAACAATGATTGTGTTGCCTTAAAGCAAGGCGATTATAAATGTGACCTCATGGAAACATATGGATAATTGATGTAGACAGCGGCATGATTTTCTCTACAGCTTATATTTAGATAACAGTGGTTTAACATTATGTTCTAGGCTTTGTGAACGATTCTGTGAGTAAGTGCATTGTGGCTTTACGGCTTGTGGTGGTGGTTAAAGTCACTGACTGCATACCGGAAGGAAGAAGCCCCGAGCCCCCTCATTGCTTTGGAAAAGGAGAATGTGTTACCAAGAAGAAAGAGGTGAGTGAATCCATGTATTCTGGAAATAGGTTGTTTTTTACTATTCGTATGAGTGATATTACATATTAAATACATTCACACACAATGGCTAAATGAAACAATTCAGTTGCTGAAATGATAATGAGAAATATATGCAAGAGAATATAAAAAACATACAAGATATACAGTGGGTTCGGAAAGTATTCAGATCCCTTTAAATTGTTCACTCTTTGTTTCATTGTAGCCATTTGGTAAATGCAAAAAAATTCATTTTTTTTCTCATTAATGAACACTCTGCACCCCATCTTGACTGATAAAAACCAGAAATGTAGAAATTTTTGCAAATTTATTAAAAAAGAAAAACTGACTCCCAGACTGTGAGAAATAAGATTATCTGGTCTGATGAGATGAAGATAGAACTTTTTGGTGATAATTCTAAGCGGTATGTGTGGAGAAAACCAGGCACTGCTCATCACCTGCCCAATACAATCCCAACAGTGAAACATGGTGGTGGCAGCATCATGCTTTGGGGTGTTTTTCAGCTGCCGAGACAGGATGACTGGTTGCAATTGAAGTAAACATGAATGAGCTTTGACAAAGACCCTTGGTGGTCGAAATGCGTCGCTGTTTTTACTAGGTGCCACCCCTCCGTTTGTTGCACATTCCGGAGGACACCGTCTGTGACGATTTATCGCGATGAAAATAAAGCATTTCACTTTTAAGAAGCCGGACTGCTTTCACTTTTTCTCTTCTGCATTCCATGTCCTGGTCTGGACTTGCGGTTCCGTGCTCCGGTGGAAGTTGGGTGAGCTGGCAGGGGCTTGTGCCCCATTATCTTTGCAAGTACAGAGATATCCTGGATGAAAACCTCTTCCAGAGTGGTCTAGACCTCAGACTTTGCCTAAGGTTCACCTTCCAACAAGACAATGACCCTAAGCACACAGGTAAAATAACAAAGGAGTGGCTTGAGAACAACTCTGTGACCATTCTTGACAGGCCCAGCCAGAGCCCTGACCTAAACCCAATTGAGCATCTCTGGAAAGACCTGAAAATGGCTGTCCACCAACGTTCACCATCCAACCTGAAGGAACTGGAGAGGATCTGCAAGGAAGAATGGCAGAGGATCCCCAACTCCAGGTGTGAAAAACTTGTTGCATCATTGCCAAGAAGACTCTTGGCTGTACTAGCTCAAAAGGGTGCTTCTACTCAATACTGAGCAAAGGGTCTGAATACTTATGACATGTGATATTTCAGTTTTTCTTTTTTAATAAATTTGCAAAAATTTACACATTTTTGTTTTTTTATCAGTCAAGATGGGGTGAAGAGTGTACATTAATGAGAAAAAATGAACTTTTTTTGCATTTACCAAATGGCTGCAATGAAACAAAGAGTGAAAAATTTAAAGGGGTCTGAATACTTTCTGAAACCACTGTACAATATATCAAAAGCTATTATCAACAGCGAATCAGGCAAGATATCAAAAGACATAGAATAGCAATAAACATGTATTCTACTTAGCCTCCATATCTGGGTGAGTCCCGCTTCCCACGGCCATAAGGAGCCCTGATTGATGAGAACAGACTCCTTACTCTGTATTTTACAGTCTTCTAGCCCCCTTGATGTGTCTGGGTGGAAAGCTGAGATGGGCATAAATCTTTTAGAATCAAAACAAGATTTTGTGTAGTGTGGTATGTCCTAAAGTAACTAGTTAGGAATGTTCTGGTTCCTAGTAGCTCCTGACTCAAAGGCTAAATCAAAGTTGTAACTAAAAATATTAAAATGGTAGTTCAAACTGAACCATTTTTAGATTTTTAGTTTCAACTTTGATTTATCCTTTCCAGTACATACTGTATATTAAGTGTCCTTATATGCACATAATTAAACTAGTTAATAGAGTAATACATTTGGTTAATATTAAAGGGGTATTCTCATGTTATTAAATTGTTTTAGTTAGTAAAAGAGAATAAAAAATAAGCAAGTTGACATGCTTTTTCTATCTGCTTTCATTTTCCTGGAATGAGAGCTTTTCTCTTACATAGTGTATAGCTGGTTTCCAATGGAGCTTGGCCTCTGGACCCTGGCTGAGTGTGTGCAGTAGTTACATTTCAGGAGAGTCAGAAGCTCTCTCCAACCCATTGATTTCTACAAAAACATTTAGCCTCTCACCTCCCTCCCCTTCCCTCTCAGCATCTGCCTATAAGACAGCTGAAAATCAGCCCGCCACTCTTTTGCGAAAGTTAAGGGTTGATGCCACAAGAACCTCCCTGTTATTTTCTAAATGAAACGTAAGAGCGTTCATGACCGCTAGTCAAATGCAAGAGACCATAGACTACTTGTGTTCCCACCAGTGTAGGTCAGACACACACAAAATGCACAGATAGGTAGGAAAGAAGATCAGCTGTGCAGCAGAGAAAGTTGCTTGTGCCAAAGCTAGCTAGGGAGTGGGAAAGAGACATTATCTCAGAGTTTAGTGATCTCCACAGAGGAACATTCAAAAAGTTTAAGTCTCACTTATAGTCAAAGTAGTGTGTTTCATCGAAGGAGACCATCCTGAGAGTACTGCTATTACAGAAAGGATAGTGTCACACGACTGTAGATTGGGTCGATTATGCTGTTTACACTCTGATAAAACTGTTTGATCCAAGTGTCAGCATCGTGTAATCTGATCCTCTTGGATGAATTTTGCTCTCCATCTTCTCCATCTTGTGAGTCTGCGGATTTCATCTGAGTATAGTCCGTTTTCTACACACTCATAGACTTGAATGGTTAAGTGGCATCTGATTTCAAAGTGAAATTACAGCATGCTATGATTTCTTTCACTTACAGATTTTGTCAGTGAAAAAAAAAATCAGGCATCAGCACTGCCCTATTGAATAACATTGATCAGAGTGCTATCTGATAAAAAATTGGATAGCACTCGTCCGATGTATACGCTCATGTGAGCAAGCCCAAAAGGTGAGGATTGACAGAGTGTCACCTCAGAGGGAAGCTTAAAGTGCATCCATCAACATGTTGAGGTGATAGTTGTGTGATAGGAGGAAGATTATCTACCCACAGGGCAAGAGATAGCCACATCAGGAGTCTGAAAGCTGAGGTCTGTGTGTGAAACAGATTGCCACTAGTGATGGGCGAACCCCCCCGATGTTCGGGATCGGCGGGTTTGCCCGAGTTTTTTGTAGAGTTCGGGGCCGGAGATGACACGAACTTGCGTCTGAACCCCGAGTTTGGACTTTACAGATATGGGCCATTATAATTATACTTACCTGTCCAGCAACGCGTCCTGTTGTCCCGCTGTCTCCCGGCCGCATCTACTTCCGGGGCCGCTCATTAACTGACGGCGGAATTCACTGCACTCAACAGTCTTCGGCTTTTTCCGGCAGTGTTTGTGCAGTGACGAAGGAACTTGTTTTCCGAAACGCGCGTCGGGGAGCGTGGGATCAAGATATTGCTGCTCTTAAAGGTATATTCCCTCTTTGTCTGCTTTTAGCCACTCTTATATTTTTCACTTTGCTGATTTATGTCCAGCAATTATTTTTTAACTAGTGTACTTGTTCATCATGGATATTTTGGATTCTTTATACACAATGTTATTTTGGAAATTGTGCACTTTAAACGCACCTATTAGGCAATTTTTAATTTAATTCGCCATCTTGTAATTTTTGTGTGGTCACAGTCCCACACATATATATTTTTTGTGAAGAAATTTTGCGCACAAATTTTTGAGCACTTTCTTGTTTGTTTTGTATAGTGGTTTATACATTTCTATTTATATACCTCTATATGTAATTGATGTCTTTTATTCACTCTTCTTTTTATACCTTTTGGCTGTCATTTTTAATGTATTCACCATATATGGTTTAATCTTGTAATAATTATGTAATATTTGTCTTGATACACGCATGTTTGTTGTACCACTTTTGTCATTCTTAATAAAGATATATATTTAATTTTGAGATATTCTCTGTCTGGGTATTTCTTTCCATGTTTTTGGGCCTTGGGAAGTTTTCTTGTCGCTATACCGCAGAAAAAAATGTGTGTTTACAATACCGTTTTTAGCCATGTTGCACCCTAACAATATAAAACTAAGATATTTATTCACCTGAATACAAATGATTCATACATTTTTTTTCTGTATGTATTGTAAGACGGCGGTGTTCACACCGTGCAGTAACTGAGGCAATGACCCAAGCAAGTCCAAAGTAAACAGCTTTTATTCAGCAACTCTCGAGTAAAACAGGAAAAGTCCTCCGGTACGCAGCCGGGTTAACATCAGTCCATAAACACTGGTTGCCGGGGACAACGGCCGCGCCGGGCCGAACAGAGCCTGACTGGTGCAGAGCCGTCCCAGGCCTGGGTTCAGCTACACACAGTCCTGTGAAGCTTTCCTGCTATGCTCCTTGCAGGGTCCCAACATAGAACACAACTACTCCTTAGTGCAAGAGTTTTAAAGACCTGTGGCAAAAGCCACTGGAAAACCCGGGTTGGAGGGAGGAGGCCGCCCCACTGCCTCCTGTGACCTCCTCCAATAAATGAATGCCCTGCCGGATTTTACTTAATCTGCCTTAGCCAGGTAGTCTGACTAGGTCATTGCTCACCTTCATTCCTGCATTGCAGCCGCAGCTGTGTGTGTGACTGCAATGCACTCCAATGGCTTTAATAGGTCTCTGTATGCATTCTGGGGGAAATATAACGTCCCTCGTAAATGATCCCGGTCACTGCCTCACATATTCCCCCCCTCTGTTCAAACTTGTGGGGTTGAACATTTGCCACCATACAGGGTGCCCGGGACAGGGCATCCATGTTTGCTTGCAACTTCCCAGGGCGATGTTCTACCGAGAAACTGAAATTTTGCAGTGACAGGAACCACCTGGTGACTCGCGCATTCCTCTCTTTTGCATTCCTCATCCATACCAAGGGTGAGTGGTCCGTCACCAAGCGAAACTGACGCCCGAGTAAATAATAACGTAGTGATTCCAAGGCCCACTTAATAGCCAAACACTCCTTCTCTACTACGCTATAGTTTTTCTCTGCCGGGATAAGTTTTGTACTCAAGTAGGTGACCGGGTGCTCTTCACCATTCACTTTTTGTGACAACACCGCCCCTAGTCCTACCTCCGAGGCATCTGTCTGTACAATGAAGGTTTCATTGAAGTTGGGGCTGATGAGGACCGGCTGTCCACACAGGGCCAACTTCATGGACTGAAAGGCTTCTTCTGCCTGAGGGTTCCACCGAACCATTACCGTTTTCTTTCCTTTCAAGAGATCGGTTAGGGCCGCCGTTCGCCCGGCAAAATTAGGTATAAACCGGCGGTAATACCCAGGATGCCAAGGAACGCCCTCACCTGTTTTGTACTCGATGGTTTAGGCCAGTTTTTTATGGCCTCAATTTTACTGATTTGGGGCTTGATAGCTCCTCGGCCTATCACATACCCCAAATATCGAGCTTCCTCAAGCCCTATCGCACATTTTTTTGGGTTTGCCGTTAACCCCGCGGCTCTGAGAGAATCCAGCACTGCTTGTACGTGTGTTAGATGCGTTTGCCAGTCGGTGCTAAATATGATGATATCATCTAGATACGCGGACGCGTATTCCTGATGAGGCTTGAGCACTATGTCCATCAATCTCTGAAATGTAGCCGGGGCCCCATGTAACCCAAAAGGTAAGACCACATAGTGAAATAGACCCTCCGGAGTTACGAAGGCGGTCTTTTCCTTTGCCGAATCTGTGAGAGGTACCTGCCAATAACCCTTGGTGAGATCGAGCGTGGTAAAGTACTGGGCCTGCCCCAGTCTCTCAGTCAGCTCGTCCACCCGGGGCATTGGATAAAGGTCGAACTTTGACACTTCATTCAATTTTCGGAAATCATTACAGAAGCGTAATGATCCGTCTGGCTTTGGAATCAGTACAATGGGGCTAGCCCTCTCACTCCGTGATTCCTCTATGACGCCTAACTGAAGCATTTGTTTTACCTCAGCCGAAATGGCTTGCCTCCGGGCTTCGGGCACCCGGTACGGTCTTATTCGCACCCTTACCCCAGGTTCGGTGACAATGTCATGTTGGATAACCGTAGTCCTACCTGGTAGCTCTGAGAACACGTCGGTATTGTTTTGCACCAGGGAGCGAGCCTCCCGTCGCTGCTGTTTAGTGAGGGCATCACTTATCCTGACCTCCCCCTTGGATGCTTCCCTGGCTGAAGGTATAGAACTCTCTGTTGATATGCCCGGGGTGATGTCTGTAACTAAACACTCTCGATCTTTCCAAGGTTTTAGCAGGTTTATATGGTAAATCTGCTCAGGTTTCCTCCTTCCGGGCTGATACACCCGGTAATTTACTTCCCCCACCTTTTCTCGAATCTCATATGGCCCTTGCCACTTGGCCATGAGCTTACTCTCGGCTGTGGGTACCAGTACTAATACCCGATCGCCCTTGTTAAAAGACCTGACTCTGGCTCTTTTATTATATGTGCGCCTCTGGGTTGCCTGGGCATCTAACAGATGTTCTTTCACGATGGGCATGACCGCCGCGATCCGGTCCTGCATACTAGCCACGTGTTCAATTATACTCTTATGTGGAGTCGGCTCTTGTTCCCATGTCTCTTTGGCTACGTCCAACAGACCCCTAGGGTGTCTGCCGTACAATAACTCAAAGGGAGATAACCCTGTGGAAGCCTGGGGTACCTCACGGACAGCGAACATCAAATAGGGTAGCAACATGTCCCAATCCCTTCCATCCTTAGAAATCACCTTTTTTAACATGGACTTGAGGGTTCTATTGAACCGTTCTACTAACCCGTCGGTTTGAGGGTGGTACACCGAGGTGCGCAATTGTTTAATTTTTAGCAGTTTGCACAGTTCTCTTGTCACCTTGGACATAAAGGGGGTCCCCTGATCCGTCAGGATCTCCTTAGGTAGTCCCAGGTGACAGAACATGGCAAACAGTTCTCGGGCAATAAGTTTTGCCGAGGTGTGGCGTAGTGGTATAGCCTCCGGGTACCGGGTGGCATAGTCGACGACCACCAGTATGTGTTGGTGGCCATGGGCGGATTTTACAATGGGCCCTACCAAATCCATTGCAATCCGTTCAAAAGGTACCTCTATTATTGGCAGGGGTACCAATGGACTACGGAAACTTGCAGTGGGTGAGGTCAACTGACATTCGGGGCAGGATTTGCAGTACCTTTTGACCTCCGCGTAAACTCCAGGCCAAAAGAACCGCTGCAAGATACGTTCTAGAGTTTTTTTTTCCCCTAAGTGGCCACCCAGCAAGTGTGAGTGTGCCAAATCTAGAATCACCCTACGATACGACTGAGGTGCTACCAACTGTTCCACAACCTCGTCCCTGATTTTATCTATCCTATAAAGCAACTCACCACTGACTACCATGCGTGGAAATACCGTATCTGCATTGGGCTGTTGGGCTACGCCGTTTACCTCTCGCACCCTTTCCCGCGCCTGAGTCAGGGTGGGATCTTGTAGCTGAGCTGTCCCAAACGTGGCCCTGGACACTTCCAGCTCGGGAATCGATGCGGTCTCCTCCACCTCTCCTGCCAGCACCTCTAAGGGAAACCTATCGGGGTCACACTCTATCCCTATATGGGACACCCCTACTGCAGGTTCGTCGGGTACAGCATCTGTAATACATTTTACCAGGGGAAAACGGATTTTGTTTTTCCACAGAGTCCAGAACAGGGGCAAGTCTCTTCCCAACACAGACCCATAGGGAAGATTTTTTACCACTCCCACAACATGTTTTATGTCTCCACATGGCGTGGACAAAACTACCTCCGTAGTTGGATACTCTCGGAGGTCCCCATGGATACATACAACCCCGACCTGCCATCCGCTGGGGTTATCTCCTGCCACCAGTGACCCATGTACCAGAGTCACGAGGCTCCCTGAGTCCAGGAGAGCCTCCGTAGGGTACTCATTAACCAGTACCTGGCATAGTTGGAGTTCACTGTCCTAGGGGTCGAGGTTTGCTGTGCAGACGGTCTGGGCATACATTGAGACCCGGCGGCTATATCCGCAGTCCATGGGTTCCGTAGTCAGGGGACAATTAGCCATCACATGTCCCAGCCCCTGACACCGCCAGCACCTAAGGGTGGAGGCACTGTTAGGCCTTATGACAGTTTGGGAGGGAACCGGTCTCCTGCCACTCTCACTCCGGGGTTCCCCTTCAGCACGGGTACGGTGCTGACTGTCCCCAGCAGAGGGACGCGACCCCTTTCCTGATTCCTGGGTTGGCAGGGATCGGCGTGACAGCCGAGAGGGGGCGGAGTCTCGAATAAAGTCTTGAGTGGCCGAGTAGCGCTCGATCAAACTGACTACCTGGTCGAGTGTGCCGGGGTCGCCTTGCCCCACCCAACGTTGGATAGCAGCCGGCAGAGTCCTTACCAGCCGGTCAGTCACCACCCTCTCCACCATCTGGGCTGGAGACAAAGTCTCTGGCTGGAGCCACTTCTTTACCAGCTGCAGGAGGTCATAAGACTGAGACCGCGCGGGTCGTGTCTCCACATAGGCCCATGAAAATACACGCTGAGCCCTCACGTATGTATTAACCCCCAGTCGGGCAAGGATCTCACCTTTGAGCCTCTGGTAGTCCTGGGCGTCCTCCCGACTGAGATCGAAGTAGGCCTTTTGTGCGTCGCTGACCAGAAACGGAGCTACTACTTCTGCCCACTGGCCGGCGGGTAGATTTTCCCGCTCCACTGTGCGCTCATAAATTGTCATGAAAGCTTCCACGTCATCCTCCGGTCCCATCTTCCTCAACGCTGAGCGAACCTTGTCTCGGGTCTCGCGACGTTCAGGGGCTGGTGCCATCGAGGTCTCCCGCAGTGCAGAAATCTGTTGCAGCAACAGTTCGTTTGTTTTTTGCTGCTGCTGTTGTGTAATTACCAGCTGCTTAAACAGCTCTTCCATTTTGTCCACGGTGTGAGGCTGAAAAGTAGCCGGCCGGATTATGTTCATGAAGCTGCCAGTGGGGGTATACCTCAGTCACAATGCCCGCATTCTCCAACGAATTGTAAGACGGCGGTGTTCACACCGTGCAGTAACTGAGGCAGTGACCCAAGCAAGTCCAAAGTAAACAGCTTTTATTCAGCAACTCACGGGTAAAACAGGAAAAGTCCTCCGGTACGCAGCCGGGTTAACATCAGTCCATAAACACTGGTTGCCCGGGACAACGGCCGCGCCGGGCCGAACAAAGCCTGACTGGTGCAGAGCCGTCCCAGGCCTGGGTTCAGCTACACACAGTCCTGTGGAGCTTTCCTGCTATGCTCCTTGCAGGGTCCCAACATAGAACACAACTACTCCTTAGTGCAGGAGTTTTAAAGACCTGTGGCAAAAGCCACTGGAAAACCCGGTGTGGTGTTGTTGTGCAGATGAAGGGAACTCCAGAAGGCCACACAGAGATGCTGGATGGTAGGTTTAAACAGCCATACTTTATTTTCGTTCGTCTCTCCTGCTCCCCTTACCCAGGACTTCCTGCTCCTGCCTAGTCTCCTCCTCCCCATTACATCATTGTTACTAGGCAGAAACTGAAACAAGAATAACAGCAAGCCAATCACAGATATAGTAACAACATCACATCCTCCTCTTCTCACCAAACAAAACAACATTATAACTGGATAACGGTCCAAAAGTTCACATTAGTACGAAGGATTTTTTTTTTTCTTTTTACTGCAGAACATAGTCCAAGAAGTGGGCTGGTGGTCTACGATTTGCCCTCGCTGGATAGTGGTGAGACATCACAGTCCCAGATGAACTTTCTGAGTCCCCTGAGGTATCCTCCCTTGGAACTGCTGAGCTCTGGGGATCCGGCAGGACGTCATCACTATCTGCCTCGTCTGTTTCTGGGACATAGTCGCAAAGTTTTTTAAAATGGGACACGTTCCTTGTGACCTGGCGACCGTGATCTTGAGCAGTAACCATGGTGCCTTTGACTTGTGTGACCTGAAAGGGTTCAGGATAGTATTGTGATGCAAACTTGTCTCTAGGTCTTAGCCTTTTTACCAGGACCCAATCTCCCACCAATACTTCCGGTGGCTTGCAACGATGACTGCTCTTATCTGCATACCTCTTCATCTTCTGTTTGGATATGGCATCCTTAGTAGCAATTGGGGTTTGAACAGGGCTCTGCGGAACGCTCGGGAGTTTGACACGCATAGGCCTGTTGAACAGCGCAGTGGCAGGTGGTATCCCAGTAGTAGAATGGGGTGTAGCTCTGTACTGTCTAAGAAATCTGTGTAACTCTTGCTGTAAGTCCTTGTGCTCCATGGTAGCGATCCTCAAAGTTTTGTTGATTGATTGCATGAACAGTTCCACTTCATCATTGGCCTGAGGCCAGTAAGGAGTTATTTTTCTGTGAGTGAAACCAAGATAGGTTGCGAATGATCGAAAGTCTGTGCTATTAAAAGGTGGTCCATTGTCGGACTTCACTGTTTCCGGTATGCCATATGCCGAGAAGATCTTGTCTAATTTTGGTATAACAGCCCTGGCAGAGGTTGTCGAAACATGTTCAATAACTGGGAACCTTGAATAGTCATCCATGACAACCAGCAGATAGGAGTGATCCGGTAAAACACAGAAATCAACACTAACAGCAGACCACGGGCCCTCTGGCAGGGGTGTCATTTGTAAGGGTGCGCGTCTATGGTCAATTGTAGTTGCTTGGCAAGGTATGCAATTTTCAATGAGTGCCTCTACTTTTTTGTCTAGTCCTGGAAACCAGACTTTCTCTCTCAGTAATTGCTTTGTTTTCACCACCCCTTGATGAGCCTCGTGGGCCAGATCCAGTACTCTGCTTTGAAGTTTCTGGGGTATCACCAACCGATTGTTACGCAACAGTAGATTTGAATCAGCCACGGAGAGATCATGTCGTGCATTAAAGAAGGCTGTCAAGTAGGTTGTTTGATCCGGTGTTTGGAGGCGGGCTTCAGCAAGAAAATTGCTCCAATTTTTAGATCGAACAGTCTCTATAACTAACTGAAGTTGGTGATCGGAATCCACCGTTTGTTGTATTTCCTCCATAGTCATAGCTTTTGGCACAGAATGTGCAACAATAAAATTGATATGTTCCTCTGCAAGGATAGTTGCTGGGATGTCGTCCTTGGTAGTTTGTGGTGTTGGGTATCTCGAAAAGTAGTCAGCCGGATTACCAGCTCCTGCCTCGTATCTCAACCGAAACTGGTAGTTCTGTAGGCGGAGCAACCAGCGTTCAAGTCGTGGGGGAGGCTTTGAAGAATGTTTGTTGAAAAGCGGAATGAGCGGTTTGTGGTCGCTTATCACTGTGAATTTATGTCCCATAAGGTACAGATGAAAATGAAGGCATCCCCACACAACCGCAAGAGCTTCCCTTTCAGTTTGTGAATAGCGTTGTTCTGTCTCTGTTAAGGCTTTGCTTGCATAGGAAATGGTAGAAACGTTGCCTTCTTTGGACACTTGTGTGAGAATTGCACCCAGGTCCACCGGACTAGCATCCACGATCAGCTCTGTGGACTTTAGAGGGTCAAAATAGGCCATGACGGTGTCGCCAGTCAGACCGGACTTCATGGAATCGAATGCTGCTTGGTGTTCAGTAGTCCATGTCCAAGGAGTGTCTTTTTTCGTGAGTAGTCGCAGGGGTTCGGAGATCGTGGCCAGATCAGGCATAAATCGCCCACAGTACGTGACTAGTCCTAGAAAACTGCGAACCTCTGACACATTTTGAGGTTGGCTAGCTGACTTTATGGCAGCAACTTTCTGAGGATCTGCTGAAACTCCTTGCTCCGAAAAGATATATCCAAAGAAGCTTAATGACTTTTGGTTAAACTCACATTTTGACAGATTGACAGTTAGATTGCAGGCTTGCAGTCTCTGAAACACTTGCTCTAAGTGACTGTCATTCTCCTCTTGGGTTGTACCATATATAAGAATGTCATCACTGACGTTTAGAACTCCTGCTATTCCAGATAGAACCTGACTGATAACGTTCTGAAATATTTCTACCGCAGATGAGATACCAAAGTTCAACTTCTTGAATCGTCGTAAGCCCACATGGGTACTAAAAGTTGTAATGTACCTGGAATCTGGATGCAACTCAAGTTGATGATAACCTGATTTTAAATCAATTTTAGAAAATACTTTTGCACCATTCAGGTCTGTGATAATGTCATCAATAGTGGGCGTGATGTGCCTTTCTCTTTGAATAGCCAAATTGGCATGCCGCATATCCACACATAGCCGGATTTTACCAGGCTGCTTTGGTTTTGGTGCAACAACAATGGGCGATACCCAAGGAGTCGGGCCTTCAACTCGTTCAACAACATCAGACGCTTCCAGATCCTGCAGTTCTTGCTCCACAAGTTTGCGGACATGAAATGGGATGCGCCTGTGAGGTTGATCAGATGGCTGTATTGACTGGTCAATATGCAATTTTATCTGAACGTCTTTTAGCTTACCGAGACCTTTAAAGAGATTGGGGTATCTCTGCATGATGTGTTGGACCGAAGGACCTGTGACGCTATTGACCAGGTTGACCAGACCCAGAGATATAGCACTCCTGCAGCTGAGAAGCGTGTCTGCGGAGCACTCTACTACATATACAGTGTCGGTGATGGACTTCCCGTCAGCTGCAAGTTCTGACTGAAATTTGCCACACAGGGGTAGTGCAGATGCTGAACCATAAGGAAAAATCTTTAGGCTAGTGCTTTGTAGAGCAGGTCTGTTCGGGAGTTGGCTATAGACTGCACGGCTGATGACGTTTACTGATGCCCTTGTGTCTACTAGGGCTTCCACCGGACTACCATTTATCAGGATAAATCGCCTTGGACTGGTAAGTGCGTGCAGTGTTTGAGATCCCTCTGCAGTCACTGAGAATAGATAAGTACTGTGAGTCTTGTCAGTAAGCTGCAGCGTTTGGATTTTCTGTGACCTGGGTTGTACTGTGGAATGAGGGGATTGTGGTTTGGATCTACACACTTTTGCAAAATGGTTTTGTTTTCCACAATTATGGCAGGTCTCCCCTTTTCTGGGCAGACATTCTGGTGAGGATACGACCCTCCGCAGTTGTAGCAAGTTGCCCCCTGCATACGAGGCACAGGCGGTCTCTGTGTCAGCTTTGCTATACAAGATGGTGCTTCCGCCTCGCACTCAATGTTCTCTATGAGTTTAGCTTGTTTTTCGGCGGTGTCATTTACACGTGCTGTTTCAAGCAGTTTTGCTAAAGTCATGGTGGGATCTCTGAGTGCTTGTCTCCGTAACTTAGAGGAGATGCAGCCTTGTAAAATCTGCATTTGGATCTCTTTGTCGACATCTGTAAATTCACAGTAAGCTGCAAGGTGCCGTAGTCGGACATGATATTCATCAATGCTTTCTGTTGCTGACTGCTTTAATTGTCTAAACTTGAA
Source organism: Oophaga sylvatica (assembly GCA_033576555.1). Classification (NCBI taxonomy): domain Eukaryota; kingdom Metazoa; phylum Chordata; class Amphibia; order Anura; family Dendrobatidae; genus Oophaga; species Oophaga sylvatica. The sequence continues at coordinate 80,514,861 of JARQOD010000005.1, forward strand.
GATTTCAAATGCTGCATTTCTGTGTGGGGAGAAATACTTTCTTAATGCTGCCTTACTGAGCTCATAGTCTTTATCTTCTCCTGTATTAGGCAGAGTAGTGAAGATATCATAGACTTGTTCCCTGCATAATGTAATAGCATGGCTTTCTTCCTGGTATCATCTGATATGTTCATGGCTTGTAGGAATATATCAAAACGCTTCAGCCATTTCTCCCAACATGCTGCTAGGTTAGCTGGGGACTGATGCACATCAAAAGCAGGGAAGGCAGGTAAACAGGCCATTGTTGTAGAGCTGAAATACCTTTAGCTGATGATGAACGCTTCCTCGTCGCCAGTTGTGATGTTGTTGTGCAGATGAAGGGAACTCCAGAAGGCCACACAGAGATGCTGGATGGTAGGTTTAAACAGCCATACTTTATTTTCGTTCGTCTCTCCTGCTCCCCTTACCCAGGACTTCCTGCTCCTGCCTAGTCTCCTCCTCCCCATTACATCATTGTTACTAGGCAGAAACTGAAACAAGAATAACAGCAAGCCAATCACAGATATAGTAACAACATCACACCCGGGTTGGAGGGAGGAGGCCGCGCCCACTGCCTCCTGTGACCTCCTCCAAGAAATGAAGGCCCTGCCGGATTTTACTTAATCTGCCTTAGCCAGGTAGTCTGACTAGGTCATTGCTCACCTTCATTCCTGCATTGCAGCCGCAGCTGTGTGTGTGACTGCAATGCACTCCAATGGCTTTAATAGGTCTCTGTATGCATTCTGGGGGAAATATAACATCCCTCGTAAATGATCCCGGTCACTGCCTCACAGTATATAATGTGAACACGGCTTGTACATAGGGCCTTCAGGGCAATTCTCAGTAATCTACTCACATTGCTCTTGAGGCTGAATGCTTATTCTTGAGAAAAACAAAATTTATTAAATAGAATAGAGCCAGGCTGAAGTTTGCCAAAGACCATAAGGATTGGACTATAGAGGACTGGAGTAAGGTAATCTTCTCTGATGAGTCTAATTTTCAGCTTTGCCCAACACCTGGTCGTCTAATGGTTAGATGGCGACCTGGAGAGGCGTACAAGCCACAGTGTCTTGCACCCACTGTGAAATTTGGTGGAGGATCGGTGATGATCTGGGGATGCTTCAGCAAGGCTGGAATTGGGCAGGTAAATCTTTGCGAAAGATGTATGAATCAATCCGGATACAAGGTTATCCTGGAAAAACAGCCAATTCCTTCTGCTCAGGCAATGTTCCCCAACTCAGAGGACTGTTTTTTCCAGCAAGACAATGCGCCATGCCACACAGCTAGGTCAATCAATGTGTGGATGAAGGACCACCACATCAAATCCCTGTCATGGGCAGCCCAATCTCCAGACCTGAACTCCATTGAAAATCTCTGGAATGTAATCAAAAGGAAGATGGATAGTCACAAGCCATCAAATAAAGAAGAACTGCTTACATTTTTGTACCAGGAGTGGGATAAGGTCACCCAAATGCAGTGTGAAAAACTGGTGGAAAGCATGCCAAGACGCATGAAAGCTGTGATTAAAAATCATGGTTATTCTACAAAATATTGATTTCTGAACTCTTCCTGAGTTAAAACATTAGTATTATTTTTTCTAAAAGATTATGAATTTGTCATTTTGACCATTTCTCATTTTCTGAAAATAAATACAAAATTTATTGCTTGGAAATTTGGACACATGTCAGTAGTTTATAGAATAAAAGAGCAGTTTACATTTTACTCAAAAATATACCTACAAAGAGTAAAATCAGACAAACTGAACATTTTACAGTGATCTCTTAATTTTTGCCAGAGCTGTATAGTAAACTGGAGATAGTATGATACTGCCAGTTAGAAGGGTGCTTGACCTGAGTGCGACATGGGAACCTCTGGATTTACGTATCCTGCCTATGGGGGATGGTACAGAGTTTCGGTGTGAATTCTGTGGGGAAGCTTTGGCTGTCATCAAATCGAACCTGTGGAGTTATATAGTATAATGCACTCCCCATAGGCAAACTCTATATAGTATAATGGACACTCCATTGGCAGACTCTGTATAGCATAATTCACTCCCCATAGGAAAACTCCATATAGTATAATCAACTTCACATAGGTCTCTGTACAATATAATGCACTCCTCATAGGCAAACTCTGTATAGCATAATTCACTCCCCATAGGCAAACGCCATATAGTATAATAAACTCCACATAGGCCTCTATACAGTATAATGCACTCCCCATTGGCAAACTCTATATAGTATAATGGACGTTCCATTGGCAGACTCTATATAGTATAATGCACTCCCCATAGGCAGACTATATATTGTATACTGCACTCCCCATAGGCAGACTCTATATCATATAATGGACTCTCCATAGGCAGACTTTATATTGTATAATGCACTCACCATAGGCCGACTCTATATAGTATAATGGACTCTCCATAGGCGGACTTTATATAGTATAATGCACTCCCTATAGGCAGTCTCTATATAGTATAATCAACTCCCCATAGTCCTCTATACAGTATAATGGACTCTCCATTGGCAGACTTCATATAGTATAATTCACTCCCCATGGGGCTCTATAGTATAATGCACTCCACATAGGCCTCCATACAGTATAATGCACTCCCCATAAAAAAAAATACAATACTCACATCTCCTCATTCCCCCACCGCTCTGAGCACCCGCATATTTCAGGACTGTGGGCGCCAAGTAATGATGCCATCGCGACCCATCAATGTCTGCGGCAGGGATCTCAGAAGCTGAGAGGGGGAATCATGGTGTCACGCTCAGTGTGGGAAGACTAATTGCAACACATGGGGAAGAAGGGAAGGAAGCGCAAACGCTAGAGAAAAGGGGAGTGAAGACCCCTAGGCAGATCTAATAGCACCCTGCCTCCCCTACCTTCCCTATATTGGTTCCACACCAATCGCTGAGCAGGAACCTAGGCCCTGTATATCCCTAGAGCTAGGCCTTGAATAGGGAAGGGGTGGGATGAGCCCTGGTCAGTCCCCACTGTTATCAAGATCCCTGCTGCAGACTTACAGCAGGAGTCTGCGCAAGAATACTGAGAGGTCAGAGGATGTGAGAGGAGAGCTGCGGTGAGCTTACCTGCCGAAGCGCAGGACCTGAAGCATGTGACCACCGGGGGATTGGCCGGAGGCGGAGTCAGATGGCGAGTAGCGGCGATGACCGGCTATGCCGGAAAGTATCCAAAAAAAGGCTGCACTCAAGCATACTAAAGCATGACAACATAGAATACATGAAATTTTGAATAGCAATATGGCTTTGGAATATAAGGAAAAATTTGAGACGCTTAGTATAAACATTTGGCCAAACATTTTAAAGCCCAACAACCATCGTCAAGGTGGTCTCAATTCTGTTGAGTCCCTAACCTAATGTGAACATACCTCTATTAGGCTGATATCTGAATTTCTGGGTGAATATGCACCTCTGTCAGTAATGCCTGCATTTATGGGTAAAGTAGGGAGCTGGTGTAATTAAAATCACCACCTGGTGGGGCGGAGTGCTCGGTCAGCAAGCTAACATTCAAAAGACAAAAAACCTGACTGGCACTTCCAGACTAATGTGAACTAGGTGCAAACCAAAGGGAGCTACCCTCATGTAAAACATCCAAAAAAAGGCTGCACTCAAGCATACTAAAGCATGACAACATAGAATATATGAAATTTTGAATAGCAATATGGCTTTGGAATATAAGGAAAAATTTGAGACGCTTAGTATAAACATTTGGCCAAACATTTTAAAGCCCAACAACCATCGTCAAGGTGGTCTCAATTCTGTTGAGTCCCTAACCTAATGTGAACATACCTCTATTAGGCTGATATCTGAATTTCTGGGTGAATATGCACCTCTGTCAGTAATGCCTGCATTTATGGGTAAAGTAGGGAGCTGGTGTAATTAAAATCACCACCTGGTGGGGCGGAGTGCTCGGTCAGCAAGCTAACATTCAAAAGACAAAAAACCTGACTGGCACTTCCAGACTAATGTGAACTAGGTGCAAACCAAAGGGAGCTACCCTCATGTAAAACATCCAAAAAAAGGCTGCACTCAAGCATACTAAAGCATGACAACATAGAATACATGAAATTTTGAATAGCAATATGGCTTTGGAATATAAGGAAAAATTTGAGACGCTTAGTATAAACATTTGGCCAAACATTTTAAAGCCCAACAACCATCGTCAAGGTGGTCTCAATTCTGTTGAGTCCCTAACCTAATGTGAACATACCTCTATTAGGCTGATATCTGAATTTCTGGGTGAATATGCACCTCTGTCAGTAATGCCTGCATTTATGGGTAAAGTAGGGAGCTGGTGTAATTAAAATCACCACCTGGTGGGGGCGGAGTGCTCGGTCAGCAAGCTAACATTCAAAAGACAAAAAACCTGACTGGCACTTCCAGACTAATGTGAACTAGGTGCAAACCAAAGGGAGCTACCCTACTTTACCCATAAATGCAGGCATTACTGACAGAGGTGCATATTCACCCAGAAATTCAGATATCAGCCTAATAGAGGTATGTTCACATTAGGTTAGGGACTCAACAGAATTGAGACCACCTTGACGATGGTTGTTGGGCTTTAAAATGTTTGGCCAAATGTTTATACTAAGCGTCTCAAATTTTTCCTTATATTCCAAAGCCATATTGCTATTCAAAATTTCATGTATTCTATGTTGTCATGCTTTAGTATGCTTGAGTGCAGCCTTTTTTTGGATGTTTTACATGAGGGTAGCTCCCTTTGGTTTGCACCTAGTTCACATTAGTCTGGAAGTGCCAGTCAGGTTTTTTGTCTTTTGAATGTTAGCTTGCTGACCGAGCACTCCGCCCCCACCAGGTGGTGATTTTAATTACACCAGCTCCCTACTTTACCCATAAATGCAGGCATTACTGACAGAGGTGCATATTCACCCAGAAATTCAGATATCAGCCTAATAGAGGTATGTTCACATTAGGTTAGGGACTCAACAGAATTGAGACCACCTTGACGATGGTTGTTGGGCTTTAAAATGTTTGGCCAAATGTTTATACTAAGCGTCTCAAATTTTTCCTTATATTCCAAAGCCATATTGCTATTCAAAATTTCATGTATTCTATGTTGTCATGCTTTAGTATGCTTGAGTGCAGCCTTTTTTTGGATGTTTTACATGAGGGTAGCTCCCTTTGGTTTGCACCTAGTTCACATTAGTCTGGAAGTGCCAGTCAGGTTTTTTGTCTTTTGAATGTTAGCTTGCTGACCGAGCACTCCGCCCCCACCAGGTGGTGATTTTAATTACACCAGCTCCCTACTTTACCCATAAATGCAGGCATTACTGACAGAGGTGCATATTCACCCAGAAATTCAGATATCAGCCTAATAGAGGTATGTTCACATTAGGTTAGGGACTCAACAGAATTGAGACCACCTTGACGATGGTTGTTGGGCTTTAAAATGTTTGGCCAAATGTTTATACTAAGCGTCTCAAATTTTCCTTATATTCCAAAGCCATATTGCTATTCAAAATTTCATGTATTCTATGTTGTCATGCTTTAGTATGCTTGAGTGCAGCCTTTTTTTGGATGTTTTACATGAGGGTAGCTCCCTTTGGTTTGCACCTAGTTCACATTAGTCTGGAAGTGCCAGTCAGGTTTTTTGTCTTTTGAATGTTAGCTTGCTGACCGAGCACTCCGCCCCCACCAGGTGGTGATTTTAATTACACCAGCTCCCTACTTTACCCATAAATGCAGGCATTACTGACAGAGGTGCATATTCACCCAGAAATTCAGATATCAGCCTAATAGAGGTATGTTCACATTAGGTTAGGGACTCAACAGAATTGAGACCACCTTGACGATGGTTGTTGGGCTTTAAAATGTTTGGCCAAATGTTTATACTAAGCGTCTAAAATTTTTCCTTATATTCCAAAGCCATATTGCTATTCAAAATTTCATGTATTCTATGTTGTCATGCTTTAGTATGCTTGAGTGCAGCCTTTTTTTGGATGTTTTACATGAGGGTAGCTCCCTTTGGTTTGCACCTAGTTCACATTAGTCTGGAAGTGCCAGTCAGGTTTTTTGTCTTTTGAATGTTAGCTTGCTGACCGAGCACTCCGCCCCCACCAGGTGGTGATTTTAATTACACCAGCTCCCTACTTTACCCATAAATGCAGGCATTACTGACAGAGGTGCATATTCACCCAAAATTCAGATATCAGCCTAATAGAGGTATGTTCACATTAGGTTAGGGACTCAACAGAATTGAGACCACCTTGACGATGGTTGTTGGGCTTTAAAATGTTTGGCCAAATGTTTATACTAAGCGTCTCAAATTTTTCCTTATATTCCAAAGCCATATTGCTATTCAAAATTTCATGTATTCTATGTTGTCATGCTTTAGTATGCTTGAGTGCAGCCTTTTTTTGGATGTTTTACATGAGGGTAGCTCCCTTTGGTTTGCACCTAGTTCACATTAGTCTGGAAGTGCCAGTCAGGTTTTTTGTCTTATGCCGGAAAGTAGTCAGAACGTGCCGAAGTCAAGCCGGGAGGTCAATGAGGTGCAAAAGGGTTAAACACAGAGAGTGGTCAGGACGTAGCCAAATGTCAGAAAGCCGAAGATAGCGGTACAGTACAAATGGGGCAGACGGGTGGGAAGTCAGAGCAATCAAGCCAAAGGTCAGAGCCGGAATAGACAGCAAGCACAGAGTCACAAGGTAAGGCACAAAACGAGAAAACAGACCGGGTCATACACTGAGAGGCAATTGGATGAAACAGTATGCAAGCTCACCGGGGATCAAACGCACAGGAAAGAACGAATATATCACGGACAAAGTACCCCAGACGGAGCGGGTACATATAGGCCTCCCCAAACCAAAAGGAGGCCATACAAAATTAACCCTGAGAGGACAGGGAAGGGAACCCTGTCTGCATTGCCAAACGCAGAGACCTTCTGCTGCCAGATGCAGAACGACTGTCTGTAGCATCTGATACACCTGTGACAGATGGGAGAGGTGAGATGTGAGGCATGACGCTTCCTGTCTTATCAGTGCTTTCAACTGTATCAGCATCCAGCCGATACAGTTGAACTTGTGCTTGCAAGGGCTCCATAGCGGCCGGGTGGCAGAGCAGGGAGTTCGAGTCTCAGCGCCCCCTCTTCCCCCACCCAACTTTGGTAGCTATGCTACTGGTCTGTAAAAACATATTCCAATTGTGCTAAGTCCAACAGAGAAACATTTAACATTTTTATATATTTTACCAGCCACTAAAATGTGTTGCTTGATATATATATATTTTTTTTTTATAAAAAGAGTCTCGTCAGCCCTTAGTCTGTGTCTGGTATGCACATGACAATTTGCTTTTCTAAAATAAGGTATATTAATTAAGAGAACCAGTCAGCAGGATATAATCCCCGCATCCCAAACTATTGTCCATGTCAGTGACAGGTTCACAGTTAGGATTTCTTTCCTTTAATATACAGATAACTGAATGTTGTATGGTAACGTTACTCTCCTTGAATGGCCAAGCCGCTGTTCCTCCTCCTAGACTAATTGCCAGTCCGCAGGACAGGTATTTCATCCCAAACCACCTTCAGTGACATCCCGTGTACGTGAAGTGAATTATTGGCCTTGGTTACCATATACATATATACAGTGGGGAAAAAATATTTGATACACTGTCAATTTTGCAAGTTTTCCCTCCTACAAAAAATAGAGAGGTCTGTAATTTTAATTGTAGGTGCAATTCAATTGTGAGAGACAGGAACTAAAAAATCTAGAAAATCACATTGTATGATTTTTACATAATTAATTTTCATTTTATTGCATAAAATAAGTTTTTGATACAATAGAAAAACAGAACTTTATATTTGGTACAGAAACTTTTGTTTGCAATTACAGAGGGCAGACTTTTCCTTTAGTTGTTGACCAAGTATATACACACTGCAGCAGCGATTTTGGCCCACTCCTCCATACAGATTGTCTCCAGATCTTTCAGGTTTCGGGTCAGTAGCTGGGCTACATTGAGTTTCAGCTTCTTCCAAAGATTTTCTATTGGGTTCAGGTCTAGAGACTGGCTAGGCCACTCCAGAACCTTGAAATGCTTCTTATGGAGCCACTCCTTAGTTGCGCTGGTGTGTGTTTTGGGTCATTGTCATGCTGGAAGACTCAACCATGACCCATCTTCAATGCTCTTACTGAGGGAAGGAGGTTGTTGGCCTAAATATCGTGATACATTACTCCATCTATCCTCCCTACAATACGGTGCAGTCATCCTGTCCCCTTTGCAGAAAAGCACCCCCATTGTGTAATGTTTCCCCCACCATGCTTCACGGTTGGGACAGTGTTCTTGAGGTTGTACTCATCCTTCTTCTTGCTCCAAACACGGCGAGCGGAGTTAATACCAAAAAGTTCTATTTTGGTCTCATCTGACCACATAATCTTTTCCTTTGCCTTCTGTGGATCATCCAGATGGTCATTGATGTACTTCAAACGGGCCTGGACATGTGCTGGCGTGACCAGGAAGACCTTGCGTGCCCTGCAAGATTTTAATGCATGACGTCGGCATAGTAACATTCTAATGTTTGAGACTGTGGTCCTATCTCTCTTCAGGTCGTTGACCAGGTCCTCCCATGTAGTTCTGTAAGGCAGATCTTAAGGATAGAGTATCAATATTCATCAGTGTTAGAAAATAGAGTTGCCTTTTTTCTGATATGTTTTTTGTGATGATGTATTCAACTACTGGAACTTCAGAAAAGCAAGCTTGTTTATTCAGGAAAGCAGCTCCTTCCTGAATTATTACCGTGACTTGGATCATAGCTTTCAAAGTTATTTTTTTGCGCTATGCCAAATCTGTAATAAGATTATTGTAAACCTGTCAGTATCCTGGATTACAAGTTGGGGCAGTTTGGAGAAAGGTTTAGTCAGAAGTAATAGTTACTTAGTTAATATCATTGCAATGGTCAGTCCTAAGTTTTTGATCCAGACCTCCAAATTTCCTGCTTAAAAGGAACCTATTACTTCTAAATAACGCTAATAAGTGTGCTTTCACATTGCGTTCTGTCATACGCTAGGTGGGCCCGTCGGAGCTTATGTCCAAACCCCCCCGCTAAACGGGATTCAGACTTATGCGCCTACTGGAGGTGGACACCAAGATGCAGTCTATTGCATCTGAGTATCCTTCTCCAGTAAGTGTATACATCCAAAAATGATGCACGGCAGAGCGCACATTTGCTCTGTGGGCATCATTATAGCCTATAGCCATGTCAGAGCATACGCCCGAATCCTGTTTTGTGGGCAGGGGGGTTGGATGTAAGCCCCGATGGGGCCACCAAGTGTGTGACAAGATGCAATGTGAAAGTACCCCAACCTGCAGATGTAGGGTTAATCTGCAAGTAAATAGCGTTATGTGGGTGCCCAACAAAAATTCTGAGAGTGTGGGCACCTGGGAAATTGAACTTTATTTCTCCTGCTAGCCGCCGGCTTTCAGTCATGCAGGTGTCCCTGGAGCAGTTACATTCACCGCTCACAGCACTGAGGGCACCAGCTGTAAGCACACTCCTACATTAATTAACATATCATAGTTCATCAGTGTAGAGACTGCTATCGGTCAGTGCCAGGGCGTGATTACAGCCAGCACTCTCGGTGCTGTGTGTAATTGCTCCTGCATGACTGAAAGGCGGAGGCTCCCAGGAGGAAAGATGCTAATTTTCTCCCAGGTACCTCACTTTCATAACTGCGACCAGTCACCTATATAACGCTATTAACCTGCAGATTATCCCTATATCTGTAGTTTAATAGCGTTATCAGACCTGACAGGTTCCCTTTAAACATAGATTTAAAACATAACACTCTGATTATCTTTTCCACCACTAGGGGAAGTGTATACCAGTATACAGTAAGCTCCTAGGCTCCCTCTAGTGGTGGCTGCAGGCAGAAACTTTATTTGTATTATACTTTAATTGTGATAATATAATGGAATTTTCATTTTCATTGATGCGTTTTTATTGATTTAACACTGGCCCTGTGAAATCATAAAACCAGACAGATGTCTCAGATGGATATGTGCTCAGAAGTGTAATATGGGGACTGTTGCTGGGCAGACCTCTCGACCATAATTTCTGCGCTACCAGTTTACAAGCACAAATAGGATAAGTTTTCCAGCTCAGCAGAAGTTGTTTGAAACCCGGATTAGCTGTAGAAAATATATTTTTGCAACCGGATTAAGTGGTGCAAGTGTCATGCTTGTGTGTGCACTTGAGAGATCAAATGACTGACGTTTAATGAGGTCCATCATCTGTCTCCTTTATCGTTCTAAATTCTAATTGTAAATCCTGTTAAATGAGAAGTATAATGTCCCTACTAATGCTAATTTATTCAATGATGAACACTTTTTTAATGCATATTGAACAAAGCTGCTGAAGTGGGCAGTGCATAGACTATTAGAGGATAAATTAACGTATGCTGTAAATATGCTGAAATAGTATGGTCTAACTAGTAAATTAATCCCATAGAACTCATAAAATTGCTTCCGGTAACACTAAAAAAAAAATTAAATGGCCTCATGTAGAGAAATTTACATTCTATTCAATTTTACAATTATTTTTTTATTGGATTTTCAATAAGTAGAAAAATGTATCAGAAGTAATAACACATTAACGCTTGTCAGGTGACATAATTGAATTTAGATTGGGAATCAATGTCCATTGTAATAAAAAGGAGTGGCAAACTCCAAGACACATGGCAACTGAATACAAAAATGAATGAATACTCAGGCACCATATGTGTGTCTAATGTAGAAACCACAGGATTTTGAAGAGATGATAGTAGTGTAATATGAACAGACTCTAAATAACAGTTCGTAATGCGTTCAGAAAACGATAGGCTAATCAGAAGGCCTGAGAATCAGTTTAAAGTTATCAAAACCAAAGGAGTTTGCAGAGAATATTGCAGCACAAGGAACTGGATGGTGGCAAACTCCAAGACAAATGGCAACTTATCACAAGACTGAATGACTGCTCAGACAACACTTGTGTGTCTAAGTTAGGTTTGTCATGGTGTATCTTGATGATGTTTTGTTATACTCACCTGATCTCAAGTCACATCAGGTACATCTCAGGCAGGTGTAACAGGTTTTGCAGGATAATAAACTGTACGCCAAATTATAAAAATGTATATTCGCCGTACCAGAGGTTCAGTTCCTGGGTTTCTTAGTGTCTGCTGCAGGTTTCCTGATGGATCATGATAAGGTCCGTGCAGTTCTGGAATGGGATCTTCCAGAAAATCTGAAAGCGTTACAACGCTTTTTTGGGTTGCTAACTATTATCGGAAGTTTATCCAAAACTTCTTGTCGATTGTCAAAACTCTCACTGACATAACAAAGAAAGATACAGGCTTCTCGAGGTGGTCCGACTGCTCCGTCAGGCATTTTCTTTGTTGAAGAAGTGCTTTTCTACTGCTCCTGTACTCATTCAACCCAATGTTTCTCAACCGTTTATTGCTGAGGTTGATGCATCTGAGGTGGGGGTCGGGGCTGTGTTGTCTCAAGGGTCATCCCCTGGTAAATGACATCTATGCATCATTTTCTCTAAAAAATTATTGGTGGCCGAAAGGAACTATGATGTGGGCAATACAGAAGTTTTGGCCATCAAGTTGGCTTTTGAGGATTGGCGCCACTTTTTGGAGGGGCAGTCCACCCTGTCAATGTCATTACTGATCATAAAAATCTGTTATACCTTGAATCCGCTAAACGTCCTAATCTTAGACAAGCTAGATGGTCTTTGTATTTTACCAGGTTTAATTTTATTGTCACTTACCGTCCTGGGATTAAGAACGTCAAAGCTGATGCTTTATCTCGGAGTTTCCCTGGGGGTGGCAGTGTCAACTCTGTCCTTATTTTACAGAAAGGAGTGGTCATCTCAGTTTGGTGGATAGGTTTAGTAAAATGGTGCACTTCATTCCTTTACCTGCTCTCCCTAAGGCTAAGTCCCTGGCTCAGGTGTTTGTCACCGAGATCGTGAAGCTTCACGTGATTCACTGCGATGTGGTGTCCAGTCGGGGAACCCAGTTTGTATCTAAATTTTGGAGGACATTTTGTTCTCCTCTGGGGATGCATTATCCTTTTCATCTGCATTCTATCCTCAAAATAACTGTCAGACTGAACGTCTAAACCAAGGTTTGGAGGCATACCTCAGGTGTTTTGTGTCAGATAATCATGAGGATTGGTCAGTTTTTTTACCATTAGCTGAGTTTGCTTTAAACAATCGTCGCAGTGAATCCACTTGTAAGTCAACAATTTTTGGTACATATGGCTTCCATTAACAGTTCTGTACCTTCAGTAAAGGTGAGTCTTCAGGGGTTCCAGCTGTATGGCAAGGGGCTCAGAACAACTTAAAAATCATGGGGGACAGATGAAAAACGCATTGCTGATAGGAAATGGTTGTCAGGTCCAGACCTGGGTATCAATGATTTAGTTTGGATGTCTACCAGAAATATTAAACTGAAAATTCCTTCCTGGAAATTAGGTGCTAGGTTTATTGGTCGTTACAAGGTGGTCGCTGTAATTAAACCTGTGGCTTTTCGTCTTGAGCTTCCTCTAACTCTTAAAATCCACAACGTTTTCCACAGTTTATTGCTCAAAAAATATGTAGCGTCTGTGGAGACGTGACCCTTGCCACCGCCCCTGGTTATTGTTGATGGTAATTTGGAGTTACTGGTGTCAAGAATTGTGGATTCCCGTTTGATTCGCCACTCTTTGCAATACTTGGTACACTGGAAGGGGTATGGTCCTGAGGAAAGCTTGTGGGTGTCCGCATCAGAGGTTAATGCCAGTAAACTAACTTGGTCCTTCCATGCAGCTCCTCCATGAGGGTGTCACATCCCCCTGGTCGACCTGGAGTTAGAAGGTCACAACAGGTAATGAATCTCAGATCCTCTTTAAAGACAGTGTGTTTTGTGTCCTATTTTAAATGGATTTCCTTTCCATCAGTGCCTAAAGTGTACACTTTCCATGCTGACTGGGAACATACAGCTTTGTTGCTCCCAGACCTCTCTACCATCAAGAGTACCCCTAGGACAGGGATAGTTAGAGTCCCAGTTCCAGGGACAGGTTTAGGCCCCTCTCCATTACTTCAGACCATCACATCGTGGAATTACATCTGAACCCCCCACAAAATGGGATTTGGACCTTTTCCCCCACAGGGCCATAGACTATAATGATGCCGGCAGCGCGAACATGCGCTCTGCTGTCCATCATTTTTGAGTGTGTACTCCTACTGGAGGTGGACACCCAGATGAACTAGAAGGCAGCGTCCTCCTCCAGTAGGCGTATACACCTGAATGGCAGAGTGCACGTTCGTTCTGCTGGCACCATTATAGTCTATAAGCATTTTTTCCAGTTCTCATTATAGTCCCCTTGTTTGCACCCACCTATCTTCTCTCTACCTATCACCCTTCTGTCAGTCCAATCACATTGATCATGATATAAATGATAAAATAAATGCTATATTTATTGGTCGTCAGCCCGGACCATGAACGTATCCATCAATAATGGTGTGACTAGCGCAGGACAAGCACTATCTCCAAGGTAGAGGTCATTGTCGCTTTAAATTAGCATGTCATAGCACAGCGCCATCTGTGTTTTGCTGATTGTGTAGGTGCCAATGTTGGTAAATTTGCCAGCCCTGGTCTGCGCGGTGTGATACAAAGCTGTCCATTATGGCCATGTTTATTCAGTCCTTCTGTGAAGTTACATGTCATTTCCCAGCTGACGTTTTATTTTGATAACACATGCTACGGAGGGCACCTCAAATGCTTCCGTGCTGTGGTCTTTGTTGTAAAAAGCAGTGACGCCACCCCTCCTCCGCTGCAAAATCTGCTGGCGAGGATCCCATTTCTATGTCCATGTGCAGACTGATGATGAGGGTAGTACTGCCAGCTCCTCTTTCGCTTCCACGTTTCAATGACTAAACCGTCTAATTTTCTGCTGCCGAGATGTAGATCCCATGTTGTAGATAGTTAGCATTAACCCTTCGTGCAAACCCTGCTCCAATGAATCACAAATTGATAGCAGCGACAACTCCAGTCTGCCCTACAGGAAGATTAATGCACCGACTTATCCGGATGCGGCTCACACGCGTCTCATGCAGCGGCGCTAATCTGATTAAAGCAACTTTTTATTAACAAGCCGTCCTCGTTATCGTGTGAAAGGTTTATTTATCACCCTGGGGCATTACTGGGCTTTGTTATAGATATTGGGAATGGTTTTCAGAAATTGTAATCTTGCTTGTAATGCTTCTGAGCGTTCAGACAAGACTATGGAGTATCGGTAATAATAGTATTTATCGTGTGTGACATAAAACAATGCATAATGTGCTGCTATTTGTTATCAGAAATATAGGCATGTCGTGTTACCTCCTTATCAATAGCTTGGGGAGAACGTCGACCTTTACCCCCTCCGTGCAATAGCGTAGGTGAAATTCCCATATGTTTGGTCTACACTGGTAACATCTTAGTTTTCAGATTTGCCTTTGACACTGGCAGTGCCAGATTAATGCAGATGTAGTTGCTACTTGATGTCGGACCCATGAATTATTTATCCTCTATCTAAGCCCTTGCAGATAGTGAGCAGGCCCGGGAGGGATTTGGGCACTATATCCGGGCTATACATCAATATTACCATGCAGTGCTCCAATATTCGGCCATATTACAGTCAGATACACAGGGCCACACAGCAACCAGCCAAATAGTTCTACACCCCATTCAGGTCTAGGGCAGTGAAGTGGTCATTGTTTGTATCCCTTGTAGTCTGGGGTAGTAAGTGGAATAATGTCTGTAACCCTGGTGGTCTAAGGAAAGTGAAGGGGTTCTTATGTGTGTGTAGCCCTGGTGTGAAGGCACACGCAGTACCCTGGAGAATGTGCGGAGAGGTAACAGTTTAATGCTCAATAAACATTCACTCCAACACACACTTAGACACACCCACAGGATATAAAAGCTAGTGAGATGCATTCAGTCAGTCAGTCTAGCCTGGACGTGGAGGGAGGAAGAGGTTCAGCCAGTCATTCAGTCAGCAGCAGAGCTCATTGAGTTCTGTTTCCTGTCTTCGGACAGAGCAGACAGTGTGAAGTCTGTGCAGGAGAGAGAGGAGTGAGCATCAGGACCTTCAGTCTCCTGTCCTAAGGACAGTGGAGTTCAGAGACGTGCTCCTGAACTAGAAGATTACTGAGCACCTGTTAGCAAGCTCTGGAAAGAAGCAAGAAGGGACTGATCTGCATAGCCTTTGGAAGTGTGGAGTGCTTATGCTACAAGCGCGGACAGGGCGAAAGGCATAGTGGAAGGAATTCAGTGCATTAAGGATCGGATTATCCTGCACATTGTCACCGGTCACTGGGGACCGAAGCGTCACTATAGCTCCAGGCATAGTGATAGAAAAACCAGAGGCTTACTGGACCTTAGGTAGCAGAAAGCAGCCCTTGGAGTGTCGGTACGTAACTGGGGTCAGGGAGAGTGGGAACTTGGAGTCACTGCAGGACCACATTAGGAACCCAGCTCTCTCAAAGGAAGGCTCCGACCACAAAACTGACCGGGCAGTACAGCTTGGAGAAGCTGGAGATTCTGGAGTGAACTACGCTTTATGCTGGTTGAACTCACCATTTTGAAAGTTAAGGAGGCCCATAACCTGTTCAGCTGTTGCCTCAAAGCACATTCTCCACCCGACCAGCCTCCCTGGGACCTGCCTTACCATCTGACAAGTAAAAAGGTATGGAAAGACGCTGACGGTGTGAGACTGAGTTATTTAATTGCTTCCCTGCACAACCCCACCATAACTATCGACCTGAGGGAAGAGTACCACCTGTAGGGGACCCGACATCTAGCTGCCTCACCATCCCCTCAGAGATGTACAGCAGCGCTGGTACAAATTACCAGAGACTACAGGTGGCGTCACGAACTGTATATATACCTATCCCCTGTAAATATTCCCCCCAACATACGCCTGACCGCCAGGGCCACAGACCGAGCCACCGCTACCTGTGACAACCCCCATAGACTTCCATGGGCTCGGCTCTGGGTACCCCATTGCCCTGGTAACCCACAATTGTGGTGCGTGGTCGAGACAAACTTGGCGTCACGAACAGGATGCGAAACTCGCAAAATTGCGAGCCCTGTGTGCCTGTGGAGGTGTTTTTGTGAAAAAGGACTGTTTGCTATTTTTGGCGCTAAAATCCGCCATTTTGCCGCCAAATTCGCGCCCTCAGGCGCTGGAGGAGAAGGTGGGCGTGGATTCGTGGGCGTGTGCCCCCCTTTGGCGCGAAGAGAATGCCTGTCCTCTCAAAGTGCTATTACAACATGCGATCCTGCCCTACAGCAAAGGAGGTCCGCCTCCTCTTCACCTTCCCTGCGAGGAGGAGGAGACGCAAACCCCGCCTCCACGGAAGAGACCGGACGGCTCTGAAAGAAGATGAGAGAACGCTCTGGAACATCATGGAAGCAGGACGTGTGCAGCCGAGCAGGGAAGCGGAGGAAGGCAGGCCCCGTTCCCCAGCCAAGCTGCCACTAGAACCGGAACCATCCGTGGTCCTGCACCTGCAGCAAGCATTGCTGGAGATTAAAGAGGAAAATGCCAGATTGAAGAAGATGGTTTTGCAACAACCTGGCAAGGAGGAGATCGAGAGACGCCGGCGTACCCAGATGCAGCGGCGGCTGTGGGACGCGGTGTTCTCTCCCCTCGACGACCCCCCACGGTTCGAGTTACCAAAACTTCTGCTGCCCAAGGCTAAGGAGCAACCGGAGGCTACCCCCAAAAGGACCGACCCTGAACCTACCGAGGAAGTGGTGGAAGCGAAGGAGGTTGAGGAGGTACCGCCAGTTCCGGAACGCCCGCCCGGCCAGGAGGCCGCAGCAGATGATCGATCCCCGGCAGGGACACCGGAGGGGTCCTGTCCATCATTACCAGACGTCGACTGGGATGAGATGGAGCGCCTGGATGACGTCGCCTACACCGCCCAGTGGGAACGTGAGTGGCAGCGTCGCGAAGAGGAACAGCGACGCCGGCAGGAGGAAGAACAGGAAGCGCAGCGGAACCGGCAGCGGCAGTACGAGCAGCTGATCGCGGACAAGGAAAGTGTCCGTCGAGAAAAAGGTACTCTAAGGGAACCGCGGCGGCAGGGGTGTGTGACAGAGTTCCAGCTCCGGAAGGGCTGGGGCTTCATTAGAGAACCGGGCCTCTACCCAGGGGTCTTTGTCAGTCGCAGGGACGTAGAATCCCACCTGCCCATCGGCCATCCCGGGAGGGACCTAGTTAATGGAGACATAGTCACCTATACACGGCACTGGGGTATGAAGGGATGGTATGCCCTTAATGTCACAATCGTCCGTGACCCCGTCCCTGACGCAGGTAACGTCACCATTGCCAGCGCATCCCAGTCACAATCTACCGCTGCATCAGGCCGTGCCCCGGCATCGCCGCAGGAAAGTATATCACAGTTGGAAGCGCCCCCTGCGTACTCCTCACAACCTTGTCCTACTACATCGCAACCTGCGACCCATTCCACATCGCAATCAGCAGTCTACACAACGTCGCGCACGGCGACTATTTCTGCATCGCGAGAGAAAGTGGCTATTACAGTGACGCAGACAGCGTCTCACAAGGAGAAAGCGCCCGGCGTGCCCCAAGCGGTTCGCACAAGGACTGTAGCGACCCAAACCCTGATAGCAGGTCACGACCTATTTGTCATGGGATCTAAGGATCATCGTGTCGTTCCAGCCCCCGGGATGGAAAGTATAATGGAAGCCTGCAAGAAAATGTGAAGAACGGTAGGACCCAGACAGGGTTTACCGCAGCTGAGAAGATGTATATAAGTTTTTATAAAAGTGAAAATAGTTTGCACCGTTGATACGAGTATATAATGTTTGCATATTTTGCCAAAAATAGAATGCCCGGCTGGGTAAGCAGATAAAGAGAGTTTTTGCACTTTATGGTATTTATGTGATAAGTGGTCGCATATTTGCACCAAGTTTATAGGGAATACTCTAGTTGAGTAAATAGAATCTGATATAAAGTGAATTATTTGAAAATGTGTCTTATAATGGACTGCGTGGCTGAGGACTGAGCCAGCCCAAAAACTGTATCCTGTAAATAGTTGCACTAAGGTGCATTATATCGGTTTTACATGAAACCACCTCAACTACCTCTGAATATAAAACCCGTGTGGTGTGGCACTGAGTGAGGTCTGCAGCCAGATGTCCTGCAGCCCACCCAGGACCCACGTTGAAGGTTTGGTGCGGGTCCTTCACAAGAATATTGTCATTTATTTATATGAAAATGTCTGTTTAGTATTTTGTATTTTTCTATATCCAATGTTTTAATGTAACGTTTAAGAAACCCGTACCTCCCGGATGGGAAGAGTTAATGTTTATTGTTAATGAAAAACAAAATGTCTTCTTGTATTTCACAGCCCGGGAGTGCTGTATTTTACCATGGGGGAATGTGTAGCCCTGGTGTGAAGGCATACGCAGTACCCTGGAGAATGTGCGGAGAGGTAACAGTTTAATGCTCAATAAACATTCACTCCATCACACACTTAGACACACCCATAGGTTATATAGGCTAGTGAGATGCAGCCAGCCAGTCAGTCAGTTTCCTGTCCTCGGACAGGGTGCAGTCTAGCCTGGACGTGGAGGGAGGAAGAGGTCCAGTCAGACAGTGTAAAGTCTGTGCAGGAAGAGAGAGGAGTTAGCTTCAGGACCTTCAGTCTCCTGTCTCAAGGACAGTGGAGTTCAGAGACGTGCTCCTGAACTAGAAGATTACTGAGCACCTGTTAGCAAGCTCTGGAAAGAAGAAAGAAGGGACTAGCCTGCATTACCCTTTGGAAGTGTGGAGTGCTTATGCTACAAGCGCGGACAGGGCGAAAGGCATAGTGGAAGGATTCAGAAGTGCATTAGGATTGGATTGTCCTGCACATTGTCACCGGTCACTGGGGACCGAAGCGTCACTATAGCTCCATGCATAGTGATAGAAAAACCAGAGGCTTACTGGACCTTAGGTTACAGAAAGCAGCCCTTGGAGTGTCGGTACGTAACTGGGGTCAGGGAGAGTGGGAACTTGGAGTCACTGCAGGACCACCTTAGGAACCCAGCTCTCTCAAAGGAAGGCTCCGACCACAAAACTGACCGGGCAGTACAGCTTGGAGAAGCTGGAGATTCTGGAGTGAACTACGCTTTATGCTGGTTGAACTCACCATTTTGAAAGTTAAGGAGGCCCATAACCTGTTCAGCTGTTATCTCAAAGCACATCCTCCACCCGACCAGCCTCCCTGGGACCTGCCTTATCATCTGACAAGTAAAAGGTATGGAAAGACGCTGACGGTGTGAGACTGAGTTATTTAATTGCATCCCTGCACAACCCCACCATAACTATCGACCTGAGGGAAGAGTCCCACCTGTAGGGGACCCGACATCTAGCTGCCTCACCATACCCTCAGAGATCTACAGCAGCGCTGGTACAAATTACCAGAGACTACAGGTGGCGTCACGAACTGTATATATACCTATCCCCTGTAAATATACCCCCCAACATACGCCTGACCGCCAGGGCCACAGACCGAGCCACCGCTACCTGTGACAACCCCCATAGACTTCCATGGGCTCGGCTCTGAGTACCCCATTGCTCTGGTAACCCACAATTGTGGTGCGTGGTCGAGACATGTGTATCCCTGGTGGTCTGTGGCGGCGTTAATGTCAGCATCCCTTCATGGTGTAGTAGAGTGAGTAGATGTTTGGATACCTAGCGAAGAACTGAGGTCCCTTTACACGGGCCGATATTAGGCAAATGATCACTCATATCATTCCTGATTATTGGCCCGTGTAAACGTGTCACTGATCAGCAGAAGAATGAGCAAACGTTTGTTCACTGGACGATTGAATCATTTATTCGGTTCAATAAATCATTGTTGCTGGCTGCACATGTCTCCGAGTAAATGGGATGTTCTGCCAGCAAGTCGCGTGCAATATGGGTACAGAGGGGTCATACTATTGTTCTGCCCAGATACGGTTAGTATGTGAAAAATAGAAAGTTTGTGGTCTGTTTCTACACTGCCAGATGATGAAGAAACATCAAATGCCGGAGAAAAAATGTAAAAAAAGTTATTTTTTTCTACGCGTTTCGAAGTGTAGCCCACTTCTTCTTCAGGAGACAAAAACCATATATGTGGTTTATATGTGGATATATGTTTTTTGCTTCCTGGAGAAGAAGTGGGCTAAACTTCGAAACACGTAGAAAAATTTTTTTTTACACTATCTCTGGCATTTTAATGTTTCTTCATCACCTGGCAGCGTGGATACAGACCACAAACTTTCTATTTTTTACATATTTCTCAGGTGAAATCACCCATGGATCTACAGCAGCCATACAACCTGGGATCAGATCAGCATGTATTGATACCATTGTTAGTAATTATTGTTGGATAATACACTATTTTGCGCTATTTTTTCTACTCAGCCATTTATATATATGTCTTTAATGTGAAATGTAATGTTTATGTACTGTGAGGTCATGTATCTGCCATGTATTGTGTATATGTTTAGGATTAGGGATAGAAGTTAGCACAGAGTAATAGCTGGATTAGAATAGAGGGGGCACATTAGAGATAGAGAATAGGATAGATAATAGTATCAGTTTGGGCACAGACAGCAAGGGGTTATTCAGTGGGGAGGAATTAGAGCAGAGCAGCACAGAGCAGGGAGGTATAGGACAGGCACTTCCTGATTAGAGTCAGAAGGATGCATGCAGTGCAGGAGACAGTTACAGGCCATGGGGATACAGCTGCGGAGACGGCAGTAAGGGGCCCCAGGCTGTAGAGTAGTGCAGTCAGGCACCAGCTCAACAGGCCCATCCGCATGAAGGATCTGTGGTCTAAGACCGGAGTGGGGGCAGCTGAGATGGCTTTCCCGGCACCTTTCCCAATTGGAGCCGTACGAGGGGCTGACAGGGAGCTGGGGACATGGAACGCACAGATGGGACATGTACTGTCCAAAGAGACTGCTTGGATGGCAAGGGAAAGGAAGGCACGGACAGAACAGAGTCTGACTAGATGTACAGCTGCGAACGCTGGGAGGAAAGAAAGAGAGATTGCAGAAAGAATAGAGTCTGCCCGGAATGCAGGGAAAGTACAGGATACATGGCTCTGTGTGAATTGTGCTGCCAAGGTGATAAGTGCCCTTTTGATAAGTAAAGTTGAACTGTTGGAAAAAGACTGTGACTCCGAAGTGTTTTGTGGAACTGGGAAATCAGGAGCTGGAGTGACAGAATTGGAAGGAACTCTGACAGTAACTGTGAATGTTCTGCTGCGTGCGCTGCAGGTGCAGAAGAAGGGACATTGTGTTTCATCTGTAGGGCGCTAGGGTGTGGGAACAGTACAGCCCATTGCCACGACCACCATCGCCTTACATAAACCTATACAATTAGTGTCACCCCATGTAAACGGACCTGTTAATGAGCACTTGAAGACTTGTAAATGTAGTTGATCAGTGCTCACTATTAGCAGAAATTAGCCCATCTACATGAACCTTTCCTCAATTTACTTGGTGTCCACTTATTCACCTGGTCACCATTGTTGTCCTCCTTCCAAGAAGCTGAACACTGATTGTCCAGCTAGATCAGTGCTAGGAGGTGATAGAGAGGACTGTGCAGCTGTAAATGGGGAGCAGAACAGTTCTCTCTGTGCAGAGTGCATCAGGGCTCTCAGTCCTCAGTGGTTGATACCTTTTAATGGCTAACTGAAAAGATGGTAACTTTTGTTACCATCTTTTCAGTTAGCCATTAAAAGGTATCAACCACTGAGGACTCTCAACTTTTGTTACCATCTTTTCAGTTAGCCATTAAAAGGTATCAACCACTGAGGACTCTCAATTCTAAATATTTTTCTATCTACTGGCTAACACGGTACAAAGATATACATCTTTACTGTATCAGGGCTCTCAATCAGTAAAGAGGATTTCTAGGACTAAAGTTACTTCCTCAGCATAGGCTTGCTATCGATAGAAATAATAAAATGAGCGTTAGCGTCTCCTGTTTCAGCGCTTCCTCTCTGCCGATGACAGCAGTCTCTGTTGACACATTGTAGAGATGAGCGGATCAATTCTCGGGACTCTGGTCCAGGTCGGTGGTACTTGGTCATTAGATTGGAGGCCCACCAATCTCTTTCTGGAGTCCCCAGCATGGCTTTTGAATAGTCACTGATCTGGGTTCTGGACTAGAGTCCCACGTATCGATCCTCTCATCTCTAACAGGTTGCAATGGTGACATCATGACTGCAACGTGTGACCACTGCAGCCAAACACTAGGCTCCCTTGTGATGCCAATATAGCAAGAGTTCTGAGCCCAGTGATTAGCTGCAGCGGTCGCATGCAATATCCACATACAGCACTTTTCTTTAAATCTGTTTCTCGTCTCACAACAGTAGCCCTCTGTCCTCTGTGTATAGGAGGCAGGCATTTTGTCTCGCCCTCCTCACCGATCTCAGTATTCAGCAGGGTTCTACCTTTTTGCACCAGGTAAGAGAACCTGTTAAGCTGAACCACACACTGTCCTCAGCCAAAATGTAATTTGTTTGTTTGTGTCTTGTTTTCTTTTTTTTTATACTTCAATTTCAATATTTCTTAAGTTTTTTTGTGTATCTGTAACGGTTCCATTTTCTATCCTCAGGACACTTATTCCTGCCATTGTAATGCTGGATACATTGGCTCATACTGTGAGGAATATGATGCCTGCCATAGTCGCCCCTGCCAAAATAATGCCACTTGCAGCGACCTCCCACAGAGGCACAACGGGAACAACGCGACCTGCATCTGCTTGTCTGGTATGTGATCAGCAGCCATATGTGCTAGCCATACCTGAAATAATGGCTCATAATAGAAGGGCAGACATTTTACCAATGTTCTCCACGCAGGTTACACTGGGGAATATTGTGAAGCCCTAGTGGATCACTGCTCACCCCAGCCATGTAGGAATGGTGCCACCTGTGTGACAAGTCCCAGCGGGTTCAGCTGCCAGTGTCCTGAGGGTAAGTGTTTATCCTGTAATATCTGGTAGATGAAGCCTCATAACAAGTCTGTAAGTGCCCAAGGGAGTCAGCCGTCCCCGCTGTGTGCCGGCGTTGGGAGCCTCTCCGATATGGGTTCACCACCGTGAATTACACTCTGTAAGTATAGCACTTGTTTTCTTCCCTGAAGGACGGGAACTGTGCAGTTTTATTATACAAGTGTTGTCCTTCAGCCTGTAAGTAAAAATAATGGACCCTCTGTCCCATGAATAAGCCCTAGGTTGCTGTTGGGGGCCATATAGCCCACCTTATGTTTACTCGGAGTTCTGCCAGTCTGGTAATCTCACGTTTTTTTTTCTCATTCTTGGATTTTATAGAAGGTTAATGTATTTTAACAATAGCAAACGTTAATGGAACGATTTCTTATCAATGTGTCATCTTCCTACCATTGAATGATAATGTATTTTATGTCCTTTCACCTAGTTCCATAAATCACTTATTGCTATGTAAGCCTCGACTTAAAACTTCCATTGATGTGATATGTATGCAAAATGTATGGAATGTGTGATTTTTTTTTTGCAGGCTTTTTGGGCTCTTTTTGTGAAGAGAAGGTGGATCCCTGCTCCACATCTCCTTGTCTCAACAATGGCAGCTGTTACTCGGCCGGCCTCTCATTCTCCTGCCGCTGCAGTCGAGGATACATGGGGCCCACATGCGCCCAGCTTGCGGATTTTTGTGCCCTTAGCCCTTGTGCTCATGGGATCTGTCGCAACATTGGGAATAGTTACAAATGTTTATGCATTCCAGGTAAGCTCATTCAGTCCAAGAAATGTTATTATTATTAATGTTATTATTATTGCAGACTTCATTGGTAAAAAAACAAATGTTTCACTTGACAAATTTATGACTTGTGCTACTTCTAGTTTCAAGTAGTTCTATATTTTTTTTTCTACTTCAGTTAAAGATTACATAGCTACATAGGTTGAAAAAAAGACCTGGTTCCGTCAAGTTCAACCTTTCTCCACCAAGTATGCATTTTATCACTAGATTATCTATAACCCACAATGTTATACCAATAAAGTGTCCTCACAGTCAATAAACTGGCACTTCCTATTTACATGATAACACAATAGGACATATATTTTCATATAGAGAATATATGTCCTATTGTGTTGTCAACCCACAATGTTATTTATACTGAGGGAATCATCCAGCCTTTTTAAAAAATTATATAAGTAGAAAACTTGGCACTCAAAATGTATCATGTTGAAAGAAAGGTCCCAATTTTTTTTTTAACTCAGATAATTTTTATTGAGGAAAGCAAGGAAAATGACATTACATACAAAAGCATGCAAAAGTATATAGACAACATTACTTTCCTTTTTTTAAGAGAATACAACAAAAAACAAAAACATCCCCCTAAACAAGGAAACCACCCCTATCCCCCCCGTCACGCTTCCACAATCTATTGTCTATGTATTACAAGTTGTACACATAATTACAACCCTAGTATCCTATCTCTGACAAGATCTACAGAGGCCAACCCAGGGAAGTCCAGCCAGCCCCCCCAGATGTCCTTGTAATAATTCATTGTACCTCTTTTCATATAAACGCTCCGCTCCATAAGAATTACAAAATTAACTCTAATCACAAATTCCTTTCTAGTAGGAGGATTTTCATCTAGCCAGTGCAATGTAATAGTCTTTCTTGCAACATAAAGCATCTGTCACGCCGCCGCTGCCACCGCCTGTCATGCCGCCGAGCCCTGGCATACTTACCGGTCCTCGGCTGTTGTGAATGGGCTTGAGATGAGTTCTGAGCAGAGGCTCCCTCTGGTGGTTACAAGCGGTGCTGGTCTGTCCAGTGGAGATTGTGAGGATTGGGAGTCAGGTGTTACTGACTGGTCTTATATAAGGGAGTCACCTTCCCATCAGGGTTGCCAGTGATCAATTGTTCTGGTCTCAATCCTTGAATCCTGTTTCCCTTGTAGCCTGCTGTGTCGTGTCTGCATCTCCTGCTATCAGATAAGACATTTTCTTCTTTTTGTTTTTGTGCTTGATTTTTGCATTTTGTCCTGCACTTCTGTGGGGGCCTTCAGGGTCCCCTCTGGGGGCTTTTGCCCTCTCAGTTTAGTTCAGCCACTGATGTTTGTACTTTTGCTTTTTACAGTTTTTTCAGTGGCTGCTGTTTTGATTTTGTTACACCAGAGAGCTAATTTAGGTGGTAGAGGTCGTGTGATCTCAGGTGTTTTTGAAATTAGTAGAGTTGGTGCTTTTCAGGGTTTTCTGGGATTGCAGTAAGTACCCTTCCTATCCTTTTCTATTTAGTTAGTTTGGGCCCCAGCGTTTGCTCATACTATTTTCTGTCTTTGTCAGTATTTCTTCTTGTCTAACTGCCATTACATGTTTGGGGGCTTTCTATTATCTTTGGGGTTCTGCTCCAGGGCAGATAGCTTTCCTATTCCTATCTTTAGGTGTAGTTAGTTTCTCAGGCTGTGACGAGGCGTCTAGGACCAACGTAGGAACGCTCCACGGCTGCCTCTAGTTGTGGTGGTTAGTCAGGGTACTGCAATCTCATAGATTCCAACTGCTCTGGTGTATTGCCTTTTTACCTGCACTCCTCAGTTACCGAAACATAACAGTATCACCGGCCCAAAATTTAATATTGTATGGTACTCACAGAAGGGAAAAATATTGTGAAAGAAAAAACGGTTGTCAGAGTTGTCAGAGATATTTTTCTGTTTGTTGCATTTTTTTTTTTTTTTTTCCCTCTGTATCTCTGGGTGCTGGGGAGGATCTTTTCTCTCAATGGATTTTGCACAGTTGTCTGGCCGTGTGGATCAGCTTGCCACTGAGGTTCAGAGTATTGCTGCATATCTTGCTAGGTTGCCTGTTGTGGAACCTAGGATCCCCATGCCAGATTTGTTTTTAGGGGATCGAGCTAAGTTTCAGAATTTCAAAAATAATTGTAAATTGTTTTTTGCCTTAAAATCTAAGTCCTCAGGGAACGCAGCGCAGCAGGTTCAAATTGTCATCTCTCTCCTGTGCGGCGATCCTCAGGATTGGGCTTTTTCCCTGACACCTGGGGATCCTGTTTTGAGTGATGTTGATGCATTTTTTCAGCCTTTGGGGTTATTGTACTATGAGCCTAATGTCACTGATCAAGCTGAAAAAGCCTTGTTGGCATTAAATCAGGGGCTTGATGACGCTGAGTTATACTGTCAGAGATTCCGTAGGTGGGCAGTCCTGACCAAGTGGAATGACGACGCTTTGGCGGCCCTTTTCCGGAAGGGTCTGTCAGATAATGTAAAGGATGTTATGGTGGGATTCCCTGTCCCCTCTGGTCTCAATGATTCTATGTCATTAGCTATTCAAATTGACAGATGTTTGCGTGAGCGGAGAAGTATGCGTGGAATAGTGTTGCCTTGTGAACCTGCTTCTGAATCCATGCAGTGTGATAGAGTGGTGTCTGGGGCACAGCGTCATGAGTTTCGAAAGCGCAATGGGTTATGTTTCTACTGTGGTGATGCCTCTCATGCTATTTCAGTCTGCCCTAAGCGGGGAAGACGTTTTGCACGCTCAGTTGTCTTGGGTAGTGTTCAGACTAAGTTTTTATTAACTGTTACTCTGATATGCTCTCTGTCCTCATTTTCTGCTCAGGCTTTCGTTGATTCTGGAGCAGCTATTAACCTGATGGATTATGATTGTGCTAAACGTTGTGGGTTTCCCTTGATACCCCTACAAAAGTCTATTCCCCTACTGGGGATCGATTCTACCCCTTTGGCTGAGAATAAACCTCAGTTCTCTACTCAGGTGATAATGAGGGTTGAACCTGATCACCAGGAGTGCTGCAAATTTTTGGTTCTGTATAATCTGCATGATATTGTCGTACTGGGTTTCCCTTGGTTACAGTCTCATAATCCTGTTTTGGATTGGAAATCTGTGTCTGTAACCAGTTGGGGCTGCCAATGTGTTAATACCAACACTCCTGTTTTTTCTGCCTCCCCCCAGGCTCAGGATGTTCCTGACTTTTTGATTGATTTTTCTGATGTGTTTAGCGAAAGTAAATCTGCATCCTTACCTCCCCATAGGAGCTATGACTGCGCTATTGAATTAGTGCCGGGTAGTAAATTCCCTAAAGGTCGCCTTTTTAACTTGTCTGTGCCTGAACATGACGCTATGCGGTCTTATATCAAGGAATCATTGGAGAAGGGTCATATCAGACCATCCTCTTCACCCTTGGGTGCCGGTTTTTTCTTTGTGGCCAAAAAGGATGGTTCATTAAGGCCGTGTATTGATTATCGTCTTTTGAACAATATTACTGTGAAATATCAATACCCGTTACCCTTGATTTCTGACCTGTTTTCCAGGGTGAAAAACGCTACTTGGTTTACCAAGCTTGACCTCAGGGGGGCGTATAACCTTATTCGCATTAAGCACGGGGATGAATGGAAGACGGCATTCAATACCCCTGAAGGGCATTTTGAGTACCTAGTGATGCCCTTTGGGCTCACTAATGCTCCTTCTGTCTTCCAGTCCTTCATGAATGACATTTTCAGGGATTTTGTGGACAAATTTCTGATTGTTTATTTGGATGATATCTTGATTTTTTCTAATGACTGGGACTCTCATGTGAAACATGTTCGAACTGTATTCCAGATTTTGAGAGAGAATGCTCTGTATGTGAAGGGATCAAAGTGTCTTTTTGGCGTACAGAGGATCTCATTTCTGGGATTCATTTTGTCCCCATCTGTTATTGAAATGGACCTGGTCAAGGTTCAGGCCATCTGTGATTGGGTCCAACCTACTTCATTAAAGGCTCTTCAAAGATTTTTGGGTTTTGCCAATTTTTATCGTAAATTTATTGGTAATTTCTCGGTTATTGTTAAACCATTAACTGATTTGACCAAAAAGGGTTCTGATGTGGTGAATTGGCCTCCTGAGGCAGTCTCTGCATTTCAGGAACTTAAGCAAAGATTCACTTCTGCTCCTGTTCTACGGCAGCCTGATGTTTCTCTGCCATTTCAGGTGGAGGTTGATGCCTCTGAAATTGGGGCAGGTGCCGTTTTGTCCCAAAAAGATCCAGAGACCTCTAAAAGTAACCCTTGTGCCTTTTTCTCTCGAAAATTTTCTCCTACTGAACGTAATTATGACGTGGGTAATCGGGAGTTATTGGCCATGAAGTGGGCTTTTGAAGAGTGGAGACATTGGCTGGAGGGAGCCAAACATCAGGTGGTGGTCCTTACGGACCATAAGAATCTGGTCTATCTGGAATCTGCCAAGCGACTCAATCCTAGACAGGCCAGGTGGGCCTTGTTTTTCACACGTTTTAATTTTGTGGTTTCCTTTCTTCCTGGCACTAAGAATGTTAAGGCGGATGCCCTCTCGAGGAGTTTCCTTGCGGACTCTCCTGCGTTATCTGATCCTTCTGTTATTTTGAAAGAGGGTGTAGTTCTTTCCGCCATCTCACCCAATTTGAGACTTGCTCTGGAGGGTTGTCAGGAGGATAGGCCCGAGCGCTGCCCTGTTGGAAAATTGTTTGTCCCGGACCAGTGGAAAAAGAGTGTGATGTCTGAGATTCATTGTTCCGCATTGGCTGGGCATCCCGGAATTTTTGGTACCAGAGACTTGGTTAGTCGGTCCTTTTGGTGGCCTACCTTGTCTCGTGATGTCAGGGAATTTGTGCAGTCCTGCGGGACTTGCTCTCGCTCCAAGCCTTGCTCTCGCTCTAGTGGTTTGTTGATGCCATTGCCTGTGCCCATATCTCTATGGATTTCATTTCCGACCTTCCTGTTTCTCAGAGAATGACCGCCATCTGGGTAATTTGTGATAGGTTTTCCAAAATGATACATCTTGTGCCATTACCTAAGTTGCCTTCCTCCTCTGAATTGGTGCTGTTGTTCCTTCAGCACGT
The DNA here is from genome assembly GCA_033576555.1 of Oophaga sylvatica. Classification (NCBI taxonomy): domain Eukaryota; kingdom Metazoa; phylum Chordata; class Amphibia; order Anura; family Dendrobatidae; genus Oophaga; species Oophaga sylvatica. The sequence goes on from JARQOD010000005.1 coordinate 80,543,808, forward strand.
GGTTCGTTTACACGGCATTCCTGAGAACATTGTGTCTGACAGAGGAGTCCAGTTTGTTTCCAGATTTTGGAGGACTTTTTATTCTAAACTGGGTGTTCAATTGTCTTTCTCCTCGGCATTTCATCCTCAGACCAATGGTCAAACTGAGAGAACAAACCAGACATTGGAGACTTATCTAAGATGCTTTGTGTCTGCTGATCAGGATGACTGGGTCTCTTTTTTGCCTTTGGCTGAGTTTGCTCTTAATAATAGGGCTAGCTCTGCCACTTTGATGTCTCCGTTTTTCTGTAATTCTGGGTTTCACCCTCGATTCTCTTCAGGACAGACGGAGGCTTCTGTCTGTCCAGGTGTTGACTCTGTTGTGGAGCGTATGCAACAGATTTGGGACCAGGTAGTGGAGAGGTTGTCCCTCTCTCAGGAGAAGGCCCAGCGGTTTGCTAACCGGCATAGGACTGATGGTCCTCGGTTTAAAGTAGGGGACTTGGTCTGGTTGTCCTCAAAAAATATTCCTATGAGAGTAGCATCTCCTAAATTTAAGCCTAGGTTCATTGGACCTTATAAGATCATGGAGATTATTAATCCTGTTTCTTTTCGTTTGCTTCTTTCAGGGACATTTAAGATCCATAACGTGTTCCACAAGTCCTTGTTGAAGAGGTTTGTTGAGCCAGTGGTTCCTGCTGCTGTGCCTCCTGACCCTGTTTTGGTTGAGGGCAATCTGGAGTATGTGGTTGAGAAAATATTAGATTCTCGTTTTTTCTAGACGGAAACTCCAGTATTTGGTTAAGTGGAGAGGTTATGGTCAGGAAGACAATTCTTGGGTGTTTGCTTCGGACATCCATGCTAGGAGGCTTATCCGTGCGTATCATAGAACTCATCCTGACCGACCTGGTTGCTCAAGTGAGGGTTCGGTGACCCCTCCTCAAGGGGGGGGGTACTGTTGTGATTGGGCTTGAGATGAGTTCTGAGCAGAGGCTCCCTCTGGTGGTTACAAGCGGTGCTGGTCTGTCCAGTGGAGATTGTGAGGATTGGGAGTCAGGTGTTACTGACTGGTCTTATATAAGGGAGTCACCTTCTCATCAGGGTTGCCGGTGATCAATTGTTCTGGTCTCAATCCTTGAATCCTGTTTCCCTTGTAGCCTGCTGTGTCGTGTCTGCATCTCCTGCTATCAGATAAGACATTTTCTTCTTTTTGTTTTTGTGCTTGATTTTTGCATTTTGTCCTGCACTTCTGTGGGGGCCTTCAGGGTCCCCTCTGGGGCTTTTGCCCTCTCAGTTTAGTTCAGCCACTGATGTTTGTACTTTTGCTTTTTACAGTTTTTTCAGTGGCTGCTGTTTTGATTTTGTTACACCAGAGAGCTAATTTAGGTGGTAGAGGTCGTGTGATCTCAGGTGTTTTTGAAATTAGTAGAGTTGGTGCTTTTCAGGGTTTTCTGGGATTGCAGTAAGTACCCTTCCTATCCTTTTCTATTTAGTTAGTTTGGGCCCCAGCGTTTGCTCATACTATTTTCTGTCTTTGTCAGTATTTCTTCTTGTCTAACCGCCATTACATGTTTGGGGGCTTTCTATTATCTTTGGGGTTCTGCTCCGGGGCAGATAGCTTTCCTATTTCTATCTTTAGGTGTAGTTAGTTTCTCAGGCTGTGACGAGGCGTCTAGGACCAACGTAGGAACGCTCCACGGCTGCCTCTAGTTGTGGTGGTTAGTCAGGGTACTGCAATCTCATAGATTCCAACTGCTCTGGTGTATTGCCTTTTTACCTGCACTCCTCAGTTACCGAAACATAACACTCGGCGTTCCGGCGTGCTCCCGCTCCTCAACTGGCGCTTGCTCTGGTCCCTGTTCCCCGTCGGGTGCGCGCGTGCACTGGGTTCGGTGGCGCACACGCACACCTATCTCTATGATGTCTGCCGCTCCTTCCATCTTGCTCTATCCTCCTGGAGGACCCTGAAACGGAAGTCCCGCCGCGCTCTCTGCTTATCAGGTTGCCTCTTCCTCCTGGCTGTGCCTGACTGTCATTTGTGCCCCACAATTGATTTTGGCTCCACGTCTCTCTGCGCTCTCTATCTTCCTTGCCGCAATCTCTTGCTGCCTATCTCCTGCCCTGACCTACGTCCTCCGTTTTTGCTTTCTCCTAGTGCCTGCCGTTCCATGTTCCCGTGTCCCTGCCATGTCTACCAGCCAGTGTCTTCATCCTGCCTGTGTTCCCGTGTCCCTGCCGTGTCTACCAGCCAGTGTCTTCTTCCTGCCCGTATTCCCGTGTCCCTGCCGTGTCTACCAGCCAGTGTCTTCATCCTGTCCGTCTTCCCGTATCTCAGCCGTGCCCGTCTGCCAGTGTCTCCTTTCCGCCCATGTTCTCGTGTCACAGCCGTGCCTGCCTGCATTTCAGTCCTGCCTGTGTTCCTGTGTCCCTGCCGTGTCAGTCGTCCCGCCTGTCCTCCCTGTCTCCCGCTGTGACTCCTGTTGTTCGCCTCTGGGTACCAGCTGCTGTGGCGATAGTCTCCCCTGGGCCAGAGCCTAACGCTTCCTGTATAGAGGGTGGTTCACCAGGTCAGCTCGCCCAAGGGAGGTTCGTTGCCACGGTCCAGCAGGTCCACACTAGGAGTTCCTCTAGTTCTCACAGCATTTTGGCTATTGCAAGTCTACCCCATCTATCGCTCGCCAACCCCTCCACATGTCCTAAAATGCATGTCAATGGATTTCGAGAAATATTTGTGTCTGTCACTTTCTCTATTAAATTTAGGACCATTATCCAATATGCCTGCAATCTGGGACATGACCATAGCATGTGAAGACCGTCAGCTTCTTCCATCGTACACCTCGGACAATTAGAGTCCACCTGTAGTCCAGCCTTTCTCATCCAGACAGGAGTCCTGTATACCCTATGTATGGTGAATAATTGCGATACCCTCCCAGATTCGCGTATAGATATTTTAGGGACATATTGTAGAATCGACTCCCATTGGTCAACCGTTATATCACCCAAATCCTTCGTCCATTTAACTCTAGCCATCATGGGGTGTCTATCCAGAAACGTATCCAACAGTCCCCTGTAAATTAGCGCTATAAAACCCCTTGTGCCCCTCTGTGAGCCAATTATATTCAGTATACTGTCACTCTGTATCACAAACGGTGACCTTCTCCACTGTCTAGAAAATGCATGACGCAACTGCAAGTACTGATAGAACATAATATGCTCCAAAGGGAACTCTTTCCCAAGTGCTTCAAATGTTTTAAACGTCCTACTGTCCAGCAGCTGCGACACATATCATATACCTATTCTTCTCCACTGTCCAAAATTCCGCAAGTTTAACAATTCGGTCAACCGGGGATCGTGCCAAATTGATGTATATCTAATGTATTCCCCTCCACTGCTTAATTTTATTTCACAGTTTCTCAAGCAACGCCAATGTTGGAAACATTCTAGATGTGGCCTCACAAGTGGTTTATAGAAGGGTAACAATACGTTGGGATCTTTGGATTTTCTTTCTTTTTTTATACAACCAAATATATTGATTTAAATAGGAGGCGGATGTGCAGTACCCAGCCGCAGCCAGAAGATGGCGAAGCTCAGCAATTGAACATTTCCAGCAGCCGCCGACACCAAGAACAGCTGATAGGCTGGGGTACCGAGTGTCAGACCTCGACCCATCAGACATTGACCTATCCTAAGGAAGGGTCATAAATGATAAAGTATTGGACAACCGCTTTAAGAAATATAGTGTTATTTAATATATTGATGTGATGGATGCTCTGACAGATTTCGTCAGTCTGCCATTCCTCACCCATAGGCTGTCATGTTTAAATAATACATGTTTTATGAATTTATGGTGCAAGGTTGAATTAAATTGGTATCTTGACTGCATTTCTAAAATTTAAGTTAAAGGTAACCTGTTATGTTGAAACTGGCATCTGATTAGCAGGCAGGATGTAATAGAGCACGAGGAGCTAATCAGATTGATATATATTTCCACTAATAGGACAACACCCTTTTCATTACGCATGTTTGACCCCGATAAAATAAAAACATTTGTACTGATCTCCCGTGCCGGCGCTGTTCCAGCAGTTATTATGACACGTGAGCCCGGTGCCCAATCACCGCTGGCATCACTGTCCCTGTCTTCGGACATATACATAATGAGGAGGAAGTGGGAGCTGTGGCTGCACCTCCCCTTGATTACTAATAAGTCCGAAGGAGGAGACAAGTGATGCCAGTGGTGATTGGGCACCGGGCTCACGTGTCATAATAACCGAAAGTGAACCCCTGGACAGCGAGTGCGGACACCGCTGGAACAGCGCAGGCACGGGAGATGAGTGTAAGTGTTTTTATTTTATCAGCGCCAAACATGGTGAATTAGAAGGGTTGTCCCAGTAGTGGACAACCTCTTTCAGTTGCAGAAAAACTTGCATTTTATTCACTGAAAAACCTGTAGTTTGTGTGCATATGAGTCCAGTGGGCGTTCTTATTCAGAGTTTGACTGCCATCTCTGTATGACTGTGCATGCAGTGGTAGCTGTCAATCACTGAATAGGACTGCCCGCTGGGCTCATATATACCAAAACCAGGGATTTCAATGTATAAAATACACGTTACAGTGAATCTTTTCCCATAAGTCTATATATCACTGCTCTCAGATTCGCCTTCTCTATACCTTGCTGTCTACAGACCAGACTGCATGTACAGCATGATAGGTTGCCTTTAAGGGCAGAGGTATGTGTATATTTATCAGTATGCTTTTGGAGTATTTGTAACATCAACATCTGTACTCACTCCACTTCTGCTCCTATTGCTAGGTGCCTCCTCACCTTTATTGCAGGCGACATCGGATGACACTGGAGCAGTTCTGTTTAGCATTCAAGGACATGTCGTACCATCTAACTAGGGTTCTTGAGGGTTAATGCCTCAACACTAGTATTGTAAACTCCCTGCTCTGACCATTTTGCTGTGTTACACACTATGTAAACCTTTATCTCCCTGCTTCTAGTTGCCAGTTATCGATGATACTGATTCTGGTTCACTTCTTTGCACTGCTCTGACTTAGCTTGCTGTTTCCATCCTTGACCTCAGCTTGTGTTTAGATTTCCCCTACTCAAGATTTTATTGCTGATCTTGACCTCTTGGTACTGACTCAGCTTCCTAACTACCCTCTGCCAGCCCGCACCATTGGCCAGTACCCACTCCACTGACTTAACCCAGGTGCTCTGTATAAGTCTAGATCCCTGTATAGGGATTCAAAAGTAATGGCCCGAGTACTCCTGCGAGATGGAGTGGCTCATTCAAAACCTGTCTGTGGCAGACCTCTTAAGAGCAATCAACCTTCCATTTGCAATGTTCTCTTTCAGTATAGCTGGCCATAAAAGCTGTGATCAATCTAATGCTGGTCCTGAGACAGTTAGTTAAGGACCTTGAAGAGCAAATTCAACATCATGAGAACTTTTAAGAGCTTCCTGCCTTTCATGGACAGTTCTCAATTACAGTTTTGGATCATTGAAAACTTGGGAAAAGCTGGGAAAATCCATGCAATTATGTAAATTTATAAGTTTAATTCTGTAGGTTTGTAGAACTAAGCAATGGGCCACCATGTAGTGAACTACAACAAAGTTCAGAAGTGTACTGTGATAGGGAAAATTGAATTAACTTTTAATAGATCCAACCACCTCACTCTTTGAACTGAAGTAAATGGTAGGTTATCTAGAAAGACAGGTTTGATGTTCCTCTCCTCCTTGGGTACCTGCTTACTGGCGTGCTCTTTATAAAGACATATAGATAATTTGAGTGTATTTGACCTTTCCCTGCAAAGTTGTTGCATTTTATCTTATAAAAACTCTAAATTGACCATTTGATAAGTTTTCAAGAGAGGAAAACGACTTTTGAAAGACCTCAAACACTGGTATTTGCTTTGATCAGAACAGCAGGAAGCTAGAAGCATTGGGATTTCTGTCTGATTTTTGTCCGTCAAATAGAACAAGTTCTCAGTCTTTTGGTCTCACCGGCAGGCGTTCTGACTGCGAGTGACCTATTGTTCTCATTGAGCTTGTGAAAGTGACAGAACTTTACTGTATTCATGACAACATAATTCAGTTACATATATAGTAATGGGAAACCATTCACAAAACAGAGTCATGCAAGGTAGCAATTATTTTATAGTGCCCTGTAGACTATATGAGTAAGTTTGTTAGAATTTGCTTTATAAAATAGCCTAATTTGAGGAAAAATATCAAGGGAATGAGAAAATGGACAAAATTCCTCAAGACTGGCGTAGCGAAAGCCACTGTACTTATGACTACACAAGCACATGCACACGGGTAGCGTACAAACCAAGGGGACAAATACCTGAACCTGACAGATCACTGCTCAGACTGGTAAAAGCCCTGCTCTGATACTGGTCTGTCACTACCTGATCGTGGAGGTTGACACCCTAAGATAACGTTATGGTTCCCCTACTCGACGGTGGCTCACCCTGAATGCTCTTAACAGCTCCTAGTAAAGCTATACCTGTGTAGCAACTCACTTATGAAAATAGCTTATACACTAAAAATTGCAACTGACCCTCCTGGTTCCTGTACAGACTAGATATCCTGACTCTACAGTCTCTAATGGTACCTGCGGCTGCAGAGATAGACCACATAACCACAGCCTAGGAGATGGCAACTCTGGCATAAACTGCCTAAAATGACAAAGAGTGCTTCCTAAAGAACCAAAGGGCAGAGAAGAGTGTGAATTACATACAAGAAGAGAAATGTGCTGAAGAAAGAATAGAATCCCAAAGTGAGTAAAGTAAATAACAAAATACCAAAGAATAAAGCAAAAACATGAGGATCAGATCACGAGGAAGACTTGCGTCGAAACGCGTTGATCTACTGCTCTGTGTGTACAGTGCCAGACAATATGTGTTTCCATTATTTTTAATACTTTTGTAAGAAAAGTTATATTTTAACTACCACCCGCCTATCGCTGGATCCATTTCCATTTTTTCTCAAACAATAAAGCAAGAACGGTTAACATACAGTACAGACCAAAAGTTTGGACACACCTTTTTTTTTCTGTATTTTCGTGACTATGAAAATTGTAGAATCACACTGAAGGCATCAAAACTATGAATTAACACATGTGGAATTATACATTACACTTTACAAAAAAGTGTGAAACAACTGAAAATATGTCTTATATTCTAGGTTCTTCAAAGTAGCCACCTTTTGCCTTGATTACTGCTTTGCACGCAGAAAAGGTGAACGGCTGGACTCTACATGCCTAGTTCCCACCATGAAGCATGGAGGAGGTGGTGTGATAGTGTGGGGGTGCTTTGCTGGTGACACTGTTGGGGATTTATTCAAAATTGAAGCGGTGAGCGGTCCAGCTCACCCCAAACCATCTCGATTGGGTTCAGGTCTGGTGACTGTGGAGGCCAGGTCATCTGGCGTAGCACCCCAACACTCTCCTTCTTGGTCAAATAGCCCTTACATAGTCTGGAGGTATGTTTGGGGTCATTGTCCTGTTGAAAAATAAATGATGGTCCAACTAAACGCAAACCGGATGGAATAGCATGCCGCTGCAAGATGTTGTGAAAGCCATGCTGGTTCACTATGCCTTCAACTTTGAATAAATCCCCAACAGTGTCACCAGCAAAGCACCCCCACACCATCACACCACCTCCTTTGAATGAGAAGGTGTGTCCAAACTTTTGGTCTGTACTGTATATACTGCCTTCTTCCTAATGATAAACAGAAGATAGGTGCAAAGTATAGCAAAGAAACAGCAAAGCAAAACCGCTGGATTCGAACATCAATAAAATGACAGAGCATCCAAATGAATCTATCACCAGCAGGAAACGCCAATGGGGACAGAATCTATATATAGAGTAAGGCCGGAGTCAAACTAGTGAGAAATACGGACGAATGCTATGCGAGAAAAAAATGGCATTGCACTCGGACCAATGTTAATCTATGGGGCAGCTCCCCGATCAGGCAGGTAGTCTGCGCAGACATGATTTCATTCATTCTGCAGTGGTTTACAGCCGGGCCGGTCGCATTAGCACCGGTCCCTGTTGTAAACTAGTTAACCCCTTGTGATGGATTGCAGCAGGGGACCTGACTGAATGGCGGAGAGGTATGGATATTGTTGGTTTTTTATTTTTTTTTATTACAGGAGAACAAGGGATTCATTTGGATTGGCAGCATAATAAATTTGGTCAAAAACTTTGTGTAATTATTTCATTAAAATAATTTTTTATTAATGTGTGTGTGTCTTTTTCAACCCTTTACTACTATAGGATTAATAATGGATAGTTGTCTTATTGACACCACTCAATTATTAACGCGGATTAATGTCACCTTTCAATATAAAGGTGACAATAACACCTTATTAACCCATGAGCCACTGCTAAAGGCAATGGAAATAGAGAGGCTAAGTGCCAGAAAAGGCTCATCTTAGATTTGTGCCTTTTCTGGGGTGGCTGAGGCCAGATGTTAGTAGCCAGGGGGGGCCCAAAAACAATGGTCTCTCTCTAGGCTATTAATATCTGCCCTCACTCACTGGCTTTCCCTCTCTGGCGCAGAAAATACCGTGGGAACCCACACATTTTTTTCAACGAATTTACCAGTTAATTTTACACCTACATGTCTCAAATTTTTCACACATACACTAATCTAATTATTAGTCAAAAACATATATAAAACTAAATGAAATTAAATGGTTTACTGTATGTAAACCATGTGTCATTTCATGTCGGGTTCTGTAATGATTTTACAGAAGCCGGCAATTGATTTAGCGGCTATTATGCTATGTAAAACTCTATGAACTATATATATATATATATATATATATACTGGCAAAAATTATGGAATCACCGGCCTTGGAGGATGTTCATTCAGTTGTTTTATTTTGTTGAAAAAAAACAGATCACAGACATTCTGAGCGAAAAGATTATGGAATCACCCTGTAAATTTTCATTCCCAAAACTAACACCTGCATTAAGTTAGATCTGCTCGTTAGTCTGCATCTAAATAGGAGTGATCACAAATTGGAGAGCTGTTGCACCAAGTGGACTGACATGAATCATGGCTCCAACACGAGAGATGTCAATTGAAACAAAGGAGAGGATTATCAAACTCTTAAAAGAGGGTAAATCATCACGCAATGTTGCAAAAGATGTTGGTTGTTCACAGTCAGCTGTGTCTAAAATCTGGACCGAATACAAACAACATGGGAAGGTTGTTAAAGGCAAACATACTGGTAGACCAAGAAAGACATCAAAGCATCAAGACCGGAAACTTACAGCAATATGTCTCCAAAACAGGAAATGCACAACAACACAAATGAGGTATGAATGGGTGGAAACTGGAGTCAACGTCTGTGACCGAACTGTAAGAAACCACCTAAAGGAAATGGATTTACATACAGAAACGCTAAACAAAAGCCATCATTAACACCTAAACAGAAAAAAACAAGGTTACAATGGGCTAAGGAAAAGCAATCGTGGACTGTGGATGACTGGATGAAAGTCATTTTCAGTGATGAATCGCGAATCTGCATTGGGCAAGGTGATGATGCTGGAACTTTTGTTTGATGCCGTTCCAATGAGATTTATAAAGATGACTGCCTGAAGAGAACATGCAAATTTCCACAGTCATTGATGATATGCGGCTGCATGTCAGGTAAAGGCACTGGGGAGATGGCTGTCATTACATCTTCAATAAATGCACACGTTTATGTTGATATTTGGACACTTTTCTTATTCCATCAATTGAAAGGATGTTTGGGGGATGATGAAATCATTTTTCAAGATGATAATGCATCCTGCCATAGAGCGAAAACTGTGAAAACATTCCTTGAAAAAAGTCAATGTCATGGACTGCAAATAGTCCGGATCTCAATCCAATTGAAAATCTTTGGTGGAAGTTGAAGAAAATGGTCCATGACAAGGCTCCAACCTGCAAAGCTGATCTGGCAACAGCAATCAGAGAAAGTTGGAGCCATATTGATGAAGAGTACTGTCTGACACTCATTAAGTCCATGCCTCAGAGACTGCAAGCTGTTGTAAAAACCAGAGGTGGTGCAACAAAATACTAGTGATGTGTTGGAGTGTTTTTTTGATTGTTTGTTTTTCATGATTTCATAATTTTTTCCCTCAGAATTGAGTGATTCTATATTTTTTTCCTATGCTTGGTTAAAAAAATAGCCATTACTGACTACCACATTATTTGTTCTTGATTTCTTTTAGTGTTTCTTAAAGCCAGAAAGTTGCCATTTGAAATGACTTCAGTTTTGTGCCATGTCTGTGATGTTTTTTTTCAACAAAATAAAACAACTGAATGAACATCCTCCAAGGCCAGTGATTCCATAATTTTTTCCAGGGGTTGTATATACAGTGGTGGCCAAAAGTATTGGCACCCCTGCAATTCTGTCAGATAATACTCAGTTTCTTCCTGAAAATGATTGCAATCACAAATTATTTGCTATTTTTATCTTCATTTAATTTGCTTGCAAGGAAAAAACACAAAAGAGAATGAAGCAAAAATCAAATCCTTGAGCATTTCACACAAAACTCCAAAAATGGGCCAGACAAAAGTATTGGCACCCTCAGCCTAATACTTGGTTGCACAACCTTTAGCCAAAATAACTGCGAACAACCGCTTCCGGTAACCATCAATGAGTTTCTTACAATGCTCTGCTGGAATTGTAGACCATTCTTCTTTGGCAAACTGCTCCAGGTCCCTGATATTTGAAGGGTGCCTTCTCCAAACTGCCATTTTGAGATCTCTCCACAGGTGTTCTATGGGATTCAGGTCTGGACTCATTGCTGGCCACCTTAGAAGTCTCCAGTGCTTTCTCTCAAACCATTTTATAGTGCTTTTGGAAGTATGTTTTGGGTCATTGTCCTGCTGGAAGACCCATGACCTCTGAGGGAGACCCAGCTTTCTCACACTGGGCCCTACATTATGCTGCAAAATTAGTTGGTAGTCTTCAGACTTCATAATGCCATGCACACGGTCAAGCAGTCCAGTGCCAGAGGCAGCAAAGCAACCCCAAAACATCAGGGAACCTCCGCCATGTTTGACTGTAGGGACCGTGTTCTTTTCTTTGAATGTCTCTTTCTTTTTCCTGTACACTCTATGTTGATGGTTTTTCCCAAAAAGCTCGACTTTTGTCTCATCTGACCAGAGAACATTCTTCCAAAACGTTTTAGGCTTTCTCAGGTAAGTTTTGGCAAACTCCAGCCTGGCTTTTTTATGTCTCAGGGTAAGAAGTGGGGTCTTCCTGGGTATCCTACCATACAGTCCCTTTTCATTCAGACGCCGACGGATAGTACGGGTTGGCACTGTTGTACCCTCGGACTGCAGGGCAGCTTGAACTTGTTTGGATGTTAGTCGAGGTTCTTTATCCACCATCCGCACAATCTTGCGTTGAAATCTCTCGTCAATTTTTCTTTTCCTTCCACATCTAGGGAGGTTAGCCACAGTGCCATGGGCTTTAAACTTCTTGATAACACTGCGCACGGAAGACACAGGAACATTTAGGTCTTTGGAGATGGACTTGTAGCCTTGAGATTGCTCATGCTTCCTCACAATTTGGTTTCTCAAGTCCTCAGACAGTTCTTTGGTCTTCTTTCTTTTCTCCATGCTCAATGTGGTACACACAAGGACACAGGACAGAGGTTGAGTCAACTTTAATCCATGTCAACTGGCTGCAGGTGTCATTTAGTTATTGCCAACACCTGTTAGGTGCCACAGGTAAGTTACAGGTGCTGGTGATTACACGAATTAGCAAAGCATCACATGATTTTTCAAACAGTGCCAATACTTTTATCCACCCACTTTTTTAGGTTTGGTGTGGAATTATATCCAATTTGGCTTTAGGTCAATTCTTTTTGTGTTTTTTCATCGAATACAAATTAAATGAAGAGAATAATACCAAAGAATTTGTGTTTGCAATCATTTTCAGGAAGAAACTGAGTATTATCTGACAGAATTGCAGGGGTGCCCATACTTTTGGCCACCACTGTATTTGTGTCTCAATGACATGTATATATATATATATATATATATTATATATATATGTGTGTGTGTGTGTGTGTATTCTATGTGTATATATCTATTCTTTCGTTTGTGTTTTAAAACCTGTCATTGGGATCCATTATATATCCGCTTTGCAAGCCGGCGAGAAAATTTCACTATACGGATCCAAAACGGATGTCATACGGATGCTTACATGCGCAAAAAATGCATGCTCGCATTGCCAACGGATCACTGTTCAGGGATCATTTCTGTGTATTACGAACGTGAAATACGGACCGTATTTTTATACGTTGTGTCTGACTCGTGCCTAATACAGATACTGAGCATTATACCCAGTATACAGGACTGGAGAAGTGGTACTGTGCAGTGTACAGTGTTTATACACAGAATAATACAGATACTGAGAACTACACCCAGTATACAGGACAGGAGAAGTGGTACTGTGCAGTGTATATATACAGAATAATACAGATACAGAGACTTACACCCAGTATACAGGACAGTAGAAGTGGTACTGTGCAGTGTATATGTGCAGAATAATACAGATACAGAGAATTACACCCAGTATACAGGACAGGAGAAGTGGTACTGTGCAGTGTATATATACAGAATAATACAGATACTGAGAATTACACCCAGTATACAGGACAGAAGTGGTGCTGTGCAGTGTATATATACAGAATAATACAGATACTGAGAACTACACCCAGTATACAGGACAGGAGAAGTGGTACTGTGCAGTGTATATATGCAGAATAATACAGATACAGAGAATTACACCCAGTATACAGGACAGGAGAAGTGGTACTGTGCAGTGCATATATACAGAATAATACAGATACTGAGCATTACACCCAGTATACAGGACAGGAGAAGTGGTACTGTGCAGTGCATATATACAGTATAATACAGATACTGAGCATTACACCCAGTATACAGGACAGGAGAAGTGGTACTGTGCAGTTTATATATACAGAATCATACAGATGCTGAGAATTAAACCCAGTTATACAGGAGAAGTGGTACTGTGCAGTGTATATATACAGAATAATACAGATACAGAGACTTACACCAGTATATAGGACAGGAGAAGTGGTACTGTGCAGTGTATACATACAGAATAATAAATATACTGAGAATTACAGCCAGTATACAGGACAGGAGAAGTGGTACTGTGCAGTGTATATATACAGAATAATACAGATACTGAGAATTACACCCAGTATACAGGACAGGAGAAGTGGTACTTTGCAGTGTATGTATTATTATTATTATTCATTTTTATAGCGCCATTTATTCCATGGCGCTTTACTTGTGAGAGGGGGCGAGTATAGACAAGTACAATAAATATGAGCAATACAGGACACACATAAGTACAGAAGGAGAGAGGACCCTGCCCGCGAAGGCTCACAATCTACAGGGATGGGTGAGGATACACTAGGAGAGGGTAATGTATGCAGAATAGTATAGATACTGAGAATTACACCCAGTATACAGGACAGGAGAAGTGGTACTGTGCAGTGTATATATACAGAATAATACAGATACAGAGACTTACACCCAGTATACAGGACAGGAGAAGTGGTACTGTGCAGTGTATATATACAGAATAATACAGATACTGAGAATTACACCCAGTATACAGGACAGGAGAAGTGGTACTGTGCAGTGTATATATACAGAATAATACAGATACTGAGAATTACACCCAGTATACAGGACAGGAGAAGTGGTACTGTGCAGTGTACAGTATATACACAGAATAATACAGATACTGAGCATTACACCCAGTATACAGGACAGGAGAAGTGGTGCTGTGCAGTGTATATATACTGAATAAGAGGAGATACTGAGAATTACACCCAGTATACAGGACAGGAGAAGTGGTGCTGTGCAGTGTATATATACTGAATAAGAGGAGATACTGAGAATTACACCCAGTATACAGGACAGGAGAAGTGGTACTGTGCAGTGTATATATACAGAATAATACAGATACTGAGAATTACACCCAGTATACAGGACAGGAGAAGTGGTACTGTGCAGTGTATATATACAGAATAATACAGATACTGAGAATTACACCCAGTATACAGGACAGGAGAAGTGGTACTGTGCAGTGTACAGTATATACACAGAATAATACAGATACTGAGCATTACACCCAGTATACAGGACAGGAGAAGTGGTGCTGTGCAGTGTATATATACTGAATAAGAGGAGATACTGAGAATTACACCCAGTATACAGGACAGGAGAAGTGGTGCTGTGCAGTGTATATATACAGAATAATACAGATACAGAGACTTACACCCAGTATACAGGACAGTAGAAGTGGTGCTGTGCAGTGTATATGTGCAGAATAATACAGATACTGAGCATTACACCCAGTATACAGGACAGGAGAAGTGGTGCTGTGCAGTGTATATATACTGAATAAGAGGAGATACTGAGAATTACACCCAGTATACACAGCTCCACACTATATACCATTATAGCATATAGTAATGATCTGTCCTTGTCTATATAATCATAAATACAGTCTTATATTCTCAAAATTTAAAGGCAATAATTATCTCTACATAAGCATAATGCCACAACACATCCCAAAAGAATTTTTTTTAGGGAAAGGAGAATCCATTGCAAAGAGTAATTTAAAATTGAACAAATTTTTATTCCATAATTATGAAAAAATGATAAAAATTCAATACAGGGTACTAAAAGAGTGAATATATCGTATCTAGGTATGACATAACAAGCACATGGTATAATATCCATGTAGCCCCATAAAGAAGCGCAAATCAGATAATTGCTGCAATAAGCAAATAACACTTAGTCAAAAAGCTTAAAGTGCATGTGCACAAACTTCTTCATAAAGTTAAAGACATAATAGTTGCAAAAAAGCAGCGATATAATGATCACTGATTATAAAAGTACGTTTCTCATAGTTGAAAGATATACTTACAAAGTGACAGAGTGCTTGAGATAAAGGTAGCATGTCACAACCCCAGGACGACGCCGTTTCGCAAAATGCTTTTTCAACAGGGGGGTTAAATCACCAGCCAGGCTGTTGTACTATTTATAGCCCAAAAAAAGGAAATAAGGGGAGCGTAAATGCGAAAATTCAGTGTATTCATTGGTGATCAGCGAATTAGGCGGCGCATGTGAGTACAGCGTGCACTTCCTCTATCAATGTGACTTCCGGATATACCGCACTGGAAAATTTTCGCACTGAAAAGAGCTATTTTAATTTTGTCTATAGACCCCTCAACATCACAGAGGAGTTGGAGGGTCGGATACATAATCAAAGGACTCGAGCTGCATAGATTGGCAACAGTAATGATTATGGGAGGTCTTAACGACCCAGATACTGACTGCAGTCATGGTTCTGCTTTCAACTTCAAAGGGGAGAAAATTCCTCAGTTTGTTGGAGTATATTTTTTGGGCCAGATTGTGGAAGAACCGACAGGAGGATCTGTTGGATTTGTTTTATTTAAATCATTTTTATTGATTATTTGATTTTATAAACAATTACATACATTATACATTATAGTACAAACACAATAAACTTAATAAACGAGTTTAACCCTAACAGTTTATATAGTCCTATACCTGCCGAGGTAGTCCATGCCAAACAAAGTTATCAGTTTTGTCCAAATGCAGACTTTCCCAAAGACTGATGACACGTTATTAAATACAGGTGATTATACCAAAACTAGTATTGGTTGTATGTTCACTAACAACATACTGAAGAACAGAAAATAATTGGTATCTATGTCCTCAACATACAATATTTAAAGGGAATCTGTCACCCCATTTTTCATATATCAGCTGCAGCCACCGCCAGAGTAAAGAGTACTGCAGTGCGCAGGCGCTGGGCCTCTCTGACCTTTCCCGGCGCCTGCGCACTGCAGTACTCTGCTCTGCCCTCAACAGGGCAGACAAAGTACGCCTGCGCAGGTGTGCGACAGAAGCACGGAAGAGAACGTCATCGCTAGAAGATGGGAGGCCCCAGACCGCGACGCCCATCGGACTGGACCGCATTGGACCGCCCTCCCCAGGTGAGTATAATATAACTCGTTTTTCTTATCTTTCAGGTTACATCGGGGGCTTATCTACAGCATTCCAGAATGCTGTAGATAAGCCCTTGATGGCGGTGGCTGCAGCTGATATACGAAAAATGGGGTGACAGATTCCCTTTAAAAAGCCAAAATAGCCAGCCAATCTAGTACAGTTATTCTGAGTAGGTCCACAGATGCCACCCCAGGGGTGACCAGCCACCGTTCCCATATATTTATAAACTTTATTGAGTTCCTTTTAATGTAAGTACCTCTCTCCAGGCATACAGTATGGTATTTTTAATTTTAGCTTTTAATTCCTCCAGTGTTGGGGGATTACGGCCTAACCAGTGCAATGTTAACAATTTCCTGGCCAGAAACAGTATTCTCAGAATGGCGGTAGTCACAGGGGACATTAAATCTACCCCCACCCCAGAAGGCCCAGTATGCACACCCTAGGATCAAGTTGTATGTGTATCCCGAATACCGTATATACTCGAGTATAAGCCGAGATTTTCAGCCCATTTTTTCTGGCTGAAAGTCCCCCTCTCGGCTTCTACTCGAGTCATATACCGAGGGTCGACGGGGAGGGGGAGTGCAGCTGTCCTATATACTCACCCCCTCCTGGCGCGGTCTCTGCAGCCCCTGCTCTTCCCCCACAGTCTCCTGCGCCTGTGTTCAGCGGTCCTGTGGTACCGCTCATTAAAGTCATGAATATGCACATATTCATGACTTTAATGAGCGGTACCACGTGACCGCTGTAGTTAGGCATAGCGCCGGAGACCGTGGGAGAAGAGCAGGTGCTGCGGAGGCGCTCCAGGAGGGGGTGAGTATAAGCGATATTCACCTGTCCCCGTTCCACCGCTGCGCGCCGCTGCATCCTCGCGTCCTCTAGCTGTGAATGTTCAGGTCAGAGGGCGCGATGACGTGGTTAGTGCGCACCGCACCTTCTGCCTGAGCATTCACTGCCGGAGGACCCAGAAGACAGCGGCATGCAGCGGTGGAACGGGGACAGGTGAATATTGCAGGTGCCGAGTCCTGAGCCAGCGGTGACACCGGCACCTGTCTCCAATAGCGCGCCGGTGTCCCCTCCTGCTCAGGACACCGGCACCTGGCCCCCAGCGACGAGAGGTGAGTATGTCATTTTTTTTTTTCATTTGCAGCGGCAGCATAAGGGACTTTATGGGGCATAATACATGGGGCAGCATATGGGGCACAATACATGGGCAGCATATGGGGCATAATACATGGGGCAGCATATGGGGCACAATCTATGGAGCATCTTGTGGGGCATAATACATGGGGCAGCATATGGGGCACAATCTATGGAGCATCTGGTGGGGCATAATACATGGGGCACCATATGAGGCATAATACATGGGCAGCATATGGGGCATAATACATGGGGCAGCATATGGGGCATAATACATGGGGCAGCATATGGGGCACAATCTATGGAGCATCTTGTGGGGCATAATACATGGGGAAGCATATGGGGCATAATAAATGGGGCAGCATGTGGGGCATAATACATGGGGCAGCATATGGGGCATAATACATGGGGCAACATATGGAGCATAATACATGGGGCAGCATATGGGGCACAATCTATGGAGCATCTGGTGGGGCATAATACATGGGCAGCATATGGGGCATAATAAGTAACCATGGTGAACAGGGAGGCGCTGAGGAGACATGGGGTTACTGCCATGGCACTAGTCACAATTTAATAGCTGTTTTGTTTTATTTACCAAAATTTTCACAAAGCAGATTTTCCTCCTCATATTGTATCCAGGTTTGTAATGTCCTGATAAATGCTGATCTTTGCCAATGCTAGGTAAGAAAAAAAATGTCAATGTTAAAATATATATCTAATATTGAGGTATAATAGTGCAATTCTTGGTCAATTTATTGAATGTAATAGTTGATTATATTTATTATATTTACATTTTCGATTTTATTGTAATTTCTTCTTTTGCTAATTATTCTATTGACATTTATGATCATAAAATAAATGTACTAATAATTCCTCGTTATTATGAGTTACTTTGGATTCCTTGGTTTAATACTTATGTGAAAAAATCAGTTGTTATTGCACTGAAGATTTTTGTTGAGGAAACATGTTACCAACAATGAGAAATGTTTGGTAGACAGAAACTCCTAGAGGCCGGTATTATCTGTATTAGTACCATTTATGTTGTGAAGACATCAGAGGGAAGAGGTTACAGGTGCTGAGCAGTGTCTCACCGGTAATTACTCTACAGATCATGACTTTCCTTTGTCACTAATCCTTTAATGACATAATAGCTATATATATATATATATATATATATATATACACTGCTCAAAAAAAATAAAGGGAACAATTAACAGAATATAACTCCAAGTAAATGAAGCTTCTGTGAAATCAAACTGTCCACTTAGGCTGGTTTTACATTAGCGTTTTTGTGCGCAGCGCATCACGCGCATCCATGCGCATGCGTCATGCGTACCTATGTTTAACATGGCGTACACATGGTCTTGCGTTTGCATGCGTTCATGTTTGTTTTCGTGCGCATGCGTTTTTTCAGGTGTGCGTCTAGACGCGTCGGACGCAACTTGTTGCATTTTTGGGTCTGCCCAAAGGCGTAAAAAAAACGCATGCGTATGCTTGCACGGAATGCGTCAAAACAACGCATTACAGTCTATGGGAACGCTGGCGTGCGCATGGACATGCGTACGCTTGCGTTTGCGTACGCATGCCTTTTAAGAGTAAACATGTCTAGACACTGGTTTAAGGCTGGTTTGACATTAGCGGTTTTGTGCGCAGCGCATCTGCGCAAGCGTCATGCGTACCTATGTTTAACATGGCATACGCATAGTCTTGCGTTTGCATGCGTCTTTGCATGTGTATGCGCTTGCGCACAATGCGCTGCGCACAAAGACGCAAATGTGAAACTAGCCTTAGGAAGCAACACTGATTGACAATCAATTTCACATGCTGTTGTGCAAATGGAATAGGCAACAGATGGAAATTGTTGGCAATTATCAAGACACACTCAATAAAGGAGTGGTTCTGCAGGTGGGGACCACAGACCACATCTCAGTACCAATGCTTTCTGGCTGATGTTTTGGTCACTTTTGAATGTTAGTTGTGCTTTCACACTCGTGGTAGCATGAGACGGACTCTACAACCCAAACAAGTGGCTCAGGTAGTGCAGCTCATCCAGGATGGCACATCAATGCGAGCTGTGGCAAGAAGATTTGCTGTGTCTGTCAGGGTAGTATCCATATATACATACAAAAAAAGGCTGCACTCAAGCATACTAAAGCATGACAATATGGAATACATGAAATTTAGAATAGCAATATGGCTTTGGAATATAAGGAAAAATTTGAGACGCTTAGTATAAACATTTGGCCAAACATTTTAAAGCCCACCAACCATCGTCAAGGTGGTCTCAATACTGGTGAGTCCCTGACCTAATGTGAACATACCTCTATTAGGCTGATATCTGAATTTCTGGGTGAATATGCACCTCTGTCAGCAATGCCTGCATTTATGGGTAAAGTAGGGACCTGGTGTAATTAAAATCACCACCTGGTGGGGCGGAGTGCTCGGTCAGCAAGCTAACATTCAATAGACAAAAAAACCTGACTGGCACATCCAGACTAATGTGAACTAGGTGCAAACCAAGGGAAGCTACCCCCATGTAAAACATACAAAAAAAGGCTGCACTCAAGCATACTAAAGCATGACAACATGGAATACATGAAATTTAGAATAGCAATATGGCTTTGGAATATAAGGAAAAATTTGAGACGCTTAGTATAAACATTTGGCCAAACATTTTAAAGCCCACCAACCATCGTCAAGGTGGTCTCAATACTGGTGAGTCCCTGACCTAATGTGAACATACCTCTATTAGGCTGATATCTGAATTTCTGGGTGAATATGCACCTCTGTCAGCAATGCCTGCATTTATGGGTAAAGTAGGGACCTGGTGTAATTAAAATCACCACCTGGTGGGGGCGGAGTGCTCGGTCAGCAAGCTAACATTCAATAGACAAAAAAACCTGACTGGCACATCCAGACTAATGTGAACTAGGTGCAAACCAAGGGAAGCTACCCCCATGTAAAACATACAAAAAAAGGCTGCACTCAAGCATACTAAAGCATGACAACATGGAATACATGAAATTTAGAATAGCAATATGGCTTTGGAATATAAGGAAAAATTTGAGACGCTTAGTATAAACATTTGGCCAAACATTTTAAAGCCCACCAACCATCGTCAAGGTGGTCTCAATACTGGTGAGTCCCTGACCTAATGTGAACATACCTCTATTAGGCTGATATCTGAATTTCTGGGTGAATATGCACCTCTGTCAGCAATGCCTGCATTTATGGGTAAAGTAGGGACCTGGTGTAATTAAAATCACCACCTGGTGGGGGCGGAGTGCTCGGTCAGCAAGCTAACATTCAATAGACAAAAAAACCTGACTGGCACATCCAGACTAATGTGAACTAGGTGCAAACCAAGGGAAGCTACCCCCATGTAAAACATACAAAAAAAGGCTACACTCAACCCATCATGTTGGGTTGTTGCCCTCCTGGTAGTATCCAGAGGCTGGAGGCGCTACCAGGAGGGCAACAACCCAACAATGGAGATACCAACATATCGTGCTCAAATACCACTGTACAAGGATCAAATACCAGCGCCATATAGTAACAGGACGATTAAAAACTGCTAAACAATGAATATTAACATTTAGTTATAATCTTAGGGTGCCAAGCGTGGAGGCTGTTTTATTTCAGCAATGAAGGTAAATGTATCCCCATCTTTACTGAGGGTCCAGGACATATAGATAAAACAGATATGGCAACAGCATCCAGACTGCAAAGTCAAAGCATCTTTAGTGCATTCAGTCCACCTTAAGGAATTTTTGTATTAAAGGGGTTCTTTCTGTAATCTCTGTAAGGCTATATTCACACCTTGCTTTTTTGCCGCTTTTTTTTTTTGCTGCCTTTTTTATGCAAATTTTAAGCGGTGTTTAACAGTACCAGCAATGTCTACGAGATTTCAGAAATCTCATGCGCACACATTGGTTTTTTTTTTCTTTCCTGACTGACTTGGAAAACTGCTGCATTTCTGCAGACTGCAGCCTGTCACTTCTTTCAGTGTTTGTTTTTCAGCGTATTTGCAGCTTTTTTTTCAACCACAGAAAACAATGGGAAAGTGCAAAAAATGCAGGTATCAGTTTTTGCTGCATTTTTGGAACCTAAGGAAGTTAAATCGGATTTTTTTTTGCTCCACTAAACATTATCAACATGCACAAGAGACAACAAAAATGCAGTAATAAAAACGTAGCAAAAAATGCCGCAAAACCCGCTTTTTGTAAGCTGCTTCTTCACTGCCAAGAGAGCTGATTTACCTTATGTCTGCCTTCATCCCCACTATCACTAAAATATCCTTTTATTTTCGTAGGATGTTAGAAGTTTAAATATTTAGCAGTAATGTTTCATGTTTTCAAGGAAATTTACTAAACTTATATATATTTTTTAGGGATCTATTCAGTTTTGAAGTGAATATTAGGGGACCTATAAACTGAAAATACCTCAAAAGTGACACAATTTTAAAAACAGCGCCCCTCAACAAATTCAAAATTGTTAACCCTTCAGGTGCTTTTACGTAATTAACGCAAAGTGGAATGAAAAATGTTATTTTTGCCACAAAACTGTAGCTAACTTCTGAACATACCACTATAGCCGGTAGACTCTAAGGTCATTGATTGGCCTTGGATTGCCAAGGCAGCTATCAGGACCACGTAATCATGGTCTCAATGTGCCGATGGGGTTAAAACTCTCTGTCAGACATCTAAATTCCATTATCCGTATTCACAGCAGTATCTAAGGGGCTAAACAGGAATGGTCGGTGCAGACACCGATAGTGGCTGATGCAGCAGAGTGTCAGCTATAGTGTACAGATGACAGATGCTGCATTTTCACTCATCGCGGAATGCTATCCTCTTATATGTCAGATCAGTAGGAACGTATTGGTGGTCACTAATGGGTAAATTGCAAAGTTGTGCAGAACACTTTGCGATTTTACCCATTTAATGAAGCTCTCCCATCAAACTTTTTATCCTCTTAATATACTGTGATCATAATAGTATGATCCTCCTCTTCATTGTAGTTCTAGTGATGACCCATGCAGGGCAAAGAGATTTCCTGTTTCTACATAGAGCTTAGAAGGATTCATCTAGTCAGTTATTAATCTCGTGAAGTCATAGACCTAATGGAAAAGAGAAGAATTATCTGGGTAGAAAGGCAAAATGAGCAATTGTAAGTACACAGTGCTGTATAGTTTGATGATTGCAATATATTAAGAGGATAAAAACTTTGATGGGAGGACGAGCGCTAACAGGCCAAAATTTAACCTGAAGTGATAGGCTAATGATATACCTACTAATATTTAGTACTCCAAATTTGGGACATTCAAGCCAAACCCCAAGGAATGCCCCCCACAAACATTTTGGGTGGGATTTTCCTAAATCTCGGCTTCTTGTCATCTGATTCTTGAGACTCTTCCTACAAAATCAGCGCTGTTGGCATGCACGTGCAGGTTTTCTAGAGGTGCCATTGAATGGTTTGCGTCATTTTTGGTTATTGTGTTAGCAGTTTTTTGTCCAGTCATGATGTTGAGAGAGAAAAAAAAGCTTTTGCATTAGTGATAATAAAGGAATCTACGGTAATTTCTGGGTTCAAATATATAGGAATAAATCAGCCATAATTCACACAGCACTGCTGTAGTAAAGGAAGAAAGGATCCTGGAGGAGTTCTGGAAGCCGTTTAGGATGATAATGGTAATATAATGATGGAGGCACTGAGCAGAATAATAATACATTGTGCCTCCTATTAGTTAATGTCTGCTTGGCCATGAATACAACATTTCTGAATGTGCCATTGACATGAATGGAATGTCCCTGGGATAATTTACCATTGCGGCACTGTACTGCCTTTCTTTTACCCCTGCCACGGTGGCCGATTGTGTTTGTGAGTCACTTACACAGCGCTTTGGTATAAAAGGTTCCTCCATTAGCACCCACACTGGGTCAGGGTCTTTGTACTGGTCTGAAGATTTACTCATGAGAGGAATTTTAAGCAGACTGGATTGGCATGGGGGGATCAGTCGCAGTCTGGGGGCACCTAGCATGTCACCCCCAATGATATCTTGTAATTGGAAGATTTCTATTCAGTTAGACACTTAAAAGGGAAAACAGCCTATGAGCTATCTGGTGCAAATTGTTAATTAGTAGCAGGGGATCCAATACCAAGTTTGCCATTGCAGGAATTTGCTTTTTCCAATTAAGACTCCTGCAACAAAAAAAAAATAGAAAAATTCTGTTCTGAAGTCGGGTAAAAGAATTTGTCGTGTACCATCTAGTGGACATATGTTATATTTTATGACGATACACAAACTGTGTGGGCATCTTGTATAAAATGTGTAGGTTGTGGGAAATCAAGTGAGTCTGTCTGTAATGTTGCACATTCTCGTACAGAGACAAACATATTGTTAGAAATATGCAGATTGCAGAGTTACTATTATTATTATTATTATACATTTATATAGCGCCATTTATTCCATGGCGCTTTACATATGAAAAGGGAAAAATATAGACAGATACAATAAACATGTGCTAGACAAGGGACACACAAGTACAGAAGGAGAGAGGACCCTGCCCGCGAGGGCTCACAGTCTACAGGGATGGGTGAGAATACACTAGGAGAGGGTAGAGCTGGTCGTGCGATGGTTCAGTAGACTGAGGATCATTGCAGGTTGTAGGCTTGTCGGAACAGGTGGGTCTTCAGGTTTTTCTTGAAGGTCTCCGTTGTTGGTGAAAGTCTGATGTTTTGCGGCAGGGAGTTCCAGAGTATGGGGGAAGCCCGGGAGAAGTCTTGTATGCGGTTGTGGGAAGAAGAGATGAGGGGGGAGTCGAGAAGGAGATCTTGAGAGGATCGAAGGTTGCGTGTAGGTAGGTAGCGGGAGACCATGTCACAGATGTATGGAGGAGAAAGGTTGTGGATGGCTTTGTATGTCATGGTTAAGGTTTTGAACTGGAGCCTCTGGGCAATAGGAAGCCAGTGAAGGGCCTGGCATAGTGGGGAGGCTGGGGAATAGCGGGAAGACAGGTGGATTAGTCGTGCAGCAGAGTGTAGGATGGACTGGAGTGGTGCCAGAGTGCTAGAGGGGAGGCCAGACAGTAGGAGGTTGCAGTAGTCGAGGCGGGAGATGTTAAGGGCGTGCACTAGTGTTTTTGTGGTTTCATGGTTGAGGAATGAGCGGATCCGGGAAATATTTTTGAGTTTGAGGCGGCAGGAGGTGGCGAGGGCTTGGATATGTGGTTTGAAAGAGAGGGCAGAGTCGATGATCACCCCAAGGCACCGAGCATGTGGGACTGGGGAAAGCGAGCAGCCATTGACATTGATGGATAGGCCTGGTGGAGGGGTAGAATGAGGTGGGGGAAAGATGATGAATTCTGTTTTGTCCATGTTCAGTTTGAGAAAGCGAGCAGAAAAGAAGGCTGAGATAGCAGACAGACACTGTGGGATTTTGGTCAGTAGGGAGGTGAGGTCAGGTCCAGATAGGTAGATCTGCGTGTCATCGGCGTAGAGGTGATACTGCAAGCCATGGGATTCTATGAGCTGTCCCAGGCCGAAGGTGTAGATGGAGAAGAGTAGGGGTCCTAGGACTGAGCCTTGGGGAACACCGACAGACAGGGGGCGAGGTGAGGAGGTGGTGTGTGAGAGGGAGACACTAAAAGTTCGGTCTGTTAGGTATGATGAGATCCAGGATAGGGCCAAGTCTGTGATGCCAAGAGATGAGAGAATCTGTAGGAGGAGGGAATGGTCTACGGTGTCAAAGGCAGAAGACAGGTCCAGGAGAAGGAGGACAGAGTAGTGTCGCTTGCTCTTGGCGGTTAGTAGGTCGTTGGTGACTTTAGTTAGGGCAGTTTCAGTTGAGTGATGCGGTCGAAAGCCTGATTGTAACCGGTCAAAGAGGGAGCAGGAGGAAAGGTGGGAGGACAGTTCAAGATATACATGCTGTTCCAGTAGTTTTGAGGCGAAGGGGAGAAGAGATATCGGGCGATAGCTAGACGCTGAGGATGGGTCGAGGGAGGGCTTTTTGAGGATCGGGGTGATTGAGGCATGTTTGAAGGATGAAGGAAAGACACCATTTGTAAGTGAAAGGTTGAAGAGGTGTGTGAGAGTAGGGATGAAGACTGTGGCAAGGTTAGGGATGAGGTGGGACGGGAGTGGGTCAAGCGCGCAAGTGGTGAGGTGTGATCTTGACAGGAGAGTGGAGAGCTGATCTTCTGTCATGGTGGTGAAGCTGGTTTTGGAAGAACAGGGCTGAGTGGCTAAGAGGGGCATTGGGGGCTGCGGGCCAAAGCCTTCTCTGATAGTATCAATCTTTTGCTTAAAGAAGGAGGCAAAGTCTTCGGCAGAAATGAGAGGAGAGGGAGGAGGTGCTGTGGGATGGAGTAGAGAATTGAAAGTGTTGAAGAGCTGTTTAGGGTTGTGAGACAGGGAGGATATGAGAGATGCAAAGTAAGTTTGTTTTGCGGCAGAGAGCGTGGACTTGAAGCTGGCAAGGGACTGCTTGTATGCGTTGAAGTGCTCGATGGAGTGGGTTCTCTTCCATCTCCGCTCGGTAACCCTGGAAGCCCGTCTCAGTTCTTTGGTCAGGCCGGTCAGCCAGGGCTGCCTGTTGATTGTACGAGTTTTGCTCTGCATGAGGGGGGCGGCCGAATCAAGTGTGGTTTTTATTGTGGTGTTATAAAATGTGGCAGCAGCATCTGTGTCATTAAGTGAGGCTATGTCTGTGAGAGGGAGGAGGGACTCAGAGAGCGATTGTAAATTGAGGTGTTTGAGATTTCTGCGAGGGTGGGTGAGTTTGTGGAGTGGGGGATGCGTACTAACAGAGGAGAGGGAAGAGAATGTCAGTAGGTTGTGGTCAGACAGGGGGAGTGGGGAGTTAGTGAGATTAGTGAGGGAACAGAGACGGGTGAAGATAAGGTCCAGCGTGTGACCGCCTTTGTGAGTGGCCACAGAGGACCATTGAGTGAGGCCAAGGGAAGCTGTGAGCGAAAGAAGTTTAGAGGTAGCCGGGGTGGAAGTGTCAATGGGGATGTTGAAATCGCCCATGATGATGGTGGGGATGTCAGCAGAGAGGAAATGGAGTAGCCAGGTGGTGAAGTGGTCGAGAAAGGTGGAGATGGCTAGTTCCGGGGGGCGGTAAATGACAGCCAGTTGGAGGTTGGAGGGGGAATAGATGCGGACGGAGTGCACTTCGAACGAGGGAATAGCAGCGGAGGGTGGAATTTGAATAGGGGTAAAGGAGCAGGTATCAGACAGGAGTAAGCCAACTCCTCCACCACGTTTGTTGCTGGGGCGAGGGGTGTGAGAAAGATGAAATCCGCCATAGGAGAGCGCAGCTGGAGAGGCTGTGTCAGAGGGGGTGAGCCAGGTTTCAGTGATGGCAAGGAAGGAGAGTTTGTTGGTGATAAAGAGGTCGTGGACAAATGACAGTTTATTGCAGACGGAGCGTGCGTTCCATAGTGCTCCGGGTAGGGGGACTGGGGGAGGGGGGTGTGGATGGATAGGTATGAGGTTGACAGGGTTGCAAAAACGTGTGGAAGATCGTGGCAGGGTGTTAGAAATGAGTGTGGGGATGTGATGAGGAGGGCCAGGATTTGGGGATACATCGCCAGCGATGAGGAGTAGCAGACAGAGCGTTAGAAGGTGAGAGCAGGATAAGCCATGGTGTGGCCGTGTGTGTCTTGGTGAAAAGGATTGTATGTGGAGGAACAGTTCTGTGGGAAAGGTGAGATGGCTGGGGAGAATGGAGGGGGAAATGACTAATTCCTTACTAGGTGGGGGGATTACAGGGGATAGGAAGAAAGAAAGGAGGATGGGGGTGAAAGTGATAAGAAAATGAAACATAGTGGTTTTAAATTATGTTACCTTGCAGCCAAATTCCAGTCCAATTCTAGTCTAATTCACAGTAGTGTAATTAGAAATCTGTAATTTGAAATATGGGATTTGAAATATATGAAGCAGACTACGTCTGGAGCAGACCCATTGCACTGAATATAAATGCAGCTAATGGCAATCAGGTGTGAGTGGAAAGTGGGCTGAGACTGCTCAGGCCAAATCATGCACAGAGTTAAGGAAAGGTCATAAAAGGGGGAGGGGTTACACAGACCACTCAGATGTGTGGTGAAGATAAGAAGTATGGAGTACAATTATGTGCACAGGAAGATGGGTGAGCAAATCATACCATTAACAAAGCAATATACATGATGCATTCAGGAGCATAGAAAAGCTGGGGTTTTCATACCATTAACAAAGCAATATACATGATGCATTCAGGAGCATAGAAAAGCTGGGGTTTTCATACCATTAACAAAGCAATATACATGATGCATTCAGGAGCATAGAAAAGCTGGGGTTTTCATACCATTAACAAAGCAATATACATGATGCATTCAGGAGCATAGAAAAGCTGGGGTTTTCATACCATTAACAAAGCAATATACATGATGCATTCAGGAGCATAGAAAAGCTGGGGTTTTCATACCTGTGGGAACAGAAGAACATCTCAGTCACAATGTGATGATGACAATGCTGTAGGATTGATGTGTGGCCAAATGCATTCTAGAATTCTAGTCTAATTCACAGTAGTGTAATTAGAAATCTGTAATTTGAAATATGGGATTTGAAATATATGAAGCAGACTACGTCTGGAGCAGACCCATTGCACTGAATATAAATGCAGCTAATGGCAATCAGGTGTGAGTGGAAAGTGGGCTGAGACTGCTCAGGCCAAATCATGCACAGAGTTAAGGAAAGGTCATAAAAGGGGGAGGGGTTACACAGACCACTCAGATGTGTGGTGAAGATAAGAAGTATGGAGTACAATTATGTGCACAGGAAGATGGGTGAGCAAATCATACCATTAACAAAGCAATATACATGATGCATTCAGGAGCATAGAAAAGCTGGGGTTTTCATACCATTAACAAAGCAATATACATGATGCATTCAGGAGCATAGAAAAGCTGGGGTTTTCATACCATTAACAAAGCAATATACATGATGCATTCAGGAGCATAGAAAAGCTGGGGTTTTCATACCATTAACAAAGCAATATACATGATGCATTCAGGAGCATAGAAAAGCTGGGGTTTTCATACCATTAACAAAGCAATATACATGATGCATTCAGGAGCATAGAAAAGCTGGGGTTTTCATACCTGTGGGAACAGAAGAACATCTCAGTCACAATGTGATGATGACAATGCTGTAGGATTGATGTGTGGCCAAATGCATTCTAGAATTCTAGTCTAATTCACAGTAGTGTAATTAGAAATCTGTAATTTGAAATATGGGATTTGAAATATGTGGAGCAGACTACGTCTGGAGCAGACCCATTGCACTGAATGCACTATTTCAGTCTTACTTTGAGTTTGTACATTTTCTGACTCAATGGTTTAAATTTAGTACAAAAAGGGGGAAGCCAGCGCCGCACATGATCAGCATGAAATAATTTAAGTGCAACTGCACATGTATATTCTAACTGTTTTTTAAAATTGAGACATTTAGCAAATAATTGATCAATTCTTTGAGCTACCCCGCCACGACAAGGCATTCTCATATGGGGCAGTACCTACTCTACGTTTTTCATTTTCATGTGCCATTGCGGCCTCCTGAATTATTAAAAGCATGACTGCAAAAAAACTGTAAAAGCAGGACTGCAAAAACTGCAAAAGTACCTGAAGCATTGCTGAATCACCCCCATGGTGCCAGTAAGACGGATGCAGGTAAAAGCCGACCAGGTCCAGGGATGGACATTTCAGATCTGACCTCCACATACGCCAAACCAGCAGCCACAGATAAAGAGTGAAACAGGCACAGGCACAGGTGCACAATTACATATAGCCTGGGGCAGGGCAGGGCTGCTGTATGTGTGTACAGCAGCCTAAGTCAATTATAAGAAAGAAAAAAAAAACAGATAAAATAACATGCATAACCCGGCGCGCACGGCAACTAGTGGTGGTCAGCCACTTACCAATACAAGTAAAAAAAGGGGGAAGCCAGCGCCGCACATGATCAGCATGAAATAATTTAAGTGCAACTGCACATGTATATTCTAACTGTTTTTTAAAATTGAGACATTTAGCAAATAATTGATCAATTCTTTGAGCTACCCCGCCACGACAAGGCATTCTCATATGGGGCAGTACCTACTCTACGTTTTTCATTTTCATGTGCCATTGCAGCCTCCTGAATTATTAAAAGCATGACTGCAAAAAAACTGTAAAAGCAGGACTGCAAAAACTGCAAAAGTACCTGAAGCATTGCTGAATCACCCCCATGGTGCCAGTAAGACGGATGCAGGTAAAAGCCGACCAGGTCCAGGGATGGACATTTCAGATCTGACCTCCACATACGCCAAACCAGCAGCCACAGATAAAGAGTGAAACAGGCACAGGCACAGGTGCACAATTACATATAGCCTGGGGCAGGGCAGGGCTGCTGTATGTGTGTACCGGGGGTAGCCGAGACCCCAGTGAACATGATTTGGGTCGGTTTTTACCGACACCGCTTTTGCGATCGCCATTATTAACCCTATAACGGCGATCGCAAAAAAAAGCGATTTTCCCTGTAATTTCTCTCTCCTCTGATGTGATCGCACATCAGAGGGGAGAGAAATGGGGTCCCCGGGACCCCCGATCAGCCCCCCATGCCTCCCGGTGTCCCCCCAGGCCTCCTATCCCTCCCCGATCTTCCGGCGTCTGTTGCCGGTAAAGAAAATGGCGGGCGCCTGCGCAGTGCGCAGTGCGCCCGCCAAGCCGGATTTTCTCCGGGGTCTCAGCTACCAGGGGTAGCCGAGATCCCAGAGAACATAGTTAGGGTCCCCCCCCAGCCCCGCCGCTTTTGCGATCGCCGGTATTAACCCTATACCGGCGATCGCAAAAGAAAAAAAAAAGATGCGATCTTGCCTGTAAATTTCTCTTCCCTCTGATGTGATCGCACATCAGAGGGGAGAAATAGGGTCCCCACGTCCCCGATCCCCCCCGTACCTCCATCTGTTCCCCGTGTCCCCTCCTGGCTCCTGCAGCGCCCCTGTCCTCCGATCCTCGGTCCTCTTCACCCTGTAAAAAAAATGGCGGGCGCATGCGCAGTGCGCCCGCCAAATCTGCCTAGCGGCAAATTCAAAAAAAGAATGATTCATTCTTTCTGCAAAAGTACATTTTGATCACTGTGATAAACTATCACAGTGATCAAAATAAAAAAACAGTACATAAACCCCCCCTTTATCAGCCCCTTTGTTAGGGACATATAATAAAATAAAGAAATTTTATTTATTTTTATTTTTTCATTAGGGTTAGGGTTCTAATTAGGGTTAGGGTTACAATTAGGGTTAGGGTTAGCATTAGGGTTAGGGCTAGGCTGGGTTCATACTGCGTTATGGCAGTCCGTTAGATGGACTGCGTTACACCGCGGTATAGCGCGGTGTAACGCAGTCCGTTAGCGCTGCCATTCACCCCCATTTGAGGGCGCATCCCGACGCATGCCATAAAGCGGCATGCGTTCGCAATGTGCCGTCATTCAGTGACGGAGCCTTGGACGCGGGCTGCAGCGTCTGGGCTCCGTCACGGCTAGCGCAGATGAATCATCTGCTAATTCCTCTGCGCTAGCGGGTATAGCATAACGCGATCGCGTTATGCTTTACCGTTACCAGCCCGTCGACGCTATGTGTTGAACGGGCTGGTAAAACGCAGTATGAACCCAGCCTTAGGGTTAGGGTTATAATTAGGGTTAGGGTTGGAATTAGGGTTAGGGTTATAATTAGGGTTACAATTAGGGTTATGGTTACAATTAGGGTTAGGGTTACAATTAGGGTTAGGGTTACAATTAGGGTTGGGATTAGGGTTAGGGATGTGTTGGGGTTAGGGTTGGAGCTAGAATTGAGGGGTTTCCACTATTTAGGCACATCAGGGGGTTTCCAAACACGACGTGGCGTTCAAAAAGTCAAATGGCGCTCCCTCCCTTCCGAGCCCTGCCGTGCGCCCAAACAGTGGTTTATCCCAACATATGGGGTATCAGCGTACTCAGGACAAATTGCACACCAATTTTGGGGTTCTAATTTCTCTTGTTACCCTTAGGAAAACAAAAAATAGCTGGCTAAAAAAATCAGTTTTGAGGAAAAAAAAATATTTTCACGACTCTGCGTTTATACATTTCTGTGAAGCACTTTGGGGTTCAAAGTGCTCACCACACATCTAGATAAGTTCCTTAGGGGGTCTAGTTTCCAAAATGGGGTCACTTGTGGGGGTTTTCCACTGTTTAGGCTCATCTGGGGCACTGCAAACGGAACATGACCCCATCAACGTCTGCATTCCAAAACGTTATTACTTCCTTTCCAAGCCCTGCTGTGCGCCCAAACACTTTCCCCCCCACATATTTGGTATCAACGTACTGAGGACAAATTGGACAACAACTTTTGGGGTCCAATTTCCTTGTGAAAAATCAAAAATTTGGGACTAAAAAATCATTTTTGTGGAAAATTGTTTTTTTTTTTTTTTCACACCCAAACATTATAAACTTTTGTGAAACACTTGGGGGTTCAAAGTGCTTACCACAGATCTAGATAAGTTACTTAGGGGGTCTAGTTTCCAAAATGGGGTCACTTGTGGGGGTTTTCCACTGTTTAGGCACATCTGGGGCACTGCAAACTGAACTGACCCCCATCAACGTCTGCATTCCAAAACGTTATTACTTCCTTTCCAAGCCCTGCCGTGCGCCCAAACAGTTCCCCCCCCCACATATTTGGCATCAGCGTACTCAGGACAAATTGGACAACTTTTGGGGTCCAATTTCCTTGTGAAAAATCAAAAATTTGGGACTAAAAAATAATTTTTGTGGAAAATTGTTTTTTTTTTTCACACCCAGGCATTATAAACTTTTGTGAAACACTTGGGGGTTCAAAGTGCTCACCACAGATCTAGATAAATCTAGATAAGTTACTTAGAGGGTCTAGTTTCTAAAATGGGGTCACTTGTGGGGGTTTTCCACTGTTTAGGCACATCTGAGGCACTGCAAATGGAACATGACCCCCATCAACGTCTGCATTCCAAAACTTTATTACTTCCTTTCCAAGCCCTGCCGTGCGCCCAGTTTCCCCCCCCCACATATTTGGTATCAGCGTACTCGGGACAAATTGGACAACAACTTTTAGGGTCCAATTTCCTTGTGAAAAATAAAAAATTTGGGACTAAATCATTTTTGTGGAAAATTGTTTTTTTTTTTTTCACACCCAGGCATTATAAACTTTTGTGAAACACTTGGGGCTTCAAAGTGATCACCACAGATCTAGATAAGTTACTTAGAGGGTCTAGTTTCTAAAATGGGGTCACTTGTGGGGGGTTTCCACTGTTTAGGCACTCCTAAGGCGCTCCTTCTCTTGCGACCTCTGCCGTGCACCCAAAAAGTGGTTTACCCCCACATATGGGGTATCGGCGTATTCAGGAGAAATTGCACAACAAATTTTGTGGTTCATTTTTTCTTTTAACACTTGTGAAAATAAAAAAAATTGGTTCCGAAGTAAAGCTTTTGCAAAAAAAGTTAAATGTCAATTTTTTCCTTCCACATTGCTTCAGCTCCTGTGAAGCACCTGAAGGGTTAATAAACTTATTGAATGTGGTTTTGAGCACCTTGAGGGGTGCAGTTTTTAGAATGGTGTCACTTTTGGGTATTTTCTATCATATAGACCCCTCAAAGTGACTTCAAATGTGATGTGGTCCCTAAAAATAAATGGTGTTGTAAAAATGAGAAATCGCTGGTCAACTTTTAACCCTTATAACTTCGTAACAAAAGAAAATTTTGTTCCCAAAATTGTGCTAATGTAAAGTAGACATGTGGGAAATGCTATTTATCAAGAAATTTGTGTGACATATCTCTCTGATTTAACGGCATAAAAATTTCAAATTTGAAAATTGCAAAATTTTCTAAATTTTCGCCATATTTCCGTTTTTTTCATAAATAAAAGCAAGTCATATAAACATTTTTTTACCACTAACGTGAAGTACAATATGTCACGAAAAAGCAATCTCAGAATCAGCTGGATTCGTTAAAGCGTTCCAGAGTTATAACCTCATAAAGTGACAGTGGTCAGAATTGTAAAAATTGGCCCGGTCATTAAGCTGCAAAATGGCTCTGTCACTAAGGGGTTAAAGAGCGTTACCAAAAAGTAAGTCATACAGGTTTGAAGGTATCAAGCTTATTCGACGCTTATTTGACAGGCATAATACTCATAAAAGTCCTCCCTCCTCCCTTAACCCTCCCATCCCCCCAACATATAAACCCCTTAAACGACTCTGCATTTGATTAACAATCAACAAGCTCAAGGAATAGGATTATGTCCGCTAATTTTCTGAAGAAGATACCACTGGGTGTTTTCAAAATGTGTCCTTAGTTTGTCCCTGGTGTCTTGAGACAGAGATGGGATGAACAATGACCATGTGCTTAAAACCTTCCCT
Organism: Oophaga sylvatica; assembly: GCA_033576555.1. NCBI lineage: Eukaryota > Metazoa > Chordata > Amphibia > Anura > Dendrobatidae > Oophaga > Oophaga sylvatica. The sequence goes on from JARQOD010000005.1 coordinate 80,577,465, forward strand.
GTTGTGAATGGGCTTGAGATGAGTTCTGAGCAGAGGCTCCCTCTGGTGGTTACAAGCGGTACTGGTCTGTTCAGTGAAGATTGTGAGGACTGGGAATCAGGTGTTACTGACTGGTCTTATATAAGGGAGTCACCTTCCCATCAGGGTTGCCGGTGATCAATTGTTCGGGTCTCAATCCTTGATTCCTGTTTCCCTTGTAGCCTGCTGTGTCGTGTCTGCATCTCCTGCTAACAGATAAGACATTTTCTTCTTTTTGTTTCTGTGCTTAATTTTTGCATTTTGTCCTGCACTTCTGTGGGGGCCTTCTGGGTCCCCTCAGGGGACTTTTGCCCTCTCAGTTTAGTTCAGCCACTGATGTTTGTACTTTTGCTTTTTCCAGTTTTTTCAGTGGCTGCTGTTTTGATTTTGTTACACCAGAGAACTAATTTAGGTGGTAGAGGTCGTGTGATCTCAGGTGTTTTTGAAATTAGTAGAGTTGGTGCTTTCAGGGTTATTTTTGGGATTGCAGTAAGTACCCTTCCTATCCTTTTCTATTTAGTTAGTTTGGGCCCCAACGCTTGCTCATACTATTTTCTGTCTGTGTCAGTATTTCGTCTTGTCTAACCGCCATTACATGTTTGGGGGCTTGCTATTATCTTTGGGGTTCTGCTCCGGGGCAGATAGCTTTCCTATTTCTATCTTTAGGTGTAGTTAGTTTCTCAGGCTGTGACGAGGCGTCTAGGACCAACGTAGGAACGCTCCACGGCTGCCTCTAGTTGTGGTGGTTAGTCAGGGTACTGCAATCTCATAGATTCCAACTGCTCTGGTGTATTGCCTTTTTGCCTGCACTCCTCAGCTACCGAATCATAACAGTATCACCGGCCTAAATTTAAAATTGTATGGTACTCACAGAAGGGAAAAATATTGTGAAAGAAAAAACGGTTGTCAGAGTTGTCAGAGATATTTTTCTGTTTGTTGCATTTTTTTTTTTTTCCCTCTGTATCTCTGGGTGCTGGGGAGGATCTTTTCTCTCAATGGAGTTTGCACAGTTGTCTGGCCGTGTGGATCAGCTTACCACTGAGGTTCGGAGTATTGCTGCATATCTTGCTAGGTTGCCTGTTGTGGAACCTAGGATTCCCATGCCAGATTTGTTTTTAGGGGATCGAGCTAAGTTTCAGAATTTCAAAAATAATTGTAAATTGTTTTTTGCCTTAAAATCTAAGTCCTCAGGAAACGCAGCGCAGCAGGTTCAAATTGTCATCTCTCTCCTGCGCGGCGATCCTCAGGATTGGGTTTTTCCCTGACACCTGGGGATCCTGTTTTGAGTGATGTTGATGCATTTTTTCAGGCTTTGGGGTTATTGTACGATGAGCCTAATGTCACTGATCAAGCTGAAAAAGCCTTGTTGGCATTAAATCAGGGGCTTGATGACGCTTTCAGGGTTTTTTTTGGGATTGCAGTAAGTACCCTTCCTATCCTTTTCTATTTAGTTAGTTTGGGCCCCAACGCTTGCTCATACTATTTTCTGTCTGTGTCAGTATTTCGTCTTGTCTAACCGCCATTACATGTTTGGGGGCTTGCTATTATCTTTGGGGTTCTGCTCCGGGGCAGATAGCTTTCCTATTTCTATCTTTAGGTGTAGTTAGTTTCTCAGGCTGTGACGAGGCGTCTAGGACCAACGTAGGAACGCTCCACGGCTGCCTCTAGTTGTGGTGGTTAGTCAGGGTACTGCAATCCCATAGATTCCAACTGCTCTGGTGTATTGCCTTTTTGCCTGCACTCCTCAGCTACCGAATCATAACACTTCCCAGTCAATTTCTCTTTATTTGTCAGGGTATCTAGCCAGTCCATTCGAAAAATATACATTATTTTGGAGTATATGAGAGATTTGGGTGGTGGCAATGGATTTAGCCAGTGATGCAAGATACTTTTCCTGGTAGCTGAGGCCCATATTATCAACATGGCCTTAACATGTTTGGGGAATTTGTGTTGAAAGCTATCTAAAATATTAAATATTGCCCATTGCGGTGGAGACAATATCCCACCAAGATTCTGCAGTTCGGCGTGGGTAGACTGACATATTTTTTGCACTTTGAGGCATCCCCACATGTGATGAAATATGTCTGTGTTTCCTGTCCCGCATTTGGAACATGTGAATGTGCTCCCTGGAGACATCCTAGACTTAATGTGTGGGGTAATATAAGCTCTATGAAGGAGTAATAAAGACATGTCTGCATAACTACTGGAGGGGATCACCTTCCGTTGCATCAAAGTGGCATCTAAGATTTCCCCAACTGTGATGTTCTGTATATCATTAACCCATTGTGCTGGACCTGTCTTTTTGCCCTCCCATGACCATTGCTTACGCAACAGTGTGTAAATACTGCTTGTCGAGGCTATCTGCACCCTGGCGGTCCTAAGGAAGCCATCCAAAGCGTTCCTCCCTTTTTCTCCACCCCCAGTAGCTATGCCTTTCAAAGTTAAGCTCCTTGCTTGAAGAAAAAGGAAGGGCTTGTTTACAAATGTTGGGAAACGTTGTGCTGCTATGTCAAATGCAAGCATGGAGAATCTATCATCTAATAGGTCAGCTGCCAAGATGCAACCCTGCCCAGCTAGCTCAATGTAAGATAAGGGTGGTTTACCTCCCATAAAGCCCGGGTTACCCAGAAAAGGCACAAAAGGAGAGACATTGCTTCTCAAATGACATAGTCTCCGGCATTTCGTCCATGTCTGTATCGTTTGCCATATGGTGGGGTGGTTTCTTAAGTCTGCAATAAGGTCATCGTTGGCCATATGTAGTAATGCTGGTAAGGAAACATGGGGACTTAATTGTTGGTCCAAAAGTACATTTGCGAAATGTGATCTACCTCTTAACCAATCAATGGTGTATCTGAGATTTGCTGTTAGATTGTACTTTGCAATGTCTGGGAAATTGATGCCACCCTCCTCCTTTGGGGCTTGTAGTTTGATTAGACCTATGCGTGTACGCTTTTTGTCTCCCCAAATAAAATTCCTAAAAGCAGTGTTTAGAGTTTTAGCATCAGCTCGTGTCAACAAAATAGGTAGTGTTTGGAAAATATACAATAGTTTTGGAAATATTATCATCTTAATTAAATGACATCGTCCGGAAAAAGAGAAAGTAAAGTGTTTCCAGGAGTTTAGAAGATTAAATATGGACGTAATTAGGGGTCTAATATTAATGTGGTATAAGGACGTCAAATCTGCGGGAGATGGACACCCAAATATTTGATAGATGATGTGCTCCATTGGAAAGGAATTGTCGAGTTATTTAATTTCCCTTGCTCAAACAGAGCCATGGCCTCTGATTTATTATAATTTATTTTAAAGCCTGAGCATTTGCCAAAATGATTTAGGGCCTCCATGATAACTGGTATTGCAGCATTGGGATTGGAGATGAATAGAAGTATATCGTCGGCAATTCCCGCAATTTTAAGTGAGGTGGAGCCTACCTCTATGCCCCTGTATGTTGAAGAGTTTTGGAGAGTTCTAAGTAAAGGATCTAAAGCAGTGTTTCTCAACTCCAGTCCTCAGGACCCACCAACATGTCATGTTTTCAGGATTTCCTTAGTATTGCAAAGGTGATGGAATTAATGCTTGAGCAGGTGATAAAGTTATCACCTGTGCAATACTAAGGAAATCCTGAAAACATGACCTGTTAGTGGGTCCTGAGGACTGGAGTTGAGAAACACTGATCTAAAGCAAGGTTAAAAAGTAAGGGCGACAAGGGACAGCCCTGACGCGTTCCTCTCTGGATTTCAAATGTGGAAGAGAGTATACCATTTATGGCCAGCCTGGACTGTTATGATTTGGTAGCTGAGGAGAGCAGGCAAAAAAGGCAATACACCAGAGAGGTTGGAATCTACTGGATTGCAGTACCCTGACTAACCACCACAACTAAAGGCAGCCGTGGAGCGTACCTACGTTGGTCCTAGACGCCTCGTCACAGCCTGAGAAGCTAACTACACCTAAAGATAGAAAGAGGAAAACTATCTGCCCCGGAGCAGATCCCTAAAGAACATAGGAAGCCCCCAAACATGTAATGGCGGTTAGACAAGAGGAAATACAGATACAGACAGAAAATAGTATGAGCAAACGTTGGGGCCCAATCTTCCTAGAAAGAAAAGGATAGGAAGGATACTTACTGCAATCCAAAAAAACCCTAAAAAATACCAACACACTAATTGCAAAGACACCTGAGATCACACGACCTCTACCACCTAAATTAGTTCTCTGGTGTAACAAAACTAAGCAGCACCCACTGAAAAAACTGGAAAAGGCAAATGAACAAATAACAGTGGCTCAGATAAACTGAGAGGAGCACAAGCCCCGGAGGGGACCTGACTGACCTCCACAGAAGTGCAGGGAACAATGCAAAAAGCAAGCACAAAAATAAAAGCAGAAAATATCTTATCTGTTAGCAGAAGATGCAGGGAAGACACAGCTAGCTTCCAAGTGAACCAGGAACCAAAGTTGAGACAAGAACAATTGATCACCGGCAACCCTGATGGGAGGGAACCTCCCTTATATAAGACCAGTCTGTAACACCTGATTGCCAATCTTCACAATCTTCATTGAATAGTTCAGTACTGTTTGTAACCACCAGATGGAGCTTCTGCTCAGAATTCATTTCTAACACATTCACAACACTGGACACCGGGTTTTTATATAACAACTTTATCGCCTCACAGAACCATGGACCAAAGTTTCTAAACTCCAGGATGTCGAGAAGATAATCCCACGCAACCCTGTCAAACGCTTTGTCAGCATCCAGGCTGACCGCAATAGACTCTAAACAGCCATCAGATTTTCCGTAAGAGATAGCTCCCAAAGCCGTCCGTATGTTGTATGTTATGGATTTACCGTGGACAAACCCAATTTGTTGAGGCAATATCAGGTTGGGGATTATTTTTGCACTCTATTTGCTAGTATTTTAGTGAAAATTTTAAAGTCGGAGTTTAAAAGCGAGATTGGTCTATATCCTTCCACTAGTGAAGAATCTTTGCCCGGTTTGGGAAGCACTATTATGTCTGCTTCATTGAAACGGTCCGGGAGCTGCCCCGTTTGAACCAACTGATTAAAGACTTCACAAAGATGTGTCCCTATACTTCCTTCCAATATTTTGTAAAATTCATTGCTATACCCATCAGGGCCAGGAGATTTAGAGAGCTTCAAGGAGCTGATAGTTTGGATGACTTCTGAAGGGGATATAGGAGCAATAAGCATTTCCCTGTGTTCCTCTGTTAATAAAGATGCCACCTCCATTTGCATAAAGTTTAGAATATCGTCCCCCTCTCTCTTCTCCGCTTTGTACAGGGAGCCAAAAAATTATCTAAATTCCTCTAACATCTCTTCATTCTCTGTCAACACTCTGCCCCCTTTGGTCCGAATTTTGTGAATCCTTGTGGCCTTTCTATATGGTCTAGTAAGAGATGCAAGTAATTTGCCAGGTTTGTTGCCCCATTTTAAAAATTTGTGCTTTTGAAGATCAATACTATAAGTGGCCCATTCATGAGCTAGTGCATCCGCCGATTCCTTTGCCTCGATATATTGTTTTTTCGTGAGGGGTGAATTATTAAGTTTAAAATTTTTATATGCTAAAGTTAAAGCCCTCTGCGGCGCCAGGGTCCGCTCCTGCAACTGTTTTTTTTTATGACATATATACGCAATTATTTGCCCTCTCAACACTGCTTTAGAGGTATCCCAAAAAAGAATTGGTGTTTCACAATGCATTTGGTTATCAGATTTGTACGTGTCCCATGAGAATTGTATGAATTTTTTGAAATCATCTGAGTGATATAAATATGACGGGAATCTCCATTTCCTATGAAAATAGATTGGGTTAGTTAGTTTTAGGCTGAACGTTATCGGTGCATGATCTGAGATGTGCACGTCTAGAATTTTGGTATGTGTGATTCTTGGCATGAGTGAGGGACCCAACAACCAGTAGTCAATTCTAGCATGGGAATTATGAACATGTGAATAGTGAGAGTAATCTCTCTGAACAGGGTGTTGCACTCTCCAAACATCCAACAATCCCAGGTGATCTAAAAAAGATTGTATTAGTCTCCCTTGCGTAGATATATGAGGAGAATGAGAATTAGATCTATCCATCTCAATGTCATGTACCTCATTAAAATCGCCACCCACAATCATATGGGAGGTGTCCCAACCAGCGATTTGTTTTAGCACATTAGCCCGAAAGAATGGATCCGACGAATTTGGCGCATAAATATTAATTACACTGTAGGTCGTCCCCTCTATAACCAGCTTAACGCAGACAAACCTCCCTGAAGGATCTTCTAACACATCCACTATCTCATAGTCAATATTCCTGTTTATCATAATAGCGACACCCCTCTGTTTTTTAGTAAAAGAAGCTTCTGCACATAGCATAAATTTTTTGCTAGAAAACACCGGATGGTTGCCCTTCACCCAGTGTGTCTCCTGCAAAAGTACAATATGAAAATTTTCTCAATGCAGATAATTTAAAATTTTTTTCCTCTTGACCGGGGAATTTAGGCCATTGACATTCCAGGAACACCAAAGGAGAAATATCACAGCGGACGTTTTTTGCCTATTGATTTCTACCATTAACCCACTCTAGTGCGGGAAATGCGATTAGATGCAACCGTTACATAATAATGGGATCCCTGCACATCCCAGCGAGTAGGCATTAGAATCCCTGGATTATTGATTACCTGAAGTCGAATGCAGAGACCCTCTCCCCAAAAAACCTCCCCCTCCCACAAAATTTGTAATTGTGTGCCATATTCAACATTTCCCTTAAACCCGCATCCTAACGTTAGATGCAGAAGTAAAAATACAGCAAAAAACAACAACATAACAAACAGATGTCAGTTGACATCACCTTATGTGATTCATGGTATTGTCACTGAGTAAGCCACTCTGGATCTTGCTCATGGTGGCTGGGAAGTATCCCAGAAAGGTTAAAGCGCAGTGTCGCAGGATGTTTTTGTCAGCCAGCAACTTACGCACTGGGTTGAAGGCCCTGCGTCTGGTCGTCACCATGGCCGAATAGTCCTGAAACATCAGAATTTTGTGCCCTTCGTAGGATAGGTGCGCTTTCTTCCTGTAAGCAGTGAGTAGATGAATTTTGTCTTGAAAGTCAAGGACCTTGAATATCACCGGTCTGGGTCTGTCATTGTCTTTTCCCCTTTGCGGGCCTATTCTGTGTGCTCTCTCAACCGCCATTGAACCGGATGTTAGTTGAATGTCCAAGGCTCCTGGCAGCCACTCAGATGTTAGTTTTAGCAATTCAGAGGGATGTATAGACTCAGGTAGTCCTATCAGTTTCAAGTTATTGCGTCTAGATCGGTTTTCTAAGTCGTCCACTTTGGATTGAAGCTCTGTGACGACTTTTTCTTTTCCCTCTAGACGTTCTGCCATTTCCCTGGTAACATCCTCCAGATCAGAGATACGTTGTTCAGCCTCATCCAGGCGAGTGCCCTGACTATTAACTTGTGATATTATAGAGTCTATTGAGGTTTGAAGAGTGGCAAATCTAGAGTCTATTTCGGGCATAAGGCGTTCCATGATGGCATCCGCTATTGAATGAGAAGTCTCGCTACTGGTATCAGAGGTAGATTTAGGCGAGGATGAGCCTTGTTGGTTTCGAGAAGAGGCATGGCCTCCTTTAGTTTGTTTGCCCACAAGTTTATCCATACTCAGCGACAATGGTGAGAAGATAGAAGGCGGTGATGTCTCAGTTAAGAAACGTTACATTAGAATCTGCTATGTAGCATGTAACTCCTATATGGAGCATATAGAATATTAGACTATTGTTGTTGACCTTTATTTATAGAGGTTAAATAACCTTGAAAGTCAGAGAGAACTTATATATTCCTCTAAGTTGTAAGCAAATTAATGTGTCACTGAGTGAGGACTTCACCAGGTTAGACCGCTGCCAAAGGGTTAATAAAGTCAATATTAACTGTCCTCTATTGTGTGTAGTCTCTGAGGTAATCCCCTTGTGACTTCTTAAGGGTATGCCACACTAAACAATATCGCTAACGGGATCGCTAAAAAACGTCACTATTTAGCGATCCCGTTAGCGATGTTGTTGTGTGCGGCAGCTTCCAGTGACGAGCTTCCTGCTGTGATCTCGCTCGTCGCTGGAATCGTTCCGGACCCTATTTTCTCGTCGGCGCTCCCGCTGGGTAAGTATATATCGCTAGTGTGGCACCTTTTCTTAGCGATTTAGCGGTACTTTTGTACCGCTAAAGTCGTTAAGAAGATCGCTAGCGGCGATAGCGTCGTTAACTATATCGCTAAATGTGGCAGCATTTAGCGATATAGAAACAATCCCGCTAGCGATCTCATTAGTATGCGACGCTAACGAGATCGCTAGCGGGATAGCTTAGTGTGGCAGTACCTTTAGGCTGATTTATTTGAGCTCTGTAAAGGGGTCTCAGGGGTTAAACCCTTATCAGACAGACCTTGAGTGCTTTATTGCTTCTGTCACCTTTGAGGAGATGGTCAGCAACTTAAAACAATGCAGCTCACAACAAGCCTGTAGTGCAGGGATGCTGCTGAGTGAGGGCTGTGAGTGGCAGGAAGATGGCGTCTGTTGTAGTTAACCCTCCCCCTATTGCCACTGCACTCACCTCCTCCGGCCCTAGATGCGATAACGGCCAGATCTTCAGGGCTTCACTGTTTGTTTGTTTGTTTTTTCTCTCCCGGCGGGTGGTCGCTTGTTATCTCGGGACAGTTATGTCCAGAAATATTTGGACAATGAGCGAATCTTTGTGATCTCAGCTCTGCAGGCCACTATTTTAGATTTAAAATGAAATGACTGAGGTGCAATTGAAGTGTAGACTTTCAGGCTTAATTAATGAGGTTGAACAAAAATATCCTGTGAATTGTTTAGGAATTGCAGCCATTTTTCTACAAAGCCTCCTCATTTCAGGGGCTCAAAAATAATTGGACAGATTAACTTTATCATAAATAAAATGTTAATTTTTAATACTTTGTAGAGAATCCTTCAATGGCTTTCAATCCTTTAATACTTTGTAAATAATCCTTCAATGGCTGCCTGAAGTCTGGAAGCCATGGACCTCACCAAATGCTGGGTTTCCTCCTTTGTGATGCTTTGCCGGCCTTTACTACAAATGACTTCAGTTGCTTATTTTACTCACTTATATAGCGCCATTGATTCCACAGCGCTTTACAGACATTATAAACACTGTCCCCATTGTGGCTCACAATCTATATTCCCTATCAGTATGTCTTTGGAGTGTGGGAGGAAACTGGAGAGGCAGGAGGAAACCTCCGCAAACACTGGAAGAACATACAAACTCCTTGCAGATATTGTAATTGATATGAACCCAGGGCTGCAAAGCAACATTGTTAACCACTGATCCATCATGCTGCCCATAGTTGTTGCTTATTTGTGAGTCTTAAAGCATTACGTTTTGTCTTAAGCATGTGAATTGCATGCTCGATGGGGTTGAGATTGGGAGATTGACTCGTCCACTGTAGAGTTGCCTTTGCAGTATGTTTGGGTCATTGTCCATCTGTATTGTGAAGTGCCATCCAATCAAGCTTGCTGCATTTGGTTGAATCTGAGGAGAAAGTATCACAATGTACTCTTCAGGATTCATCTGGCTCCTTCTGTCTTCAGTCGCATCATCAATAAACACTACTAACTCAGTGCTATTGGAAGCCATGCATGCTCATGCCATCATGCTGCCTCCACCCTGTTTTACAGAAGATGTGCTGTGCTTTGGATCATGAGCCGTTCCTCGCCTTCCCCATGCTCTCTTCTTCCCATCATTCTGGTACAGTTGATCTTAGTTTCATCTGTCCAAATAATGCTTTTTCAGAACTGGGCTGGCTACTTTAGATATTTTTTGGCAATGTCTAATGTACCCGTTCCATTTTTAGGCTGATTATAATGGTTTGCACTTGGTGGTGAACCCTCTGTATATGCTGTCATGAATTCCTCTCTTTATGGTAGGCTTAGATACTGAAAAACCTACTTCATGGAGAGTGTTTTTCACTCGGGTGGATGTAATGAAGGGTTTTTCTTCACCATGGAAAAGATTATACCATCATAAACCACTGTTGTCTATTGTTGATGTCCATGTCTTTTTGAGCTCCCAAGCTCACCCTTTACCGTATGTTTTTTTTTGCAGAATGCACAAAACTGTTGGTTTGGCCACTCCTAACATTTCTACTATCTGATAGATTTCATCTTTTTTTTGATGGCCTGATTCACTTCCATTGAGAGATCCTTTAACTGCATGTTGTGAGTTCACAGCAAAAACTTCCAAATGCAAATGCCACACCTGGAATCAGCTCCAGATCTTTTACATGCTTAATTAAATAGCTTTTGAGATAATTGTCCAAATACTTTTGTTCCCTTTAACAAAGAGGCAAAAGAAAAAAATGGTACCGTATTTTCCGGCGTGTAAGATAACTGGGCGTATAAGACGACCCCCAACTTTTCCAGTAAAAATATAAAAGCTTCTCAAAAGTCGGGGGTCTTCTTGTCGTCTTATAGGGCGGTGCGGAGGAGTAGTCCCGATGACGAGGTGAGGGGGCGCCTCACCGGGAAGGTCTAAGTGAAGTAACCCTATTACCTCCTTGCGGCAGCGGTGCTCTGTACGGCTCTCTGTGCTGGGGAGCGGCGGTGGCAGCTCTTGTGCAGCGTGGGGGACTTCGCCAGCATTTTGTCAAAGCCCGGAGGCCCCCGCAGCTCCATTGCTGCGATGCAGTGGCCTCCGGGAAAATGGCCGCTGGGGACAGCGCATGCTCAGATTCAGATCTTGTCTCAAGGTCTCTGGAGACGAGATCTCGGGATGAGATCTCGTTGCCGACATCTGAATCTGAGCATGTGCCGCCCCCAGCGGCCATTTTCCCGGAGGCCACCGCATCGCGGCAATGGAGCTGCGCCTCCGGGCTTTGACGAAATGCCTGCGGAGTCCCCCACTCTGCACAAAGAGCTGCCGCCGCTGCCCCCCCAGCACAGAGAGCCGCACAGAGCTCCGCTGCTGCAAGGAGGTAATAGGGATACTTCACTTACACCTTCCCGGTGAGGTGCCCCCTCATCTCGTCATCGGTACCACTACTCCGCACAGCCCTATAAAACGACACCCGGCGTATAAGACGACCCCCAACTTTTAAGAAGATTTTCAGGGGTTAAAAAGCCATCTTATATGACGGAAAATACGGTAGTCAGTTCACCTGTTAAGCAGAATTTTCCAATGTCCAAGCTAGCATGGAAAAGGTTGAACAACCAGTCTTAAGCCAAACAAATAGAAAAATTGAATCCAACGAGCAACTATGTCCATAAAATATAGCTTTTCATGAGCCATTTTAAAAAGAAAAAATATTTTTTACAATGGTGTTCCACAAAAAATAAATGATAGCAGCACATTACAGCAGTATACACATAGTGCAGCATTATAACCAACGCATTTCAACTACTGTCTTATTCATGGTGTAAAGGAAGAAATACTGTGAGATTGAAGTATTTCCCACACTGGTGAGTTCACCTTAGGTCAGGCGGGGAGTCAGCGCTGCCTCAGTGACGTCAGCGGTAGTTACTGAGGCTGCGCAGACTCCCCACCTGACCGGCGGTGAACTGACAGTGTCAATGACATATATACAGTACAGACCAAAAGTTTGGACACACCTTCTCATTTAAAGATTTTTCTGTATTTTCATGACTATGAAAATTATAAATTCACACTGAAGGCATCAAAACTATGAATTAACACATGTGGAATTATATACTTATCAAAAAAGTGTGTAACAACTGAAATTATGTCTTAGGTTCTAGGTTCTTCAAAGTAGCCACCTTTTGCTTTGATGACTGCTTTACACACTCTTGGCATTCTCTTGATGAGCTTCAAGAGGTAGTCATCGGGAATGGTTTTCACTTCACAGGTGTGCCCTGTCAGGTTTAATAAGTGGAATTTCTGGCCTTATAAATGGGGTTGGGACCATCAGTTGTGTTGTACAGAAGTCTGGTGGATACACAGCTGATAGTCCTACTGAATAGACTGTTAGAATTTGTATTATGGCAAGAAAAAAGCAGCTATGGCTACTTTTACACTTGAGCCTTTTTGCGCTGCCTTTCGAGTTCACATCAAACGCATAGCAAAAACGCGTGCAAACGCTTGTAAACGCTACGATATTTTGTCGCATCAGCGTGCGCATTACGACCAAAAAACGCAGCGTTTGTATGCGATTTCAAGCGTTTTTGCATGCGTTTGAGTTTTTTCGGCGCATGGGTTGTCTACGTGTCACATTTCACAGGAGGAAAATCCTTGAAAAATACTTGCAACAGACTCCACCAATGGGACACCAGTGGGCGTGTGTTATGGGAAATCTTTATATAGAGCCTGTTTACAGCCGAATTCTTCACATTTGCTTGCATTTTCCTTTGTGAACATGGATCTGCGCTGGAAGAGTTTTCACTTTAACTTGGATCTGGACATCGCGATGGCTCAGGCTTATGCAGTTGCTTGCCATCAAGAAAGGGACAGAGAGAGACAGCGAAGACGGCAGTGGCGTCGTTTGTGGGTACCTCCGATTGTTGAAATCCAGGAGAGCCGTGGAGCGTACCACACCCTCTATAGTGAGCTCCAGGCAAACCCCGAGAAATTTAGTGACTATACCTGGATGTCCCAAGAAACCTTCAGGGATTTGCTTGCTCGTGTTCAAGAATTCATCCGGAGACAGGACACACAGCTCCGTCGTGCGATTCCTCCGGAGGAAAGGCTCCTGGTGACATTACGGTACGTAATATTGCTAAACCAATGCCTGCATAATTTTATTTGTTCTGCCATGTACTATTCCAAATCTGGCAGAATTATTGTTCTGCCATGTAGTAAACAAAGACCTGCAGAATTATTTTTATGCCATGGGTTGTCTACGTGTCACATTTCACAGGACGAAAATCCTTGAAAAATTCTTGCAACAGACTCCACCAATGGGACACCAGTGGGCGTGTGTTATGGGAAATCTTTATATAGAGCCTGTTTACAGCCGAATTCTTCACATTTGCTTGCATTTTCCTTTGTGAACATGGATCTGCGCTGGAAGAGTTTTCACTTTAACTTGGATCTGGACATCGCGATGGCTCAGGCTTATGCAGTTGCTTGCCATCAAGAAAGGGACAGAGAGAGACAGCGAAGACGGCAGCGGCGTCGTTTGTGGTACCTCCGATTGTTGAAATCCAGGAGAGCCGTGGAGCGTACCACACCCTCTATAGTGAGCTCCAGGCAAACCCCGAGAAATTTAGTGACTATACCTGGATGTCCCAAGAAACCTTCAGGGATTTGCTTGCTCGTGTTCAAGAATTCATCCGGAGACAGGACACACAGCTCCGTCGTGCGATTCCTCCGGAGGAAAGGCTCCTGGTGACATTACGGTACGTAATATTGCTAAACCAATGCCTGCATAATTTTATTTGTTCTGCCATGTACTATTCCAAATCTGGCAGAATTATTGTTCTGCCATGTAGTAAACAAAGACCTGCAGAATTATTTTTATGCCATGTACTAATTTTTTTTTTTGTTCTTTTAATGTTTTAAAAAAACAAACAATAATATATTTTTTTGTTCTTTCTCTGTTTCGCAGATTCCTGCTACTGGAGAGAGCCTCTCTTCACTCCACTTCCAGTACCGGATTGGAATCTCCACCTTGTCAGGAATTGTTGTGGACACCTGCCGGGCATTGTGGAACGATCTTTGTCCAGATTTTATGCCCCTGCCACCACCGAAAAGTGGATCGAAGTAGCCGAAAAATTCTGGACAGTATGCAATTTCCCCAACTGTTTGGTAGCAGCTGATGGGAAACACATCCGTATAATCAAACCCAAAAGAACAGGCTCGGAGTACTACAACTACAAAAAGTACTTCTCTACAGTTCTCATGGCCATTGCGGATGCAGACTGTATGTTTGTTGCAGTGGACATTGGGGCATTTGGCTGTGGGAATGACTCCCAGGCTTTTAAGAACTCGGACATGGGCCGGAGGTTGTATGGCAACCATTTAAATTTCCCCATGCCACGGCCTCTTCCCAACACTGAAGGTCCAGTTGTCATGGTTGGGGATGAGGCATTCCAGATGTGCCAACACCTGCTCAAACCCTACTACAGCCGAAACTTGGACCACACCAAAAAAATTTTTAATTACAGTCTGACCAGGGCCAGAAGAACTGTAGAGTGTGCCTTCGGTATACTTGTTTCCAGATGGCGCTTTCTCGGCACAGCCATTCCTCTGAAACTGGAAACAGTGGATGAAGTCGTGAAGGCCTGTGTGGTTCTACATAATTTTGTGATGGCTAAAGAGCACCCAAACTTTGAACTTGATGATGCAGCTCCTAACCCATTGCCTGAATTCACTCAGCACCCTCTCAGGTCATCAGTTGAAGTTTGCCAAATGAGGGACCAATTTGTGGCCTACTTCATCTCAGAAGTAGGACGGGTGAAATGGCAAGATGAAATGGTGTAAAAAAGTTTTTTTGAGTGTATGTTAATAAAATAACTGTTTTGATACCTGTACCGAGTGCACTCTGTGTTTTTACACTCAAATACAATAATCAACTGTCCAGGTTTACCAGTGAATTCATGATGCTGTGTTTTTTGAGCATCATGAATTTACTAGTAATCCTGACCCGGTGACTATACATACACACACACACAGTTGTATGACCTTTATCATCTCTCCAGTTTGGGTTCAATTTGCAGCGACGGTGGAGATAAAACAACTAATATTTGTGTCATCTGGCCTGATGTTACAAATAGTGATTTGGGGATGCACTAGCATCTGTCACTCTTTATTACACCTGACCCTGTGACTATAAATATTATTTGTAGTATCATCACTGTGGCTTGATTTGGAACGCAGACTGGAGAGATGATAAAGTTTATACATCTTCTACAATCCCCAGGCCTGGTGTCATGCTGAAGTGAGGACGCCCAAAATAACGCATCCTCACTTTAGAATGTATCACACATGGGCAGGAGAACACACATATGAGTTATAAACTGCAGCATGGCTACAGTATGCTTGAAATAGATGCAGACTGAAGTGACGCTGCAGGTTAAAACTCATGTGTATTCACCTGCCCAGCTGTGATAGTAATGATACAAGGCTGGGCAGGGGAATACACATATGAGTTATAAACTGCAGCATTG
Organism: Oophaga sylvatica; assembly: GCA_033576555.1. Lineage (NCBI taxonomy): Eukaryota > Metazoa > Chordata > Amphibia > Anura > Dendrobatidae > Oophaga > Oophaga sylvatica. The sequence continues at coordinate 80,592,634 of JARQOD010000005.1, forward strand.
CTACAGTATGCTTGAAATAGATGCAGACTGAAGCGACGCTGCAGGTTAAAACTCATGTGTATTCACCTGCCCAGCTGTGATAGTAATGATACAAGGCTGGGCAGGGGAATACACATATGAGTTATAAACTGCAGCATTGCTACAGTATGCTTGAAATATATGCAGACTGAAGCGACGCTGCAGGTTAAAACTCATGTATATTCACCTGCCCAGCTGTGATAGTAATGATACAAGGCCAGGGGATTGTAGCTATGGCGTGTATTTTCACCATCATCTGCTCAGTTTATTCAATACACACTGAATAGAGGATGTGGTTAATTACAAGGTGTATCTAGAATCCCTGGCCTTGTATCACAAAGAGTTAAATGATGGTAAAAACACACCATACTCATTTAACTTTTTATGATACCTGGCAAGGTAAAATAGATATGACTTGCACTCAACACCATCCTCTATTCAGTCTGTGCAATATTAGCAGACTGAAGAGACTGGTGGGGAAAATACAAGTCATATATTTGTGTTTTTGACTACACATATCTAGAAGGAGAAGAAGTGGTGGCAGTGCTCCGAGGAGGAGGAGTGGTGGCGGTGCTCCTAGGAGGAGAAGTGGTGGCAGTGCTCCTAGGAGGAGAAGTGGTGGCGGTGCTCCTAAGAGAAGTGGTGGCTGTGCTCCTAAAATGGTGCATAGTGGTGGCGGTGCTCCTAGACGGAGATGTGACGGTGGTCCGTACAGGAGAATAGGTGGCGATGGCCCAAGCAGGTGCTGCGGTGGCGGTAGTCCAAGAGCATGTACCGGTGTCTGTGGTGGTGGTGCTCCAGACAGGAGCAGTGCTTGCCATGGTGGTGACGATGGTGGAGTGTCCAGCAGCACTCGGACTTGTGGTGGTGTAGTGGTGTCCGGCTTGACTCAGAATGCAGGTGGCTGTGCAGTGGTATGCAGCAGAAGTCGGTAGTGAGGTGTGGCGAGTCAGTGGTGGGCGGTGGCACAGTTGGAAATGCTACCACTGACTGCTGCATGTACCGATTCTCCTGCATAGCCTGCAAGTAAGCAGTGTTGCAGGCCTGCAACACACTCGGCTGTTGCTCAGGACTAAGGTGTTCCGCCATGCCCCGTCCAATTTTACTGAAAAAATGGTGCGCTGGTCTGTTGAGGTCGGCCTCCAGCCTATCAAGCCGCTGGTCGACAGAGTAGAAGCGGTGATCCATGTGGGTAAAACCACATTCCATGAGTGAAAAAACGCTTTCCACTCTGTCTGACAGCGACTTCATACTGGCATGAAAGGCCTCGCTCAAGTGCATGAACTCGGGCAAGACATTCCTGTCCAAGGCCCTCTGCGGCTGGCGGGAAGTGCCCGCATAACCAGGGGCAGAGACCTGGGACAGGGGAACACCTGATTGACCAGCTTCCTGGTCACCAGCTGTCCGTGTTGCTGACCTGCAAATTGCTTCCAGGCTGTCGGATGGCTGGGACCGGTCCAAGGTCGTCCGATGAAGGACCGATTCAGGGACAGGTTGCATAGTGCTGCTCCAAGTGCTGTGGAAAGAAAATAAAAACATTACTATCATGCATTTACAAGAAGCATCAGCTGTGGAATAAAAAAGCACTGATTAAAAAAAAAAAACTTACGCTCTGCTGGCAAGGACCGGTCTCAGGAATGCCAACTCGCGATAACGATACTTTCTTTGGGTCCTTGCCACTGAACCACTGCGAACCTGTACCTCTGCACGAACATCAGTGTTGAAGTGGTCCTTCATCGAGCGCCAACGTGTGCGGACTTTGTTTGCTGTTGGAAAAAAAAATTATACAATGCACTCAGGGCAAAATCTGTCTCATCACACACACCTGAGTGAACATGGCAAACAGTCAGTGCAGCATAAAAAAAGCAATACAATGCACAGGGCAGTCACTGTTGATCCAGATGACACTGTTGGGTTTGCTGCTAGAATATATCTAGCAGGACACCCAACAGTGCCATCAGTAACGAGTGAATGCAGCATAACAAAAATTCACAGTGCAGTCACTGTTGAACCAGATGACACTGTTGGGTTTCCTGCTAGAATATATCTAGCAGGAAACCCAACAGTGCCATCAGTAACAAGAGTGAATGCAGCATAAAAAAGCAATACAATACACAGTGCAGTCACTGTTGATCCAGATGACACTGTTGGGTTTGCTGCTAGAATATATCTAGCAGCAAACACAACAGTGCCATCAGTAACAAGAGTGAATGCAGCATAACAAAGCAATACAATACACAGTGCAGTCACTGTTGATCCAGATGACACAGTTGGGTTTCCTGCTAGAATACAGTACAGACCAAAAGTTTGGACACACCTTCTCATTCAATGATTTTTCTGTATTTTCATGACTATGAAAATTGTAGAATCACACTGAAGGCATCAAAACTATGAATTAACACATGTGGAATTATACATTACACTTTACAAAAAAGTGTGAAACAACTGAAAATATGTCTTATATTCTAGGTTCTTCAAAGTAGCCACCTTTAGCTTTGATTACTGCTTTGCACGCAGAAAAGGTGAACGGATGGACTCTACATGCCTGGTTCCCACCGTGAAGCATGGAGGAGGTGGTGTGATGATATAGGGATGCTTTGCTGGTGACACTGTTAAGGATTTATTCAAAATTGAAGCGGTGAGCTGTCCAGCTCACCCCAAACCATCTCGATTGGGTTCAGGTCTGGTGACTGTGGAGGCCAGGTCATCTGGTGTAGCACCCCAACACTCTCCTTCTTGGTCAAATAGCCCTTACACAGCCTGGAGGTGAGTTTGGTGTCATTGTCCTGTTGAAAAAGAAATGATGGTCCAACTAAACGCAAATCGGATGGAATAGCATGCTGCTGCAAGATGCTGTGGTAGCCATGCTGGTTCAGTATGCCTTCAATTTTGAATAAATCCCCAACAGTGTCACCAGCAAAGCACCCCCACACCATCACACCTCCTCCTCCATGCTTCACGGTGGGAACCAGGCATGTAGAGTCCATCCGTTCACCTTTTCTGCGTGCAAAGCAGTAATCAAAGCAAAAGGTGTCTACTTTGAAGAACCTAGAATATAAGACATATTGTCAGTTGTTTCACACTTTTTTGTAAAGTGTAATGTATAATTCCACATGTGTTAATTCATAGTTTTGATGCCTTCAGTGTGATTCTACAATTTTCATTGTCATGAAAATACAGAAAAATCATTGAATGAGAAGGTATGTCCAAACTTTTGGTCTGTGCGGTATATCTAGCAGCAAACACAACAGTGCCATCAGTAACAAGAGTGAATGCAGCATAACAAAGCAATACAATACACAGTGCAGTCACTGTTGATCCAGATGACACTGTTGGGTTTCCTGCTAGAAATATCTAGCAGGAAACCCAACAGTGCCATCAGTAACGAGTGAATGCAGCATAACACAAATGCACAGTGCAGTCACTGTTGAACCAGATGACACTGTTGGGTTTCCTGCTAGAATATATCTAGCAGGAAACCCAACAGTGCCATCAGTAACAAGAGTGAATGCAGCATAAAAAAGCAATACAATACACAGTGCAGTCACTGTTGATCCAGATGAATATATCTAGCAGGAAACCCAACAGTGCTATCAGTAACAAGAGTGAATGCAGCATAAAAAAGCAATACAATACACAGTGCAGTCACTGTTGATCCAGATGACACTGTTGGGTTTGCTGCTAGAATATATCTAGCAGGACACCCAACAGTGCCATCAGTAACAAGAGTGAATGCAGCATAACAAAAATGCACAATGCAGTCACTGTTGAACCAGATGACACTGTTGGGTTTCCTGCTAGAATATATCTAGCAGGAAACCCAACAGTGCCATCAGTAACAAGAGTGAATGCAGCATAACAAAAATGCACAGTGCAGTCACTGTTGAACCAGATGACACTGTTGGGTTTCCTGCTAGATTATATCTAGCAGGAAACCCAACAGTGCCATCAGTAACAAGAGTGAATGCAGCATAAAAAAGCAATACCATACACAGTGCAGTCACTGTTGATCCAGATGACACTGTTGGGTTTGCTGCTAGAATATATCTAGCAGGAAACCCAACAGTGCCATCAGTAACAAGAGTGAATGCAGCATAAAAAAGCAATACCATACACAGTGCAGTCACTGTTGATCCAGATGACACTGTTGGGTTTGCTGCTAGAATATATCTAGCAGGAAACACAACAGTGCCATCAGTAACGAGTGAATGCAGCATAACAAAGCAATACAATACACAGTGCAGTCACTGTTGATCCAGATGACACAGTTGGGTTTCCTGCTAGAATACAGTACAGACCAAAAGTTTGGACACACCTTCTCATTCAATGATTTTTCTGTATTTTCATGACTATGAAAATTGTAGAATCACACTGAAGGCATCAAAACTATGAATTAACATATGTGGAATTATACATTACACTTTATAAAAAAGTGTGAAACAACTGAAAATATGTCTTATATTCCAGGTTCTTCAAAGTAGCCACCTTTTGCTTTTATTAGTGCTTTGCAAGCAGAAAAGGTGAACGGCTGGACTCTACATGCCTGGTTCCCACCGTGAAGCATGGAGGAGGTGGTGTGATGATATAGGGATGCTTTGCTGGTGACACTGTTGGGGATTTATTCTAAATTGAGGCGGTGAGCGGTCCAGCTCACCCCAAACCATCTCGATTGGGTTCAGGTCTGGTGACTGTGGAGGCCAGGTCATCTGGCGTAGCACCCCAACACTCTCCTTCTTGGTCAAATAGCCCTTACACAGCCTGGAGGTGTGTTTGGTGTCATTGTCCTGTTGAAAAAGAAATGATGGTCCAACTAAACGCAAATCGGATGGAATAGCATGCTGCTGCAAGATGCTGTGGTAGCCATGCTGGTTCAGTATGCCTTCAATTTTGAATAAATCCCCAACAGTGTCACCAGCAAAGCACCCCCACACAATCACACCACCTCCTCCATGCTTCACGGTGGGAACCAGGCATGTAGAATCCATCCGTTCACCTTTTCTGCGTGCAAAGCAGTAATCAAAGCAAAAGGTGTCTACTTTGAAGAACCTAGAATATAAGACATATTGTCAGTTGTTTCACACTTTTTTGTAAAGTGTAATGTATAATTCCACATGTGTTAATTCATAGTTTTGATGCCTTCAGTGTGATTCTACAATTTTCATTGTCATGAAAATACAGAAAAATCATTGAATGAGAAGGTATGTCCAAACTTTTGGTCTGTGCGGTATATCTAGCAGCAAACACAACAGTGCCATCAGTAACAAGAGTGAATGCAGCATAACAAAGCAATACAATACACAGTGCAGTCACTGTTGAACCAGATGACACTGTTGGGTTTCCTGCTAGAATATATCTAGCAGGAAACCCAACAGTGCCATCAGTAACAAGAGTGAATGCAGCATAAAAAAGCAATACAATACACAGTGCAGTCACTGTTGATCCAGATGAATATATCTAGCAGGAAACCCAACAGTGCTATCAGTAACAAGAGTGAATGCAGCATAAAAAAGCAATACAATACACAGTGCAGTCACTGTTGATCCAGATGACACTGTTGGGTTTGCTGCTAGAATATATCTAGCAGGACACCCAACAGTGCCATCAGTAACAAGAGTGAATGCAGCATAACAAAAATGCACAATGCAGTCACTGTTGAACCAGATGACACTGTTGGGTTTCCTGCTAGAATATATCTAGCAGGAAACCCAACAGTGCCATCAGTAACAAGAGTGAATGCAGCATAACAAAAATGCACAGTGCAGTCACTGTTGAACCAGATGACACTGTTGGGTTTCCTGCTAGATTATATCTAGCAGGAAACCCAACAGTGCCATCAGTAACAAGAGTGAATGCAGCATAAAAAAGCAATACCATACACAGTGCAGTCACTGTTGATCCAGATGACACTGTTGGGTTTGCTGCTAGAATATATCTAGCAGGAAACCCAACAGTGCCATCAGTAACAAGAGTGAATGCAGCATAAAAAAGCAATACCATACACAGTGCAGTCACTGTTGATCCAGATGACACTGTTGGGTTTGCTGCTAGAATATATCTAGCAGGAAACACAACAGTGCCATCAGTAACGAGTGAATGCAGCATAACAAAGCAATACAATACACAGTGCAGTCACTGTTGATCCAGATGACACAGTTGGGTTTCCTGCTAGAATACAGTACAGACCAAAAGTTTGGACACACCTTCTCATTCAATGATTTTTCTGTATTTTCATGACTATGAAAATTGTAGAATCACACTGAAGGCATCAAAACTATGAATTAACATATGTGGAATTATACATTACACTTTATAAAAAAGTGTGAAACAACTGAAAATATGTCTTATATTCCAGGTTCTTCAAAGTAGCCACCTTTTGCTTTTATTAGTGCTTTGCAAGCAGAAAAGGTGAACGGCTGGACTCTACATGCCTGGTTCCCACCGTGAAGCATGGAGGAGGTGGTGTGATGATATAGGGATGCTTTGCTGGTGACACTGTTGAGAATTTATTCAAAATTGAAGCGGTGAGCTGTCCAGCTCACCCCAAACCATCTCGATTGGGTTCAGGTCTGGTGACTGTGGAGGCCAGGTCATCTGGCGTAGCACCCCAACACTCTCCTTCTTGGTCAAATAGCCCTTACACAGCCTGGAGGTGTGTTTGGTGTCATTGTCCTGTTGAAAAAGAAATGATGGTCCAACTAAACGCAAATCGGATGGAATAGCATGCTGCTGCAAGATGCTGTGGTAGCCATGCTGGTTCAGTATGTCTTCAATTTTGAATAAATCCCCAACAGTGTCACCAGCAAAGCACCCCCACATCATCACACCACCTCCTCCATGCTTCACGGTGGGTACTAGGCTTGTAGAGTCCATCCGTTCACCTTTTCTGCTTGCAAAGCAGTAATCAAAGCAAAAGGTGGCTACTTTGAAGAACCTAGAATATAAGACATATTTTCAGTTGTTTCACACTTTTTTGTAAAGTGTAATGTATAATTCCACATGTGTTAATTCATAGTTTTGATGCCTTCAGTGTGATTCTACAATTTTCATTGTCATGAAAATACAGAAAAATCATTGAATGAAAAGGTATGTCCAAACTTTTGGTCTGTACTGTATATCTAGCAGCAAACACAACAGTGCCATCAGTAACAAGAGTGAATGCAGCATAACAAAGCAATACAATACACAGTGCAGTCACTGTTGATCCAGATGACACTGTTGGGTTTCCTGCTAGCATATATCTAGCAGGAAACCCAACAGTGCCATCAGTAACGAGTGAATGCAGCATAACACAAATGCACAGTGCAGTCACTGTTGATCCAGATGACACTGTTGGGTTTCCTGCTAGAATATATCTAGCAGGAAACTCAACAGTGCCATCAGTAACAAGAGTGAATGCAGCATAAAAAAGCAATACAATACACAGTGCAGTAACTGTTGTTCCAGATGACACTGTTGGGTTTCCTGCTAGAATATATCTAGCAGGAAACCCAACAGTGCCATCAGTAACAAGAGTGAATGCAGCATAAAAAAGCAATACAATACACAGTGCAGTCACTGTTGATCCAGATGAATATATCTAGCAGGAAACAACAGTGCCATCAGTAACAAAAGTCACTGCGGCATCACAGAGCATGGAAATACTTACTAAACGCCTTTTTGGTGGTTGGAGATGCGCTGTCCCAGCCATCCATCAATGCTGCGGCCACCTCATTCCATAGCCGCCGGCTCACCACATTGTCCTTGTACTGCAGATCACGGCTGTCCCACAACTGGACACGCTCATGGACCTGGCAGACCAGAGTGTTGTGAATGGTTAGAGATGGTTTCTGAGCAGAGGTTCCCTCTGATGGTTACAGACAGTACTGAACCTTTCAGCGAGGAGTGGCAATCTGGGTTCACTGACTGGTCTGATATAAGGGAGGTTCCCTCCCATGATGGTTGCCGGTGATCAATTGTTCTTGTCTCAATTGTGGTTCCTGGTTCATTTGAAAGTAATATCTCCTGTCCTATCCTATTTAGTCAGCTTGTGGCCCCAGCGTTTGCTCAGTCTATTTTCTGCCTATGTTTGTATTTTCATCTTGTCTAACCGCCATTATATGTTTGGGGGCTTCCTATTTTCTTTGGGGATCTGCTCCGGGGCAGATAGCTTTCATCTTTCTGCCTTTAGGTGTAGTTATCTCTCAGGCTGTGACGAGGCGTCTAGGATCAACGTAGGAACGCTCCACGGCTACCTCTAGGTGTGTCGTTAGTTTAGGAATCTGCAACCCATCAGTTACCAACATCTCAGGTGTTCGGCTGCCCTGCTGTTGTTCCTGTCCTCCTCAGCTACCGAAACATAACAGTATCACCGGCCATAACTGAAAATTATATGGTACTCACAGAAGGGAAAAATAGTGTGGAAAGAAAAAAGTTGTCAGAGATTTTTTTTTTTTTTTTCTGTCGCATTTTTTCCCTCTTTTTCTCTGGGTGCTGAGGAGGATTTTTTTTTTCTCTCAATGGAGTTTGCACAGTTGTCTGGCCGTGTGGATCAGCTTGCCACTGAGGTTCGGAGTATTGCTACCTATCTTGCTGGGTTGCCGGTTGTGGAACCTAGGATTCCCCTGCCAGATTTGTTTTTGGGGGATCGGGCTAAATTTCTGAATTTCAAAAATAACTGTAAGTTGTTTTTTGCCTTAAAGCCTAAGTCCTCAGGTAACGCAGCACAGCAGGTTCAAATTGTCATCTCTCTCCTGCGCGGCAATCCTCAGGATTGGGCTTTTTCCCTGACACCTGGGGATCCTGTTTTGAATGATATTGATGCATTTTTTCTGGCTCTGGGGTTATTGTACGATGAACCTAATGTCACTGATCAAGCTGAAAAAACCTTGTTGGCATTAAATCAGGGTCTTGAAGACGCTGAGTTGTACTGTCAGAAATTCCGAAAGTGGGCAGTCCTGACCAAATGGAATGATGATGCTTTGGCAGCCCTTTTTCGGAAGGGGCTGTCAGAGAATGTAAAGAATGTTATGGTGGGATTCCCTGCTCCCTCTGGTCTTAATGATTCTATGTCATCGGCTATGCAAATTGACAGACGTTTGCGTGAGCGCAGAGGTATGCGTGAGATAGTGTTGCCTTGTGTGCCAGCTTCTGAACCCATGCAGTGTGATAGAGTGACTTCTGGGGCTCAGCGTCATGAGTTTCGAAAGCGCAATGGGTTATGTTTCTACTGTGGTGACGCCTCTCATGCTATTTCTGTCTGCCCTAAGCGGAGAAGACGTTTTGCACGCTCAGTTGTCTTGGGTAGTGTTCAGACTAAATTTCTATTGACTGTTACCCTGATTTGCTCCCTGTCCACATTTTCAGCTCAGGCTTTTGTTGATTCAGGAGCAGCTATTAACCTGATGGATTTTGACTTTGCCAAACGTTGTGGGTTCCCCATGATACCTCTGCGGAAGTCTATTCCCCTACTGGGCATTGATTCTACCCTTTGGCGGAGAATAAACCCCAGTTTTCTATTCAGGTGATAATGAGGGTTGAACCAGATCATCAGGAGAGTTGCAAATTTCTGGCGCTGTATAATCTGCATGACATTATTGTACTAGGTTTCCCTTGGTTACAGACTCATAATCCTGTTTTGGATTGGAAATCTGTGTCTGTGACCAGTTGGGGCTGCCAATGTGTTAATGCCGACACTCCTGTTTTTTCTGCTCTCCCAAGTCTCAGGATGTTCCTGACTTTTTGACTGATTTTTCGGATGTATTTAGTGAAAGTAAATCTGCATCTTTGCCCCCTCACAGGAGCTACGATTGCGCTATTGAATTAGTGCCTGGTGGTAAATTTCCTAAAGGTCGCCTTTTTAACTTGTCTGTACCTGAACACGATGCTATGCGATCTTATATCAAGGAGTCATTTGAGAAGGGTCATATCAGACCATCCTCTTCACCCTTAGGTGCCGGTTTTTTCTTTGTGGCCAAAAAGGATGGTTCATTGAGGCCATGTATTGATTATCGTCTCTTGAATAAGATCACTGTGAAGTATCAATATCCATTACCCTTGATTTCTGACCTGTTTTCCAGAGTGAAAAGTACTAGTTGGTTTACCAAGCTTGACCTCAGGGGGGCGTATAACCTTATTCACATTAAGCACGGGGATGAATGGAAGACGGCGTTTAATACACCAGAGGGGCATTTTGAGTACCTAGTGATGCCCTTTGGGCTCACTAATGCTCCTTCCGTCTTCCAATCCTTCATGAATATTTTCAGGAATTTTGTGGATAAATTTCTGATTGTTTATTTGGATGATATCTTGATTTTTTCCAATGACTGGGACTCTCATGTGAAACATGTTCGGACTGTGTTCCAGATTTTGAGAGAGAATGCACTGTATGTGAAGGGATCAAAGTGTCTTTTTGGTGTACAGAAGGTCTCATTTCTGGGATTCATTTTGTCTCCGTCTGTTATTGAAATAGACCCGGTCAAGGTTCAAGCCATCTGTGATTGGGACCAACCTACTTCATTAAAGGCTCTTCAGAGATTTTTGGGTTTTGCCAATTTTTATCGTAAATTTATTGGTAATTTCTCCGGTATTGTTAAACCATTGACTGATTTGACCAAAAAGGGTTCTGATGTGGTGAATTGGCTTCCTGAGGCAGTCTCTGCATTTCAGGAACTTAAGCAGAGATTCACTTCTGCTCCTGTTCTACGGCAGCCTGATGTTTCTCTACCGTTTCAGGTGGAGGTTGATGCCTCTGAAATTGGGGCAGGTGCCGTTTTATCCCAAAGAGATCCAGAGACCTCTAAGAGTAACCCTTGTGCCTTTTTCTCTCGAAAATTTTCTCCAACTGAACGTAATTATGACGTGGGTAATCGGGAGTTATTGGCCATGAAGTGGGCCTTTGAAGAGTGGAGACATTGGCTGGAAGGAGCCAAACATCAGGTGGTGGTCCTCACGGACCATAAGAATCTGGTCTATCTCGAATCAGCCAAGCGACTTAATCCTAGACAGGCCAGGTGGGCCTTGTTTTTCACACGTTTTAATTTTGTGGTTTCTTTTCTTCCTGGCACTAAGAATGTTAAGGCGGATGCCCTCTCGAGGAGTTTCTTTGCGGACTCTCCTGAGTTATCTGATCCTACTGTTATTTTGAAAGAGGGTGTAGTTCTTTCCGCCATCTCGCCAAATTTGAGACTGGCCTTGGAAGGGTGTCAGGAGGATAAACCTGAGCGCTGCCCTATTGGGAAATTGTTTGTCACAGACCAGTGGAAGAAGAGTGTGATATCTGAGATTCATTGTTGGCTGGTCATCCCGGGGTACCAGAGACTTGGTGAGTCGGTCCTTTTGGTGGTCTACTTTGTCTCGTGACGTCAGGGAATTTGTGCAGTCCTGTGGGACTTGCTCTCGCTCCAAGCCTTGCTCTCGCTCTAGTGGTTTGTTAATGCCATTACCTGTGCCCAAGAGACCATGGACCCATATCGCTATGGATTTTATTTCCGATCTCCCTGTTTCTCAGAGAATGACCGTTATCTGGGTAATCTGTGATAGGTTTTCCAAGATGATACATCTTGTGCCATTACCTAAGTTGCCTTCCTCCTCCGATTTGGTGCCTTTGTTCCTTCAGCACGTGGTTCGGTTACATGGCATTCCGGAGAACATTGTGTCTGACAGAGGAGTCCAGTTTGTTTCCAGATTTTGGAGGACATTTTGTTCTAAACTTGGTGTTCAATTATCTTTCTCCTCTGCTTTTCATCCTCAGACCAATGGACAAACCGAGAGAACTAACCAGACATTGGAGACTTATTTGAGATGTTTTGTGTCTGCTGATCAAGATGACTGGGTCTCTTTTTTGCCTTTGGCTGAGTTTGCTCTTAATAATAGGGCTAGCTCTGCCACCTTGATGTCTCCATTTTTCTGCAATTTTGGGTTTCACCCTCGATTTTCTTCGGGACAGGCGGAGGCTTCTGTCTGTCCGGGTGTTGACTCTGTTGTGGAGCGAATGCAGCAGATTTGGGACCAGGTAGTGGAGAGGTTGTCTCTCTCTCAGGAGAAGGCCCAACGGTTTGCCAACCGGCATAGGACTGATGGTCCTCGGTTTAAAGTGGGGGACTTGGTTTGGTTGTCCTCAAGAAATATCCCTATGAGGGTTGCATCTCCAAAGTTTAAGCCCAGGTTCATTGGACCTTATAAGATCATGGAGATTCTTAATCCTGTTTCCTTCCGTTTGCTTCTTCCAGGGACATTTAAGATCCAAAACGTGTTCCACAAGTCCTTATTGAAGAGGTTTGTCGAGCCAGTGGTTCCTATGGCTGCGTCTCTTGACCCTGTTTTGGTTGAGGTCAATTTGGAGTATGTGGTTGAGAAAATATTGGATTCTCGTTTTTCTAGACAGAAACTCCAGTATTTGATTAAGTGGAGAGGTTATGGTCAGGAGGACAATTCTTGGGTGTTTGTTTCGGACATCCATGCTAGGAGACTGATCCGTGCCTATCACCGAGCTCATCCTGATCGGCTTGGTTGCACAAGTGAGGGTTCAGTGACCCCTCCTCAAGGGGGGGTACTGTTGTGATTGTGTTAGAGATGGTTTCTGAGCAGAGGTTCCCTCTGGTGGTTACAGACAGTACTGAACCTTTCAGCGAGGAGTGGCAATCTGGGTTCACTGACTGGTCTGATATAAGGGAGGTTCCCTCCCATGATGGTTGCCGGTGATCAATTGTTCTTGTCTCAATTGTGGTTCCTGGTTCATTTGAAAGTAATCTCTCCTGTCCTATCCTATTTAGTCAGCTTGTGGCCCCAGCGTTTGCTCAGTCTATTTTCTGCCTATGTTTGTATTTTCATCTTGTCTAACCGCCATTATATGTTTGGGGGCTTCCTATTTTCTTTGGGGATCTGCTCCGGGGCATATAGCTTTCATCTTTCTGCCTTTAGGTGTAGTTATCTCTCAGGCTGTGACGAGGCATCTAGGATCAACGTAGGAACGCTCCACGGCTACCTCTAGTTGTGTCGTTAGTTTAGGAATCTGCAACCCATCAGTTACCAACATCTCAGGTGTTCGGCTGCCCTGCTGTTGTTCCTGTCCTCCTCAGCTACCGAAACATAACACCAGGGCCTCATTGTCCACATTGAGGTTTTCGTCCCATTGTGGAACCTAGAAAAAAAAAATTACATTCTTGTACATATTTCAGAAGTAAGAAGAGAGACAAAAAATAAAAAGAGACATTCAAAGACTATATACTTACATTACGTCTCACCACCGGGACTTGTCTTTGCTGCGACTGCTCCCGCTGTTCGGACTCCTCAATCGCCGTGTCCGACGATGATGTCTGAAAAAGAAAAAAAATATTACACATTTGTAGATGCAGCAGCTATACTTACCCAAAGGCAGGAAGATACTCACATCACGCTCTGCTTGGCCCAGTTCTTGCCAGGATGGGGAATAATGTGATCCAGAAGAAGAACATACTGCAAAAAGAAAAAATACAAAGCATTACATTTGAAAGGATAGGCAGTCATTTGGTTTAAGAATACTCACATTCTTGGTGATGCACCTTGGATCCAAAGTTTCTACTGTTCCAGGCTGTTTCTTCCAGGCAGTCTGAGTGTCTTCCAGGCTGTGTCTTCCAGGCTGTGTCTTCCAGTCAGTCTGAGAGTAGGGGTCTGTCTGGCACTGCAGACACCTTCTTTTATCTACTCTCCACACAAACAATGTTGCTGTTTAACTTTTAACCCTTATAACTTCCTAACAAAAAAAAAATATTTCAAATTGTGCTGATGTAAAGTAGACATGTGGGAAATGTTATTTATTAAGTATTTATGTGACATGTCTCTGTGATTTAAGGGCATGAGTATTCAAAGTTGGCAAATTGCGAAATTTTCTAAATTTTTGCGAAATTTCCGTTATTTTCACAAATAAACACAAGTCATATCAAAGAAATTTTACCACTATCATGAAATACAATATGTCACGAGAAAACATTGTCAGAATCACCAGGATCCATGGGATTGTTCCAGTGTTATCAGCTCATAAAAGGACAGTGGTCAGAATTGTAAAAATTGGCCTAGTCATTAACGTGCAAACCACCCTTGGGGTTAAAGGGGTTCAATATACGGGTTCATCTGATACAGAATTGTTGGTAGAATAAGACAGTGTCCTAATGATTATCCTCTTCATTGAAGAAATGACATTTTAGTGTCAATTTGTGGGCTAATCTGTTGACATCTAAGATCGTTCTGAATATGTCAAATTCATTCATGGGAGAGAATCCCAACCCTCTACTCAATAATGAAATTTATTGTCTGGTAATGATATAAATTGATAGATTCCATATAGGTTTATTATGGTCTTGACCAGTGATTCTTGTTGCGGGTTGGGTAGCGATTTTCACTTGTGTTTTTTCTCCCCACACGTTTCCTCCGTTTTTTGAAGGGTTTCCCATAATATTGTTAAAACTGTTCCTTCTTTGCGGTAATGGTTGTGGATCGTTGTTAGATCCAAGTGAGGGATCAGAATAATCGTCTTTGTTGGTAACAAATGAAGTATCAGAAATAGTATCCATATTCCCAAAAGTGACTTTATTCATTCATAGAATCATAGAATCATAGAATGGTAGAGTTGGAAGGGACGTCCTGGGTCATCTGGTCCAACCCCTGCTCAAAGCAGGATTCTCTAAATCATCCCAGACAGATGTCTATCCAGCCTCTGTTTGAAGACTTCCATTGAAGGAGAACTCACCACCTCTTGTGGCAGCCTGTTCCACTCATTGATCACCCTAACTGTCAAAAAGTTTTTTCTAATATCTAATCTGTGTCTCCTCCCATTCAGTTTCATCCCATTGCTTCTAGTCTTTCCTTGCGCAAATGAGAATAAAGATGATCCTTCTACAATGTGACAGCCCTTGAGATATTTGTAGACAGCTATTAAGTCTCCTCTCAGTCTTCTTTTTTGCAAGCTAAACATTCCCAAATCCTGCAACCGTTCCTCATAGGACATGGTTTGCAGACCGGTCACCATTCTGGTGGCTCTTCTCTGAACTTGCTCCAGTTTGTTGATGTCTTTTTTAAAATGTGGTGCCCAAAACTGGACACAGTATTCCAGATGAGGTCTGACCAAAGAGGAGTAGAGGGCAATAATGACCTCACGTGATCTAGACTGTATGCTTCTGTTGATACATCCTAGAATTGCATTTGCCTTTTTTGCTGCTGCATCACACTGTTGACTCATGTTAAGTCTGTGATCAATTAGTATACCCAAGTCTTTTTCACATGTGCTGTTACTTAGCCCTATTCCTCCCATTTTGTATATGCTTTTTTCATTTTTATTGCCCAGATGTAGTACTTTGCATTTTTCCCTGTTAAAATCCATTCTGTTAGTTGCTGCCCACTGCTCCAGTTTATGTATATCTTTTTGAATCCTCTCTCTCTCTTCTCTAGTATTAGCTACCCCTCCTAGCTTTGTGTCATCAGCAAATTTGATCAGTTTACCCTCAATTCCTTCATCTAAATCATTGATAAAGATGTTGAACAATACAGGGCCCAAAACAGAGCCTTGTGGTACCCCACTTGAGACATTCTTCCAACTGGATGTGCAGCCATTTACAACCACTCTTTGGGTCCGATCACTAAGCCAGTTATGAATCCACCTAACAGTTGCCTTGTCCATTCCATACTTAGTCATTTTTTCAATAAGGATTGTGTGAGATACTTTGTCAAATGCTTTGCTGAAGTCAAGATATACTATATCTACAGCATTTCCCTGATCCACCCAGTCAGTGATTCTGTCATAGAAGGAAATTAAGTTAGTCTGACATGACTTATTAGTTACAAACCCATGCTGACTCTGTTTAATCACTTCATTCTTATCCAGGTACTTGCATACATGTTCTTTAATAATTTGTTCAAAGATCTTTCCTGGTATAGAAGTCAGACTCACCGGCCTGTAGTTCCCTGGGTCCACCTTCTTCCCCTTTTTGAAGATAGGAACAACATTTGCTCTTCTCCAGTCTTCTGGGACTGCTCCTGTTCTCCAAGAATTTTCAAAGATTATGGACAGTGGTTCAAGAATTTCTTCTGCTATCTCCTTCAGAACCCTGGGGTGTAATTCATCTGGACCTGGAGACTTGAATTCATTTAGGTTAGCTAAGTGTTTCCTCACTGTCTTTCTGTTTATAGATATCCTGGATTCTTCTATTCCTTTAATAGGACAGTGAAGATCAGTTGATGTTACATTTCCTTTCTGAGAGAAAACAGATGCAAAATAGGAATTTAAAAGTTCAGCCTTCTCAACATCCTGACTTACCATTTCATCATTTTCATCCTGTAAAAATCCTATAGCATCTTTGACTTTTCTTTTACTTTTGACATATCCCCAAAATCCTTTTTTGTTGCTTTTGACGTCACTTGCAAGCCTTAATTCATTGTCAGCTTTAGATAATCTGATTTGTGCCCTGCAGGTTCTGCAGACGGCATTATATTCTTCTTTAGATATGCCTCCCTCTTTCCATTTGATAAACATTTCTTTCTTCCTTTTTAGCATGTGTTTAAGTTCTATGTTCATCCATCCTGGTTTCCTTAAATGCTTCCCATTCTTCCCTCTTTTCGGAATTGTTAACGATTGTGCTTTGAGAATCTCATTTTTCAAGATTTTCCATCCTTCCTGGACATTTTTGTCCTTAAGGATATCCAGCCATTGGATCCCTCCAATTCTCTTTCTGAGTTCCTTAAAATCTGCCTTTCTGAAATCTAACCTTGACGTCTGAGTCTTCACAGGTCTTCCTCCTCTTGTTATCCAAAATTTTAAAATAGCATGGTCACTACCTCCTAGGGTCCCAGCCACTCTTACCTCCTCCACCATTTCCTCCCTGTTTATGAGGATTAGATCCAAGGTAGCAGATCCCCTTGTTTTCTCCATTACCTTTTGGAAGATAAAGTTGTCAGCAAGAGAGGATAAGAATTTCCTGGACCTGTTAGTTTTGCCTGAGAGAGATTCCCAACAAATGTCTGGATAGTTGAAATCTCCCATGACCACTATGTCATATTTTTTGGAGAACTTGGCCATTTGATGCATAAAGAGTTCATCCATATCTTCAGCTTGCACAGGCGGCCTGTAGTAAATGCCTACAATGGTGTCCTTTCCATTGTTCTGTCCTTGTATTCTTACCCAAACAGTTTCCACAGAACTCCCAGTCTCTGAAGCTTCAATCTCTGTGCAGATATACGCTTTTCTAACATACAATGCAACACCTCCTCCTCGTTTATCAAGTCTGTTTCTTGCAAATAAGTTGTAACCTTCTAGCCTTGTATTCCAATCATGTGTATCGTCCCACCAAGTCTCAGTGATTCCAATGACATCATATTTCTTCTCCTGCGTTAGTAGCTCCAGTTCTCCTTGTTTGTTGCCCACGCTTTGTGAATTCGTATAGAAACACTTTAGTTTGTGATTGGTTTCTCTTTCTTCAATATTTTTATTATGTAGATTTTTTTGTCTTTGTTCTTCCCCTTCACTTCTAATAGCAGAGTTCTCAATAGCATTTGTCAGGTGTATGGCTTTTGCTGGCGTTTTGCTTCCCTTCCCACATTGTTCTAGTTTAAAGCTCTCCTGATGAGTGTAGCAAGGCGACTTCCAAATACATGTTTTCCAGTCTTCGTAAGGTGCACCCCATCTCTAGCAAGTAGTCCATCGTACAGGTAATTCACTCCGTGATCCAGAAATCCAAATCCTTGCTGACGGCACCATCGACGTAGCCAGTTGTTCACCTGCAGAATCTTATTCCACCTCCTTGTTCCATGGCCATCCACTGGAAGGATGGAGGAGAAGACCACCTGCGCTCCCAGTTCTTTCACTTTCTTACCTAAGTTTTCAAAGTCACTGCAGATGGTTTCCAGGTCACTTCTTGTGGTGTCATTTGTCCCCACATGTATTAGCAGGAATGGGTAGTCATCTTTAGGTCTGAAGAGTCCTGATATCCTGTCAGACACATCTTTAATTTTTGCACCTGGAAGACAGCACATTTCTCTTGAGGTTATATCTGGTCTGCAGATAGCAGCCTCTGTTCCTCTCAACAGGGAATCCCCCATGACAACAACTCTCCGTTTCTTCTTCACAAACTCTCCGTTTCTTCTTCACAACTCTCCGTTTCTTCTTCACAATCATTCTTGGATTGCGTTTATTTTGATGTTTTTTTGAGAATCGAATGGGGTTTTTTATTCCATTTTAGACTCTATTAGAGGCATTGTCCTCAGTGCCTCTTGCAAATTTCCTTTACTTTAAGTTCATAATATTGTTTTCCAATTTAGCAAGGTTAGTTTTAAGTCTCTCATTAAGTGTCTTAAATTCTTTAGAATGTGTATACTTTTCCAACGATATTTGCAAATTTTTGATTTATTCTTTTGTTTTGTCCAATTCACCCTCTTCATATTTAATAATTAATAGTATTAGCTTCAAAGAACATTGACTTAATATCGTATTCCACTCAGTTTGGAATTCATCATCATACACCGTGGTTGCAATTTTCTTAATGCGTAACCCTCTTGGTATCATTTTCTTATAGGCATACGTTTTTAGCGTCGTAAAGTCCCACCAGGTTTTGGTTTCATTGGACATTTTCCTCTCTAGTTGCAACATAAGGTTTTCAAGTTCATCAGAACCTGTGATACCTGAGGGTATGTCTCCTCCAAAAATAGGAACTAGTTTACTTAATCTAGCTGAACAGTCTTAATGTCATTGAAACCATTAAATGAAGCGTTCATGGTGATCATTGGAAAGAACAAGTAAAAAAGTGGCAGCTAAGTAATAAAGAGCTGTAATTCCTAAACTCTTACTTAAATTAGAATGTGAATACCCTCAAATTAAAACTGAGAGTCTGCACTTTAAGCCCATATTGATTGTATAACTGTATCTTGAATATGTTTTGGTAAACAGCTAAAGCTTGTGTCTATGTCCCAATAATTCTGAACCTAACTGTGCATTTGCATGTAAAGGTTTGGTCACCCCTGGTCAAAATTACTGTTATTGTGAACAGTTAAGCAAGTTGAAGATGAAATGATCTCTAATAAATAATTGGATAATGATCCTAAACACACATCAAAATCCACAATATACTAACTTAAAAGATTCAAGCTGAAGATTTTACAATGGCCCTCACAGTCCCCTGATCTAAACATCATTGAAAATCTGTGGCTAGACCTCAAAATAGCAGTGCTTGCAAGACAACCCAGGAATCTCACAAAACTGGAAGAATATTCCAAGGAAGAATGGATGTCTGGCTACAAAAAGCATTTACAAGCTGTGATATTTTCAAAAAGGGGGTGCTACTAGGTACTAACCATACAGGGTGCCCAAACTTTTCTATCTGCCCATTTTACCTTTTAATAATTTTTAAAATGTAAAATGAAAGTATTTTTTTGCCTAAAATACAAAGGAAATGTGTCATCTTTAACTTCAGGCCTTCCAGAGATCATTTAATCTTCATATTGCTTAACTGTTCACAATAACAGAAATTTTGAACAAGTGTGCCCAAACTTTTATATGCAACTGTATATTATATGATGACAGGTTGGACACAGAAACCCCACCTGCATTGCTAAGCAAGGGCTGTCCACTGCTCATTTTATATTACAGTACATTGTGCCCATGCCTGGTGTTAGCACTTCCTAAACAGCATTTGTTTTATGAGACATAGAGCAAAGAGTAAGACCATGATTAAACTTTATACAGCTAATTGCTCGGTTTGCTTGTTCAAACTGTGCTCTGTCATATGCTGCTAGCAGAGGCAGTTTTGCTTGTTCAACATCGGAGGAGCATTGGGTCAGTGACATTGTACAGATTCAACAATTTGGCAAGCTTCAGAGCAGCACATGCAAGAGCGCGCTCCCAGCCTAGGAAACTAGCTACTCTCATAGACTGCAGAGGTAAACCAGTTATCTATGCAACAAGCAGTAACTACAAAAGTACAAATTACTCCATTCATAAGCATGGAGAGGATTTTTATGATTTTCTAATAAGTTGTAAATTGCAAAGTTACTTGCTTTTGCTAGCACTTTGCAGTTTTAACCTTTTAAGAAGTTGAGATATCCCCTTTAAAAAGAACATGAAATCATGAAAAAGATTTGGAAAGGAATGTCAGTACTAAAAATGCAACCGGATAGTGACTTTAAATGCTAAATAGTGCTGTCTGAGACTAACATATTGATGATCTATCTTTAATATAGGTTATCAATGACTGATTGACGGGGTTCCAACCCTTGACACCCCCACTAATAAGCTGTTATTTGCTCTGGTGGATATAACGTGGCGCAGGGTGGTAGCCATGGGCGAGGTACTCATCTCTTACGCCTCTGCACGTTACATGAAGATGGAGGTCCTTTCTGGGTGTGTGGACTTCTGCTTTGTGGGCTCTGTGCCCTTGTAGGCCGCATGTAGTTGATGATGACGGTTTGCCAGGACCAGATGTTTGACAGTTCAATGAGGGAGACCACCAGTGAAAAATACATCTTTTACTCAATGATAATATGAAAGGGATTGTATACAAGAGATATTTGGTACATATCTTGATGAACGTGTCTTTCAACACACGGAGCATTTTGCACACACAGATTCCTTCCTCTTTAGGGTATGTTTTCACGATCAGGAAACTCTGCGTGTTTGACGCTGTGTATAGCCGCAGCGTCAAACTCGCAGCGTCCAGATGTTACAGCATAGTGGAGGGGATTTCATGAAATCCCGTCTCCACTATGCGTTAAAAGATGCAGGCGTCAGACCTGCGTAAACGGACATGCGGCGCGTTTTTTCAGATCGCAGCATGTCTATTTACCTTGCGGCGACGCTCCGTCGCTGCAAGGTAAATAATACAGGCCTATGTAGGGGTGCGGTGATTCTGGATGTGTTCAATTAACACATCCGGATTCACCTTTCAGAAGGGGGTGGCGCTTTAGGTGGAGCGGGGTTTCCGCTCCGTCCAAAACGCCAGCATTCCTGACCGTGGAAACATACCCTTACTCTTGTATCTTCACCTTTATTCTTTACTTCACCACAACCCAGCTCAGTACTACAGTCTTGTTTGTAAGAATCCTATGCTCAAAATGTGTCCTTTTCCCCTTAGGGGAGCTACTTTGCCACTATGGTTGTTACTTATAGCTTCTGTCTCTGATGCTCTAGAACTCCTGCCTGGGGTACTCGCTTCATCTTATGTATTCTCTCTCATGTAGGCCCGTTACCTCTTGAAGTTATTAATTTTGAGCCACACTGCTAGGCATCGAAAAAGGAGGGTGACGGCACACCAAAAATCAAAATAAAAAAACTTTATTGCGGCAAATCACTTCTAGGCATCGTCTCCTCTGATCCATCTCTGATTGATCACTCTGTACTTTTGTTCACTTCTCTTTCCACTGGATCACACTATCCGTCCTCTTGGATTCTTCTCACTTTAGGGACACCCTCATCATGCGGCTCTGCTGAGCAATCAGACCGGAGGTCTGCTGTAGCTGTAAGCTAAGCTCTGTTTATCTCCTGACATGTAACTCTCTCTCTGTCCCTTCACTTTAGCACCTCAAACTCTGGGCTAGTCCCAAACATTAACTCCAACTGCCCTGTTAACTACCAGTTGCTGGTGTCATGGTTCCACCCCTCAGTGTCTCTAGGATGCAGTTACTGACAGCTTGGCAATCCAATCTGGTACAGGGGTGTGCTGTCAGTGTGTTGATTGACAGCTTCACTATCCAATCTGAGACATGGAGGCGTTGGCAGTCTCCAAGTGTTCATTATCCCAGGTGATTGCCATGCTACTTAACTGAGCTGTTTCTCACAGACCTCTGCCAGATGTACATTCAGCTAGTGAGTTTTGTGCTTCCTGTGCCTTGAGTTCTGTATGCTTGATCTTTTATTGCCTGACCTTGAACTTCGTTCTGACCAACCATCTGTTTAACCCCTTCTGCTCTACTTCTAATAACTCCTGGTATTCTGATCTCGGAATGTTACCTGACCACGCTTTTTGTCTCTTCTGTTTATCACATACACTCCTGACTTCTGACCTTGGACTCCTTGACTAGTGTCACAGTTAGGCTGAATACAATACCAACACCATAACGTATTTCACAGTTTACATTACACATCAAAACACTTTTGCAACAATATACATGTTCTTCAAGGTAGAACATGGGCAGCACACAGTGGCCACTGAATATAGATTGTGTGGCACCTTATATTGCTCAGTGACTGCTCCTGGGTACTGCACCATACCTTTCACTCACTCTGTTTTTGCCTGTAAAAATGCTATAAATTTCAACCTTTTTTCCTGGTGCAGTTTTTTATACACACATGCATAGGTAATGCTCTTTATCTCTAAAGAATCCTATAGAGAAAATAATATGAAGAAAAAAAACAAGTACCCAAAAAATCAAGCTAGAGGTTTAAAAAAGGGCAAAAAAAATAATTTAATATTTTCTATTTGACTTCTAGATAACATCTGGACATGGTAGTTTTTGGAAAACTGTCAGAGCAGAAGTGGGTCCTCTAGGAAATAATGATTGTAATGACTGACAGTCTGCTCTCCTGATCTACATGTCTAAAACTGGTGACATCCTGTTTTATTTACAATAAGCTCCGAAAGCAGATTCTCAGGGAGATCTATGTCTGGCCCATAGATCTTAACAGCTCATTTACATATTAAGAAAAATGTGGATTTCTCTGGCATAAAACAAACCAGATTGCAGATATCAATGCATTTTATTCAGCGTTCTATGACCTACATGCTCATATAGATGGCTTAGGAGGGTGAATCCTAATGATAGATTCCCTTTTACGGCTGCCTTCGCAAACATTTGGATCACAATACTGGGCTCGACTACTAAGTCTCCTGACCTGAGCTACTTGTCTCAATGACATATGGTGGTCAGGCTGGGTGTTACGATCTGAGCATGGTTCCATAAACATATGAAACCTGCCTTAGACCTTACATATAAGTATGAAAAGTACCAAGGCATTTACACATCCAAGCAGAAGGAGCAAATTAGTGGCCATAACCTATTTCCAGCTTATTAAAATTGCTTGTACTTTCTAATGACTCAAAAATTTTAATTGGTCATGGTTCCTATAAGGACTACGAGGCCTGTGGTGGGCAGTATCTGTTATGTCAGTGTCAGCACATATATCCAGCCCTCGGTGAATCCATCAGGTAATCTCAGCACTGCTATCAAAATAAGCAATCTCTCTCTTATAAGTTAGAGAGTAAAATAACATCTGAGCTCTGTGGGATTGACCTACAAACTTGTGAGAGGAAACTCCAGAACTTTTGGTTTAATAACAGTTTACCGTATTTGTGGTTTCCAAGGATTCCCATTATGCCACTTCTGCAAAACCTAAGTACAACATTTAATTTACATATAGAAAAAGAATATTTTAGCTAAATAACATAAAGCCGTGGGAGAAATTGAATTGTTTGTTGAATAACTGAATTTGTTTCCTGCATACTGTATATCCAGACATTACATAAAAAACGCAGGTGCGAGCTTAAAATAGTATATAGGTATATATATACATATATATATATATATATATATATATATATGTATATATATACTGAGACACACAATAAATGATTTCTCATCGTCTACATTGTTTGAAGTCAGAGATTGACCTAAGTCATCTCCTGTCATGTCATAGGCTTGGGCTGTTGCCTTTTTCTCGGCTCTTGCCAATGCTTTACACTATAGCTTTGTTTTGTCTGTTTGTTTTGTGGCTCTTTTAAATGCTATTACAATGTATTTCTGTAACTCCTATTCACTTTTGTGGGTTACGGAGGCCGCATAGTTCAGTGGTGCTGGTCTATATCCATAGTTTTGCCTCCTGTGGCCGATGCCTGGACTCCCAACTCAGTTGTGGACCGATGAGAATAACTGATACACACCTGTCCCGGGTCTTGGCTCTGCTCCCTTCATCCCAGTCCTCTAAACTTTCTTGTGCCCCATGTCGGGCTTGGCAAGCTTGCTTCAATGTGATTTACCTAAGCCTATATAAGGTCTACCAAGACACACCTGTTATTAAATCTCTTGTTTGTTGGTGCACCACTACCTGTTTCCGGTCTTCCTGGACCTCTGCTACCTTTCTGTAGTCTCCCAGACATCTCCGGTCTCTCAGACATCTCTGGTCTGTCTGTGGCTTCCAGTATCTCTGCTACCTGTTTCCAGTCTTCCAAGACCTCAGGTACAACCTGTGGATTCCAGGAAGTCTCCTGTCCGCCTTCGTCTTCTAGGAGCTCTTCTACCTGCCTGTGGTCTTCCAGGACCTCTGCTACCTGTTCCCGGTCTTCCAGAACCTCTGCTACCTGTTTTCTGTGTGCCTCATCTGCCTTTTGCACCGACACCCATGGCCTTTGTGCCCTCCAGGACCTTGGGCTTAGAGGATCCACCTCACCTAGTGAGAATAACAATAACTACCGTATTTTTCGGACTATAAGACGCACCGGACCATAAGACGCACCCCAAATTTTGGGGTGGAAATAGCAGAAAAAAAGATTTTTACAATATGGGGGTCCGTCTTATTGTCCGAATTTTAAGGTACCTGTGGGCCGGCGGTGGTACAGCAGGGGTTGCGGCAGTGGTGTGGCAGAGGTGCGGTGATGCTGATACTGTACTCACCTTCCTCAGGTGAGGTGACGCTGCGGCACGGAGAGCAGAGCCGGGTTTGTGGCAGTGGTGTGGCGGTGGCAGAGATGCGGCGGTGGCAGAGGCGCGATGGGTGGCGTGCACCTGAGCAGGGTCCCTTCCTCAGGTGGTGAGGTGACGCCGCGGCAAGGAGAGCAGACAGGACAGCAGAGCCGGGTTTGTCGGTGGTGGCGGCCATCGTCCTGTCCTGGTATGCATGGCTCCCCCTGTTGCTGTCCTGGTATGCATGGCTGGCTCTCCCATCCTGTCCTACTATACTTGGCTCCCCCTGTCGCTGTCCTGGTATGCGTGGCTGGCTCCCCTCATCCTGTCCTGTTATGCGTATCTCCCCCTGTCGCTGTCCTGGTATGCGTGGCTGGCTCCCCCCATCTTGTCCTGGTATGCGTGGCTGGCTCCCCCCATCTTGTCCTGGTATGCGTGGCTGGCTCACCTCATCCTGTCCTGTTATGCGTATCTCCCCCTGTCGCTGTCCTGGTGTGCGTGGCTGGCTCCCCCTGTTCTGTCCTGATATGCGTGGTTCCTCAGGGGGTGAGGTAATGCCGCGGCACCGAGAGCAGACAGGACAGCAGAGCCGGGTTTGTCGGTGGTGGCGGCCATCTTCCTGAGGCGGCGCGTGCGCAGAGTACTCTGCTTCCTGGGGCTTCAGGAAAATGGCCGCCGTGATCTCTATCTGCACATGCGCGGCCTACCGCGGCCATTTTCCTGAAGCCACAGGAAGCAGAGTACTGTATCTGCGCACGCGCCGCCTCAGGAAGATGGCCGCCACCACCGACAAACCCGGCTCTGCTGTCCTGTCTGCTCTCGGTGCCGCGGAATTACCTCACCACCTGAGGAAGGGACCCTCCTCAGGTGCACGCCGCCCACCGCGCCTCTGCCACGCCGCATCTCTGCCACAGCCACCGCCACACCGCTGCCGCAACCCCCCGGTAAGCTGCGGTCGGGCTATAAGACGCACCCCCCATTTTCCTCACAATTTTTTGGGGGAAAAAGTGCGTCTTATAGCCCGAAAAATACGGTATGTAAGATAAATTGGATATCCAGAACAGGAAGTGTGGAGTGAATAAAAAAGTAAAAGGGTATATAGTATAATGGAACGTATTGATGTCAGGGAGGGGGCTTCTGTTCTGGCGAACATAACCTTCCCTTGTATTGTATGTTTTCAGAGGGTGGGAGACCTAGTGATCTATTCATCACTGCCACAACTGCATTCAGAAAGGTAGAGCCATTGTTTTCCTTAACTCAGAGCAAATGTTGAGTTATATTCCTTAGCCCTGTAACTAAATACCTTGGCCAAGACAAATGGCCTGTGCTGCCCCCTTTTGTCCATTATCACCCAGGACACATTGTTTGCTCTTTTGTAGTTATGCCCCTGCTGAAAAGGGTTGGCTGACATTTGGGACAAAGCGCTGCTAGAAAAAATGTAGGCCTGAATTTTAGTTAGCATGAACCTGGGTTTTGCTGATGGACGCATTAGCCTTACCCCACACCACATTGCAATATCTATGCCCTTTGCATGAAACGTCGTACAATTGGGAAACTTTCTTATTCTGGTTTATAATGGTGTGCGCATGCTTTTCCGCTATTGAGAGAAACATGTTGTGAGTTTACAAATCCATTACCAAAAGTACGTTCTCATAGATGGCGGTGCACTTTATAAGGGCAGGCTTTATTGTATTGCACAAATATTCCACTATAATACAGCTAAAAATAAAAGATTGAAAGTTGAAGTCCCTGAGACGGACGTTTAAAATTAAATAATGTATAATAATTACTATGTAAAATAATGAAAAAAAAAAGTTGCAGAATTAAAAAAAATATATTTTTAGAATAAGCATTTTTGTAAACAAATATGGCAGAAAATAATAGATCATATTGTGATGCAGTGACCCCTGTTACAGCTAGGGGCGCTGTATGTGCTCCTCAAGATATGCATGGGGGCATTTCCTTGATAGTGATGGTGAAACAGTGACCGGCATGATTGTGAATGGCCGGTATGTGTCCCAGAAGTCCTCTGCTCTGTAAGCCAGTAATGTTGTTCTAGGACTTGTAGTCCCACAAGAGCTTTTGTTTACTTTACTAGGGAGGCTTACAGGGCTTGTCGGAGAGCTGGGCGGGATCGGCTATCCACACATACACCGCCCACATATGCTGGGTGGTTTGGGATATACTGTATAATTTGACTGAGGTCTGGTCACATAGTCGTGTGTTGTGAACCTGAGTGGTCAGAGTGCAAGGTCCTGGAAGGCCTGTGTGTTGGAAGTTGCTAACTTCCTGAAGTGCACATAGTGAGGCCTTGGACCTGCTGACCCGTGTGTTGGGAGGTCCTGGGAGTTGGATCGGATGCCTGAATAGCACCCGGTGACGCCCTGTACCCGGTAAGGCCGGTGTGTTGGGAGGTCCTGGGAGAAGGATCGGATCCCTGAATAGCAGCACCCGGTGAGGCCTATGTGTTGGACGGTCCAAGGAGGGGATGGACGTCCTGAATAGCACCCGGAGAGGCCACGTGTATGTGCAGAGTCTGACAGCCCTGCGTTGAAGAAGCTACCGTCCTGCTGAGGCTCTGGACTGTCAGGTGACCGGGTGAGCAAGGCTCTGTCCGGGATGGTGATACAAGTTAGGCAGCTTCCTCGAGGACCTTAGACTGACTAGGAGTCAGCATGAGGAGCAGGAGCTCCTGAAAGGTAATCCCGGGTATGAGGGAGGAACTGTGTGCACTGACAAAGGTCAGTTAATGAACTATGCGGTCTCCCACGGGAACTGGACGAAGTATGGTCCGGCGTGTGTAGAGACGCAACCTTAATTGCGGTTAACAGTGAGGTATATAATGAACTGTTTGGCGTGCAGTCACCCCCCTGGTGACTGGAGAGAGGTCCGGCCGGTTTAGTGACTGCGAATTAGAGCTGAATATGATGAAGTGCTGTGGACTGTGGTAGGCCTGTGATGTACAACAGGCCTACCTGTGGTTTATGCTGTGAAAAATAAACCTCATAGACTGTTTTATGTGCAAAACCGTGCCTGTCTACGTTAATCCCGTGCAAAGCGAGTGTCCCCCAACACAAGCAGTGAGCGCTGCACTACATAATGCACATTTGTATTAGGCTATGTTCACACGTTGCATCTTTTCAACTTTTTTTATGCGTTTTTTTTTAATGCAAATTTTCACCTGCGTTTTACAGTACCTTAAAAAGTCTATGAGATTTCAGAAATCTCAAAGACACACCTTGGTTTCTTTGTCCTCAGTATTTTGTGGAAAACCTTGGGTTTTGGAGAGAGGAGTGTGTCTCTTCTTTCAGCGTTTTCTCAGTGTTTTTTCAGCGCATTTCACACATTGAAAGCAATGGGTGGTGCAAAAAAAACGCTGAAAAAATCCGGGTCCATAGAAGCACCACCTGTGCCTGAAACGGCTGTCTTCCTTCCATCTCCCCGCATATCTCCCGTCACACACCGCTATGCCGCTTTGGATGTCTGTAAGCATTGAAATAAAGAACTTCATTTTAGTGATGAGGGAATTTGTTCAGATTTTGGCCCCAAATCTGATTTTGACATATTCGGGCCATATTCGAACACTGTTCGGGTCGAATGTACGTCTTATGATCGATTCCGAACATATTTGGTAATTTCTACTGCCATTGACTCTAATGACGTTCGGCTGTGTTTGACGAATATTGCAAAATCAATATTCAAATCCGATCGCATTCGGAACCGAATTCGAACAAATTCGCTCATCTATACGTCTTTTCATCAAAGGAAACAGTGAGTGCTGCCTTTCTATATTTTTTCAAGTTTGTATACTACTTGTTGGCTACTGCACCACAAGCATCAAAAGTTTCCCGAACAGCTGTTATTGGTTTTCACAACAGTTTATCTACTGGTGCCTACATATTCCTCACCTGTTCTGAATCAGGGTACTTATATATGATTGTACACATGTTGGTGGTTTGGAGGGCATGTGGGGCCTGTCAGGTTCCCTTTATCGGTTTGGATTGACCATCGGCACTGTAGTTGTTCACTGCATGCTTTTTAGGGTTAAAAAGATTTTTACAATTTTGGCAAAAAAAAAAGAAAAATTATTCAAGGGAAAAATTTGATAACCTTTATTCACCTGTTGACTATGCTGCCACCCACTCTCCAGCTCCACGCCGGCCTTTGTTTTCTGTGCTATGACATCATGTCGGCACTGGAGTGGCAGGAATTTTACAGGAAAGTAAAGGTTCTTTTATTATTTTAGCAGCAGTGTTTAAAAAATATAGAAGTGATTTTACTTATTCTTGTCTGCAGTGTTTTCAGCAGTTGTAGTCTAGTTTCTGCTGGAAGAAGAGCTTCTGTGGTTTTATGCCCATGAAAGCCCTTCCTGTAGCCTGGCACCACATATCATTAGGAGACAGGGATTCATAGC
Source organism: Oophaga sylvatica (assembly GCA_033576555.1). Lineage (NCBI taxonomy): Eukaryota > Metazoa > Chordata > Amphibia > Anura > Dendrobatidae > Oophaga > Oophaga sylvatica. Next base: position 80,621,672 of record JARQOD010000005.1, read on the forward strand.
ATTCAGATCATCACCTCTGCTATAAAGTTTGGTTTTCATTAGTTGCTTTGAAGTACAGTGACCATATGATAACACTGAGTTGCCTTTTATGTCCAAACAGGAAGTGTTGTCATGGTGGCCTAGAACACAAGCCCTTTTTACTGGACAGCAGTTAACTCATCCTCTGAAAAAAAAAATGTTTAGAAAGTAACAATTATTTTAATTTTTATTTCATAAGTTGAAAGTACACATGAAAATAAGAAACTTTGTAATTTAAGAAACTTGGTAATTTTATCTTATCAGATAATTATGCTTGTTTCTCCTCCTGGAGTGATTATTTATTGTAAAAATTCTCTATTTATGGGAAAAATGTGTCTTAAGTTAATATAGATGTTCCCTTTATTGAGCTAGGAGTTGGCAGTTGGTGCTTATAAAGTTATATTGAGAACTGCAGCCCTGGTTTGAGGAGAACTTGCAGTAGAATGTCTGTGTCCCAGCTACTCCCTGCTCTCAGTAGAATTTTCGAAGCACCAACTGGCATCTCCTATATTAGTAATGGGAAAATCTGTCTTCACTGAATACAGAACTTACCCATTGTCACGAGGGTGTCACGTCCCCCTGGAAGACCTGGAGTTACACAGTCACGTCAGGTAATGAATCGCAGGTCTTCTTTAGAGATGGTGTGATTTGTGTCCCATATTAAATGGATTCCTCTGGTGCTGAAGAGGTTAGCAACCCTTTCTATGCTAGTCAGAAACATGCAGCTCTATTTCTTCTGCTTCTGATCTGGTCATTATCTCTTCCTATAAAAACTGCACAGACAATCTTGTCCCTGCTGGTGAAAGATTTGTCTTCCTGTGCTGTGTGCTAAAGCTAAGTGGTTGTAGTAGAGTTGTTGTAGTACATGTGTGTTTATCTCCTGGTACCTGTTCCCATTTAGTTTATTCCTCCCTGTCCCTATCCTCCTCCCTATTGTTGGTTAGTGCTTTTGTATAATAGAGGTTTTCTGTTATCCCTGTTTTGACTTTGCGTCTTGTTTACATTACATTTTCTGTCCCATGCCTCATGGGATGGGGGAGGGGACAGATCAGGGTTTAACAGGAGAACAGTAAGATCGGGGACTCGGCCTCTCTACCTTGAAGAGTACCCCCGGGACAGGGATAGTTGGGGTCCCAGTTCCAGGGACAGTTAGAGGCCCCCCTTCCTTACCAAAGACCGTCACAGTGTGACACCCATAAATTCAAAGTAAATGATCAGTCCAGAAGGAGAAAGAAGCAGATTTCTCTGATATTTTACAAAGTTTCTTATTTTCATGTGTACTATTGATTCACGTTGGTGTAAATTTAAAAATTGCTTACTTTTTAGTTTTTTTTTTGCTTGGCTTAATAGGTGATTCTATTTCAAACCTTACATTTAGAAATGAGAAGTATTATGATAAATCTGAATATTAAGATGTACAGTAACTTACTGATAATATGTCAGAACTAAGCATTGATTTATCGGGTGTAAATACAGTTTATATGGCACCAAAAATGGGTATCAACCCCTTAAGATCTATTTTCATGATCTTTTTTCAGATCTTATTTCTATACAAATCCGTCCTTACTTACCTAGCAACCATACCTTAAATTATAATCCTCATCAGCACTTGGTGGGTGAAGGACAATCATAGATTCATGCGAGAATTGTACAATTATATTCTTGTTTCGTCTTCTTTCCTTTTTTTCTTTACTTTTTACCAAAAGGTTCAATGATGAAAACCAAACATTCAATGAAAAAATAAAATAAAAACAAAAGTCATAGGAAAAATGATGACTGGTTAAAGGTGATGAGGACAAGTCACCTCTTGTAATCAGAAGATAGGTGTGTAGCAGAGCTATCCAGCATGTGGATGATTAATCCTCAGTAGTGAATGGCTCTGTCAGACTAATGTAAAACAGTATAACATCAATCAGATTTAGTCGATGTGATGTTCCACTTGAAAAAGGTTAAGTTCTTAATTAAGTTCCTGCAACAGTGTCTCATCAGCTATACATATAATGTTGAAAAGAGTGATAGGAGCGTGTATGTGCAGCCGGTGTGTGCAGAGCAGCTGTCAATCAAAGTGCTGAGAAGTTATTATGACCGTGTGCACTGTGTAGTGAACGGTGACTATTAAGGTACTGCCACACTAAGCTATCCCGCTAGCGATCTCGTTAGCGTTGCATACTAATGAGATCGCTAGCGGGATTGTTTCTATATCGCTAAATGCGGCCACATTTAGCGATATAGTTAACGACGCTATCGCCGTTAGCGATCTTCTTAACGACTTTAGCGGTACAAAAGTACCGCTAAATCGCTAAGAAAAGGTGCCACACAGCGATTAGATACTTACCCAGCGGGAGCGCCAGCGATGAAATAGGGTCCGGAACGATTCCAGCGACGAGCGAGATCACAGCAGGAAGCTCGTCGCTGGAAGCTGCCGCACTGAACAATATCGCTAACGGGATCGCTAAATAGTGACGTTTTTTAGCGATCCCGTTAGCGATATTGTTTAGTGTGGCATACCCTTTACTGTCCCCTGCACCGTCCTGATGACTGAAGGTGATCAGAAATGGAAAGAATATAGCTTCATATTCTCCCTGTAGCCTCCACTCCAGTAAGCCAGCTATTCAGGATTTAAAGGCAATCTGTAAGTAGGATCAACCCTCCTGAGCCGTCTGTATGGGCATTTAGGTCATAGGAAACTGAATAAAATGACACCTTGATATCTGAGATCCAATGTTTTATTCTCATGAAATCTACATTTTTCTTAATATGTAAATGAGCTTTTAAGATCTTTGTGCCGGACTCAGATCTCTCTGAGAATCTGCTTCTAGAGATTATTATTAATCAGAGGGGGGGTGTTACCAATGTGAGACATGTAATGACTGACAGTCTGCTCTCCTGATCACACTGGTAGCTCGTTCCCTTCATTTAAAATAGTCTCTCGAGGCAGAGTCTCAGGGAGATCTGTATCCAGCCCATAGATCTTAACAGCTCATTTACATATATAGAAAAACATGGATTTCTAATGAATAAACCAATGAATCGCATATATCAAGGTATCATTTTATTCAATTTTCCATGATCTACATGCCCAGATAGAAAGCAAGAAGGGTTGATCCAACTGACAATTTCCCTTTAAGCACTATTTACCTGCAAGATTATCCCTATACGTGTAGGAAAATGGCATTTCTGGATGTTATAGGTTCTCTTTAAAGAGTCAGGCATGGCTTATAGGTTAGCAGCCTCCAATAGGAGGCACCAGAGAGCCAGCTTTCTTCTTCTTGCAGGGGGATAATTTACAGATAAAAAGTTTTATTCTTCGAGGTATTAAGAGCTTTCAGGCTGTAGGATACCTGTCTTTGAAGCGCAGAATAACAACACCAAACGGCATGAGATGGGGAGTGGACCTCCCCTATGACTAAATGTAGATTTGTCTTCACACAGGGCTTTATAGCTTTGGCATGTGGTGAGGAATATGCTTCTGTTTATTGTAATCCTTGGTAACTCCAGACTGCTCAGCTGACTTCTTAACTGGTCATTTTGCCATTGCAGGCTACCACGGATTGTACTGTGAGGTGGAATACAACGAGTGTCTGTCAGCCCCATGTCAGAACGGAGCATCTTGTAAAGATCTAGTCAACGACTACCAGTGTATCTGTCCATCAGAAAATGAAGGTACAGTATGTGATCAGTGCCATGACTTTTAAGTGTTATTTTGATAGTACAGTCATGGCCACAAGTTTTGAGAATGACACAAATATTATATTTTCACATGATCTGCTGCCCTCTGGTTTTTATGTGTGTTTTGACAGATGTTTTTATCACAGACAGAAATATAATTGCAAACATATGAGTAACAAAAGCTTATATTGACAGTTAGAATGAGTTAATGCAGCAAGTCAATATTTGCAGTGTTGACCCTTCTTCTTCAGGACCTCTGCAATTCTCCCTGGCATGCTCTCAATCAACTTCTGGACCAAATCCTGACTGATAGCAGTCCATTCTTGCACAATTAATGCTTTCATTTTGTCAGAATTTTTAGGTTTTTGTTTGTCCACCCGTCTCTTGATGATTGACCACAAGTTCTCAATGGGATTAAGATCTGGGGAGTTTCCAGGCCATGGACCCAAAATCTCTAGCCATTTAGTTATCACCTTTGCTTTATGGCAAGGTGCTCCATCATGCTGGAAAAGGCATTGTTGATCGCCAAACTGCTCTTGGAGGGTTGGGAGAAGTTGCTCTTGGAGGACATTCTGGTACCATTCTTTATTCATGGCTGTGTTTTTAGGCAAGACTGTGAGAGAGCCGATTCCCTTGGCTGAGAAGCAACCCCACACATGAATGGTTTCAGGATGCTTAACAGTTGGCATGAGACAAGACTGGTGGTAGCGCTCACCTTGTCTTCTCCGAATGAGGCGTTTTCCTGATGTCCCAAACAATCGAAAAGGGGATTCATCAGAGAAAATAACTTTACCCCAGTCCTCAGCAGTCCACTACCTGTACCTTTTGCAGAATATCAGTCTGTCCATGATGTTTTTTCTGGAGAGAAGTGGCTTCTTTGCTGCCCTCCTTGAGACCAGTCCTTGCTCCAAGAGTCTCCGCCTCACAGTGCATGCAGCTGCACTCACACCTGCCTGCTGCCATTCCTGAGCAAGCTCTGCACTGCTGGTAGCCCGATCCCGCAGCTGAAACACTTTTAAGAGACGGTCCTGGCACTTGCTGGTCTTTCTTGGGCGCCCTGGAGCCTTTTTGGCAACAATGGAACCTCTCTCCTTGAAGTTCTTGATGATGCGATAGATTGTTCACTGAGGTGCAATCTTTCTAGCTGCGATACTCTTCCCTGTTAGGCCATTTTTGTGCATTGCAATGATGACTGCACGTGTTTCTTTAGAGATAACCATGGTTAACAGAAGAGAAACAATGATGCCAAGCACCAGCCTCCTTTTAAAGTGTCCAGTGGTGTCATTCTTACTTAATCATGACAGATTGATCTCCAGCCATGTCCTCATCAACACCCACACCTGTGTTAATGGAGCAATCACTGAAAAGAGGTTAGCTGGTCCTTTTAAGGCAGGGCTGCAATGATGTTGAAATGTGTTTTGGGGGATAAAGTTCATTTTCTAGCCAAATATTGACTTTGCAAGTAATTGCTGTTAAGCTGATCACTCTTTATAACATTCTGGAGTATATGCAAATTGCCATTAGAAAAAGTGAAGCAGTAGACTTTGTAAAAATTAATATTTGTGTCATTCTCAAAACTTTTGGCCATGACTGTAATACAGAAAATAGTTATCTGCCTCTCAAAATCCCATACCAATGGAAATTGGGAAACAAAACCTCAAGACAGAATGATCTTGTATATACTGTGTGTCAGTTATAATGCAGGCGAAAAAACACGACCTCCTCCCAAGCTTAGCTAATTTCGTGGTTTACTGTTTAGTTTTTCTTTGTGGATGCCTCTTACCATAATACTACAATTTGACATTTCTCCATATTTCATCATTATAAGGCAGTCCAACAATTTCACTAATTCTTTGGTTATCCGGGACTTTTACATGGATGGCGTATTCTTTGGAGTTGGTGCGCCACCTAGCACCCTCTGATGAACAGCTGTTCCCTGTGTCTGTGGCAGCCGGCAGCGCTCAATAGGGGGTGGATGTGCCGTACCCGGTTATGGCCACTATGCTGTTAATGGAGCTGTGCTGTTCCTCTCCGCACATGAGCACTTCTGGCTGCCTCCGCATCGGGAGCGCCTGATCGGAAAGGGGGTGATGGGTGTCGCACCTCCACCGATTCAATATACCATCAATGTTAATACCATCAATGTTAAAGTCCAATACAACCACTTTAAGGAGCAAAGTCACATTCTTTATTGGTTTGTGCACAGTCTGTATCTCCACCCTACAGTCATAGCCGTATTATGCGATGTGAGACAAGACTTCCAGTATGAATTAATTCTATCATTTTATGTTTTTCTGTTTTTGTGATATAAGAAGTGGGTCACCAAAGGTAATGGGTGAGAGACCTCCTAATGTATATACAGTACATAGTAATTTGACTTCATGTTGATGAAAATATCACCAGGGTACGTAGAAATTTTTAAAATCATTTGTGCATTTGTGGCTTAAAAGGATGGAAAGCAGCCACATACGTGAGGGAAGGCAGGAATGCAAGGAATCTGTCTAGTAGAGGACAACCGTACATATTCATGTAGAATAGGCGCCTGCTGCCTGCGCTGTGGATCTTGGCTCTGTCTGAGCTTTCCTGTTGGAGAGTCACAGTCGTGTCAGTGATGGTTGTCCTCATAGTATTGGCGTCTTATTAATGAACATTAACTCAAAGCACAGGTCCTGAAAGCCACAAGCTAGCTTTTAGAAAAACAGTCACAATATTATTTTTTTTATAAATGTGTTCACAAAGTATGAACAGAAAAGCTGCACTGACCTGCTCCTTAGGCTAAAAGTCCTTTATTGCATTCATGTGGACATCTTCCTAGCGGCTTTGTGAACACATTTTGCACTTTCAGGTCTGCACCACCCGGCAAGATCCTGGAAGCAGTTGTATTTTATTTAGATTTATCACTAGAAAACGTGAAAAAGTTGGTGCCCCTTCGTTTCTTCTACGTGGTCCTTTTTTTAAATAAATATTTGCAGTGAATTAAAGGGAACCCTATAAACCATTGCAAGTATTTATAAAAAGTATATTGTGACTGTCTGCTACAAAAAAAGCTATTTCCAGAAGATATAGTGGTAGTCTGCAGGTAAACAGCTTTTATATCATGTTTAACTTTAAAAGAGGCTACAGGGAAAAAATGAAGTTATATTCTCCCTGCAGCTGCTCGCTTCCAGTGGTGCAGATGGCTGTAACAGTCACTGTTCACTATGCAGTGAGCGTGCTATGATCACTTACCGTACACCTCGACTGACAACCTGCTCTGTACACACACATTGCACTCAGGCGAGGGGCAGTGGTTGTGATAACAGGGGCTCACTGTTATGTTTCGGTAACTGAGGAGAAATAGCAAAAACGGTAATACACCAGAGAGGCTGGAACCTATTGGATTGCAGTAACCTGAACTAACCACACAACTAGAGGTAGCCGTGGAGCGTTCCTACGTTGATCCTAGACGCCTCGTCACAGCCTGAGAGATAACTACACCTAAAGGCAGAAAGATGAAAGCTATCTGCCCCGGAGCAGATCCCCAAAGAAAATAGGAAGCCCCCAAACATGTAATGGCGACTAGACAAGAAGAAAGCACAGACACAGACAGAAAATAGAATGAGCAAACGCTGGGGCCCAATATGTCTAGACAGAAAAGTACAGGAAAGAATTCTGACTGCAATCCAACAAAAACCCTAAAAAATACCAGCACTTCTGATTGCCAAAAAACCTGAGATCACACGATCTCATCCACCTAAATCATATCTCTGGTGTAACAAACGCTATTCAGCAAATAAAAAGTGACAAAGGAGCAAAGCAAAAGTGCAGACAAAAACAGAGCACAATTGCAGCGCCAGACCCCAAAAGGGGTCAGGCTGAAGTCCACTGCAAGCAGCAAACCAGCAAAGAAAATCAAACAGAGAAAAAAAAACAGCAAACACTTAGCTGAAGGAGAGCAGGAAACTAGCAGAGCTTCAAGCAAGACCAGAAGGAACAATTGATAACCGGCAAGGCTGCTGGGAACTCAGGCCACTTATATCCTATCATTCAGCGCTATTATTCTCAGCAATCACCGGAGGGAGCCCCAGCTCACAAGCCCCCTCCAGCATATTCACAACAGCTCACCGTATAGTTACATCTCTGATTGGAAGCAAGTGACTGCAGGGAGAACAGAATATTGTCTTCTCCCTGTAGCTGCGCTTTCCATAAACCAGCCTAACATGACTTACATGTGTCTCACCTGCAGGTTACCAGTATAGCTGTAGGTAAGTAGCATTTTTGTCCATGACAGGTTGCCTTTAATTGTTATTTATTGCAATGTTTCTTGGATCAAATGGTCTCTAAAATGATGCAGCACACATCCATGTTATCTCCATAGAAAACATTTGACTATGAAGTATGGATCTAAGGCCGGGGTCACAGTTGCGAGAAAGTCGCACGAGTCTCGCACCTCAATACCCGGCACTCGGACCGAAGCGCTCAGCTGCATAAAAATGCATGCAACCGCACACTCCGGTCCTGAGTGTCGGCGGCAGTGCCGGTTATTGAGGTGCGAGACTTGTGCGAGTTTCTCGCAAGTGTGACCCCGGCCTTACTGAAGAATTCCCTGACAATAAGTGTTTCTGGGGTTCATTCTATGGCGCCGTGAGAACGAAAGAAATACACAGGCATGTGGTTTCCAAAGAATCAATGAAGATCACGTGTATCCAAACAGCTCCTGAATATGGGGGTACCATGCATGAATGTAGGCAGAATATGTAACTGCATAATAAGTAAGGACACCCTCCCCCCGCATCCAGCTTAGTCACACCCTTCAGCAGTTCTTTGTTTCAGTGAGTTCTCTTGAGAATCACCACACACTATGAGATTTTGGCAGGTCTGAAGACATTACTCCTTCATTACTCTAACATCCCTGATCTCCTAGATTTGTCCAGGTGAATTGTAAGCGCCATTATTGTGAAGCCGTGAGCTACAAAACTCCGTTTTGCCAAGTTCCCAAGCACGTAACACTTAAAATAAATCAGCCAGCCATCTATCCTCTGTTACATCCCTCACTGCAGACCTTCAAATCGCCTCCAGCAAAATAACTATTAAGAGCTTCCAAAATTAGGTTTTCATAGTCGGGCAGCTGCACACAAGTGTAAGATTATGCCTGGGCAAAGTGTCCGTGGAGTCACGAGAGTGAACCGCCGCTGGTCTTTAGGCTGCATTCACGCCATGAGTATATGGTATAAGTAAATTAGGTTACTTGTGTTTTTTTCATGCATTTTATAGCGTTTTTGTTGCTGTGTTTTTGTCTCTTTTTGGTATGCCATGTTTAAAGCAAAGCTACTTTGTTGTTGATATGTATTGGTATTTGGCTTTGACAACACTTTATTGATAGTCATGTGTGGATTGCATGTATTTTTGATGCAGAAAACGCACTAGAAATGCATTTGCGTTTTTTACCTGTGGATTTTTCACATGTAATTCAAGTCTATGGGAAAAAGGCTTACATAAGACTCAGCGTACTGTAGACTGTTCAGGGGTATATAGCTCTGGGATCGCCGTCTCGGGTAGACGGAGTGGCATAAAGAGTCCAGACAGCAGTACTGGTGCAAACTGGCCGCAACCAGTTTTATTAAAGTCCACAGCAACAAAACCTAAACCAAATCATAAACAAAAGTCCTAAGCCTGGCAGGCTGCTAACTAAACACAGTTAGTTCCCTCACTACTGTGAACTAGGCTCTAGCAGCCTGGCCACAACAACACATATATTGTAATTACCAGAGATGGGCTTGCAGGAGACTCCAACAGCGTCTGAAGTCAGATCCAGACTGAGAGCTCTGTCTGTGTAACTCTACCACCTATTTCTGGCTGCTTAATTAGGCAGCTGTGTGTACTCAGGGTTGAGCTGCAAGCCTGTACTGGATGGGGAGTGGAGTGAACGTCGTACTGCCACCCTACCTTCACTCCTATATTCCTTATGCGACCCAGCTAAGAAACCTGGGCGAGATATACACCCCATCCAGTATGCACCCCTTCACTGTCTCACATACCCCCCCCCTCTTCTCCAGACCGCAGGGCTGGTCAACAACTCCAAAGAGACAGTGAACTCTGGACAAGGCATCGGCATTACCCTGTAACTTTCCAGGTCTATGCTCTACCGAGAAATTGAATTCTTGGAGCGAAAGGAACCACCTTGTCACCCTGGCATTCCTTTCCTGTTCTGCTTCATCCATGCCAGAGGAGCATGGTCTGACTGCAATTTAAATTTCCTGCCCAAGAGGTAATAACGCAGCGAGTCCAGCGCCAATTTGATTGCGAGGCACTCTCGCTCCAGAATGGCATAATTTTGTTCAGCCGGTGTCAGTTTTCGACTTAGATACATGACCGGGTGCTCCTCACCCTTCACGACCTGCGACAACACCACCCCTAACCCCACATTAGAGGCATCAGTTTGAACAAGAAACTCGTCCTTGAAATTAGGGGTGACCAGAACTGGTCTTTGACATAAAGCCATTTTCAAAGACTGAAATGCTTTTTCTGCCTCTGGATTCCATTCTACCATTTTTGACTTCCCACCTTTTGTCAGGTCGGTCAACGGGGCAGCAATAGAGACATAATTTTGTACAAATCTGCGATAGTACCCAGTTCTGCCCAGAAACGCTTTGACCTGTCGTTTTGTGAGGGGTGTAGGCCAGTTCTGAATCACCTCTACCTTATCGATTTGTGGCTTAATCAGCCCCCTGCCAATGATGTAGCCCAGGTACTTGGCCTCTTCTAGGCCAATTGCACATTTCTCTGGGTTTATGTTCAGCCCAGCTCCGCCTATCGAGTCTAAGACGGCTTGTACCTTAGCGAGGTGGCTCTCCCAATCGGAACTGAAAATTACCACATCATCCAGGTAGGCAGCTGCATAGGCTTGATGCGGGCGCAGGATCATGTCCATAAGCCTCTGAAAGGTAGCTGGGGCTCCATGCAACCCGAATGGCATCACAAGATACTGAAACAAGCCTTCAGGGGTTGCAAAGGCCGTTTTTTCTTTTGCCTCATCAGACAGGGGTATCTGCCAGTACCCTTTTGTCAGATCGAGGGTTGTAATATAACGGGCACACCCTAACCTCTCAATTAGCTCGTCTACCCGTGGCATCGGGTATGCGTTAAACTTTGACACGTCGTTCAACTTTCTAAAATCATTACAAAACCTCCATGTTCCATTAGGTTTTGGGATCAGGACAATCGGGCTACACCACTCGCTTTGGGCTTCCTCAATGACCCCGAGGTCTAGCATCCGTTTGATCTCAGTAGAGACTATCTCTCTGCGAGCTTCCGGTATCCTGTACGGCTTTAGCTTGACCTTAGTACCGGGCTCGGTCTCGATATGGTGTTTCACGAGAGAAGTCCGGCCGGGCAAGTCTGAAAACCTCTGCTGATTTTTCTGCAGAAACTCCCGTAATTCCTGTTTTTGGTGTACGGACAATGTCTCACCAATTGTCACAGGAGGTAGAGGTGGTTTTAACCCTTTCTCTACTTCACCCGAGGCCAATAATGACTCTCTGTCCCTCCAGGGCTTGATCAAGTTGATATGATAGACCTGGTAGGGCTTCCGTCTCCCGGGTTGGTGTACTTTGTAGGTGACCTCGCTCACTTTCTGTACTATCTCGTATGGGCCATGCCACTTGGCCAAAAACTTACTTTCCACCGTGGGAATTAGGATTAGGACTCGATCCCCGGGTTGAAAGTCCTAATTTTTTCTGACCGATTATATATCCTGCTTTGAGCTTCTTGGGCTCTCTGCAGATGATCCTTAACCAATGGCATAATCTTAGCAATTCTATCTTGCATCTGGGCAATATGCTCTATAACACTCTTGTATGGGGTTGCCTCGGTCTCCCATACTTCCTTGGCTATGTCTAGCAAGCCGCGCGGGTGCCGACCATATACCAACTCAAAGGGAGAAAACCCCGTAGAGGCTTGGGGCACCTCTCTGACCGAAAACATTAGGTAGGGTAACAGGTAGTCCCAGTCCCGACCATCTTTCTCCTCTGCTTTCTTTAACATATGTTTTAACGTTTTATTAAAACGTTCAACCAGCCCATCCGTCTGTGGGTGATACACGGATGTTCGAATGTGCGAGATTTTAAGCAACTTACACAGTTCCTTCATCACCTTGGACATAAAAGGTGTGCCTTGGTCCGTGAGGATCTCTTTAGGGATTCCTCTCCTGGAAAACATATGAAAGAGTTCCCGTGCAATATTTTTGGACGCCATATTTCTTAAAGGGACAGGCTCGGGGTACCGGGTTGCATAATCAATTACCACTAGTATGTATTGGTGCCCCCTGGCTGATTTCACAATAGGACATACCAAGTCCATCGCTCCCCTTTCAAATGGTATCTCTATAACCGGCAGCGGGACTAATGGACTGCGGAAGTGAGAAACCGGAGCATTTATCTGACACGTGGGACAGGTTTTGCAATAATCCTCCACATCTCGATAAACCCCTGGCCAGTAAAACCTCTGGAGGATTCTTTCCTGGGTCTTGTCCATCCCCAGGTGCCCACCAAGCACGTGGTTATGTGACAAACCTAGCACCATACTTCTATATGGCTTAGGTACTAGGAGCTGACTCACGGCCTCTCCTTTTACCTTAGTGACCCTATATAGCAGGTCATTGTTCATGGCAAAATGGGGAAATCTTTCCTCAGAGCCGGGCTCTTGTGTGATCTCATTCAGAACCGTTATATTTTCCCTGGCATGTTTAAGAGTGGGGTCTCGCAATTGCTCAGTCCCAAAATTTCCACGGGACACAGGTAGGTCAGGGATATTCTGTTCCAGAGAACCATTATCCCCCTCCCCCAACATCACTTGAAATGGAAATTCATCATTATCATCATCATTATCATTATCTTTATCATTATCATCCCCTACGTTCAACAACACGCTAGCATTGTGTTCCGCCCCTATGGACCGCGCAACCACCGTAGGAGCTTCATCACACTGTCCGGTAGAACCGTTTTTTCCCCAAAGATCCCAAAACAGGGGAAAGTCATGACCCAATATGGCGGGGTGCATCAGGTTCTTCACTACCCCCACTTCATACGAGACTCCCCGAGTTTTGTGACGAAGTCCACGGAAGTTACCGGGTAGACTTTGGTGTCTCCATGGATGCACACCATGCTCAGGTGTTTATCGGGGATGAAGTCCCTATCAGCCAGGCTGGCATGTATCAGAGTCACTCGACTCCCAGAGTCTAGGAGGACTTGTACGGGGCAGCCATTTATAACCACCTGAGACACCTGTGGGCCATTCTCCTCGGTTGGGGTGGCCACGCACACAGGTTCCGCGAGGAGAGAGAGAGACCTTCCAGCATCACAGTCCATAGGTTCCCCCACTAGTGGACAGTTGGCTGAAATATGACCCCTTTCCTGGCATCTTCAACACTGTCTCAGGTCTGGGGGTTCAGACGGGGAGACCTTTCTAGGCCTGGGGACTCCCGACAGGGAAGCATTGCCCCTTGCCTCACACATGTCCCCTTGGGCCTGAACCCGTCTATCAGCAGCCCCCCTGGCCCCAACAGCTGGAACTCTCTTACCGGGAGATGTCGGAGGCCGGGTACTCCGAAATGACGACCGCTTGGACGGCTGGTTGCGGGAGTAGTCTTTAGTGGCAGAGTACCTCTCTATCAGGCTGACCAGATGATTGGCGTCTTTGGGGTCTCCCTGTCCGACCCAGAGCTGCACCTCAAGAGGAAGGGCTCAGATGTACCGGTCCATCACTACCTTTTCGACGATTTGGGCAGGGTCGCTGACGTCAGGCTCCAGCCACTTCTTTACCAGATAAATCAGGTCATACATCTGTGAGCGAGCAGGCTTGTCCCCACTGTACCTCCAGTTATGGACTCTCCTGGCACGGACTGCAACCGTAACACCCAGGCGGGCAAGAATCCCCGTTTTCAGCTTGGCATAGTCTTTGCTATCCTGCTCGCTAAGGTCAAAATAGGCATTTTGGGGTTCCCCAGTCAGATATGGTGCGACCACCATGGCCCATTCAGGTGGTGGCAGATTCTCCTTCTCTGCCAGTCTTTCAAATATAGCGAGATATGCCTCCACATTGTCATGAGGCGTCATCTTTTGCAGGGTCTGTTTTACCGCCTTCCTTACAGCGGACAACGCAGGTGACCTTGCGTCATCACTGTGGGACGAGGTGCTGAGAGCCTGGCGTAGTGCTGCAATCTGCTCCATTAGCAGTCGGTTAGTCTCCTGCTGTTGCACACTGGCTCTCACCAAATGTTTGAGTAGCTCCTCCATACTGACAGACTTGTCTGTCCCGGCAACTGCAGCCTTTACCCAGGACATGCACACTCCACAGTCTTTATCACAGCCAGTTCAGCTTTGCTGTGCAGACATTATTAGGGCTACTGTCTCTTTAAGGCTACTTTGGACAAACGTTTCTTTGCTGCTGTTTTTAGCCACTATGCTGCCCGCATTCGAGCACCAATTGTAGACTGTTCAGGGGGTATATAGCTCTGGGATTGCCGTCTTGGGTAGACGGAGTGGCATAAAGAGTCCAGACAGCAGTACTGGTGCAAACTGGCCGCAACCAGTTTTATTAAAGTCCACAGCAACAAAACCTAAACCAAATCATAAACAAAAGTCCTAAGCCTGGCAGGCTGCTAACTAAACACAGTTAGTTCCCTCACTACTGTGAACTAGGCTCTAGCAGCCTGGCCACAACAACACATATATTGTAATTACCAGAGTTGGGCTTGCAGGAGACTCCCAACAGCGTCTGAAGTCAGATCCAGACTGAGAGCTCTGTCTGTGTAACTCTACCACCTATTTCTGGCTGCTTAATTAGGCAGCTGTGTGTACTCAGGGTTGAGCTGCAAGCCTGTACTGGATGGGGAGTGGAGTGAACGTCGTACTGCCACCCTACCTTCACTCCTATATTCCTTATGCGACCCAGCTAAGAAACCTGGGCGAGATATACACCCCGTCCAGTATGCACCCATTCACTGTCTCACAGTACATGCAACTGACATTGACACATTGTGGATTTCAAACACTCACCGCAGGTCAGTTTGCGTTGAGTTAACAAAAAAAAAATACATCGGGCATGGGATTTCTATAAACCCTATTAACTTTACTGTAACTGTAAGGTTAGGTTCCCACGATGAGTTTCTGGTGAGGTTTTTATGCTGCGTATTTTCAAAAAAATGCAAGTAGTTACTAAACGGAGGCAAAAATGGTGCAAAACATATGCAACATCAAAAACTCACCTAAAGCTCATCGTGGGAATATAGCCTAAGACACTGCACAGCATGTGCAAAAAATACACAGCATCAACGACTATCATGGGCGCACAGACTTAAGGAAGTAGAAATTAATTATGTCTGGCCGACTGGAAATATGTGTAGTGAATAATGTAAAAATTGGCGAAGGAGGTTTACTGGAATGGGGCTGTTTTGTGAAGTGGCCTGACAGGTGATCCATGCTGGCCACCCATGGGCAGCATGTACAAGTATCTGTCACTGGCTGTATGATCTCAGCCAGGTATGTTGGACTCTGAAACGTTGTGGCATTTCAGAGAAAACGTACTTTAATAGCTGCTGGGGACCGAGCCGCACGGGTGACTAGCCGGACAGGCAGGTCCCCGGAGGCTTCTCCATGCCCACTGCCAATGACTGACAGGCCTCTCTATATATCAACGCACAGGGAGAGACCCGTTGCTGAAGGGGAGCAGACGGGGAAAAGCCACCGGGGACCCGCCTGTCCGACTACTTTCCTACGCGGCTCAGTTCACGGCGGCTTTTGAAGTATGAATCACTGCTGTGTTTCACAGCTACACAGAGTCAAACATACCTGGCTGAAGTCACACAGCCAGCATCTGATACAGGTTACCCGTGGATCCGGCAGCACGTATCATCTGGCAGGTTCGCGTTAGGTTTGTCAGAAGCTTATTTCCAAAATTATCACTTCTCCATTTGTGGCCACACTTTGGGGAAGGCTCTTTTCTGTTCCTTCATGACCGTGCACCTGTGCACAAAATAAGTCCAGAAAGGTGAGTCTGGTGCGGAGAAACTTGCGATGTCTGCACAGAGCACCAACATGTTATGGAAATGGATCCCGGTATAGAGGGGAGGCTATTATAGCTGCAAATATTAATGTCTGTGGTTTGGGATTAGGATACCCAAGAAGCCCATATGGTTGTGATTGTCAGGTGGCCACATACACTATGTTCCAAATTATTATGCAAATGATATTTTTCTCTGATTTTCCTAAGTGTTCGGTGCAAATGACAGTTAGTCTAATAAAAGTCATCACCCGTTAGAGTATACATCGAATTTTATTGAAGAAACCGCCCAATGGTAACAGTATAATCTCCAAAATAGAAAAAAACTCAAAATGCACTGTTGCAAATTATTAGGCACAGTAGAATTTCTGAACATTTGATCTGTTTTAAAGAACTGAAAATGCTCATTTGTGGAATTTGCAGCATTAGGAGGTCACATTCACAGAACAAAAAAGTTATTTAACTCCAAAACATCCTAACAGGCCAAGTTACATGTTAACATAGGAACCCTTCTTTGATATCACCTTCACAATTCTTGCATCCATTGAATTTGTGAGTTTTTGGACAGTTTCTGCTTGTATTTCTTTGCATGAAGTCAGAATAGCCTCCCAGAGCTGCGGTTTTGATGTGAACTGCCTCCCACCCTCTCAGATCTTTTGCTTGATGATACTCCAAAGGTTCTCTATAGGGTTGAGGTCAGGGGAGTTTATCTCCTTCTATGCCCATAGCAGCCAATGACTCCAAGGTATTCTTTGCAGCTTGAGATGGTGCATTGTCATGAATGAAGATGATTTTGCTCCTGAAGACACGTTTCTGCTTTTTATACCATGGAAGGAAGTTGTCAGTCAGAAACTCTACATACTTTGCAGAAGTCATTTTCACACCTTCAGGAACCTTAAAGGGCCCTACCAGCTGTTTCCCAATGATTCCGGCCCAAATCATGACTCCTCCACCCCCTTGCTAACGTAGCAGCCTTGTTGGGACATGGTGGCCATCCACCAACCATCCACTACTCCATCCATCTGGACCATCCAGGGTTGCTCAACACTCATCAGTAAACAAGACTGTTTGAAAATTAGTCTTCATGTATGTCTGGGCCCACTGCAACCGTTTCTTCTTGTGAGCACTGTTTAGATGTGGCCGAATAGTAGGTTTATGCACCACAGCAAGCCTTAGATCCTACACCTTGAGGTTCGAGGGACTCTAGAGGCACCAGTAGCTTCAAATATCTGTTTGCTGGTTTGTAATGGCTTTGTAGCAGCTGCTCTCTTAATCCGTTGAACTTGCCTGGCAGAAACCTTCCTCATTCTGCCTTTATCAGCACAAACACGTCTGTGCTCAGAATCAGCCACAAATCTCTTAATAGTACGATGATGAAGCTTAAGTTTTTGGGAAATATCTAATGTTTTCATCCCTTGACCCAGGCATTGCACTATTTGATGTTTTTCAGCAGCAGAGAGATCCTTTTTCTTTCCCATGTTACTTGAAAACTCTGGCCTGCTTAATAGTGTGGAACATCCAGTTTTCCTTTTATTGGGCTCACATGGCAAACTACGGTAATTATCACAGGTATCTGAGATTGATTTCAGTGATCCAAAGAACCCTGAGACACAATACCATCAATGGGTTTCATTTACAAAAAAAAAAAAACGCTATGACGCTTAAAACCGATTTGCATAATAATTTGGAACATAGTGTAGTTTCTGTCCACATAGCAGTTTACAGTGTATATAGAGATCATTGTGCTCAATAGTAATGAGAAAATTAGAAGGAAATTGTATTTTGGGATATGTATTCTAGACTAGCCCAGTGATTATTAGCATCATTATTCATCAGTTGATACAGTGACAATCCCGTCATTATTAGCATAGGGCTGATCTCATCAGTCCATACAGTTAGGATCCAGTCATTATTAGCACAGGGCTGATATCATCAGTCCATATAGTGAGGATCCCGTCAGTATTAGCACAGGGCTGATCTCATCAGTTGATACAGTGACAATCCCGTCATTATTAACATAGGGCTGATCTCATCAGTCCATATAGTGAGGATCCCATCATTATTAGCACAGGGCTGATCTCATCAGTCCATACAGTGAGGATCCCGTCATTAATAGCACAGGGCTGATCTCATCAGTCCATACAGTGAGGATCCCGTCATTAATAGCACAGGGCTGATCTCATCAGTCCATATAGTGAGGATCCCGTCAGTATTAGCACAGGGCTGATCTCATCAGTCCATACAGTGAGGATCCAGTCATTATTAGCACAGGGCTGATCTCATCAGTCCATATAGTGAGGATCCCGTCAGTATTAGCACAGGGCTGATCTCATCAGTCCATACAGTGAGGATCCAGTCATTATTAGCATAGGGCTGATCTCATCAGTCCATATAGTGAGGATCCCATCATTATTAGCATAGGGCTGATCTCATCAGTCCATACAGTGAGGATCCCGTCAGTATTAGCACAGGGCTGATCTCATCAGTCCATATAGTGAGGATCCCGTCATTAATAGCATAGGGCTGATCTCATCAGTCCATACAGTGAGGATCCCATCATTATTAGCATAGGGCTGATCTCATCATTCCATACAGTGAGGATCCAGTCATTATTAGCATAGGGCTGATCTCATCAGTTCCATACAGTGAGGATCCCGTCATTATTAGCACAGGGCTGATCTCATCAGTCCATACAGTGAGGATCCCGTCATTATTAGCATAGGGCTGATCTCATCAGTACATACAGTGAGGATCCCGTCATTATTAGCATAGGGCTGATCTCATCAGTTCCTACAGTGTGGATCCAGTCATTATTAGCACAGGGCTGATCTCATCAGTTCCTACAGTGTGGATCCAGTCATTATTAGCACAGGGCTGATCTCATCAGTCCATATAGTGAGGATCCCGTCATTATTAACACAGGGCTGATATCATCAGTTCCATACAGTGAGGATCCCGTCATTATTAGCACAGGGCTGATCTCATCAGTCCATACAGTGAGGATCCCGTCATTATTAGCATAGGGCTGATCTCATCAGTCCATACAGTGAGGATCCAGTCATTATTAGCACAGGGCTGATCTCATCAGTCCATACAGTGAGGATCCCGTCATTAATAGCATAGGGCTGATCTCATCAGTCCATACAGTGAGGATCCCGTCATTAATAGCACAGGGCTGATCTCATCAGTCCATATAGTGAGGATCCCGTCATTAATAGCACAGGGCTGATCTCATCAGTCCATACAGTGAGGATCCAGTCATTATTAGCACAGGGCTGATCTCATCAGTCCATACAGTGAGGATCCCGTCATTAATAGCATAGGACTGATCTCATCAGTTGATACAGTGACAATCCCGTCATTATTAGCACAGGGCTGATTTCATGAGTCCATACAGTGAGGATCCAGTCATTATTAGCATAGGGCTGATCTCATCAGTCCATATAGTGAGGATCCCATCATTATTAGCATAGGGCTGATCTCATCAGTCCATACAGTGAGGATCCCGTCAGTATTAGCACAGGGCTGATCTCATCAGTCCATACAGTGAGGATCCCGTCATTAATAGCATAGGGCTGATCTCATCAGTCCATACAGTGAGGATCCCATCATTATTAGCATAGGGCTGATCTCATCAGTTGATATAGTGACAATCCCGTCATTATTAGCACAGGGCTGATCTCATCAGTCCATACAGTGAGGATCCCGTCATTATTAGCATAGGGCTGATCTCATCAGTCCATATAGTGAGGATCCCATCATTATTAGCATAGGGCTGATCTCATCAGTCCATACAGTGAGGATCCCGTCAGTATTAGCACAGGGCTGATCTCATCAGTCCATACAGTGAGGATCCCGTCATTAATAGCATAGGGCTGATCTCATCAGTCCATACAGTGAGGATCCCATCATTTTTAGCATAGGGCTGATCTCATCAGTCCATACAGTGAGGATCCAGTCATTATTAGCATAGGGCTGATCTCATCAGTCCATATAGTGAGGATCCCATCATTATTAGCATAGGGCTGATCTCATCAGTCCATACAGTGAGGATCCCGTCAGTATTAGCACAGGGCTGATCTCATCAGTCCATACAGTGAGGATCCCGTCATTAATAGCATAGGGCTGATCTCATCAGTCCATACAGTGAGGATCCCATCATTTTTAGCATAGGGCTGATCTCATCATTCCATACAGTGAGGATCCAGTCATTATTAGCATAGGGCTGATCTCATCAGTTCCATACAGTGAGGATCCCGTCATTATTAGCACAGGGCTGATCTCATCAGTCCATACAGTGAGGATCCCGTCATTATTAGCATAGGGCTGATCTCATCAGTACATACAGTGAGGATCCAGTCATTATTAGCACAGGGCTGATCTCATCAGTCCATATAGTGAGGATCCCGTCATTATTAACACAGGGCTGATATCATCAGTTCCATACAGTGAGGATCCCGTCATTATTAGCACAGGGCTGATCTCATCAGTCCATACAGTGAGGATCCCGTCATTATTAGCATAGGGCTGATCTCATCAGTCCATACAGTGAGGATCCAGTCATTATTAGCACAGGGCTGATCTCATCAGTCCATATAGTGAGGATCCCGTCAGTATTAGCACAGGGCTGATCTCATCAGTCCATATAGTGAGGATCCCGTTAGTATTAGCACAGGGCTGATCTCATCAGTCCATACAGTGAGGATCCCGTCATTATTAGCATAGGGCTGATCTCATCAGTCCATACAGTGAGGATCCAGTCATTAATAGCATAGGGCTGATCTCATCAGTACATACAGTGAGGATCCCATCATTATTAGCATAGGGCTGATCTCATCAGTCCATACAGTGAGGATCCCGTCAGTATTAGCACAGGGCTGATCTCATCAGTCCATACAGTGAGGATCCCGTCATTAATAGCATAGGGCTGATCTCATCAGTCCATACAGTGAGGATCCCATCATTTTTAGCATAGGGCTGATCTCATCAGTCCATACAGTGAGGATCCAGTCATTATTAGCATAGGGCTGATCTCATCAGTCCATATAGTGAGGATCCCATCATTATTAGCATAGGGCTGATCTCATCAGTCCATACAGTGAGGATCCCGTCAGTATTAGCACAGGGCTGATCTCATCAGTCCATACAGTGAGGATCCCGTCATTAATAGCATAGGGCTGATCTCATCAGTCCATACAGTGAGGATCCCATCATTTTTAGCATAGGGCTGATCTCATCATTCCATACAGTGAGGATCCAGTCATTATTAGCATAGGGCTGATCTCATCAGTTCCATACAGTGAGGATCCCGTCATTATTAGCACAGGGCTGATCTCATCAGTCCATACAGTGAGGATCCCGTCATTATTAGCATAGGGCTGATCTCATCAGTACATACAGTGAGGATCCAGTCATTATTAGCACAGGGCTGATCTCATCAGTCCATATAGTGAGGATCCCGTCATTATTAACACAGGGCTGATATCATCAGTTCCATACAGTGAGGATCCCGTCATTATTAGCACAGGGCTGATCTCATCAGTCCATACAGTGAGGATCCCGTCATTATTAGCATAGGGCTGATCTCATCAGTCCATACAGTGAGGATCCAGTCATTATTAGCACAGGGCTGATCTCATCAGTCCATATAGTGAGGATCCCGTCAGTATTAGCACAGGGCTGATCTCATCAGTCCATATAGTGAGGATCCCGTTAGTATTAGCACAGGGCTGATCTCATCAGTCCATACAGTGAGGATCCCGTCATTATTAGCATAGGGCTGATCTCATCAGTCCATACAGTGAGGATCCAGTCATTAATAGCATAGGGCTGATCTCATCAGTACATACAGTGAGGATCCAGTCATTATTAGCACAGGGCTGATCTCATCAGTCCATATAGTGAGGATCCCGTCAGTATTAGCACAGGGCTGATCTCATCAGTCCATACAGTGAGGATCCAGTCATTATTAGCACAGGGCTGATCTCATCAGTCCATACAGTGAGGATCCCGTCATTAATAGCATAGGGCTGATCTCATCAGTCCATACAGTGAGGATCCCGTCATTAATAGCACAGGGCTGATCTCATCAGTCCATATAGTGAGGATCCCGTCATTAATAGCACAGGGCTGATCTCATCAGTCCATACAGTGAGGATCCAGTCATTATTAGCACAGGGCTGATCTCATCAGTCCATACAGTGAGGATCCCGTCATTAATAGCATAGGGCTGATCTCATCAGTTGATACAGTGACAATCCCGTCATTATTAGCACAGGGCTGATCTCATCAGTCCATACAGTGAGGATCCAGTCATTAATAGCACAGGGCTGATCTCATCAGTCCATACAGTGAGGATCCAGTCATTATTAGCACAGGGCTGATCTCATCAGTCCATACAGTGAGGATCCAGTCATTAATAGCACAGGGCTGATCTCATCAGTCCATACAGTGAGGATCCAGTCATTATTAGCACAGGGCTGATCTCATCAGTCCATACAGTGAGGATCCCGTTATTATTAGCATAGGTCTGATCTCATCAGTCCATACAGTGAGGATCCAGTCATTATTAACACAGGGTTGATCTCATCAGTCCATACAATGAGGATCCCGTCATTAATAGCATAGGGCTGATCTTATCAGTCCATATAGTGAGGATCCAGTCATTATTAGCATAGGGCTGATCTCATCAGTCCATACAGTGAGGATCCCGTCATTATTAGCATAGGGCTGATCTCATCAGTCCATACAGTGAGGATCCAGTCATTATTAGCACAGGGCTGATCTCATCAGTCCATATAGTGAGGATCCCGTCATTATTAGCATAGGGCTGATCTCATCAGTCCATACAGTGAGGATCCAGTCATTATTAGCACAGGGCTGATCTCATCAGTCCATACAGTGAGGATCTAGTCATCATTAGCACAGGGCTGATCTCATCAGTCCATACAGTGAGGATCTAGTCATCATTAGCACAGGGCTGATCTCATCAGTCCATATAGTGAGGATCCCGTCATTATTAGCACAGGACTGATCTCATCAGTCCATACAGTGAGGATCCCGTCATTAATAGCACAGGGCTGATCTCATCAGTCCATACAGTGAGGATCTAGTCATCATTAGCACAGGGCTGATCTCATCAGTTCTTACAGTGTGGATCCCCTCACATGTTTATAGTCATGCTTCCCCTATAATATTACTATTCACTTCCCCATGAACATTTTAGTGATCTACATCAGGTGCGGGCAGCATGCGATTAATACGCCATATACACGGTGCACATAATGCAGATCCTAAAGTGCTGCAATTTTCAGGTATTGAGCAGATTCCTTCCTGACACAACAGGATTGTAATGCAGAGAGAAGCTAGGTGGATAATTAGACTGGGAGCCGTGGGCATATTGGGACTGAATCATAAAAATGGCATTGAGGAACAATTGTGTTATTTATTTATTTTCATAAATCAATTTTGCACATGAAAATAAGTTTTGTCATATTGGCATTTTTATGTAATAAGAGAAATACCTTCCTTTCTCCCCAATGACACTGACTGATCATTAAATTCTCAATTCTGAGGTCAAATCTGTCACCTCCCATTAGTGAGATAGGAGATGACAGTTGGTGCTCATAAAGCTCTATGGAGAAGTGTAACTGTCATTTCTGGAGAACTTGCAGAGGCAAAATGTCTCTGTTGGCCTTTATCTGCTCCACAGAATTTTAAAAGCACCAACTATGATGAAGTGAAGATGAATCCAGGAGGAGAAAGAAGCTGATTTCTCTGATAAGATATATTATTAAAATGTTTATTATTTTCATGTGTGCTATTGATTTCTAAAATAAAAACTAAAGCGATGGTTACTCTTCAAGTTTTTTCTATCTTCCTCTCATGTTCATTTTCATATTGTTAGTATATTTTATTATTGGAATTGATACTTTGAAATTCTCAATGTATCAGCAGAAATGGTTTGCACATATTAAATATACCAATGATAAATTGTGCGCATTGATGCAACAGGCTAGTGGAAGCGTCTGGTCATTGCAAAATACCTTTCTCCACTGTATGTTGCTTGGTTTGAAGTTAACGACTTGAAGTTAATAAAGAAGACAACGCCAGTGATGATTGCCATCCTCTTTTGTCTGTTATGTTTGAGTTCACTGTTCACTGTTGTCCACTACTGTATGTGTTAAAATTTCCATTCAAGAACAGTTGTCTGCCATCTCAGAATTTGGAATGGTTGTTCCTGTATGCAGGAATGTTATTAGGAGCAAAAACAGTGCAGGTGAAATGCTAATAATATTTGTGCCATATGGTCTAATTTTGCTATAATGAGACCCAAATATTTTTCTTAGAACTGGTTACTTACAATGGAACAGATGTATTTTCGGTGTGGTCAAGTGCTAAAGTGAATGCCCATGTAGTTGCCGTAGGCTCTGGTCCACTTAATTTTATAGAATTATTTTGAGTTTTATAGAAGTTATCCACTTTCAGGGCAGTTTCTACCATTGTATACTGACCTGAGTGGTCAAAGGTAACTCCATTGCTTACCTCTGTGCTGCATATTTAGGTGCCTTAGTGCCAACAAATCAGCAGAGTAAACACTAGATGATGGTGTGAAAAATTGGGGCATTTATTGACATCTTACAATCCTCCTGAAGACTTGCAAATGTAAAGCCCCCGTCACACTAAGCGAGATCGCTGAAGCGTCACCGATTTTGTGATGCAACCGCGACCTAGCCAGCGATCTCGCTTAGTGTGACACGCAGCAACGACCAGCCCCCTGCTGGGTATCGCTGATCGTCGTTGAATGTCCTGGACCATTTTTTCATCATTGGTCTCCTGCTGGCCAACGCGGATCGCTGCGTGTGACAGCGGGAGACCAACGATCAGCGAGCTGGTATCCAATGTATATTTTGGGAACTAAGCACCGCGCGGCACCTAGTTACCCGATATGAACCCTGGTTACCGGCTCCCAGCTTCTGCTGTAGAGCGCTGAGAGCCGGTATCTAGGGTACATATCGGGTAACTAGGTGCCGCGCGGTGCTTAGTTACCTGATGTGTACATTGGATACCAGCGTGCTCGCTGGTCCTGATCACTGGTGAGTAGAGTTGAGCGATACTTTCCGATATCCTAAAGTATCGGAATCGGAATGGTATCGCCGATATCACTAAAATATCGGCGATACCCGATACCGATACCGGAAGTCCCATGTAAGTCTATGGGAACAAATTATCGCAACTAAAAAAACCCCATTCTTTCCTTGTAAACACTAAATATACACACATAGAATACATATATATATATATATATACATGTCATTGTGACATATATATATACATATATGTATAGTTTATACACTTCTACATAGTAAAATAGACTCTGATTCAATTGCCGGGTAAAGCCGGCTTCAGTGAAAAGACAGAAGCACCCGACATGAAATGACACTTGGTGTACATAGGGTTAACCATGTCTTTTCATGTCGTTTGCTATCTGATTTGCACAAACAATTAAATCAGTCTATGTGTGCAAAATTTCACACCTGTAGGGGTTAATTAAAGGTGTAAATTCGTTGTAAAAAAAACGGACTTTTTTGCTACGAATTTACACCTTTAATTAACCCCTACAGGTGTGAAATTTTGCACACATAGTCTGATTTAATTGTTTGTGCAAATTAGATAGCAAAGGACATGAAAAGACATGGTTAACCCTATGTACACCAAGTGTCATTTCATGTCGGGTCACCCGACATGAAATGACACTTGGTGTACATAGGGTTAACCATGTCTTTTCATGTCCTTTGCTATCTAATTTGCACAAACAATTAAATCAGTCTATGTGTGCAAAATTTCACACCTGTAGGGGTTAATTAAAGGTGTAAATTCGTTGTAAAAAAAACGGACTTTTTTGCTACGAATTTACACCTTTAATTAACCCCTACAGGTGTGAAATTTTGCACACATAGACTGATTTAATTGTTTGTGCAAATTAGATAGCAAAGGACATGAAAAGACATGGTTAACCCTATGTACACCAAGTGTCATTTCATGTCGGGTTCTGCATTTTCACAAAAGCCGGCAATTGAATTAGCGGCTATTATACTATGTAGAAGTGTATGAACTACAAATATAAATATATATATATATGTGTCACAAATTCAATGACATGTATATATATATATGAGGTGTAAAATTGCTGAAAAAAAATGCATGGGCTCCCGCCCTATTTTCGCAACCAGACAGACAAAGCCAGTGAGTGGGGGCAGATAATAATAGCCCAGAGAGGGACCATTATTTTTGCCCCCCCCCCGGCTACTAACATCTGCCCCCAGACACCCCAGGAAAGACAAATCTATAATTAGATTCGCCCTTTCTGGCACTTTGCCCGTCTATTCCCATTGCCCTGTAGCGGTGGCGAATGGGTTAATATGGGGTTATAGCCACCTTGCTATTGAAAGGTGACCTTAAGCCAGGTTAATAATTGAGAGCTGTCAATTAGACAACTATCAATTATTAATCCTATTGCATGAAATAAAAATAAAACACACACACTTTAATTAAAAATCATTTTAATGAAATAAAGACACATGTTTTTGACCATCTTTTATTTTACTGCAAAAACCATTTCTGTAATAAAAATAAAATAAAAAAGCAAAATTATTCTTACCTATCCCATGCACAGTCAGGTCCCACGGTGTAATCCTTCAGAAAGGGTTAATGTTTACTGCAGGGACCGCAGCTAATGCTGCAGCCTCACAGTAAACCCCAAATGAATGAGTTCCTCTCCTGCCTGACAGGAGAGTAAAGGCTGGGTGTCACATAACGATACACCAGCGATCCCGACAACGATATGCACTTGTCAGGATCGCTGGTGTATCGCTACATGATCGCTGCTGAACTGCCAAACAGGCAGCTCAGGCAGCGATCTGGGACAGCGACACTGCGGGTAACATCGCTTAAGGGCCCGTCTCACATAGCGATATCGCTACCGAGATCGCTGCTGAGTCACTAGTTTTGTGACGCAGCAGCGAGCTCACCAGCGATATCGCTGTGTGTGACATTCAGCGACGATCAGCCCCCCTGCCGGGTATCGCTGATCGTCGCAGAAATGTCAGGACCTTTTTTTGATCGCTGGTCTCCCGCTGACAGGCACGCATCGCTGCGTGTGACAGGCGGGAGACCAGCGATCCGCTGGTAACCAAGGTACACAGCGGGTTTCCAGGCACCGCGCAGCGCTTGGAAACCCGCTGTGTACCTTGGATACCAGCTCCCTGCATCAGGGCGCTGGTATCCAAGGTACACAGCGGGTTTCTAGGCACAGCCCCGTGCCTGGAAACCCGCTGTGTACCTTGGTTACCAGCGGATCGCTGGTCTCCCGCCTGTCACACGCAGCGATGTGTGCCTGTCAGCGGGAAACCAGCGATCAAAAAAAGGTCCTGACATTTCAGCGACGATCAGCGATACCCGGCAGGGGGGCTGATCGTCGCTGAATGTCACACACAGCGATATCGCTGGTGAGCTCGCTGCTGCGTCACAAAACTAGTGACTCAGCAGCGATCTCGGTAGCGATATCGCTATGTGAGACGGGCCCTTAAGTGGAAAGCTTAATTGATTGCTTTCCACTTTCACTTCAGGTCAGCCAGGGACACAATCAGTGACGTCAGAGGGAACTGATTAACAAAAATAGGGGTTCCCTTCGAAAAAAAAATGGCGTGGGGTCCCCCCTATTTTTGTTAACCAGCCAGATGAAGCAGACCGCTGAGGCCTGGTTTTTCAGGCTGGTAAGGATCCAATATCCATGGACCTTGCAAGCCTGATAATACCAGGCCACAGCAGTCTGCATATCTAGGCTGATTAACAAAAATAGGGGATCCCCTCGAAAAAAATTGGCGTGGGGTCCCCCCTATTTTTGTTAACCAGCCAGATGAAGCAGACCGCTGAGGCCTGGATTTTCAGGCTGTTAAGGAGCCAAGATCCATGGACCTTGCCAGCCTGATAATACCAGGCCACAGCAGTCTGCATATCTTGGCTGATTAACAAAAATAGGGGATCCCCTCGAAAAAAATTGGCGTGGGGTCCCCCTATTTTTGTTAACCAGCCAGATGAAGCAGACCGCTGAGGCCTGGTTTTTCAGGCTGGTAAGGATCCAATATCCATGGACCTTGCCAGCCTGATAATACCAGGCCACAGCAGTCTGCTTAGCTTGGCTGGTTAACAAAAATAGGGGATCCCCTCGAAAAAAAAAACGGCGTAGGGGTCCCCCTATTTTTGTTAACCAGCCAAGTAAAATGCAGACTGCTGCGGCCTGGTATTAAAAGACTGTCAAGGCCCATGG
Source organism: Oophaga sylvatica (assembly GCA_033576555.1). NCBI lineage: Eukaryota > Metazoa > Chordata > Amphibia > Anura > Dendrobatidae > Oophaga > Oophaga sylvatica. The sequence continues at coordinate 80,649,723 of JARQOD010000005.1, forward strand.
ATTTTGGCCCTCAACAGCCTGATAATACCAGGCTACAGCAGCCCCACATTTGGCGCATCAAAAGATGTGCCAATTGTGGCACTTTACCCGGCTCTTCCCACTTGCCCTGTAGCGGTGGCAAGCGGGGTAATAAGGGGTTAATGTCACCGTTGATTGCACGGTGACAATAAGCCCGGTTAATAATGGAGAGGTGTCAATAAGACACCGATCCATTATTAATCCCAAAGTTATTAAATGTGTAAAAAAAAAACACAGCAAGAAAAAAGTATTTTAATGAAATAAAAGAGACAACACAGTTTTCATTAATTTTATTACTCTCTCATTCCTGCGACGCCATCGATCTCCTGTAAAAAAAGAAAAAAAAACAAACCAACAGTATACCACCTGTCCGACGCAGTCCATAACGACAGTCCCACGACGATCCAGCTCTGCTACATCGCAATGACAGGCAGAGCCTGTCATCGCAACGCAGCACAGCTGATTACCTGCTTCCCCGGCGGTGACGTCATCGGACTGACTGCTTTACGGCCGGGATTACCCAGCAGTCACTGCAGTTATCGCGAGATACTGCATGTGACCGCCGGGGAAAGAAGATTGCGGCCATCAAGCAGTCCAGGACGTGACCTCCGGAGATCTTCTGCCAGGTAAGTGCCGCTGACTCCTGACAGACCCGACCGACGGACACTGACAGTGACAGTGACAATCCCGATTCCGGTATCCGATATGACGAAAATATCGGAACTCGGAATCGGAATTCCGATACAGCCAATATCGGCCGATACCCGATATTTGCAGTATCGGAATGCTCAACCCTACTGGTGAGTCTGCCTATGTGACAGCTCACCAGCGATCAGCTAACGATGTCCCAGCGATCCCATCCATGTCGTATCATTGGTGGGATCGCTGGGACATTGAAGAGTGTGACGGGACCCTAACAGGACACCTGGCTCAGCAGGGGGCCCAACTTCTGGGCTTCAAAAAAGGAATTAACACCCCCACCAACTAGTTAGTACAGGAAGACCCTCTGTGGATCCAAACCATGTGGTCTAACTGCTTTGTTCAGAAAGCTTGGATTTCATAAGGAGAATATGGACTTAGTGTATGTCCTAGCCACACACCGGTTAAATTTTCAGGATCTCTGGAACGGGCCGAACGCCTTCCAGGGTTTCGATTTGTTCTAGCACCCCAGGGAGGGGAGATACGTAGAGTGCACAGTCTGTGAAATGATATAGAACAATACGTTGTCATGGGTATATCGCCACGAGGATCGTCGCGATTACACACTCTGACTTCTCACAGCTGAGTTGCTGTTTCTTTGTGTTTGGTAATGAGGGAGTTAATTTTACCTAGCTCTTTGCTAAGACTAGGTCCAGCCTCGCCCGGCTGCTTTTGATTATGTTCTAATTAGATTCTTTCATATACCTGCCAGTCTGCTTGTTAGATGCCGGTGAAAGCATTCATGTAGTCTAGCAGACTGGATCGGTTCTGAGAATACTTAAGCTAAGAGCTCCTTAGTTGTTTTTACTCTTACAGCTTATAGTTTATCTCTGAGACCTTAGGTGTTCCTACTGTGTGTGAGTGTTGTATGTAAGACTTTATTTACTTTATTTCTTGTCTTTCTTGTATGTCTTTCTGTTCATTAACCGTTACCTGTTCATTCCCTTTGGTGGTAATCAGGGTCCTTCTTAGGACTAGATTACAGTTGGCAGGGATTGATAGGAGACAGGGTTTACGCTGGTGGCCTGGACCTCTGTACCTTTAACAGTACCTCCAGGTAGAGGGATTAGTTAGGACCCCAGTTTAGGGTCAGCATAGACCCCGGTCACCCTCTAGCCGGAGACAGTGTATAACGGATTCCGTATTGACCCACTGGACATTGTCAGGTAATTCTATGTTATCATATATCTATGCGCATGTTATATAGGATGTTGCCCTTTTGATATAGATTACTGACATCACATATATATATATCTGCTATACAGCGTGACATTTTCACCGGCCAATACTAAAGATTCTCCCCAGCTGTCATGGATCCAGTAGCCCAGCTGGCCCGGCAGTTGCAGGGGTTGTCCATGGAGTTTGCAGACATTAAGTCCAAGGTTTTGTCCCCCCCGGAGCAAACCAGATCTGAACCTAAGGTTGCTCTCCCGGACAGGTTCACTGGTGGGCGGGACAAATTTTTTACTTTCCGGGAGGCATGTAAATTGTACTTTCGGCTACGGCCTCGGTCATCTGGGAGTGAAGAGCAGAGGGTGGGAATTGTTATCTCGCTCTTACAAGGGGACCCTCAATCTTGGGCGTTCTCTATTCCTCCAGGCTCCCCAGATCTCCAGTCAGTGGATCGATTTTTTACTGCCCTGGGTCTGGTATATGATGATCCGGATCGAGTTTCCCTTGCTGAAACAAAGTTACGTAAAATACGGCAAGGAAATCGTCCAGCGGAGGAATATTCTTCTGAGTTCCGTAGATGGGCAACAAATACTCAGTGGAATGACCCAGCTCTTAGGAGCCAGTTTTGTCAAGGGTTGTCTGACAAATTAAAAGATGTGTTGGCTCAGTATGATTCTCCTCCATCACTGGAGGCTGCTATGGCCCTCGCTATTCGCATTGATAGACGAATTCGGGGAAGACGCGAGGTAACTCCGCCTCCCGTGATGACTCCACCTACTACTAAAGTCCCTTATATTGAGGTTCCCCTGGTCTGTTCTGAGGAACCCAGGCAGTTGGGAGGGACATCTTTTTGTAGGAGGGAATCGGCGGTGCGCCGCAAGACTAGAAGGTGTTTCTTTTGCGGGAGAGAGGGACATTTTGTTGGGGGGTGTCCATCCCGGGCCTCTTTGAGCAAAGGAGTTAACCTGGGAGTGTGTATTTCGTCCCCAAATCCCTCTCAGTTTCTCGTGCCTGCGGAGGTGGTGATTGGTACTAGAACTGAGAGGATTTCTGTTTTTCTTGATAGTGGGTCCGGGGCTAATCTGGTGGACGCTCGGTTTGCCCAGGTGCATGGTATGCAACTGAGTGTATTGGCCAAACCGGTCCCTATAGTCTCTATTGATTCTAGACCTCTCGGTCAAGGTAGCTTGGTACAAGCTGTTCATAACATAGATCTTCGAGTAGGGGCAATACATAAAGAGCAATTGTCTTGTTATGTGTTGGAGGGTCTACCTACTCCTATTGTGTTGGGACTTCCTTGGTTGGCTAAACATAACCCAGTGATTGATTGGCAATCCAGAAAGATAAGCCAGTGGGGTGAATTTTGCAGGAATAACTGCATGAGCACGGTCATCGGTGCGGTTGTGCCTAGGACTTTGTCTCCTTTTCTGGAGGACTTTGGGGAGATGTTCTCAGAGGAGGGGTGTAAAGAGTTACCTCCTCATCGCGCATATGACGGCTCAATAAAGTTGCTTCCTGATGCCTTATCTCGTACTTTCCCAGGGGCCGGGAAGACGGATGATCCGGTTCCTATTCCTCAGGAGGGAGTTGTAGTGTCAGCTGTATGCTCTGAGCTTGAGGGGGAGGTATTGGGGGCTCAGGGGGACGCCCCTGTGGGACTTCCAGGGAGACTGATAGTTCCAGATCGGTTAAGACTGAAGGTTACGGGGAACCGTTACAAACGGATGGCTGATAGGGGGAGAGTTTTTGGTCTAGATCTGAAGGTGAACGATCTGGTTTGGTTGTCTACCAGGAATATAAAACTTAAAGTTTCCTCCTGGAGGTTGGGTCCCAGATTCATCGGGCCGTACAGGATCAGTTCCATAATTAATCCGGTGGCATTTCGTCTGGACCTCCCTCCTACGTTTAAAATTCATAATGTGTTTCACAAGTCATTACTTAAAAAGTATGTGGCACCAGTCATACCGTCACCTCTACCTCCTCCTTCAGTGGTGGTCAATGATAACGTGGAATTTCATGGGTCGAAAATCATTGACTCACGTCTCAGTCGCCGATCCCTTCAGTACTTGGTTCATTGGAGGGGGTATGGTCCTGAGGAGAGGACGTGGGTCCCTGCGTCTGATGTTAACGCAGATCGATTGGTTCGGACCTTTCACACAACTCACCCGGGCAGACCTGGCCCTGAGGGTCCGGAGTCCCCTCGTAGAGGGGGGGGTACTGTCATGGGTATATCGCCACGAGGATCGTCGCGATTACACACTCTGACTTCTCACAGCTGAGTTGCTGTTTCTTTGTGTTTGGTAATGAGGGAGTTAATTTTACCTAGCTCTTTGCTAAGACTAGGTCCAGCCTCGCCCGGCTGCTTTTGATTATGTTCTAATTAGATTCTTTCATATACCTGCCAGTCTGCTTGTTAGATGCCGGTGAAAGCATTCATGTAGTCTAGCAGACTGGATCGGTTCTGAGAATACTTAAGCTAAGAGCTCCTTAGTTGTTTTTACTCTTACAGCTTATAGTTTATCTCTGAGACCTTAGGTGTTCCTACTGTGTGTGAGTGTTGTATGTAAGACTTTATTTACTTTATTTCTTGTCTTTCTTGTATGTCTTTCTGTTCATTAACCGTTACCTGTTCATTCCCTTTGGTGGTAATCAGGGTCCTTCTTAGGACTAGATTACAGTTGGCAGGGATTGATAGGAGACAGGGTTTACGCTGGTGGCCTGGACCTCTGTACCTTTAACAGTACCTCCAGGTAGAGGGATTAGTTAGGACCCCAGTTTAGGGTCAGCATAGACCCCGGTCACCCTCTAGCCGGAGACAGTGTATAACGGATTCCGTATTGACCCACTGGACATTGTCAGGTAATTCTATGTTATCATATATCTATGCGCATGTTATATAGGATGTTGCCCTTTTGATATAGATTACTGACATCACATATATATATATCTGCTATACAGCGTGACATACGTGCAGAGTCTGTGAAAGGAGAAATAAGGGTGTCACTCACCGTCCCAATAAAAAGTACATTTTATTCAAGTTGCTTAAACCATCCAAGGCAGGAGAGTCCCATGTGGAACTCAATGGACGACGGCCGTTTCGCGCAATGTGCACTTCTACGCATGGGACTCTCCTGCCTCTGATATTTTAAGCAAATTGAATAAAGTGCACTTTGTATTTCCTGCGGTGAGTGCTACCCTTATTTCTCCTTTCACAGACTCTGCACGTATTGTTCTATATCATTCGGGTTGGCACCTGAGAGCCCAGGAACGAATCTAATCAGGGCTGGGCTGACATGGCCAGGTGTGTTGGCCACAGTTGCTGCAGCAGTGCGGATAACTTCATGCTCTTACCAGATACGTAGAGTGGCTAATAGGAACCAGATAGCCAAGATCTGTTTAGTCTCAACGCGTAGCAGGGGCCTGACCGGATCCGAGGTCGCCAAAACCGCCTCCCTAGGACCGTATATTAAGAAGTTATGACCTATCTTAAGTTTTGGAGTTTGTAGCTGCCAGAGGCAAGGGTAAAGGATTTAGGTTCAGCCTAGAAAGCAGGAGGGGAGTTACCCAAAGGGGATAACGGCCAGTGCAAGGCCATGTGGCCTCTCTCTCTGTTACGCTTGTGGTTCACTTTGGAAGTGGGGGCCATGTCAATTAACGTTCTGTGAAGGACAGAGGAGCCAGCTGGCAGCCCATGCTCCCTGCGGCCCAGTGCACACATGGTCTAACATCAAACCAGTATTTGACATGATCCATCTGCTTATATCTTTTGTCCTACCACTATTATATTTGCATATCTGACCATTGTATGTGTATAGCCATCGTGTATATAGTGTATTGTTTAGCGTGCCCTTAAGGCGATTAAATATATAATTTAACCTTGGGTTGCTCTTTTGTCTCGATCCACAAATCCACATGTCTGTTTCTCGCTTTAACTTTCCATGCTATCGGGGCTGGTTTCTGGCCCGATATAACCCTGTTACCGGACCGGGCTTGTGTCTAAGGAGGAACTGGTCGCTATCCTACCGTGATGGCAACGCTCTGTTTCACTGGTGCTAGTGAAAGGGGCCTTTCAGCCTGTTGGGGTTGTGAACGAGTGTGGTGAAAATTCAGTGACTGCGTGGACCACATTCTCTCATTCCCCAGGCCTGTGTGGACAGGTGGTTTCTGTGTAAAACGGTACCAAGCTGACCTTACGTGTCCCCAGTGGTGCGCAACGTCACGTTGGGGAAAGTGGGGAGACCGCATTACGTGACCCTTCTGACAAAATGGTTACGTCAGGCAAGGTGACGAGGTGCGGGTTGATCACAGATGGTACCACCACATCTAATGCAATTGAGATGGCAGTGGTCAGATGGGTTATCACATAACAGCCTCCTGACTGTAATTTCTTCTGTGCAAACACTGAAAGCAATCAATGCATGCACTTGTGTTTCGACATATGGTCTGAATGATTTTAATGCCTGCACAGAAGAGGACAGAACCAAGGAAGTGGTTGTGTCATTGCTCTTATGTGCCCTACCACCATGATTCCTATGTACCCCAGTGGTAAGCAAAGGTTGTATGTATGACTGCTCAGGTCCAGTGCACAATTTAGGGCATTGGGAAAATATAGGGACCAAAATAAGTCAACAAAGCCCTTGAACAGTGAGTTTTTAGTGAATTTTTGATGCTGCGTATTTTCGCTGCAGCATCTTACAGTTCCAGCAAAGTGGATGGGATTTATAGGGATCTGATGCCCACTTTACTTTTTTATGTAGCATAAACTGATCTGCAGTCCGTGTTTCAAATCTGAAACGTCAGTTTCTCTTGCTGGTACAATGAGTTTTCTGTGTGGATTTTCCCAGTAGAATTGCATTAGATTCAGAAAATCTGCAGGTAAAAAACTAAAAACTCATGTAATCCGCACATAACTGTATGTATAAAGCTTTGTCAAAGCCAAATTCCAGGCAAAGACTAAATCCACAAAGTCAAAAATGCTATAAAAATGCGTGTAAAGAAAAAGTAAACATAATGAAAACAACGCCAATAACCTAATTTACATAATGGGTGCAGAAATTCTGCAACATCAAAAACTCACCACATACACCATTATGGGGACGTAGGCTTAGAATTGCCTTTAACAGCATCCTAAAAAAAACTGGAAATAATAATTCTTCAGTTGGTAAAATCTATTCTGGAGTTTGTCCCATCTGTATCTGGGAAAGCTGAACGACAAACACGTACATGGGCACTAAGCTTTCCGGAGGGCACTATGGGAGCAGGGCAGGTATCAGAGGATAAAAGGTGGCAGATCTGCCATTCAGGACAGTGGGAAAGCTTGGTGGCAATCTCTGAGAGAGCTGTGATACCGGTTGTCACATAAGATGGGTCTTCGTTTTATGCAGCAAACATATGGAGACTCGGCAAACAATGGTAATGAACGTGGAATTAGAACATAAACAGCAGATGTATAATTAAATATAGTGTTTCAGAACACAGATTTATGATGAGGAGGGAAGGTAGAGTCACCCATCAGATGTCTACCGAGATGTGGAACAGCCCGCAGGAGAAAGCGTCATACTCAGGTTGTCTTTTTGATAGATGAGCGTGCTGACTGGTCACTTGCTGGTTGTTCTCTCATTCCTCAGCTCTCGTGCTCATTAGTAGTATTTTAGATGCATTACTTCCCTGCTAGAGGGCAGTCGCTCACCTGCAGATCGATCAGATGGCTGACGGCCTAATTGGCGCAGTATTGAGTGGTTGCTTGTCTCACTTTATTAGAAGACTGCCTTGTTAAAAGTGGAAGACAATGGCAAAAAGTTCAAATGGCCAGTGCTACTCCCAGACTGTCGTAAGTTGTGTTTTTTTTTTTTGTTTGTTTTTTTAAATACAGATTAATCTGGAGTTTTCTATGAGATTTGGATATTTCTCTATAGTCTGGAAAAAGTAACTCCTGTGCTTAAAATTGCTAAAAAAAAACCCTGAGTAGCAGTAAAAATAGGAAATTAATTATCAGAGATTTTCTAAGTTACCGATACTTCCTTTGGGCATTGATTTCATGGTGCTTTGTTTCTAACACATAAAAGGTTTAGGTGTAGTCCTAACCTAAAAGAAATGAGCAATGAAATACCTCCTCATCATCTGAACAGGCCATTCAGGAAGCCGCTCTTCTTTAGGCCGTGTTCCCACATGCAGAAACGCCGTTTATTCCACTGCATTTTTTCGTTGTTTTCAGCAGATGCTTGCACCAAAATGCATAATGTTGTTGCCTTTTTTTTATTATTAAAAACCGCATGTCACAGTATTTAATGCATTTTCAGTGTCACAACTCTGCACTTAGAAATGCAATAGTGATTTTACATGTGTTTTTCAGGTTCCTTATAGAAGTCTGTAGGGAAAAAATGCACCAAAAATGCACAGTTCTGCAGCGCCTTTAAACACAGTGAACATGAGTATCAATCAAATCAAATCTACTTTGTTGGAACTGTTTACACCGCAGAAAACAAAGCAGCGTTTGTTACATGGGAACATGGCGTTATTCCCCAAAGACAAATCTTTGTTACTTATTTTAAGGCCGGGTTCGCATCATGTTTTATCCATTCAGTGGCTCATGTCCAAAGCCCTGAAAAATGGGATTAATGTGTATGCGTTGACCGGGGCATTGGCTTTAATGACGGAATCACTGTGCTCTGTCATTCATGAGTTTCCACAGAATCGGCCTATTTTTTTGTGGACACCAAAACGTGGTCTACTGCCTTTTGGTGCCCTCCACAAATAGGCGGAAAAGGCCAAAAGTGATGTTTGGCAGAGCACAAAGTGACTCAGTGCACATATACCAGTACTCGTAGATTCTGTGCAGATCAGCTTTTCCCTACTGGCACATCCTATAGTCAGGATGACCAGAGTATCAGACTAATGGAAATCTCACATGTCCAGTCCACTCCTCAGACAGTAGACAAAAGGCACTTGTTATACCTAAACCTATAACAAGTATCAACGCCATCAGATTTTATGATATAAAAGTATCACATCACAATGGAGGAAATGAGTCCCTGATTAGTTGGCTGATACAATGAAAGGGTTTATCCATAGGTCCCAATTCATCACAGCTTTTACCCCAGAGTTGTCTAATAGAATTCCCAGCACTGTGTAAAAAGGGAGCTGGTTTTCTTTCTGTATCCTCCGTGTCAGCACCCTGGCAATCATTTGCTTTAATGACGCGCCAACACAACATGAAAGAGAGACATATATTGGTCATGTGTGCCGGCACGTCATTGGAACAGAAAGAACTACTGGATTTCTACAGACATGAGTTTTAATGAATCTGCGCTCTACGGGAACTTCATCTATACGAGAGTGACTTTATTTTATGTAACAAGTCAATTAGCAAAATCTCATTATGCATTGATCACACAGGAATATAATAATGCAACACAATAATGCAATCTACCAAATTGGTGAATTGGTAAATCCCTGGTTTAAGATGGTCAGATGCCCAAATTGGTAGATCGTGTCGTGAGGTTTAGAATTTGATTAAAGTTACCCCTCACACAGAAACTGAAATGTGATTATACATGTCTCATGTACGGTGACCCTTTCTGGTGCCCTCTGTTTTCCTCCTTCTACCTTGTCTGCTAAAATCAGCATTCCTTTCCTTATGTTTCCATGATGGCCGGCAAAGTGCATAGAGAATGCCATGGTACATCTAAACCAAGCCTTTCTTACCCCACAGCAGAGGGAGGGTATGTCTAGACTAATCACTTCACTCCCTATGCCATTGTGGCAATCGTCTTGCAAGCAGGAGGAAAGGAACATGGATTAGAGCAGAGGAGGCAGCGAGTGATAAACGCAGGGCATCAGGTTTCGTGACTGTACGTGAGAAATGTAGAGTCACTTTTTTAATTCCAGGAGGAGAATAAGTTTAAGTTCCCCAGATTTTGTAGACGTGGCTAATATATTGCGAGGTCTTGGTAAGTGCCTTATATAAAAAAATTTAAACCCTCATAATGCTTCACAAAAAGAACAAGATGTTGGTGTGGACTCCATTACTTAATTTCATGCGAATCTCAACCAAATGGACAGAATGGTCAATAAAGAGCTGTTGACCTTTCAGATTAATGATGATCAAGGGTCGACGTAAAAATGGAGAAGATGTCTGTCTAACACCCACTCTGAAGACCCCTGTTGTTATATCGTATGTGAAAATGTATTTTATTGTGTGTTTTACTCTGATATAGGCTGCACATTCCTGTTAAGTGTGACAGGGTTAACTGTAGGGCCAGCCCATGGTTGAGGAGGCGTAATGGACATTAGTGTTTTAGTTCTGGGTTTTTATGGCCTGTCTAGGGAGAAAGAGATGGGACACCCTCAGAGAGTTCTGTCATCATTGGGGTGTGTGAAGAAACAGACCGCAATGGAGCATGTTAAATCAAGCAGCCTACAGTGGCCGCAGTTTCCTCATAGCAGGCAAGTTTGGGCATCTATGCAAGTGTTAGCCAGAGCTTGAGGTCTTAGTGAAACAATATGGGATCAGGCTGGAGCATGGTGGTAGTAGTGAGAGCTCTCTTACCCTGTTCAGAGTGCAGCTAGGGTGCAGTGGGCTCAGCATAACACATTGACACTTGTGACCCTGTACTGGGAAGATGGAGGCCCCCAGCATAACCTGTTATGTATATATTATATAACGTTCTTCACAAGTAATGTACCGCCCTCCATAACCACTATGACTGTGCCTCTGTATTGTACAGAAGAGAAAGTCAAGCACTGTTCCTCCGACCCCTTGTATATGTGTTCCACGCTCAGTAAACAAGACTTTATATTTGCAAACCCATCTTTTTTCTTTATTGTGAAGTTAAAGGGGGCCAGTGCCGCACAAATTGTGCCAGCATATATACTGAAGGTGTCAGTAATAGAATCCCATCCACATGCACACACCCATGAACCTTTATGTAAGGTGTAATGGGCCTGGAATTAAATGTCGGCCAAATCCCCCCTTACACGGCTCTGGGGCTCATAACCGTCCTGTCTTCTGAATCTTTTCAACGCTAGGTCGTCAAAATCACTTTATCCTGGAAAGGCTGCTCCAGTCTCCGGTTATTTTCTGCTAGACATTTTCTGTTTTGTCCTTGTTCCTGTTTAATTATCAATCCCTGCAGTTTTTCTGCTGGGGGGTTTTATATTGAATATTTCTGAGCTTCAAGTAAACACGTCTGAAAAAAGAAACAGGGGTCTGAGAACCTGCAGGTTTATTTAGCAGTGACATATTTTCTTCAGGTGGTTTCTGCTGCCAGATATTTGAACAGGGTCGAGAGCTTTGATATATCTGTTTGATGTTTATTTGTAGTCATTTCATTATGTAGATTAATGCAAAGATATAAAGGAGACAAAGCAACCGGCTGAGAGCCAGGAGACATATCTAGGCTGCAGGAGCTGAAGCATTAACATAAGAAGGATAGAGGAGACATTTATATGATGGCGCGCTTTATTTCCCTGCATTTATTTACCTTAGAAACTTAAATCTCAGTTTACAAACTATCCGAGCATTTATGTAAAGTATGTGAACACCAGTGAATCTGTAATGTGGTTTTGACTACTCCCATTTATCGTTCCATCGAAAATTGTTCTACATATCTACAGTACTTGTGGAGAACACGCCATGACATAGCCATGAAGGAAAACACCAGCAGAGCTCCAAATTACGTAAGGGTGATGCCTAAACATAGAGTTGGTAATCTAATTTCCAAAGAAAAACTCCAATTTTTTTTTCTAATTCACACACCTTTATTATAGCTTAAGAAAGTTTGCATGTATCTTGCTTTTTTATGTTTATTACATTTTGTTCCAAAATGATTCTTATATTGCGAAAAGACCCCTAAGCGAAAGCCTCTGAGGGGAGGACCACCTGCTGACAATGACCAACCTTGCATTTAACAGCAGTCTAGCTATTAGCTTCATTTTAAAACCAAAACTAAAAGTGATCCTGACCCGAATATGTCTCCCAGCACACAAGTCCGTAGATCAAGAGGAACCAACACAACCAACCTCTTGTTCAAGTATAAGGCAGCACCAGATGATATGGAGGATGTCCGCTGAATGAACTTTACAACGCATACACTTTTCGTGAAGGCCACAAAGATGAAGAATAATGTAATCTATGAACATATGATGAGCCATTTTATGATATATAATTGTAAACTGATGTGCCATCTTTAACTTGTGAGGGCACCTAGCTCGTGCTTCTAGTCAGTTGATGTTTGTAGACAAATGGGATCATGCCCCCCTTGTTGGCACCCGGGAAACTGTTCCAGAAAATGAAGTATTTCTCACAAAAAACTGTTGCAATTACACATATTTTGTTATCCACGTGTTTATTTCATTTGTGTGTATTGGAACAACACAAAAAATAGAGAATAAATGGCAAATTGGACATAATTTCACACAAAATCCCCAAAATGGGCCAGACAAAATTGTTGGCACCTTTCCAAAATTGTGGGTAAACAACTTTGCTTCAAGCATGTCATGCTCATCGCAAGCAACAGGTGTGGGCAATATGAAAATCACACCTGAAACCAGATAAAAAAGGGAGAAATTGACTTAATCTTTGCATTGTGTGTCTGTGTGTGCCACACTCAGCATTGAGAACAGAAAGTGGAGAAGAGAACTGTCTGAGGACATGAGAACCAAAATTGTTGAAAAATATCAACAATCTCAAGGTCACAAGCATAGGCGGATTATAATGAGGGCCATCTGGGCTACCGCCCAGGGCCTGAGTCCAGATTGCCCACATTATAATATTTTGTGCGCTGCAGATATCCCAGCAGGGAGCTTTCCTGGTGCTGTGTTACAACATATGCAAAATGGCAGCACAGCTCTAGGGGAGCTCCCGTCACCTCTGCTGTGACGTGTCAGTGCGATGACGTTATCGCACTAGCATGTACGCGCTGACGGAGCACCAGGGGAATGGGAGCGAGGCGAGTATGTATTTTTTTTATTAATATGTGTATGGGATGTGCGGGCTCATGCTGAATATATAGGAGGCTTTATGTGGGTTCATAATGTATAAAGGAGATTATGCACGGGCTCATAATGTATATAGGAGGATACATGGGGGCTCACGCTATATACAGGAACTACAGTTGTGTTCAAAAGTTTGCATATGGTGGCAGAATTCTTGCTTTCTTGGCCTTTTTTCAGAGAATATGAATAATAACACCAAAACTTTTTCTCCACTCATGGTTAGTGGTTGGGTGAAGCCATTTATTGTCATACTACTGTGTTTTCTCTTTTTAAATCCTAATGACAACCCATACATCCAAATGACTCTGATCAAAAGTTTACATGCCCTGGTGATTTTGGCCTGATAACATGCACAGAAGTTGACACAAAGGGGTTTGAATGACTACTAAAAGTTACATCCTCACCTGTGACAAATGCCAGTAAAATAGTTCGGGATGCGAAGAAAAACCCACAAATAGCATCAACTGAAACACTGGACTCTCTGAAAACTAGCGGTGTGGCTGTTTCAAGATGCACAATAAGGAGGCACTTGAAGCAAAATGGGCTGCATGGTCGAGTCGCCAGAAGAAAGCCATTACGGCACAAATGCCACAAAGTATCTTGCGTACAATATGCAAAACAGCACAGAAACAAGCCTCAAAACTTCTGGAACAAGGTAATTTGGATTGTTGAGACCAAAATTTAACTTTTTGACCATAAACATTACATTTGGAGAGAAGTCAACAAGGCCTATGATGAAAGGAACATCATACCTACTGTAAAGCACGGAGGTGGATCGCTGATGTTTTTGGAATGAGTGAGCTACAAAGGCACAGGAAACTTGGTCAAAGTTGAAGGAAAGATGAGTGCAGCACGTTATCAGCAAATACTGGACGCAAATTTGCAATCATCAGCCCAGAAGCTGCGCATGGGACATACTTGGACGTTCCAACATGACAACGATCCAAAGCACAAGGCCAAGTTGACCTGTCATTGGCTACAGCAGAACAAAGTGAAGATTCTGGAGTGGCCATCTCAGTCTCCTGACCTCAATATCATTCAGCCACTCTGGAGAGATCTCAAGCGTGCAGTTCATGCTAGACAGCCCAGGAAGTTGCAGGAACTGAAGGCTTTTTGCTACGAAGCATGGGTAGCTTTACTATCTGAGAAAATAAAGAACCTCATCCACAACTACCACAAAAGACTTCAAACTCTCATTGATGTTAGAGGTGGCAATACACGGTATTAATAAATGGGGTATGTGAACTTTTGATCAGGGTCATTTGGCTTTCATCTGTCAACTCGACCATGCAGCCCATTTTCTTCAAGTGCCTCTTTATTGTGCATCTTGAAACAGCCACCCTGCTAGTTTTCAGAGACTCCAGTTCAGCTGATGTTATTTGTGGGTTTTTCTTTGCATCCCGAACAATTTTCCTGGCATTTGTCACAGGTCACAGGTGAGGATATTACCTTTAGTAGCCATTCATACCCATTTGTGTCAACTTCTGTGCATGTTATCAGGCCAAAATCACCAGAGTATGTAAACTTTTGATCAGGGTCATTTGGATGTTTTGGGTTGTCATTATGATTTAAAAAAACACAGTAGTCTGACAATAAATGGCTTCACCCAACCACTAACCATGAGTGGAGAAAACGTTTTGGTGTTATCATTCATATTCTCTGAAAAAAGGCCAAGAAAGCAAGGGTATGTAAACTTTTGAGCACAACTGTATATAGGGGCTCATACTGCATACAAGAGGCTATGTGTGGGCTCATACTGCATATAGGGGCCCACGCCTTTTAAAGTGCCTGAGGCCCTGGCTACTCTTAATCCACCCCTGGTCACAAAGTCCATGTTCGCAGATCTTTATGTTCATTTGTCTACAGTGAGAAAAATAATCAAGAAGTTTATAACCCATGGCACTATAGCTAATTTGCTTGCACGTAGATGGCAGAGAAAGATTGATGAAAGTTTGCAATGCAGAATATTCAAGACGTTGGATAAGCAGCCCCAATCAAGTTCCAAAGAAATTCAAGCAATCCTGCAGGCTCAGGGTGCATCACAGTCGGCGCAAACTACCCTTTAACATTTGAATGAAATGAAATGCTATGCCAGGAGACCCACGAGGACCCCACTGCTGACACAGAGACATAAAAAATCTAGACTGCAGTTTGCCAAAATGTACATGAGTAAGCCAAAATCATTCTGGGAAAGCGTCTTGTGGACAGATGAGACCAAGAGAGAGCCTTTTGTGAAAGCACATTATACTACTGATTACCAAAAATGGAATGAGGCCTACAAAGAAAAGAACTCAGTATCTACCATCAAATATGGTCGAGATTGAAAGATGTTTTGGGGTTGTTTTACTGCCTCTGGCACTGGGTACCTTGACTGTATAAATGGCATCATGAAATCTGAAGATTACCAACGGATTTTCGGTCTCAATGTAGTGCCCACTGCCCAGTGTCAGAAAGCTGGGTTTGCGTCCTAGACCATGGTTCTTCCAGCAAGACAAGGACCCCAAACATAATTCAAGAAGCCCCCAGAAATGGATGGAAGCAAAGCGCTGGAGAGTTCTGATGTGGCCAGCAATGAATCCATATCTAAATCCTGTTGAATACCTGTGGAGAGATCTTAAAATTGCTGTTAGAAGAAGATGTCCTTCAAATATGAGAGACCTGGAGCAGTTTATAAAAGAAGAGTGGCCCAAAATTCCAGTTGAGAGGTGTAAGAAGCTCGTTGATGTTTGTAGAAAACGATTGATTGCAGTTATTTATCTCAAAGGTTCTGCAACCAAATATTAAGTTGAGGGTACCAACAATTTTGTCCGACTCATTTTGGGGATTCTGTGTGAAATGATGTCCCATTTGCCCTTTTCCCTCAGCTTTTGTGTTCCAATACACACATAGGGAATAAAGATGTGTATAACAAAACATATAATTACAATTATTTTCTGGGATAAATACTTTATTTTCTGGACAATTTCAAGGGTACCAACACTTTTGGCCATGACTGTGTAACTTACTCCTGAAATCCATTGACATTTACAGTAGCCAAACGGGGCTGTTGTGCAAGATATTCAACAGTCTTTCCATGGCCGGGCTTAAACAGCCAACTAACATTTTGTGCACATTCAATATCATTTTATCACCAGCACATGTCCTGTTTACAAAAAACGTTGATGGACAATGATTTTTAAATTTGCATTAAAAACATATTAGGGAGAATGTTTTATGGAATATCAGCCTGTCTAAATGATCCTTAAGATCACAGTTCATAGTTTCAGATTTCTGCGAGAAATGTTTCCAAATAATAATGAACTGACAAACCTTCAAAAGATAAAAAATGTCAAAAGTCCCCTTTTTGCCAAATCCTAAAATAATTCCATGCTGTGTATCCCATGTGGCATAGCACAGTTATCCTATAATGTGCAAGTAAAACTTCATCAGATTGTGAGATTGCCAAATTATGCAGTCTCAATACTTAGAGGTCAACAAAACTCTGAATTGAGTACTTGCCTAAAGTTCTGACTTGCGAAAGACTTTATAATATATTTTGTAAAGACAGGGATGATTCAGAACGCATCCAAAAACAAAGCTGAGTGGCCAGGAAATCTCAAGATTGTGGACAGAGAACCTTTCCTGTAAACATGTATTATCTTTCTTGACTTTCTCGCTCTCCAGATCAAGTCCAACAGCAAGCTTTTTATCCAATCTCACAATTACCAAGAATGAATAAAATCGGATAAATTATAAATTACTTAAACACATATTCTAACCACCTGGGAAAGGGGTAGATAGTTTTGGGTTGTAACCTTCCCTTCATCCACCAAAATCTTTAAAACTGGCCAAAATAAAAAAGACTCAGGTATTTAAATGACAATCCAGGTTCTACCACTTTTAATTCCCCATAATTAATCAGCACTCCCCTACCCACTGGCATTAAAACTTGATAAGATGGCAAAGAAAAGTATCCAAATCTATTGACCGATTGGGGCACATATGCCAAATCTCTGTGGGTATCATAAATATGCAGCTCTTGTGCATCTGCATATGTTTCATAGGATTACCTGTTCAGGTGGATTCTTGAAGCCATATGTCAGGGTGAGCAGCATGGATCAGAGGTGATGATGCTGAAGTCTGGATTTGCTGGACAGCACTTGGAACAGTGAGGCTCATTCGAGCAGTATGGCAGGTATATAAGCAGAACTGGAAGCACTAGATGCAGCAGAGACAAATTAGTGGACATAAGAAAAGCAGATATGCATAGGCAATTGTTGCAGGAATATGGGAACACAGAAACAGCAGAGTAGTGAGTGCAGACAGCACCAGGATAGCCAAGACAAATTGGCTACCAGCTAACTTGACAGAGCATAGTTGAAGATGCAGACTGCATTGGGATAGCTGAGACAAGACGATGATAAGGTACTGTGTTTCAGCAGAGTTTAAGGTGTAAACGCCTCCAGAAATGTTAGACTAAGTTTGTAGTAGTAGCTGGTTGCAGGATAGCAGTATGAAGCAGATGATCAGCCTTTGAACCTGCCTTTCAACAGAACCAAATAGAAAGTGTGGCATAACTCCAGGAAAACATCTGGTAGCAAAGTGCAATACTACCTGAACACTCAGGCAGTGATCAGCTGTCTGAGCTGGCCTTACAAGGCCTTTGATCATGAAATCAGAGGTGCTTGCAAGGTTATCATAATACAGCATGTGACTTAAATATGACTGTCTGAGCAAAGGGTCTGCATACTTATGACCATGTGATATTTCAGTGTTTCTTTTTTAATAAATTTGCAAAAATTTTTACATTTCTGGTTTTTATCATTTTTTTAATGAGAAAAAATGAACTTTTTTGAATTTACCAAATGGATGTAATGAAACAGAGTGAAAAATTTAAAGGGTTCTGAATACTTTCCAAACCCACTATACGCTGTACATTTTCGCCAATTTCAGCTGCAGATTTTCTTTCTAGCACATAGATGAGACTTTGTTAAACATAATCCACAGTTCTGGTACAGTAATACAGGGCAAATTTTCCATTCTGAAAATCAGTCCGGAAAATCCACTGCATATCCGACCCATGTGGACCAACCCTTACAAAGTATGTACCCAGATGACTAAGAAAACCCAACACCAACAGGCACTACTGCCCAGGTCTTGTTCATATTGTATGTCTAAATATCCATCCACCTTTTCCTCCTTTCTACCCCACTGATGAAGAATTACCATTGTGAATGCATATTTATCTGGATTACCTTCTGGCTCCAAACCATGTATGAAATGCACAGAACTGTGGCTTCACCTATACCAACCAGTGGTTGCAATGGTCATCAATCATCCCAGAACAGAAGTGGATATTTTTAATTCTGTGTGGGTGATATACCAGTGTGAAGAAAATGTTTTCGTTCGGGCAACACCACGCACAATGTATTATGAAAATTATACATGTTAATGTCACACAGTGGAGCAGGGGGCAGTAATTTCAGCTGATGATGTCAAGTGGTTATTAGGCAGGCTGTCACTTTCTGCAGAAAATGTATAACAGCAAAACTGCAAGGACAAAAATAATTATACATATATTCACTAAATCCACAAAACTGATAGTTATGCTACTTTCACTTTATACAATACTGACAACCCCTACAAAAGCTATTAAAGCTTTGCAGTGTTATACCTTCTTTCTGATTGTCTTGTAGGTCGCCATTGTGAGCTGTATAAAGACCCGTGTGTGAATATCAGCTGTCAAAATGGAGGAACTTGTGAAAGCGAAGGCTTAAATGCTACATGTGCCTGTGTGTCTGGATTTATGGGTGAGAAATCACAGCCATGGAGTTACACTGGCAGGTTTCTGCAGATAGTGAGAGCCGATGGACTATATAACAAGTTGATCGGCACTCCCAGTGCCGGCTCCAGGTTTTTATGGGCCCCGGGCGAAAGAGTCTCAGTGGGCCCCTTTAACACAGATCACGATTCATGATACACAGATACTGCAGAGAAGTATGGGTATAGTACAATGCCAAACACTTCTCTTCTTCCATTACATGACTGATATCTATTGTAAATTCTACAATAGATCAGAAACCGCCAAATCCTCACAGCGCACAGTACAGACTGGACAGTACAGTCCTCCATACAATATTATGGGCACCACATAGTCTTCTATACAGTATTATGGCCCAAATATAATGCTCCATAAAGAATATTGGACCCAAATAATGCTCCATACAGGATACTGGTCCCCATATAATGCTCCATACAAAATATGGAGCTCTCCTCTGCACTGTGCTGCGTTCTGCGCTGTTACAGCTCAGGAAAGGGCGCTGTGGAAAGACTCCCCATTATCATCATCATTGCTTCCCCATTATCTTCATCATTGCCTCCTCATCATCATCATCATCATTGCCTCCCCATCATCATCGTCTCCCCATCATCATTTCCTCCCCATCATCATCGCATCATCATCATCATTGCCTCCCCATCATCATCGCCTCCCCTCCCCATAATCATCATCATCGCCTCCCCATCCTCATCGCCTCCCCATCCTCATCACCTCCCCATCATCATTGCCTCCCCATCATCATTGCCTCCCCATCATCATCGCCTCCCCATCATCATCGTCTCCCCATCATCAACATCATTGCCTCCCCATCATCATCGCCTCCCCATCAATATCATCATTGCCTCCCCATCATCATCATCACTGCCTCCCCCCACCACCATCACACAGCACTCTCTCCTCTCTCACATACACACACACACACACACAAAGCACCGCACTATACACACACACACACACACACACACACATACACCTCACATCTCACCTGTCCGGCGTCATTCAGCGGCGCTGCTGTGAGAGGAAGCGCGGGCGCCCTGCAGGCGCCCTCTGGAGCCTGTAGCTGCGGCAGCGGAGGCACGGGGAGAGGTAAGTATTGCGCCGGCTGCTGCCGGGGCCCTGAGCAAGCGGGGGGGGGCCCAGTGGCGGCGCTGGTACCGCTCTCATCCGCTAACGGGCGCCGGGGTGCCCAACGGCGAGTGGGCCCCCTGTCAGCTCAGGGCCCAGGCACTTGCCCGGGTATGCCGGGTGCTGACGCCGGCCCTGGGCACTCCGCTAGGGCATGTTTACATTGCCCAGTGCAGGCCAACATTCAGGCCTCATACAGTTTGCAGTAGCTCTTCTCCTGTTCACATGATGTGTTGGCCACAATAATGATTTTTAGGCCTTCATAAACTATCCAATCAACTGATGAACTCCTGCTTTGAGCAGGGGCTTGGACCAGATGACCCAGGAGGTCCCTTCCAACTCTACCATTCTATGATTCTATGAAAGAGCATTTGGCCCAGTCTTTAGGTGATCACTGCCCGGGGCCAGTCATCAGGAACGTTCTTATAAATACTTGTATTGCCAATTATAAAACGACCTTTAGTATTGGAGGTATATGAATTCATGTACTTTATTCTTTTTATTTTAGATTTAAAGCTTTATACATTCAAATGATACATTGTCTTGTAGGCCGCCATTGTGAGCTGGAGAAAGACCCATGTGTGAACATCAGCTGTCATAATGGAGGAACTTGTGAAAGCGAAGGCTTGAACACTACCTGTGTCTGTGCACCTGGATTTATAGGTTAGTGTTTATAACTATAGATACCCTATTTTTTTTTTCTTTAGGATGAGTCGCACTTAGTACCAGGGCAATGGGGTACTCGGCACCGAGCCCATGAAAGTCTATGGGGTTTGTCACTGGCAGCGGGGCTCGGTCCGTGGCCCTGGGCGCTCATACAATGGGGGATATTTACAGGGGATTATTAGGATAGGTAGTTCGTGACGCCACCTGTGGTATCTGGTCAATTGGACCAGCGCTGCTATAAGAATCTTCACAGGGGATGTTATGGGGCAGCTGGGTGGTAAGTCTCCCACAGGTGAGACTGGTCCCTGGAAGTCTATGGTGATGATGCAGGGTGTAGATAAGAATTCAGTCACACACAATGCAGCTTCTTTTCATACCTTTTACTGGTAGATGGTTCAAGCAGGTCCCGGGGAGCTGGTCGGGGTGGAGAGTGCACATTCGGGTAACCGCTGAGCAGGTTAGAGGCCTCCTTAACTTCCATATACATGTGAGTCCAACTTGCCTGAAGCGAAGTTAACTCTGAACTCTCCAGCTTTCTCAATAGCTGTAATGCCCGGCCAACATTGTGGTGGAGCCTTCTAAGTGGTGAGAACTAAGTTCTTACTTTTGTCTGCGCTTGACTCAAAGTCCCCGTTCTCCCTGACTCCGGTTACGTATTGACGCTTTGGGCTGCACTCTGCGACCTGTAGTCCAGATGCCTCCGGTTTTCTTGTTACTATGCTTGAAACACTAGCAACGCTTCGGACCCCGGTGTCCGGCAATTTAGTGCAGGTAATCCAATACCCGTAGCACTTCTCTGTCTTCTCCACTGCGCCCTTCGCCCTGCTTCCCGCTCTTAACATAAGCACTTGTAGCTTTTTAAGGAAAATGTCAGCTTTCTCCCAGAGCTCGCTGCACAGCTCTCAGTATCCTCCAAGTCCAGACTGGACTGAGACTGAATGGCTGCTCTGTCCTTAGACAGAAGCTAACTGACTGAAATCCAACGTAACATCAACTAACTCCCCAATTGCTACGTGTCACTCCCTCTTATAACTCAGATGGGTGTGTCTGAAAGAGTGAGTGGCAGTGAATGCATATCAAACGTTGTGATTACCTTCCTGTGCACTCTCCTGGATTTTTATGTGTGCCTGCATAGCTGGGCCACACATATAGATTTCAGATATACAGTACTGTGCAAAAGTTTTAGAGAGGAGTGAAAAAAATGCTGGAAAGTAAAAATGCTTTCAAAAATAGAAGTGTTAATAGTTTATTTTTATCAATTAACAAAATGTGAAGTTAATTACAGTATATATTATTCTTTGCTTATATCATATTCTGCAGCACTTTATAGACATCATCACTGTCCCCTTTAGGGCTCACAATCTAAATCCCCTATCTATATGTCTTTGGAGTGTGAGAGTAAACCAGAGAACGCAGAGGAAACTCACAGAAACATGGGGAGAACATACAAACTCCTTGCAGATGTTGTCCTTGGTAGGATTTGAACCCAGGATCCCAGCGTTGCAAAGCAACAGTGTTAACCACTGAGCCACCGTGCTGCCCAGTGAAGTGAATGAACAAAAGAGAAATCTAAATCAAATCAATATTTGGTGTGACCATCCTCTGCTTTCATAATAGCATCAATTTTTCTAGGTATACGTATGCACAGTTTTTAAAGGAACTTGACAGGGAGGTTGCGCCGAACATCTTGGAGAACTAACCCCAGATCTTCTGTGGATGTAGTTTTATGCAGATCCTTCTGTCTTTCCATGTAATCACAGACAGACTTGATGATGTTAAGATCAGGGATCTGTGGGTCCATATCATCGCTTCAAGGTCTTCTTGATCTTTTTTATGCGGAAAATAGTTTTTATTGACACTAACTGCATGTTTGGGGTCGTCCTCTTGCAGATTAAGTTTAGAGTCAGACACCTCTTTGATGGTATTGCATGATGGATAAATATTTATTTTACTTTCTTAGGCCTCTTTCACATGTACGTGTCTTCGCCATAGCTCTTCCCGATGCCCTGGTACGTTGGCAATCGGGGTAATGGGGAATCAACCTGTGAAGTGTCCAAACACACAGCTGATATCAATCCTCCCTGGTGTTGGTAATGGAGAAGTGTCTATCAGACACCCCCATTACTAATCCAGCAATAAAAAGGAAAAACACACACAAAAAATACTTTTTAAAAAAACACTCCCTGACACTCTCCCTGGTTCATCACTTCATAAAAAAAAAAAATCCCACGTAGGTCCGACATAGTCCAGCGAATTGGATGTAGTCCAGCAAATGGAAACGTAAAAAGAACATATACACAAAACACAGAGAAATAAAACAAAGACACTTTCTCTCGGTCATCACTATAAAAAAAAAGATACCATGCAGGTCCAACGTAGTACACCGAATCCGACATAGTCCAAGTGAATTCAATAAATGCTCTATACAATGCCTATGGATCTTCATTCTGAGGCTCCATAGGCTTTGCCATCACCCACTTCCAGGTCGTGCAGCGCTGTGTGAGACCTGGCGATTCTGAACAGTGGTGATGTCAGTAATGTTACTATTATTCACAGTCGCCAGGTCACGCAGAGTGGTAGCATTACTGATGTCACCGTTTTTCCGACTCGCTGAATCTTATGCAGCGCTGGGACCAGAAAGTGGCTGTTGGCAAAACCTATGGAGCCTCAGAACGAGGCTCCATAGGCTTTGTATGGGGGATTCGATGAACTTTGCTGGATTCACTTGGAATACGTTGGACCAGTGTGGCAACTTTTTTTTTTTTATAATAAAGTGGTGAACCAGAGAAAGTATCAGGGAGTGTTCATTTAAATGAAGTACTTTTTGTGCTCTTTATTTCTATTACCGGGTTTGTGATGGGGGTGTCTAATAGACACCTCTCCATTGCTAACATCAGGGCTTGATGTCAGCTGTGTTTTTGGACAATTCCCAGCTGACATCAACCCAAAGCACCATTACCCCAATTACCACCACGCCAGGGCATTGGGAAGAGCCAAGTCGAAGCACTAGAATTGGAGCATCTGGTATTTTTAGGCTGAGAAGGGCCCAGTAACCAGGAACCTTCCCAGCCTGATAATATCAGCTCTCAGTTGTCTGCTTTACCTTTGCTGGTTACCAAAAATGTGGGAGGGCCCACATCATTTTTTCCATTCATTCATTGATTTATTTAATAGGTTAAAAGATGCACAGTAAGCTCCATTTGCAAGGCACAAATTATATATCTTGCAGATATCTATTTATCTATTATCTATCTACATATCTCTGTCTTTGCACATCTTTAACACCTAAACTTCTGTCATTTCTATTCTGCATACTATTCTGGTGCGTGTCACACAGATGTCACACACTTTTTTTAAGCGAACGTGTGAAGGAGGCTTTATATAGGGTTATTATATGCTGCAGACGAGGTTCTTTATGAGTATGCCACTGGCATGTGGGAGGAGACCAGAGTACCAGGAGCACACCGAAACTCCAATTGCATAGTGTCCTATGCAAACCAGCAGCGCTAACCACTGAGCCACCGTGCTGCCCCTATCTGCCTGTATTTCTTAGTGTTGAGGAAATTTCCTGATCGAATTCCCAACTCTACTTACTAAACTGCATCCCTAAACTTGCAAAGAACTTCCACCATACTTTAACCATATGTTATCATGTGCTTCGCTCTAGCCCTTTAGTAAACAAACTGCCTTCTGTTACACCAAAATATTTCAAAATCTAAATAAAAAGTCCAGGGCACATGCTGCCATTTTTCGGCACCCAAGTTCCTATGTTTTGATGCATAGTTGAGTCACACTGCTTTCCTTCCATGTCAAATGTTTTGCTTTTTGTCTGCAATTCTTCCATGAAAACCACTTCTAGCCAGACTTTTTGTAACAGTGTATGGGAGTCACTACAGTAGTTGTTGCCAGCTCCAAGGTGATGGAACTGATGGATATCTTATGATATCGATCGGAAGCATGATGTCTTTCATGTGCTGCATTAAGTTTCCTTGGCCGACCACTGCATCTACGGTCCTCAATGCTGCCCATTTTTCAGAGCTTCTTAAAAAAAAGCTTGAAAACCAGATTTTGAAACCTCAGACTCCATTGAGATCTTTGCGGTGACCTTGCTGATGCAGTATAATTGCCTTATGTGTTGTTGCTGTGCCTAGCTTTGCCATGGTGTATAACCTGTGACATGAAACTGTCGGCAGTAGCAGAATTCAGCTGTTCCTAGCTTGGTTTGAAGCCTCCTACACAGCTGTTTCTGTTTCCCTTAATTACTGTGTTTCAGCTACCGCACATATGAAATTGATGATCATTATCACCGGTTTGGTATAACTCATTACCCACACACACACCTGACTATAATCCTACAAAATCCCTGACTTTGTTCAAGTGTACCCAGAAAAACTGATGCTGTCTTGAAGGCGAAGTGTGGTCCCATCAAATATTGATTGGATTTAGATTTCTCTTATGTTCTTTCACTTTTCATCTTGATAATAGCTAAAAATATCCTTTGAACTATTTTTTAAAGCATTATTACTTGCAGCATTTAATACAAACGTAAGCCATGCACTACATGTGTCTTCAATGTTATATGCGTGTTCTTTTTTGCAGGGAGGAGTGTGAGATTGATGTAAATGAGTGTGACAGTAATCCATGCCACCATGCTGGTACCTGTGTAGACCAACCCAATGGCTATATCTGTCACTGTCCTCATGGCTGGGTAGGAGCCAGCTGTGAGATCCGTAAGTATGAAGTCTTTAAGGTCAAGTAATTGGTCACAACTAGTGATGAGCGAGTATACTCGTTGCTCGGGTTTCCCCGAGCACGCTCGGGTGGTCTCCAAGTATCTGGAAGTGCTCGGAGATTTAGTTTCTGTTGCGGTAGCTGCATGATTTGTGGCTATTTGACAGCCTGAATACATGTGGGAATTCCCTAACAAATAGGCAATCCCCACATGTATTCAAGCTGTCCAGCAGCCATAAATCAAGCAGCTGCGGCAACAGAAAGTAAATCTCCGAGCAATTCCAAATACTCAGAGACCACCCGAGCGTGCTCGGGAAAACCCGAGCAACGAGCATACTCGCTCATCACTAGTCACAGCCTTTGCTATAGCTGTAAAAACAATGACACATTAAAAACATGGGAACCGGTTAATGGGTTTTGCAGAAATGTTCAAAATTTGTCAGGGTGAAGGGATCATTCTAAGATAAGTGTTACCACCACAATTCCCACTGCTCCAGTGCCATTGATTGGCTGTAGTGGTCAGGAGACTGATAATCTCATTGAAAGTAATGACATCTCATCCATCAGTCATCTGAACCTGCAGCCAATCAGTGGTCACATGACTGTTGGACGGGACATCATTACTTCTAGTCCCATTGGAGATCACTGGGATTGAAGTGGTAAGTACTGCTATGTTCATTACTTTATAATAAGCTCTTTTCCCTGGCATGTTTTTAAAAATGTTAAAAATTCACACCCACATCCACTTAAAAAATCTATATGAACATTCCCCAATACTTTAAAACAACGCATAAAACAACATATCACAATGTAATGAATTCGTATCTGTTATTTCTTGATCACAGACCTACAGTGGAAAGCTGGCCATATGGCAGAGAGTCTGACAAACATGCCTCGCCATTCCCTGTACATCATCATAGGGGCCCTGTGCGTGGCCTTCGTTCTGATGTTGATCATACTGATTGTGGGCATCTGTAGAATTAGCCGAATCGAGTACCAAGGATCAGCTCGACCCGCCTATGAGGAGTTCTACAACTGCAGGAGCATTGACAGTGAATTCAGCAGTGCCATTGCATCAATTCGGCATGCACGGTGAGGAAGAGGAGCTGGATGTTGGCTGATATTCGTGTTTATATGTATTGTAGTCAGCATGCCACTGCTAGATACTGAAGCAATGAAATCCTGTCTGGGGTCTTAAGACTGTATGTAGCCGGACAAGCTGGAGGTCAGAGGTTAATGGGGAAGGTCAGGGGTTAATGGGGAAGGTCAGAGTTCACAATGAGGGGTCACAAGAGTTGTAAACAGATAAATTACTGAACGCTGAAGTTATAATATGCAAATTGCCTCTTCAAACACAAAGAGGACTTGTACTCTATAGCGCCACCTATTGGAAGTAGCGATCCTACAAGTCACGCTGAAGGAAAGATGTGTATCTTTGTACCGTGTTAGCCAGTAGATAGAACAATATTCAGAATTGAGAGTCCTCAGTGGTTGATACCGTTTAATGGCCGTTTTTCTAACTGAAAAGATGGTAACAAATTACAAGCTTTCGAGACTACTCAGGACTCTTCACTCTTTCATTATTCCTGTGTTGTGTATAAATATGTGATTCTTCAGATTTTGTATTAGTCGATGCCTGATGAAGAGACCTGAGTAGTCTCGAAAGCTTGCAATTTGTTACCATCTTTTCAGTTAGCCATTAAAAGGTATCAACCACTGAGGACTCTCAATTCTGAACGAGGGCGTACACTGAATACACTGAATAGTGCCAGCACAGGAAACACTGGTGAAACAGGAAAAAAAGGCTATTGTAATATGAGAGAGAAACGAAAAAGGGTCCAGGTTCTTTTGAGAAGCTTAGGAAAATAAAAAGAATAAAGTGACTGTAACTTTCTAAATTCAGCACAACTTGACACAATATTGACATATACTGGACCAAAATCTGGTAGCAGATATCCTGATTCAGTAGCAAATTGATGTATTTGGCTGATTAAGATAAAGAAGAAAAAGTTTTTGTCTATACACAGCAAAGCTTCACATATTAACATACAGAGAAATCGGAAAGCACTGTGGCAAAAAGAATGTCTTTGTGCGCACTCCACCAATTATTCTGAGCCTTTAAAGTAAATTTTTGCAATTCTTCAGTTTTATTTTTTATTTATTTATTTTACTCATTTACATAGCGCCATTAATTCCACAGCGCTTTACAGACATTATCGGCACTGTCCCCGATGGGGCTCACAATCTAGATTCCCTATCAGTATGTCTTTGGAGTGTACAGTCATGGCCAAAAGTTTTGAGAATGACACAAATATTAATTTTTACAAAGTCTACTGCTTCACTTTTTCTAATGGCAATTTGCATATACTCCAGAATGTTATAAAGAGTGATCAGCTTAACAGCAATTACTTGCAAAGTCAATATTTGGCTAGAAAATGAACTTTATCCCCCAAAACACATTTCAACATCATTGCAGCCCTGCCTTAAAGGGACCAGCTAACCTCTTTTCAGTGATTGCTCCATTAACACAGGTGTGGGTGTTGATGAGGACATGGCTGGAGATCAATCTGTCATGATTAAGTAAGAATGACACCACTGTACACTTTAAAGGAGGCTGGTGCTTGGCATCATTGTTTCTCCTCTGTTAACCATGGTTATCTCTAAAGAAACACGTGCAGTCATCATTGCAATGCACAAAAATGGCCTAACAGGGAAGAGTATTGCAGCTAGAAAGATTGCACCTCAGTCAACAATCTATCGCATCATCAAGAACTTCAAGGAGAGAGGTTCCATTGTTGCCAAAAAGGCTTCAGGGCGCCCAAGAAAGACCAGCAAGCGCCGAGACCATCTCTTAAAAGTGTTTCAGCTGCGGGATCGGGCTACCAGCAGTGCAGAGCTTGCTCAGTAATGGCAGCAGGCAGGTGTGAGTGCATCTGCACGCACTGTGAGGCGGAGACTCTTGGAGCAAGGTCTCAAGGAGGGCAGCAAAGAAGCCACTTCTCTCCAGAAAAAACATCATGGACAGACTGATATTCTGCAAAAGGTACAGGCAGTGGACTGCTGAGGACTGGGGTAAAGTTATTTTCTCTGATGAATCCCCTTTTCGATTGTTTGGGACATCAGGAAAACGCCTCATTCGGAGAAGACAAGGTGAGCGCTACCACAGTCTCATGCCAACTGTTAAGCATCCTGAAACCATTCATGTGTGGGGTTGCTTCTCAGCCAAGGGAATCGGCTCTCTCACAGTCTTGCCTAAAAACACAGCCATGAATAAAGAATGGTACCAGAATGTCCTCCAAGAGCAACTTCTCCCAACCCTCCAAGAGCAGTCCGGCGATCAACAATGCCTTTTCCAGCATGATGGAGCACCTTGCCATAAAGCAAAGGTGATAACTAAATGGCTCAGGGAACAAAACATAGAGATTTTGGGTCCATGGCCTGGAAACTCCCCAGATCTTAATCCCATTGAGAACTTGTGGTCAATCATCAAGAGATGGGTGGACAAACAAAAACCTAAAAATTCTGACAAAATGAAAGCATTGATTGTGCAAGAATGGACTGCTATCAGTCAGGATTTGGTCCAGAAGTTGATTGAGAGCATGCCAGGGAGAATTGCAGAGGTCCTGAAGAAGAAGGGTCAACACTGCAAATATTGACTTGCTGCATTAACTCATTCTAACTGTCAATATAAGCTTTTGTTACTCATATATTTGCAATTATTATATTTCTGTTTGTGATAAAAACATCTGTCAAACACATATAAAAACCAGAGGGCAGCAGATCATGTGAAAATATAATATTTGTGTCATTCTCAAAACTTTTGGCCATGACTGTAGGAGGAAACCGGAGAATCCAGAGGAAACCCACACAAACACGGGGAGAACACACAGTTTTGATTACATTCCCAATCTGTTTTTCTAACAGGATAAATGATATAATTCCATCAGTGTGGAGCCACCTGGGGGCGTTAATGAATATGGATCTGTACAGATAGCTCAACTCAGTGAGCTCTGTATCAATCTGTATGCAGTGAGCTCTCCTTAGTGGTGGCAGTGGTATCATGGCAGGGGAAGAAGGCAATGTAATGCCCGGCCCCCTATCCCATAAGTCATATAGTAGTTGCACAGCATCTTTGACAGGTAAACAACTCACATCACCCATTAGGTTCACTGGTGTTTTTTTCAACCAAATCACTATGTATGAGTTTTATTGAATTTCAAGCTCCTCCTTTGCACCATATATCTAGTATTTCTCTTCCAAATGTGTCTAGTGACATTAATGGCTTGCAGTAAAAAAGCAGAGTGGACTGACAGCACTAACTGCATTGGGGCGCTCTTCTCACAGCCAAGGAACCTTCTTGGACACGTAATCAATTGAAATAGAAGAAACAGCGCTCCATCCAGGTGAAATAATTTTCAAAAAGCTTTAATCCGCCATATAAATGCGACGTTTCGACCCATAACAGGTCTTGAAAAAGACCTGTTATGGGTCGAAACGTCGCATTTATATGGCGGATTAAAGCTTTTTGAAAATTATTTCACCTGGATGGAGCGCTGTTTCTTCTATTTCAATTAATGGCTTGCAGTGTCCAACTTCACTGTCATACATTCGTAGCATCGGTCTTCAATTTTAGTCACTGCAGGAAAAAGGCACAACAACTTCTGCGGCTAGGCAGTACCGGTAGGGTCCTTGCTGTTGCCTGGTGTTTGAATGGACTAGATATCCTTCTGGACCATGGTATCATAGGTCTGTAATATAAAACTTTGTGTTTTTATTCTTATATATCTATCACCTGCATCAGATCTCTTTGGTATAGTTTTATATATATTTAATAAACATTATTAACATTTTTTTAAGGGAATACGTTTCACTTTAATAATATCCCTTTAAGCCTTAAAGTGCTTCTTTAAGAGCTCCATGCTGTAGCTCGAAAAACACCTAAGAAGGGTATGCTGTCTGTGTTTTTTGTACAATACCACATTGTATGGAACGTGAATGATACTGTATCTTAAGATATCATTCACGTTCCATACAATGAGGTATCTTACAAAAAGCACAGACAGCATACCCTTATGTCTTTCAAGCAACAGCATGGAGTTTTTAAAGAAGCACTCCTCCCATCAAAATTTTTTATCCTCTTAATATATTTCAATCATCATATTATATAGCACTGTGTACTTACAATTGCTCATTTTTCCCTTCTACCCAGCTAAGTTTTCTGTTTACACTAGGTCTATGACATCATATGATTATAAACGGACTAGCTGAATCTTTCTATGTAGAAACAGGGATCAATTTTCCCTGTATGTCATAAGTCACTGCAAAGGGAGAGGGAGGAGGGAACAGCTGAGTCAGGAGTTGAATGTTAAATGCAGGAACAAGAGACTTCCTGTCTACATAGAGCAGAGAAAATGAAAGAATTAAGTAGAAAGGCAAAATCGGCAATTGTAAGTACAAAGTGCTATGTAATATGATGACTGCAGTATATTAGGAGTATATTAGGAAGATAAAATCTTTGATGCGAGTGCTTCTTCAATCACAGACTTTGAGGTTGATTCACTAAAGGAAATCTGTCAGTAGGATCCACCCTTCTAAGCCGTCTATATGGTCATGCAGGTCATATAAAGGTTAATAAAATGATACCTTGATATATGCAATCTGATGTCATATTCCAGAGAAATCCATGTTTTTCTTATATGTAAATGAGCTGTTAAGATCTATGGGCCGGACACTGATCACCCTGTGGCTCTGCCTCCGGAGATTATTATAAATGAAAGGAACCAGTGTGAGATATGTACAATAGGGGCACAGATTGTCAGTCATTACATGTCTCACACTGGTAACGTCCCCTATCATTTATAATAATCTCTTGACGAAGGGTATCCGTGACTCATGTGAGCTTCTTCTTTTAATAATACCCAATAGACCTCTGCCCAACTAACTGACAGCCCCGACCCGACATCTAAATCCCAATCCCAATAAGAGACACAGCCGTGAGTTGGATTAATTGGCCACAGCAGCCATTTATTAACATTAATATACAACAATATAAACATTTCCCAACCCATGGAGGGGGAAGGTCCTCGAAGCCCGAACCCTGTAACCGTAAATGACCACATATACAGCTTATTTGGCCCCCGGGCTAAGTCTTACCCCTAGCCGCTAGGCACCAGCTCGGGGATAGTTAACGATCAGCCTGACCAAAAACCAAAACCCGTTAAAGGGGCCCGCCAAAATAACCCTTCCACGGGGTTAACAATACCCAGTTCACCAGAATTCACCAAGGGGAGTCCAGGACCTCTTGAGATCCGCTCCCCCCCACCAATCCGCCATTTTCCACTTCCACCAACTTCGAGGATCTCACAAATGGTCTGACCCCTCAAGCATTTGTGTCCCTCCAAACATTCAAGGCCGTTTTGATGCCCTCCTGTATGGCCAGGCACAAGTCCATGCCAACTGTGTTCAAATGAACCCCGTCATTCCTCCAAAAACCTCCCTCACCCGACTCCAAATCCGCGTGCTTGACCACCACCGCCCCATTCCTGGCCATGAACCTCGAGACGGTCTTGTTCAGCTTGATGCTTGCCTTATTCACCCCGCTCACTGACCGCGCTCCCTTCCAAACTTTACGAAAAACCACATCCGACCAGACGACTGTAACCCTCGGGAACGAACACCACAACCGTAGCATGTCAAATTTTATGTCCTTTATCAATTCCCTGCACGGTCTCTTCTCCAAGTCATTCCCCCCGGTCTAAACGCACGAAGCGATGAAACTCCGGCAAAAACTGCCCTCATGTCATCCTCCTTTTCCCAATCCACCGCAATGTCACTGAATCCCGCTGGAAACCTAACTGCCTCCCTTCCGGCCGAACCGCTGCCCTCAGTGATGCCCACAAAACGAATGAGTATCCCATAATCTACACCATCCGTTGAAAGATTTCTGAAACAAAAGAAAATAACAACAACATTTCGGGATTAAGTAATGACCGACGTTGACAGACTTAAATCAAATTTGGTCGAACGTATGACCGAAACCTATCTGATTCCCAATGCCCTATCCTTTTAACCATCTCTTCCCCTAAATCCAACCTGGCCGCCTCCGTTGCGGCCCCAATGCGGAAAGAATGACCGTTGAAATTCTTGCCGGGAATGCCCCCAGACTCCAAACAGCGCCTGAAAACCATAATGAATTGAAAACGTGACAGGAAAGAGCCATCAGCGTGTACCAACAATGGTTCTCCCAAAGCGCCCCCTCTTGCCATAAAGTTACCTAATGAAAACACTGGACACACTGGCTAGCCTTGAACTCGATACAGCACCACTTTGCATCCCCTACCAGTCACGTCAGTCTTGGAAGAGCGTATAAACACCACAACCCTATCCCCCGATATGTCCACATCCTCACGCAGCAGACCTCCTCTTTTACACCTAGAAGGGCTAACCACCTCCCCCAAACGGAATGCCCCAAAAAACGCCAAGGCAAAGGCTGCCCTGAACAAATCAACCTCCCAGTCAGAAGAACATACCTTTTGTAACTGTTTCTCTATGGCCAATAATACCTCATAGTAGACCAGCCTCCTGCCATCCTTTGACTTCCACCCTTTTTTCCAACCCCTAACCGCCTGTCAAACCAAAAAAGACTTTGTCACGTCCCCTATTCCCCTCAGCTTAAAACCGAAAGATAGCCCCGCTAAAAAACTTACCGACTTTTGCTACTGACCAACCCGCTTCCCAGTAATGGCCTAGAAATAACAACAGCCCATTCTCATCACTCAAACCCTCTTCACACAACGCCTTCCAACCCTGCCATACCGACCAAGCCTGGTCGTACTGCTTCCAAGACCTATCTGATAAAGACTTATCGAATAGCTCCTTTACGGCCCAAAGGGCAGGTTCCATAACACCGCTGGAAAATCCAGGCCCGCTGAAGCTGCGTGACGATCTGGCTCCCAGAATTGATCCCACTGTGAATGAAAAAGAGC
Source organism: Oophaga sylvatica (assembly GCA_033576555.1). Classification (NCBI taxonomy): domain Eukaryota; kingdom Metazoa; phylum Chordata; class Amphibia; order Anura; family Dendrobatidae; genus Oophaga; species Oophaga sylvatica. The sequence goes on from JARQOD010000005.1 coordinate 80,682,933, forward strand.
GTCAACGACAGGATTAGTGACACCTGAGCCTGCCTTAGAAACTATCCATAAGTTGAACTTTAAGTCCAGAAAAACTAAATGCTGCAGTATTTTTACCACTTCTGATGTTGCGGCGGACAATGTATTTATAGCTGTCACTACCCCATTGTGATCACAGTAAAAACAAATTTTTCTATTCTGCACTGCTCCGCCCCACATTGATAATGCAGCAACCCTTATGAACAACTGATTCGTTACCAAACCCTGTTCGAACCATGCATTAGGCAATTTTGCCATCAGCCACTGTCCTTGAAAACACAAACCAAAACCGACATGTTCGATCACCTGAAATGCAAAACTCAGCGCCTCTGCGCTTTCTTCTAGCCTAATCCAAATTGATCTGCCATTGTACTCCTCTAAGAACAAGGCCCAAATCTTCAAATCCTGTTTTAATTCACTTTTTAACCTGATGAAATGCGAAGGGGATTTTACCCCGCTGTTGCCAAAGATAACCGACGACAAAAGGCACGACCCATTGGCATAATCCTACAGGCAAAATTCAGTTTTCCCAACAGCGATTGTAAATCGCGCAACGTTATTTTATTTAAACTACACGCTTTCGGACCTCCTCCCGTAGGGCAATTACTTTGTCATCGGGCAATCTACACTCCATGGCCATAGAATCGATCTCTATACCAAGAAACATCAATGAAATTACAGGCCCAACCGTCTTATCCGCAGCCAGTGGGACACCAAATCTCTTTGCCATTCTCTCCATAGTCCTCAATAAAATAGAACAATCTGCAGTTTGTGCCGGGCCTATAAACAAAAAATCATCTAAATAGTGAATGCACGAACTCAAACCTGCAACATTCTTAACGACCCACTCCAAAAATGTACTGAAAGTCTCGAAGTAGGCACATGATAAGGAACAACCCATTGGGAAACAATGGTCAATGAAAAAAACCCCGTCCCAAAAACAGCCTAAAAGATGCATACTCTCCGGATGCACTGGCAATAAACGAAAAGCAGCTTCTATGTCAGTCTTAGCAAGCAATGAACCTTTGCCACATACCCGCACCCAATCTATCGCTGCATCAAACGATGTGTATGAAACGAAACAAAGTTGTGGATCGATTCTGTGTAGCCCAGCTGCGCTCTGGAGCCACATGTTACCCTGGAGGATGCATGAAAGGTAAACCACAAATCACCTGATATTCATTCACACTTCACATTTCCCTGGTGCTACCAGAGGGAGCCCTTGGAGAGTACGCAGGTATATAAGGGTGTGGAGAGCTTAGCAGTTAGAGTAGTCTATCTCAGATTCTGATCTTGTCAGACAGATGGTGAGACGGACAAGCTAGTTACCTCAGACGAGCTGAGAGGGAAAGACTAGCTAAAGAGAGACTTATTTGAAAGCCTGAAGACTTCAGCATACACTCAGCTTACATCGTGGAGTCCAGAAATAGTGGGACGGATCGCCACTTAGTCTGGTCAAAGTTGAGTCTACTGAGATACCTTCAGTGAGCGTTTCATTAAGTAAGCGTGCCGACGCTTGAAGAGCGGTGAAGACAAAGAAAGCTAACATCTACTGCTGGTTGTGCTTATGTTAAAGGTGTGAGTAGGACGACAGGCAAGTGGAAAAAGAGAAAGAGAGAGTGACAGAGGTCGACAGCATTGATAGCTTACCTCCACTCTGCACTACCGGACACCGGGTCCGAGCTTGCTAGCTTCTTCAGGACTAGTAAGAGAAAACGGAGATCCTGCTGGATTCCAAATCGCAGGGGCCCAACAGTGCTGATACGTAACCGGGGTCAGGAAGAACAAGAGTCTAGCAGGGCCCTGCACATAGAGACTTAGTTCTGTCCAAAAGAAGGCTCCATCACAAGGTCAGCCGGGCGTAGCAAAGAGAACGGAGTTAGACTTAGTTTTATGCAAGTCAGAAACTCACACATATAAAGAAGTAAGGAGGCCCTACACCTACTCAGTGGATACTGGACATGCATCCTCCACCCTGACAGCTTCCCGGTCGTGCCTGCAACTTCACCATCAGTAAAGGTACAGAAAGAGACTGTCTTGTGTGTGTCTGGATTATTGCTCCTGCACTCTTACCCATATACCCTGAGGGATCAGTCTTGCCTGTGGGAGACTTAACATCTTGCTGCCCCAAAACCCTCAGAGGATCTACCCTGCAGCGCTGGTCACCCTGACCAGGAACCACTGGTGGCGTCACGAACATTTCTATCATCCCCTGTAAATATTCCCTTTTTAGTGAGCGCCCAGGGCAACGGACCGAGCTGCGCTACCCGTGACATCCCCAGTGAAGTAATCGGGCTCGGTGCCGAGTACCCCATAAGCCCTGGCTGTGCGACTCAATTCCGTCATTCACCGACGACCCCTTTGGACAAGGACAAGTGATGAATTAGCCGAAATTTGTTGGGCTCCTTTTTGGGGACCACTCCCAGCGGGGACACCCTGAGAGCCCTGAGTGGGATCTCCGCGAAAGGGCCCACCATCCTGCCCAAATCCATTTCTTTCCGCAACTTTTCCGCCACAACATCTGGAAACTGGTACGCTGACTTTAAGTTCTTTTTAGAGCACTGCACCTCCTGCTCAACAAAAGGGATCTTAAAACCGCTTTCAAAACCTTCTTTCAATAAAACCGCCGTATCTTTGTCTGGATATCTACTTAGATATCCCAGCATCTCACCTAGACGCACTAGCGTCACCCCTTTTGTCAACTGCAGCCGCGCCCTTCTGTCTGCCTCCTCTGAGACATTTTGAAGCCCTGTGTGTGCCCCCACAAGCGGAGCATTCATGCTTAAATTTGCACTTACTCCCGAATCTGCAAGCGCCTTCATTGAAGGAAAAACACAGTCCCTTCTGCAATGCCACCGAGTGAGCCGACTGTCCTGAACCCCCGCTGCCGCTAAGAAAGGATTGCCCACCCTGGCTAGCCCTAGGCGGAACCATCACCCTCATCCAAAGAGCTATATCCTTGTGCTCCCACCGAATGCTGGGACGCACAGCTTTACGGTGTCTAAATTGTTCATCATATCTAAGCCAGCCCTGACCGCCGTAAGCCCGATATGCTTCACCAACCGCATCCATATAACAAAACAGGCCCGAACAGTTTTCGGGCGCCTTTTCACCAATCACACTTGCCAAAATGGCAAATGCCTGAAGCCAATTCGAGAAAGTCCTAGGGATGAGACGATACCTCCATCTCTCCTCATCCTCTTTTCGCGACTCATCTTTCCTCACCCTATCTAGATTAAAGCGCTCTAACGGTAACAGCGAAAATATATCAACGTATTCCCCCTTCCATATCCTGTCCCTAACCTCCTGTTTAAGATGAGACCCCAACGGGCCCTCGAAGCACACATACACATCACCCCTAGCAGTATCGTCTAGCCGAATCGCCTCATCCTTCTCAGTCTCAGGCCCGGCCACAACGCTTGGCGATGCGCATTCCGCTACAGCCGCTACTGCGCTCCCATCAACCCCAGCCGCACCCGCCGATGCCGTCGCCACGCCTGTCCCTTGGCTGGAATCCGTTAGGACCCCCCCAGAACCAGTTTAACTCCCGATACCCGTATACTGCCCGACATTACCTACCCATGCTGTAGACGGCGATGCCCCACTTTGCAGCCCCCATACCCTGGCTAAATCATTTATAGCGTGAAGAAACAACCCAATACCCCCGCTAACTCCCCCAGATACCAACTCCCTAACCCCATATTGCGGAGAAAGTGAGCGAGGTACAGAAGGAAAAACGTGAACGCTCTCACCTGGCTGCCTGGGTGCTGTGTCCCCAGCAGCCGAAGATCTGGAGTCCTGACGGGAAGGTCTTGAATCTCTGACGTATTGCTCCTCGGATCTCCCTGTGTTGCAGGCTGCCAGCCCTCGGCGCGGACTGCGCTGGCTACCTGAACAGGGACCCAGGGAGCTGGTGATGATCTGCTGTTCGATGCTGACTCCTGCTGCCAGCCTCCACCTCCGACACTCGCTGCCTGGGGGCTAAACACATGCACGTTGACCGAGGCAGCCGACTGCTGCCCGCTTCCCCCATCCCACGATGATGCAGGCCCACCCCTGGAGCTGAGCACATTGTGCCCAGCCACCTCCTGCGCCTCTGGCAGCGACGCGCTGGAGACTGAGCCAGCCGACCGCTGCTCGCACTGCTCCTGACGCTGAGGGGCCGAACGGCACGACCCCCGCCTCCTGGCTTCCCTCGTCCTACTCCGACGAGCAGGCACCTGCACTGCACAGGCGCCCACCGCTCCTGATCCGGGCATGCTCCGTTGGTGTGTCTGTGAAGAGAGGGAGGACGACCCCTCCCGCTGCTGCAGGCCCGGCCGACGTGGAGGATTCCTCCCAGCTGCAGCGCGAGATGCCGCCGGCCTGCGGTCACCGCCCGAAGCTGGAGGGTCCCTGGTGGGGCTCCTCATACGGCGTCGGGCCCAGGGGGGACCTCCGCACTTAGGCGCTCAGGAGGCCTGGACCTCCTCGCTCGGCGTCCTGCTGGAGGAGCGATGGAGACTCCTGCCACTACCCCCTGCAGCAGGCCTTGGACAGAAGCCTGCAGCCAGTCGGTGCCCTGCGATCCTGCCGCATCCCTCAGCTGCTGGATAAGAGCCTCGACATTCATCACGGTGCAGGTACACAGCTTATTTGGTGGCCAGTGTGTACCTAAAATGGTGCTAAATCAATATGGCCACCCCCCTTTTATATGGCCAAACCCCTTCCTACACGTCTCACCAACTCCTCCCCTACATCACCCACTGAAATTAACCCCTCGTGTACCCCTCCTTAATTGCCCTGTCAACTCCCTTTTTCCCACGTCGCCTTGTCATGGCGGCCTCCCTTAAGGGCCGATGGCCCAGTACGGCCTTTCTGGAGGCAGATTCTCAGGGAGATCTATGTTCAGCCCATAGATCTTAACCGGTTCATTTACATAATAAGAAAAATGTGGATTTACCCTGGAATAAGACATCACATTGCAGATATCAAGGAATCATGTTATTCAGCTTCCTATGACCTGCATGCCCATATAGATGGCTTAGGAGGGTGATCCTACTGACAGATTCCCTGTAACACTGATTTTCAATATCAGGCATTGTCTCCTAATTTTCTTCTATAACCTATTAATAATCCTGTTTTTCCTTTCAGATTCGGGAAAAAGTCACGCCCGGCCATGTACGATGCAACTCCAGTAACATACGAAGATTACAGCCCCGACGACAAACCTCTTGTGACGCTGATTAAGACAAAGGATTTGTAGTCTGCCCCCTGCTCTTGTTAACGTAGATTTCAGAAGAGCCGTTCAATCATCTTTTAAAGGATGAATTACTAAACTGACTAATTATTTTTAAGAAAAATGAATCTGAGACCTGATTCTCTGTTGCGGGATTCATTCATTCCATGCATTCTTTGGGGCATAGGTCAAAACAGCTGTGAACTAACCCGTTTTCTGCAAGAGGGGCCCTTCCGGCTTCCCTGGCAATGAACGGGTTAAACCTACACTGAAGGTTTAATCTTCAAAAAAATGAAAAATCCTTGCAAAATCCTACTTGTGTTAGCAATGTTACAGTCTGAACAGTATGCAGGCATTACCCGTAGAGTTAGGAGACGTATATAACGCATAATTTATCCGTTGATAGCCATATAGAGAGTCTAAAATGTTTGTGTTGTGAATCGAAGTAATTAAAACCCAGTTGTAAAACTTTCTATCCAGAACTAACTAGACATGTTCTCTGTTTTTTTTATTTTTTTTATTTTTTTTTATGATTATTATTTCATGCTTTTTCTTTTCCTGCATGGTTTGCTAGCAATAACCCTGCCTTGTTTCTTTTTAGAACTGCTCTTGAGTCAATGTCGAGGTCCATTCAACTGTTGTGTTGGTAAAACAAGCTCTTGTACAGATGATAAGAAGCAGATTAGATCTAGGCCGAGCTCTTATTTTTCTCAGACACAGCCAGGTTTTTCTATATTGTGAGTACGGCTTCCTATTCTAGACATTGCTGATTTACTTCAGGAGAATCTGCTTCTTAGCTCGTGGATTGCATTGTGCTGTATAATTCATATGTGATCAGCGATTATTTTCTTTATTATAGACTTTTTCAGCTTTGTTCTTGGAAACTTCAAGTATTCAGAATAAATGTTATGAAATGACTTTGTTGTCTTTTTTATGGTGTGACTACCAATACAGACATTTACCCATAAAGTGTGTTTGTGGAGGGAAGTAGCATATGTGTAGCGATATAATATTAGGGATAATGGCATAAAATATATTAAGAGGCAGAGTGATAGCTAGGCTCTCATACACATTAATGCGAATCTGTCAACAGGTTTTTACTATTTAATACGAGAACAGCATAATATAGAGTGACTACTAGACCACATGTCTACTCGCAGTGTACACAGTAAGCTGTCAATCAGGGGTGTGGGTGGGGTGTAGGCTCCACATATGCACACAGTGAACAGGAACTTCCTGGTTCTTTTTTTTTTTAAGCATTGCTTTACTGGCAATATAACCAGGGCTGGTGTTAGGGGCAGGCAGCCACATAGGGCCCCCGCTCCTCTAGGGACCCCCAGCCAGTGGCATTCCGCTAATAGCAGCACACCACGCGGCAGCTATGGGGCCCCTGAGTAAGTGGGGCCCAGCGATTCCCTTCACCGCATCGCGCATTCAACTTATTGGCATCATAGATGCCGATACAGTTGAAAGCATTGATGGAGGAAAGAGTGTCATGTGACACTCCCTCTCCCATCACTCCTCCTCTGCCTATGACTCAGCGTGTGCCAGCAGGGGAGCTGATGAGCCGCTCTGCAGAAGTCAGGGCACACAATGAGGGAACGAGAAGGAGAAGTAAATAATGTGTGTGTGTCTGTTGCACGATACTGTGTGAGGGACTGCACTATAATGTATTGTGTGTAGGGGCTGCATTATACTGTGTATGGGGGCTGCACTATACTGTGTATTTGGGGGGCTGCATTATACTATGTGTATGGGGGCTGCATTATACTGTGTGTGTGTGGGGGCTGCATTATACTGTGTGTGTGGGTGCTGCATTATACTGTGTATGTGGGGGCTGCATTGTACTGTGTGTGGGGGCTGCAATATACTGTGTGGGGGCTGCACTATGTATGTGGGGGGACTGCACTATACTGTGTGTGGGGAGCTGCATTATACTGTGTATGTGTGAGGGCTGCACTATACTGTGTATGTGTGGAGGCTGCACTATACTGTGTGTGGGGGGCTGCATTATACTCTGTGGAGGGGGGTGCATTATACTGTGTGTGTGGGGGACTGCATTATACTCAGGGGGCTACATTATACTCTGAGGGGGCTGCTTTTTAAAAAAAATTCCCATGCCCAAGAAATCCCATGCCCACTATGCGTGTACAGACACCCATGGCTCACCCGCCAGGTCTATCTTGTGGAGACGCGAGCCTCCGCAAGATAAATTTCATTGTACAATGTATTGGACGCGGTGAAAACGCATGGTTCAATGAACACATGCGGATTCACCTGCATTAAATAGTCGGCAGCGGACATGTGCTGCGTCCAAAGCACTGCCAATTACTGAACGTGTGCTGCTATCCTAAGGAGGCCGGGAAACAAGCATCAAACGACTTCATTATGAACTTTTTTGAATTGACCAAATGGCTGCAATGAAACAAAGAGTGAAAAATTTAACCCCTCTCTGACATTAGACGTACTATCCCGTCCATAAAACCCGTGCCATTCTGACCATGGACGGGATAGTACGTCATAGGCGATTAGCTGCGCTCCCTCCGGGAGCGCAGCTAATCGCCGCCGGGTGTCAGCTGATTATCACAGCTGACACCCGTGACTGTGTGTCAGGAGCGGTCACGGACCGCTCCCGGCACATTAACCCCTTGCACACCGCGATCAAACATGATCGCGGTGTACTGGGGGCACAGGGGAGGATCGCGCAGGGTGGGGGCTCCCTGCGCGCCCCCCTGAGACCCTCAGAGCAGCGCGATGTGATCGCGCTGCTCTGAGGGCTTCCTCCCTCCCAGGACCCGGATCCAAGATGGCGCTGGGGTCCTGGAGGGAGGCGGCTTCCTCAGTGCCTGCCGAGAGCAGGCATGAGGAAGCGTCCTGCACTGCCTGTCACATCGCTGGTGTGACAGAGTGCTGTGCACACTGTCACACCAGCGATCTGATGAAATACAGTGATGTCCCACCCTGGGACAAAGTAAAAAAGTAAAAAAAAGTAAAAATAAACATGTGTAAAAAAAAAATCCAAAAAAAAAAAAAAAATATTCCCCAATAAATTCATTACTTATTGTAAATAAAAAAAATAAAACAATAAAAGTACACATATTTGGTATCGCCGCGTCCGTAACGACCTCCCCTATTAAACTGTCCCACTAGTTAACCCCTTTTGTGAACCCCTTAAAAAATAAAAAATAAAAACGAAGCAAAAAATCAGTGCTTTATCATCATACCGCTGAACAAAAAGTGGAATAACACGCGATCAAAAAGACGGATATAAATAAACATGGTACCGCTGAAAACGTCATCTTGTCCCGCAAAAAACAAGCCGTCACACAGCATCATCAGCAAAAAAAAAAAAGTTATAGCTCGCAGAATAAAGCGATGCAAAAATAATTATTTTTTATATAAAATTGTTTTTATTCTATAAAAGCGCCAAAACATAAAAAAATGATATAAATGAGGTATCGCCGTAATCGTACTGACCCGAAGAATAAAACTGCTTTATCGATTTTACCACACGCGGAACAATAAAAATGCCTCACCCAAAAGATATTCATGAATTGCTGATTTTTGTTCATTCTAACCTCCCAAAAATCGAAATAAAAAGCGATCAAAAAATGTCACGTGCTCAAAAATGGTACCAATAAAAGCGTCACCTCGTCCCGCAAAAATTAAGACCTCACATGACATTGTGGGCCAAAATATGCAAAAATTATAGCTCTCAAAATGTGGCGATGCAAAAAACTACTTTTTGCAATAAAAAGCGTCTTTTAGCGTGACAGCTGCCAATCATAAAAACCGCTATAAATAGTAAATCAAACCCCCTTTATCACCCCCTTAGTAAGGGAAAAATAATAAAATTAAAAAAATGTATTTATTTCCATTTTCCCATTAGGGTTAGGGTTAGGGTTTCGGCTAAAGTTAGGGTTAGGGTTGGCGCTAAAGTTAGGATTAGGGTTAGAGTTAGGATTAGGGTTAGGGTTGGGATTAGGGTTGGGACAAGGGTTAGGGGTGTGTTGGGGTTAGGGTTGGAGTTAGAATTGGGGGGTTTCCGCTGTTTAGGCACATCAGGGGCTCTCCAAATGTGACATGGCGTCTGATCTCCATTCCAGCCAATTCTGCGTTGAAAAAGTCAAACGGTGTTCCTTCACTTCTGAGCTCTGCCATGCGTCCAAACAGTAGTTTATCCCCACATATGGGGCATCAGCGTACTCTGGACCCCAAGAGTTATTGTGAAATTTGTCCTATTTCTTCTGTTACCCTTGGGAAAATAAAAAACTGGGGGGGAAAATATTATTTTTGTAAAAAAAATAAGATTTTTTTGTTTTTACGGCTGTACATTATAAACTTCTGTGAAGCACTTGGGGCTTCATAGCGCTCACCACACATCTAAATAAGTTCCTTGTGGGGTCTATTTTCCAAAATGGGGTCACTTGTTGGGGATTTCCACTGTTTAGGCGCATCAGGGGCTCTCCAAATGCGACATGACGCCCCCAGACCATTCCATCAAAGTCTGCAATCCAAAACGTCACTACTTCCCTTTCCGAGCCCTGACATGCGCCCATACAGTAGTTTTCTCCCACATATTGGGTATCAGCGTACTCAGGACAAATTGGACAACAACTTTTGGGGTCCAATTTCTCCTGTTACCCTTGTGAAAATAAAATATTGGGGGCGAAAAAATCATTTTTGTAAAAAAAAAAAGGATTTTTTATTTTTACGGCTGTGCGTTATAAACTTCTGTGAAGCACTTCGGGGTTCAAAGTGCTCACCACACATCTAGGTAAGTTCCTTGTGGGGTCTATTTTCCAAAATGGGGTCACTTGTGGGGGGTTTCCACTGTTTAGGCGCATCAGGGGCTCTCCAAATGCGACATGACGCCCCCAGACCATTCCATCAAAGTCTGCAATCCAAAACGTCACTACTTCCCTTTCCGAGCCCTGACATGCGCCCATACAGTAGTTTTCTCCCACATATTGGGTATCAGCGTACTCAGGACAAATTGGACAACAACTTTTGGGGTCCAATTTCTCCTGTTACCCTTGTGAAAATAAAATATTGGGGGCGAAAAAAATCATTTTTGTAAAAAAAAAAAGGATTTTTTATTTTTACGGCTGTGCGTTATAAATTTTAGTGAAACACCTGGGGGTTCAAAGTTCTCACCACACATCTAGATAAGTTCCTTGAGGGGTCTAGTTTCCAAAATGGTGTCATTTGTGGGGGGTTTCCACTGTTTAGGCAGATCAGGAGCTCTCCAAACACGACATGGCGTCCAGCCAATTCTGCGTTGAAAAAGTGAGACGGCGCTCCTTCCCTTCCAAACTCTGCCATGCACCCAAACAGTGGTATACCCCCACATATGGGGTATCAGTGTACTCAGGACAAATTGCACAAGAACTTTTGGAGTCTTGTTACCCTTGGAAAAATAAAAATTCGGGTGAAAAGATCATTTTTGTGGAAAAAATATGATTTTTAAATTTTACGGCTCTACGTTATAAACTTGTGTGAAGCACTTGAGGGTTCAAATTGCTCACCAAAGATCTAGATAAGTTCCTTAGGGGGTCTAGTTTCCCAAATGGGGTCATTTGTGGGGGGGTTCCACTGTTTAGGCACATCAGGGGCTCTCCAAATGCAACATGGCATCCAATCTCAATTCCAGCCAATTTTGGTTGGAAAAAGTCAAATGGTGCTCCTTCCCTTCCGAGCTCTGCCGTGCGCCCAAACAGTGGTTCCCCCCCACATATGGGGCATCAGCGTACTCAGGACAAATTGGACAACAACTTGTGTGGTCCAATTTCTCCTGATACCCTTGGGAAAATAAAAAATTAGTGACTAAAAGATAATTTTTGTGGGAAAAAAATAGGATTTTTTATATTTCATGCCCGGGCATTATAAACTTGTGTGAAGCACTTGGGGGTTCAAAGTGCTCACCAAAGATCTAGATAAGTTCCTTAGGGGGTCTAGTTTCCAAAATGGGGTCACTTGTGGGGGATTTCCACTGTTTAGGCTCATCTGGGGCACTGCAAACGGAACATGACCCCCATCAACGTCTGCATTCCAAAACGTTACTACTTCCTTTCCAAGCCCTGCCATGCGCCCAAACAGTTTTCCACCCCCACATATGGGGTATCAGCGTACTCAGGACAAATTGGACAACAACTTTTGTGGTCCAATTTCCTTGGGAAAATTCAAAAATTTAGGACTAAAAAATCATTTTTGTGGAATTTTTTTTTTTTTTTCACACCCAGGCATTATAAACTTTTGTGAAACACTTGGGGGTTCAAAGTGCTCACAACAGATCTAGATAAGTACCTTAGGGGGTCTAGTTTCCAAAATGGTGTCACTTGTGGGGGTTTCCACTGTTTAGGCGCATCAGAGGTTCTCCAAGCGCGACATGGCGTCCAATCTCAACTCCAGCCAATTTTAGTTTGAAAAAGTCAAACGGCGCTCCTTCCCTTACGAGCTCTGCCGTGTGCCCAAACAGTGGTTTTCCCCCACATATGGGGTATTGGCGTACTCAGGAGAAATTGCATAACAACCTTATCTGTCCATTTTCTCCTTTTACCCTTGTGAAAATAAAAAAAAAGTTTGTGAAAGATAATTTTTGTGGCTAAAAGTTAAATATTCATTTTTTCCTTCCACGTTGCTTTAGTTCCTGTGAAGCACCTGAAGGGTTAATAAACTTCTTGAATGTGGTTTTGAGAACCTTGAGGGGTGCAGTTTTTAGAATGGTGTCACTTTTGGGTATTTTCTGTCATGTAGACCCTCAAAGTGACTTCAAATGTGAGGTGGTCCCTAAAAAAAATGGCTTTGTAAATTTTGTTGTAAAAATGAGAAATCGCTGGTCAACTTTTAACCCTTATAACTTCCTAACAAAAAAAAATTTTGATTCCAAAATTGTGCTGATGTAAAGTAGACATGTGGGAAATGTTATTTCTTAACTATTTTGTGTTACATATTTCTCTGTTTTAAGGGAATAAAAATTCAAAGTTTGAAAATTGCTAAATTTTCAAAATTTTCGCCATATTTGCGTTTTTTTCAAAAATAAACGCAAGTTATATGGAAGAAATTTTACCACTAACATGAAGTACAATATGTCACGAGAAAACAATCTCAGAATCGTGAAGATCCGTTGAAGCGTTCCGGAGTTATAACCTCATAAAGAGACAGTGGTCAGAATTGTAAAAATTGTCCCGGTCATTAACGTGCAAACCACCCTTGGGGGTGAAGGAGTTAAAGGGGTCTGAATACTTTACGAACCCACTGTATCTGCAGAGAATTTCAATTGTTGCTGTGATATTCGGTCGAATCATAATTGCTATGTATAGAAGCGCCCCCACTGCCTGTCTGTATTCCTCATTGTTAGGTAACAGATCATTTTCTCCTTCCAACTTTAAGTAGGATGGTTTCATTGGGATTGATATACCTTTGGCTTCTGACATTCCAAACTGATTCAGAATTGAGTTGATTTTTTCACTTCCATTTTTTTTTTCGCTTCCATCTTCTTCTCTTTGGACCAGGATCCCTGAGATAATGTCATATTTCCAAGGTCTTTAGTTTCAAAATGCTGATTCAGAATTTTATTCATCTTTATAAATTCTGTTTCCTCTTGAACCATAATCACATCGTCCACATATAAGAGAATATATATCCACTTTACGCCTGTACATTTTGTGTATAAACACAGATCTGCTTGACCTCTTTTAAATCCTTCTTCCAATAAGACTTTGTTCATTTTGGTGAACCATGCTCTTGCAGATTGCTTAAGACCATAGAGAGATTTTTTTTAGTTTGTAAATGAGATTATCTTCACTCTCTTTGATATAACCATCAGGTTGAGTCATGTACAAGTCCTGCTCAATGTCACCATTTAAAAAGGCAGTTTTTATGTCCAAATGTCTGACAAATATCTTTTGTACAGCAGCTATAACCATTAGAGTCCTCAGTGGCGTAGCGTGAGGGGGCGGGGGGGCGGTCCGCCCCAGGCGGCACGTGTGTGTGGGGGCGGCACCCTTTCCTTGCCCTCCGTCTCTACAGCATTACAGCAGCTAGCAATGACGCTGCTATTGCTGTAGTCTTCTGTGCCCACAGGACCTGTGATGAGGTCACAGGAGGGGAGGAGTCAGGGGTCAGATGATCAGTGTCCTCCTTGTGTGCAAGACTCTGCTGTGAAGTTGTCATGGTGCTGGATTAGGCTGGTTTCACACATCCGGCGGGCGCCTTGCGGCGCCCCCGGCATTGCAGGGGCCCTAAAGGAAGGGTCAAAAATGAAAAATTTTGACTTGCTGCTTTAAACCCATTCTAACTGCCAATAAAACTTTTTTTTACTCAAATATTTGCAATTATTTTTTTTTCTTTTGTATAAAAACATCTGCCCCAAACACATATAAAAACCAAAGGGCACAGATCATGTGAAATATAATATTTGTGTCATTCTCAAAAAATTTTGGGCCCTGACTGAAGGGGGAAACCGGGGAAACCAAAAACCCCCACAAACACGGGGGGAACACAAAAGTTTTGATTACATTCCCAATCGTTTTTCAAAAAGGATAAATGATATAATTCCATCATGTGGACCACCTGGGGGCGTTAAAGAAATGGATCTGTACAGAAAGGGTCAACTCAGTGAGCCTGTATCAATCTGTATGCAGGAGCTCTCCTTATGGTGGCAATTTGGGATCATGCAGGGAAGAAGGCAATGTAATGGGCCCCGGCCCCCCCCCTTTCCCCCCAAATCATAAAGATTGCCAGCATCTTTACAGGGAAAAAACTCACATCACCCATTAGGTTCACTGGTGTTTTTTTCAACCAAATCACTAAGTATGAGTTTTTTTTAATTTCAAGCTCCTCCTTTTCAAACCCTATATCTAGAAAAATTTTTCCAAAAAGGCTAGTGACATTAATGCTTGCAGTAAAAAAGCAAGTGGACTGACAGCACAAAATGCCCTTGGGGGGGCTCTTCCACAGCCAAGGGAAACCCTTCCGGACACGTAATCAAATTTAAATAGAAGAAAAAGCGCTCCATCCAGGTGAAATAATTTTTTAAAAAACTTTTAAAAAGCCATATAAAGCGACGTTTCCCACCCCCTAACAGGTCTTTAAAAAGACCGTTTTTGGGTCGAAACGTCGCATTTATATTGGGGGAAAATTTAAAACTTTTTTTAAAAATTTTTTCACCGGGGGAGCGCTGTTTCTTCTATTTTTAATTAATGGGTTTCAGTGGTCCAACTTCACTGCAAAACATTTTGTAGCATCGGGCTTTAATTTTAGTCACTGCAGGGGAAAAAAGGGACAAAAACTTCTGCGGCTAGGCCGTACCGGAAGGGGCCTTTCTGTTGCCTGGTTTTTTGAATGGACTAGATATCCCTTTTGGACTCGCCGAAACCCCTGCCCTCAGTGAGCCCCAAACAATGAGTAACCCCTAATTACACCATCCTTTTAAAAAATTTGAAAAAAAGAAAATAAACAAAACATTTCGGGGTTAAGAATGACCGACGTTTACGACTTAAAAACAAAAATTTGGTGAACGTTGACCGAAACCTATCTGATTCCCAATGCCCCATCCTTTTAAAACCCTCTCTTCCCCCAAATCCACCTGGCCCCCTCCCTTTCGGCCCCCCAAGCGGGAAAAATGACCGTTGAAAATTTTTCGGAATGCCCCCAGACTCCCCAAAAAGCGCCTGAAAACCCTAAAAAATTGAAAACGTGACAGGGGAAAAGCATCACGTGTACCACAATGGTTTTCCAAAGCGCCCCCTTGCCCTAAGTTACCCAATGAAAACATGGACACACGGGTAGCCTTGAAATCGATAAGCACCACTTTTTCATCCCCCACCAGTCACGTCATTTGGGAAAAGGATAAACACCCCAAAACCCCATCCCCGATATGCCATCCCCCACGCAGCGACCCCCTTTTTAACCAAGGGCTAACCCCCTCCCCAAACGGGGTGCCCCAAAAAAGCAAGGGAAAAGGGTGCCCTGAACAAATCAACCTCCCCGTCGAAGAAAAACCTTTTGTAATGTTCCTATGGGAATAATACCTCATAGTTAAACCCTCCGCCTCCTTTGATTCCACCCTTTTTTCAACCCTAACCGCCCGTCAAACCCAAAAAAAAAATTTGTCAGTCCCCCTTTTCCCCTCACTTAAAACCCAAAGATACCCCGCTAAAAAAACTTACCCACTTTTGCTACTGACCAACCCGCTTCCAGTAAGGGGCCAGAAATAAAACAGCCCCTTTCCCTACCAACCCTCTTCAACAAAGCCTTCCCAAACCCCGCCATACCGCCAAGCCGGTCTATGCTTTTCCAAAACCCATTATAAAGACTTTGATAGCTCCTTTTTGGCCCAAAGGGATTCCTAAAACCCCGAAAATCCAGGCCCCCGGGGAAGTGCGTGCGATTGGCTCCCCGAATTGATCCCCCTGTGAATGAAAAAGAGCGTAACGACAGGTTATGACACCTGAGCCCGCCTTTTAAAAATATCCCTAAATTGAACTTTAATTTCCCGAAAACTAAATGCGCAGTATTTTACCATTTGATGTTGCGGGGGGGCAAAGTATTTATAGCGTCACTACCCCCATTTTGATTCCAAATAAAAAAAAATTTTTCATTTTGCACTGCTGCCCACATTGATAAAGCAGAAACCCCTTATGAAACACTGATTCGTTAAAACCCTGTTCGAACCTGCATTAGGGAAATTTTGCCTCAGCCACTGGCCCTTGAAAACACAACCAAAAACCCCTGTTCGATCACTGAATGCAAAATCAGCGCCCCTGCGCTTTCTTTTAAAATCCAAATTGATTGCCCTTTTACCCTTAAAAAACAAAACCCCCAAACTTAAATCCTTTTAATTCACTTTTTCCCAGAAATGCGAAGGGGGTTTTTCCCCTTTTTGCCAAAAATAAACCCAGACAAAAAGGGACGACCCATTTGGATAAATTTTCAGGCAAAATTCGTTTTCCCAACAGGATTGTAAATCCGAACGTTATTTTATTTTAAAATACACGCTTTTTGGACTCTCCGTAGGGGAAATTACTTTGTCACGGGGAATTACACTCCCCGGCCCTAGAATCGTCCTATAAAGAAAATCAATGAAATTACAGGCCAACCGTCTTTTCCCAGCCATGGGCCCCCCAAATTCTTTTCCATTTCTCCCTATCCTCAATAAAATAGAACAATCTGCGTTTTTTGCCGGGGAAA
Organism: Oophaga sylvatica; assembly: GCA_033576555.1. Lineage (NCBI taxonomy): Eukaryota > Metazoa > Chordata > Amphibia > Anura > Dendrobatidae > Oophaga > Oophaga sylvatica. Next base: position 80,699,362 of record JARQOD010000005.1, read on the forward strand.
AAAACAAAAATCATTAAATAGTGAATGCACGAACCAAAACCCCAACTTTTAACGACCCACCCAAAATGACTGAAAGTCCGAAGTAGGACATTAAGGAACAAAACCCTTGGGGGGGGGGGGGGGGGGGGGGGGGGGGGGGGGGGGGGGGGGGGGGGGGGGGGGGGGGGGGGGGGGGGGGGGGGGGGGGGGGGGGGGGGGGGGGGGGGGGGGGGGGGGGGGGGGGGGGGGGGGGGGGGGGGGGGGGGGGGGGGGGGGGGGGGGGGGGGGGGGGGGGGGGGGGGGGGGGGGGGGGGGGGGGGGGGGGGGGGGGGGGGGGGGGGGGGGGGGGGGGGGGGGGGGGGGGGGGGGGGGGGGGGGGGGGGGGGGGGGGGGGGGGGGGGGGGGGGGGGGGGGGGGGGGGGGGGGGGGGGGGGGGGGGGGGGGGGGGGGGGGGGGGGGGGGGGGGGGGGGGGGGGGGGGGGGGGGGGGGGGGGGGGGGGGGGGGGGGGGGGGGGGGGGGGGGGGGGGGGGGGGGGGGGGGGGGGGGGGGGGGGGGGGGGGGGGGGGGGGGGGGGGGGGGGGGGGGGGGGGGGGGGGGGGGGGGGGGGGGGGGGGGGGGGGGGGGGGGGGGGGGGGGGGGGGGGGGGGGGGGGGGGGGGGGGGGGGGGGGGGGGGGGGGGGGGGGGGGGGGGGGGGGGGGGGGGGGGGGGGGGGGGGGGGGGGGGGGGGGGGGGGGGGGGGGGGGGGGGGGGGGGGGGGGGGGGGGGGGGGGGGGGGGGGGGGGGGGGGGGGGGGGGGGGGGGGGGGGGGGGGGGGGGGGGGGGGGGGGGGGGGGGGGGGGGGGGGGGGGGGGGGGGGGGGGGGGGGGGGGGGGGGGGGGGGGGGGGGGGGGGGGGGGGGGGGGGGGGGGGGGGGGGGGGGGGGGGGGGGGGGGGGGGGGGGGGGGGGGGGGGGGGGGGGGGGGGGGGGGGGGGGGGGGGGGGGGGGGGGGGGGGGGGGGGGGGGGGGGGGGGGGGGGGGGGGGGGGGGGGGGGGGGGGGGGGGGGGGGGGGGGGGGGGGGGGGGGGGGGGGGGGGGGGGGGGGGGGGGGGGGGGGGGGGGGGGGGGGGGGGGGGGGGGGGGGGGGGGGGGGGGGGGGGGGGGGGGGGGGGGGGGGGGGGGGGGGGGGGGGGGGGGGGGGGGGGGGGGGGGGGGGGGGGGGGGGGGGGGGGGGGGGGGGGGGGGGGGGGGGGGGGGGGGGGGGGGGGGGGGGGGGGGGGGGGGGGGGGGGGGGGGGGGGGGGGGGGGGGGGGGGGGGGGGGGGGGGGGGGGGGGGGGGGGGGGGGGGGGGGGGGGGGGGGGGGGGGGGGGGGGGGGGGGGGGGGGGGGGGGGGGGGGGGGGGGGGGGGGGGGGGGGGGGGGGGGGGGGGGGGGGGGGGGGGGGGGGGGGGGGGGGGGGGGGGGGGGGGGGGGGGGGGGGGGGGGGGGGGGGGGGGGGGGGGGGGGGGGGGGGGGGGGGGGGGGGGGGGGGGGGGGGGGGGGGGGGGGGGGGGGGGGGGGGGGGGGGGGGGGGGGGGGGGGGGGGGGGGGGGGGGGGGGGGGGGGGGGGGGGGGGGGGGGGGGGGGGGGGGGGGGGGGGGGGGGGGGGGGGGGGGGGGGGGGGGGGGGGGGGGGGGGGGGGGGGGGGGGGGGGGGGGGGGGGGGGGGGGGGGGGGGGGGGGGGGGGGGGGGGGGGGGGGGGGGGGGGGGGGGGGGGGGGGGGGGGGGGGGGGGGGGGGGGGGGGGGGGGGGGGGGGGGGGGGGGGGGGGGGGGGGGGGGGGGGGGGGGGGGGGGGGGGGGGGGGGGGGGGGGGGGGGGGGGGGGGGGGGGGGGGGGGGGGGGGGGGGGGGGGGGGGGGGGGGGGGGGGGGGGGGGGGGGGGGGGGGGGGGGGGGGGGGGGGGGGGGGGGGGGGGGGGGGGGGGGGGGGAAAGTAAACCGCCTGGCCGGGACAGCGGACAGGGTCCCGAAATCGGGACTGTCCCGCTGAAACCGGGACGGTTGAGAGGTATGTGTTTATAATTATTGTTTATGAAACAGTGTGATCAGCAGTGCTAAGTGGGTGTGGTCAGGGCGTGGATATGGGTGTGACCAGTGAAATGGGTGTGGCTAGGGTGTGGCCTAAAATTTGCCGCCCCGGGCGCCACAAACAGTTGCTACGCCACTGAGAGTCCTGAATGTGATCTGCTTAGTAACTGGAGAAAATGTGGCATCATTATCTTCACCATATTTCTGAGAATGTCCTTTTGCAACTAATCTTGCTTTATATATGTGAACCTTGCCTTCAGAATCATACTTGATCTTAAAAGCCCATTTACATTTGATTGCTTTCTTGCCTTGTGGTAGTTTGGGGAGTTTCCAAGTTTGAAGTTGATGAAGGAGCTTAATTTCCTTATTAGCAGCAATAATCTACTTCATTTTTTCATGGATAGATAGTTGATGCATCTCATCCCATGACTGCGGCCCTGACTCAGGTAGTGTTTTGACAAAGTAGGATAGACGCTTAGCTGGTATACCCTTGTTTGATCTCGACGATCTCCTGACTTCAGGTTCACCTGATTTTTCTGTTGCTTCTTCAGTCGTTGGATAACCTAAGCCAACTTATACATTCTTTTTCTTGTTATTTTGAATTCATTCCCGGTGACTACCTCTTGAAGCTCATCAAGAGAATGCCAAGAGTGTGCAAAGCAGTCATCAAAGCAAAAGGTGGCTACTTTGAAGAACCTAGAATATAAGACAATTTTCAGTTGTTTCACACTTTTTTGTTAAGTATATAATTCCACATGTGTTAATTCATAGTTTTGATGCCTTCAGTGTGAATGTACAATTTTCATAGTCATGAAAATACAGAAAAATCTTTAAATGAGAAGGTGTGTCCAAACGTTTGGTCTGTACTGTATATTTTTTTTTTGCTGAAGGCCTCTTTCACACATCCGTTGTGCGCCTGACGGCGCCCCCGGCATTTTGCCGCAGCGCCGCATCCGGCACCCAGTATGAAAACCGGATGCGCCCTGAACTTTTGAACCCACAAAAAGAGGGTTTCTGATGCCCGGAGACACTGGAAAATGTAGTGTAGTAGTAGTAGTAGTCCTCGATTTCCAGAATCCGGATCAGACTTTTGCCGGATTGCACAAAAGTCTGATCCAGTTCCATTGATTTCTATTGTTTGCGGCTGCCTGATGCGCCGCTTCAGGCACATCAGGCAGCTCCGGCAAAAAATAAAAACGTTACATGCTGCGTTGTGTCCGGCCGCCGGAATGTACATTTCCGCCGGATCCGGACAAAAACGGATACAACGCACTGACATGCGGCGCCATCCGGCGCTAATGAAAGTCAATGCAAAAAAAACGCATCCGGCATCACATTTCGCCGGATGCGGTTGGACAAAAAAGTGCCTGAGGGCGCCGTCAGGCGCACAACGGATGTGTAAAAGAGGCCTAAAATACAAAGGAAATGTGTCATCTTTAACTTTAGGCCTTTTAGAGATCATTTCATCTTCAACTTGCCTAACTCTTCACAATAACATTTATTTTGACCAGGGGTGCCCAAACTTTTACATGCCACTGAAAATGTACCTTAATTTCCTTGTCTTGTGAGTTTCTTCACAGATAACAAATAGATTTCAAGAGCAAGGACATAGAGCACCTTCTTTACTGGGATCTTTCTGCTTTGTGTTGTGGAGACTTACAATAAATGTAACCATCTAATATTCCCTTTGAATTCATATACTAACCATAGCCAAGATCACTTTTTCTTACTTACTTTTGTGAAGGTTAGAAAAGAAGCTTCTGTCATTAGTCATATGACTAGTTGCCCCAGAGTCTATACACCATGTACTTACATTAACAGTAAACAGTTTCAGTACTTGAAGTATCATATTCTTCAGTAATGGCACTTTTAACCCTTTGATGATATTTTGCTTTTTCAGCTGATTCATTCTAGCTTCATGGACTCTGCAGCTAGCCTTCAGGTGCCCTGATTTCTTGCAGACTAAACACTCATGTCTTTGAGTTGTGGTGCAGCAACATGGAAATGCTTTAGATCTTCCTCAATGCCCCGCAGGCACTCTACAATTTCTAGAGAATATCTTATGTATATGGAAAGGAGAAAAGGGTCAGCTCACCCCTTCAGAAGTCCAGCGTATGGATGCCTGCTGTGCCACAGGGAGGAGAAGAAAGAAATAGAATTAATCCAGCGTCCGAATCTTCCATAAAATAAGAAACTTTATTATAATAGTTTAAAATCCATAGATAATAAAAATCGCAGCCATGTGCATGGGGTTATATATACAGTTTTGCTCAAATGTTTACATAACCCAGCAGAATTTTTGCTTTCTTGGCCTTTTTCCAGAGAATATGAATGATACGATACGATACACTTTATTGATCCCGGGGGGAAATTACAGTATTACAGCAGCAATACAAACAGCAGTACATAAAATATTAGGACACAAATCTTGCACAGGTATACCAACATTACATAATAAATAAAAGTGTGTAGTTCAGGGGTATATAAGACATTGTTAATTGACATTAGTACACCAGCCATCAGTCATTATTTTCTACCACCCTTAGGAAATTATTATACATCCCCATAGCAGTAGGTACAAACGATTTCCTGAATTTCTCCTTCTTGCACCTTAGTAGGATTAGACGGCTGCTGAATGTGCTCTTCTGCTTCAAGAACAGCTTGTATAGGGGGTGTGTATTATTGTTCATTATAGCCCTACACTTCTTCTGAATTCTATCCTCCAATACCTCCTCAAAAGAGTCAAGATGGAGGCCAACAGCTGCGCTTGCCTTCTTGATATGTTTGTTGAGCTTATTAGCGTCAGCTACTCGCACACTACTGCCCCAGCAAATGATAGCAAAAAAGATGGCGCTTGCTACAACGGACTGGTAGAACATCTTCAGCATTTGACTGCACACATTGAAAGACCTGAGCTTCCGCAGAAAGTACAGTCTGCTCATTCCTTTCTTGTAAACCTTTTCTGTATGACACCTCCAATCGAGTTTACTGTCAAGGTGAACCCCCAAATATTTGTAGCTCTCAACAATCTCAACCTCCTGGCCAGCAATGGTGATCGGTAAGTAATCCTCCTTTTTCCTTCTATAACTCACCACCATCTCCTTGGTTTTCTTTACATTTAGTTCTAGAGAGTTAGTCTGACACCAATCCACAAAGTCAGAAACCACCCTTCTATATTCCTCCTCCCCCCGGCCCCCCACAATGCCCCCTACAATCACGGAGTCATCTGAGAATTTTTGGAGGTGACAAAAATCAGATTTATACTGAAAGTCAGCTGTATACAATGAGAAGAGGAAGGGTGACAGCACTGTACCCTGAGGGGCTTCAACACTGCTCCGTACACTGCCAGATACCACCTCCACCATCCTTACAAACTGCGGCCTGTCTGTCAGGTAGTCACTTATCCAGTTCACCATCCCCTCATCTACCTCCATATCAGTCAACTTATCACGTAGTAAGAGCGGCTGTAGGGTATTGAAAGCACTAGAGAAGTCAAAGAACATGGTGCGCACTGCAGTTCCATCATTGTCCAAGAACGAATGCATTGTATGTAGCAGAGACGCTACAGCATCATCCACCCCCAATCTCTTCTGGTACGCAAACTGCAGGGGGTCAGTGTAGGCCCTCACCCTCGGGCACAAGTAGGCGAGTATTATTCTCTCCAAGGACTTCATAGCATGCGATGTTAAGGCCACTGGACGATAGTCTTGTAGGGAAGTTGGAAAAGTGGTCTTAGGAACCGGCACCAGGCAGGTGGTCTTCCACAGTTATGGTACCCCCTGTGATTGAAGGCTCCAGTTAAACAGGTGCTGGAAGACAGTACACAGTTGGTTGGCACATGCTCTGAGGACACGTGGGCTGAGGCCATCAGGCCCAGCTGCTTTGCCAATAACAAGTCTGCTAAACTGTCTTCTCACGTCGCTTTGGGAGACAGTGAAGGCAGGCAGCTTATCCCCCAATGTCAATGCTGCAGATCTTTTCCCAGATCCATCCATCATTTCTGATGACACTGTGCTTGTGTTGGTGAATCTGTTGAAAAATGACAACACCAAAATTTTTTCTCCACTCATGGTTAGTGGCTGGGTGAAGCCATTTATTGTCAAACTACTGTGTTTTCTCTTTTTAAATCATAATGACAACCAAAAACATCCAAATGACCCTGATCAAAAGTTCACATACCCCATTTCTTAATACCGTGCTTTGCCTCCCCTCTAACATTAATGACAGCTTGAAGTCTTTTGTGGATGAGGTTCTTTATTTTCTCAGATGGTAAAGTTTCCCGCTCTTCTTGGCAAAAAACCTCCAGTTCCTGTAAATTCCTGGGCTGTCTAGCATGAACTGCGCACTTGAGATCTCCCCACAGTGGCTCAATGATATTGAGGTCAGGAGACTGAGATGGCCACTCTAGAACCTTCACTTTGTTCTGCTGTAGCCAATGACAGGTCAACTTGGCTTTGTGTTTTGGATCATTGTCATGTTGGAATGCCCAAGTACGTCCCATGCGCAGCTTCCTGGCTGATGTTTGCAAATTTCCCTCCAGTATTTGTTAATAACGTGCTGCATTCATCTTTCCTTCAACTTTGACCAAGTTTCCGGTGCCTTTGTAGTTCACTCATCCCAAAAACATCAGCGATCCACCTCGGTGCTTTACAGTAGGAATGGAGTTTCTTTCATCATAGGCCTTGTTGACCTCTCTCCAAATGTAAGGTTTTTGATTGTGGCCAAAAAGTTTAATTTTGGTCTCATCACTCCAAATTACCTTGTTCCAGAAGTTTTGAGGCTGTTTTGCATATTGTAAGGTTCTTTGTCTCTGTTGACATGTTCCTTGAAACTCAGTTTTCCGTCGGCCATTTTGCTTTCTGTCTTTCTGCAGCTCTTGCCCTCAGTTAATATGGAGTTCCAGTTTTCATGTTCCCGCCCTGATTCTTCCCTCTTGCTTCTTAAGCAGCCTCAGCTGAACAATCAGTGCTCCTGAATCAAGCCTCAGTCAGTCTGTGACCTGACTCCTGGAAACCTTGAACTTGTACTCCAGCTATTCCCTACTGAGGAACCTTTGAACACTTTTGGACTCTGGAAACCTGCTGTTTGGTGAATCCATGTTTGCAGAGGAATTACGGTACAGAGAAGAGATCCTGAACCTGCTTTGGAGATTTATTGTAGTGCTTGAAATTACTCTGGCCTGCTGTGTCTCCTGACTCTGTTCCTGCAAACTGTGTGAACTTTTCAGCATGCTTGTATGAAGTAATACAAGTCATTTCAGTTCAACCTATGTCTCCTGTGTTTTCCTCGCACCCAAGCACAAGACGCTATAGGAACTGTACACTATACATGACACATATTGTACGCGAGATATATTGTGGAATTTGCATATTAATGGCTTTCTTCTGGCGACTTGACCATGCAGCCCATTTTTCTTCAAATGCCTCCTTATTGTTCATCTTGAAACAGACACACCGCTAGTTTTCAGAGAGTCCAGCATTTCAGCTGATGTTATTTGTGGGTTTTTCTTTGCATCGCAAACAATTTTCCTGGCAATTGTGGATGAAATATTTGTTGGTCTACCTGACCATGGTTTTGTTTTTACAGAGCCCCTGATTTTCCAATTGTTAATCACAGTCTGTACGCTGCTGACTGGCATTATCAATTCCTTGGACATCTTTTTGTATCCCTTTCCTGTTTGATACAGTTCAACTACCTTTTCCCATAGATCCGTTGACAATTCTTTTGCTTTCCCCATGACTCACAATCCAGAAACGTCAGTGGCTGGATAAAAGATGCAAGAGTCTGTCTGGTTCCCAGAAACTCACTCAGCTTTTATGCAAACACACTGATTGCAAGCAAACAGGTCACAGGTGAGGATGTTACCCTTAGTAGCCATTCAAACCCAATCGTGTCAACTTCTGTGCATGTTATCAGGTCAAAATCACCAGGGTATGTAAACTTTTGATCTGGGTCATTTGGATGTTTTGGATTGTCATTATGATTTAAAAAGAGAAAACACAGTAGTTTGACAATAAATGGCTTCACCCAACCACTAACCATGAGTGAAGAAAAAGTTTTGGTGTTATCATTCATATTCTCTGAAAAAATGCCAAGAAAGCAAAAATTCTGCCAAGGTATGTAAACTTTTGAGCACAACTGTATGGGCAAACATGTTTCAGATTGAAATCCTTAATCATTGCATTCTTTTGACACAACTCTGGCGTCTTATGTCGCATCCTGTGAAGACAGTTTCCCATTTTATGGAAGTTTTGGACGCTGGATTAATTCTATTTATTTTTTATGTAATTCTGCCTATCTTTGCTCTTATTTAACTTAGACTGAAACAGCTTTCTCATTAAATTGAGCTTATTGATGAGATTTATCTTTTCATGCACTTTCTGCAGCTGTTCCCACATTTGCATACATGCACAAGTTGATCATCATCTATACTAAGGAAGATAGTGCTTTGTGCTTTTTTATTATTCTCTACCCAGTCTTCTCGCACTGGGTCAGGTCTAGACTCCTGTGTGTATTTCCACATACCTTCTCTTATCAGCAGCATATTTACCTTGAATTTCCAGGATTGGTTAGTAGTTCTGGTTAGTCAGACTTTGCATTGTGAACTTCAGACTTGTTTTTGGTGGCCATCTTTGATTTTTCTTCTTAGTACACTGTTGTTCTCTCTCCTCTGGGCTGTTCTCTGTGTCTCTGGGTTTCTGAGTCCCTGAGTGTCTAGGCCCATAACCTGTTGGCAGCGGATTAATCTCTATACTGTCCAACTGTTCAGTACAAACAAAGATAACAGCTTACAACTGGTATTTATATAGCTTAGAATCCTAGTATCTTGTCTGTCAGCTTGCAAAGTGGAAGTAAAATGTGCACCAGCTACACACATAGTGAACAGGAATTTCCTGGCTCTTTTTTTTAAGCAATTCTTTGCTGGCAATATAACACTATTGCTGGAGACAGAAACTCATGCACTATTAAACAGTAGTTGATGCAATGTGTGCAATAATAAGCATTATTCCAACACAGACAAAGCAGGGATTCTATCAAAACTACACATAGCAGCCCAGTAAGCTATATACTGCTGGAATCAGGCTCTCTGCCCTTACATCATGCTGCTATCAGATTCCATAGCAAAAACCTGCTGACAGATTCCCTTTATAGTCGGCAAAAAAACACGTCTATGGGGTCCTTCTACCTCTTTTCCTCCCAACAGATGATTTTGAGGAGCAGAAGGATACGGCCTGTTGAATTTCAATGGCTGACCTTTTGATTGTCACAAAAGTACACCTGAGCTCTCCTGTGTATGAGGTAGTCTAGAGAGATATCTGCTGAACCATTGGTGGTCTGATAGACTTCTATTGTGTGTGGCCAGCGTTAGATACGTGGTATACCTGCGATTCAGAACCATGATTCACCGGTTTCCTTGATTCCTCTTCCTCGGTTTTCTCAGGAGCCTTATATATTGGATGACATTTGCCATTAAAAATGTAAAAAAAGATTATATATTTACCACCCTCACAAAATAAATTGCCAACTGATGTGAAAAAAAGCATGCACATAGGAATGGATGCTCTCTACCAGCCAGGGTCGGCTCCATGTTTTCGTGGGCCCCGGGCGAAAGAGTCTCAGTGGGCCCCTTTAACACATACCACAATTCATGATGCACAGATACGGCAGAGAAATATAGGTATAGTACAATGCCAAAGATTTCACTTACTTCATACATTACATGAGTGATATCTATTGTAAATTCTACAATAGCTCAAAAGACAAACAGTATTATGGGCACCACATAGTGCTCCATACAGAATAATGAGCTCCATATATTGCTCCATACAGTATTATGTGCACCCCATAGTGCTCCATGCAGAATAATGAGCCCCATATATTGATCCATGCAGTATAATGAGCTCCATATATTGCTTCATACGCAATTATGGGCACCACATAGAGCTCCATACAGAATAATGAGCCCCATATAATGCTCCATATATAGTGGACCCTATAAGATGCTCCATATATAGTAGGCCCCAAATGATGCTCCATATATAATGGGCCCCATAATATGTTCCATATATAATGGGCCGCATATGATGCTCCAGTATATGATGGGCCCCATATATGATGTTTCAGTGCATGATGGGCCCCATATATAATGCTTCATATATAATAGACGTATATATGATGCTCCAGTATATTATGGGCTCCATATAATGCTCCATATATAATGGGCCCCATATATGATGCTCCAGTGTATGATTGGCCCCATATAATGCTCCATATATAATGGGCCTGGGCCCCATATATGATGCTCCAGTGTATGATGGGCCCCATGTAATGCTCCATGTTGTGAACGTTTTGGAGACGACTTCGGAGCTGAAGCTCCCTCTGGTGGTTGCTGAGGGTATTGAACCAATGTTGAATACCAAGAGCCCTACACCTGCAAATAACGAGTGGTTGTCAGGTGGTACTGACTGGCCTGACATAAGTGAGCTGAACTCCCATGATCCTCGCCGGTGATCAATTGTGCTTCCTGGTCTAGGTTGGAATTCAGCTTGCTTTCCTGCTGTCTCCTGCTTGCTTTCAGATAAGTCTCTTTCAGTTTTTTTTTCTGTGGTTTGAATTTCTTGCTTTTTGCTGCATTGCTTTTTGCATTCAGCCGGGTCCCCTTTGGGGGGCTTTGGCTGGTCTCCGTTCGCTTTTTGTATTTGTTCATTTGCTCAGTTCTTGTGATATTTTACTGCTGGGTAGCTACGTGTCCACACCAGAGATCTGATATAGGTGGTCGAGACCGTGTGGTCTCAGTGTTTTTGGATTCAGAAGTGTTGGAGTTTTTCCTAGGGTTTTTCTGGGTTGCAGACAGTATTCTCTCCTGTGCTGTCCTATCTAGACAGTTTTGGGCCACAGCATTTGCTCAATCTATTTTCTGTCTGTGTTTGTATTTTCATCTTGTCTAACCGCCATTATATGTTTGGGGGCTTCCTACTCTTTTGGGGTCTACTCCGGGGCAGTTAGCTTTCCTCTTTCCATCTTCAGGGATAGCTATCTCTCCAGCTGTGCCGAGGCATCTAAGACCATCATAGGTACACTCCACGGCTGCTTCTAGTTGTGCGGTTAGTTTAGGCATTGAATCAGGGTCATGAAGCTGCTGAGCTGTATTGTCAGAAATTCAGAAAGTGGGCTGTCCTTACTAAATGGAATGATGATGCTCTGGCAGCTCTTTTTCGGAAGGGTCTGGCAGAGGCTGTAAAGGATGTTATGGTGGGATTCCCTGTCCCCTCTGGTCTCAATGACTCTATGTCATTAGCTATTCAAGTTGACAGACATCTGTGTTGTGAATGGGTTTGAGATGAGTTCTGAGCAGAGGCTTCCTCTGGTGGTTACAAGCGGTGCTGGTCTGTCCAGTGAAGATTGTGAGGACTGGGAATCAGGTGTTACTGACTGGTCTTATATAAGGGAGTCACCTTCCCATCAGGGTTGCCAGTGATCAATTGTTCTGGTCTCAATCCTTGAATCCTGTTTCCCTTGTAGCCTGCTGTGTCGTGTCTGCATCTCCTGCTAACAAATAAGACATTTTCTTCTTTTTGTTTTTGTGCTATATTTTTGCATTTTGTCCTGCACTTCTGTGGGGGCCTTCAGGGTCCCCTCCGGGGGCTTTTGCCCTCTCAGTTTAGTTCAGCCACTGATGTTTGTACTTTTGCTTTTTCCAGTTTTTTCAGTGGCTGCTGTTTTGATTTTGTTACACCAGAGAACTAATTTAAGTGGAAGAGGTCGTGTGATCTCAGGTGTTTTTGAAATTAGTAGAGTTGGTGCTTTTCAGGGTTTTCTGGGATTGCAGTAAGTACCCTTCCTATCCTTTTCTATTTAGTTAGTTTGGGCCCCAGCGTTTGCTCATACTATTTTCTTTCTATGTCAGTATTTCATCTTGTCTAACCGCCATTACATGTTTGGGGGCTTTCTATTATCTTTGGGGTTCTGCTCCGGGGCAGATAGCTTTCCTATTTCTATCTTTAGGTGTAGTTAGTTTCTCAGGCTGTGACGAGGCGTCTAGGACCAACGTAGGAACGCTCCACGGCTGCCTCTAGTTGTGGTGGTTAGTCAGGGTACTGCAATCTCATAGATTCCAACTGCTCTGGTGTATTGCCTTTTTTACCTGCACTCCTCAGCTACCAAATCATAACAGTATCACCGGCCCAAAACTGAAAATTATATGGTACTCACAGAAGGGAAAAATATTGTGAAAAAAAAAAAAAAAAAAAAGTTTGTCAGAGATATTTTTCTGTTTGTTGCATTTTTTTCCCTCTGTATCTCTGGGTGCTGGGGAGGATCTTTTCTCTCAATGGAGTTTGCACAGTTGTCTGGCCGTGTGGATCAGCTTGCCACTGAGGTTCAGAGTATTGCTACCTATCTTGCTAGGTTGCCTGTTGTGGAACCTAGGATTCCCATGCCAGATTTGTTTTTAGGGGATCGAGCTAAGTTTCAGAATTTCAAAAATAATTGTAAATTGTTTTTTGCCTTAAAATCTAAGTCCTCAGGGAACGCAGCGCAGCAGGTTCAAATTATCATCTCTCTCCTGCGCGGCGATCCTCAGGATTGGGCTTTTTCCCTGACACCTGGGGATCCTGTTTTGAGTGATGTTGATGCATTTTTTCAGGCTTTGGGGTTATTGTACGATGAGCCTAATGTCACTGATCAAGCTGAAAAAGCCTTGTTGGCATTAAATCAGGGGCTTTATGACGCTGAGTTATACTGTCAGAGATTCCGTAGGTGGGCAGTCCTGACCAAATGGAATGACGACGCTTTGGTAGCCCTTTTCCGGAAGGGTCTGTCAGATAATGTAAAGGATGTTATGGTGGGATTCCCTGTCCCTCTGGTCTCAATGATTCTATGTCATTAGCGATTCAAATTGACAGACGTTTGCGTGAGCGGAGAAGTATGCGTGGAATGGTGTTGCCTTGTGAACCAGCTTCTGAACCCATGCAGTGTGATAGAGTGGTGTCTGGGGCACAGCGTCATGAGTTTCGAAAGCGCAATGGGTTATGTTTCTTCTGTGGTGATGCCTCTCATGCTATTTCAGTCTGCCCTAAGCGGGGAAGACGTTTTGCACGCTCAGTTGTCTTGGGTAGTGTTCAGACTAAGTTTTTATTAACTGTCACTCTGATATGCTCTCTGTCCTCATTTTCTGCTCAGGCTTTCGTTGATTCTGGAGCAGCTATTAACCTGATGGATTATGATTTTGCTAAACGTTGTGGGTTTCCCTTGATACCCCTACAGAAGTCTATTCCCCTACTGGGGATCGATTCTACCCCTTTGGCTGAGAATAAACCCCAGTTTTCTACTCAGGTGATAATGAGGGTTGAACCTGATCACCAGGAGTGCTGCAAATTTTTGGTTCTGTATAATCTGCATGACATTATCGTGCTGGGTTTCCCTTGGTTACAGTCTCATAATCCTGTTTTGGATTGGAAATCTGTGTCTGTAACCAGTTGGGGCTGCCAATGTGTTAATACCAACACTCCTGTTTTTTCTGCCTCCCCCCAGGCTCAGGATGTTCCTGACTTTTTGATTGATTTTTCTGATGTGTTTAGCGAAAGGAAATCTGCATCCTTGCCCCCACATAGGAGCTATGACTGCGCTATTGAATTAGTGCGGGTAGTAAATTCCCTAAAGGTCGCCTTTTTAACTTGTCTGTACCTGAACATGACGCTATGCGGTCTTATACCAAGGAATCATTGGAGAAGGGTCATATCAGACCATCCTCTTCACCCTTAGGTGCCGGTTTTTTCTTTGTGGCCAAAAAGGATGGTTCATTAAGGCCGTGTATTGATTATCGTCTCTTGAACAATATTACTGTGAAATATCAATACCCGTTACCCTTGATTTCTGACCTGTTTTCCAGGGTGAAAAACGCTACTTGGTTTACCAAGCTTGACCTCAGGGGGGCGTATAACCTTATTCGCATTAAGCACGGGGATGAATGGAAGACGGCATTCAATACCCCTGAAGGGCATTTTGAGTACCTAGTGATGCCCTTTGGGCTCACTAATGCTCCTTCCGTCTTCCAGTCCTTCATGAATGACATTTTCAGGGATTTTGTGGACAAATTTCTGATTGTTTATTTGGATGATATCTTGATTTTTTCTAATGACTGGGACTCTCATGTGAAACATGTTCGAACTGTATTCCAGATTTTGAGAGAGAATGCTCTGTATGTGAAGGGATCAAAGTGTCTTTTTGGCGTACAGAGGATCTCATTTCTGGGATTCATTTTGTCCCCATCTGTTATTGAAATGGACCCGGTCAAGGTTCAGGCCATCTGTGATTGGGTCCAACCTACTTCATTAAAGGCTCTTCAGAGATTTTTGGGTTTTGCCAATTTTTATCGTAAATTTATTGGTAATTTCTCGGTTATTGTTAAACCATTAACTGATTTGACCAGAAAGGGTTCTGATGTGGTGAATTGGCCTCCTGAGGCAGTCTCTGCATTTCAGGAACTTAAGCAGAGATTCACTTCTGCTCCTGTTCTACGGCAGCCTGATGTTTCTCTGCCATTTCAGGTGGGGGTTGATGCCTCTGAAATTGGGGCAGGTGCCGTTTTGTCCCAAAAAGATCCAGAGACCTCTAAAAGTAACCCTTGTGCCTTTTTCTCTCGAAAATTTTCTCCTACTGAACGTAATTATGACGTGGGTAATCGGGAGTTATTGGCCATGAAGTGGGCTTTTGAAGAGTGGAGACATTGGCTGGAGGGAGCCAAACATCAGGTGGTGGTCCTTACGGACCATAAGAATCTGGTCTATCTGGAATCTGCCAAGCAACTCAATCCTAGACAGGCCAGGTGGGCCTTGTTTTTCACACGTTTTAATTTTGTGGTTTCCTTTCTTCCTGGCACTAAGAATGTTAAGGCGGATGCCCTCTCGAGGAGTTTCCTTGCGGACTCTCCTGAGTTATCTGATCCTTCTGTTATTTTGAAGGAGGGTGTAGTTCTTTCCGCCATCTCGCCCAATTTGAGACTTGCTCTGGAGGGGTGTCAGGAGGATAGGCCCGAGTGCTGCCCTGTTGGAAAATTGTTTGTCCCGGACCAGTGGAAAAAGAGTGTGATGTCTGAGATTCATTGTTCCGCATTGGCTGGGCATCCCGGAATTTTTGGTACCAGAGACTTGGTTAGTCGGTCCTTTTGGTGGCCTACCTTGTCTCGTGATGTCAGGGAATTTGTGCAGTCCTGCGGGACTTGCTCTCGCTCCAAGCCTTGCTTTCGCTCTAGTGGTTTGTTGATGCCATTGCCTGTGCCCAAGAGACCATGGACCCATATCTCTATGGATTTCATTTCCGACCTTCCTGTTTCTCAGAGAAATGACCACCATCTGGGTAATTTGTGATAGGTTTTCCAAAATGATACATCTTGTGCCATTACCTAAGTTGCCTTCCTCCTCTGAATTGGTGCCGTTGTTCCTTCAGCACGTGGTTCGTTTACACGGCATTCCTGAGAACATTGTGTCTGACAGAGGAGTCCAGTTTGTTTCCAGATTTTGGAGGACTTTTTGTTCTAAACTGGGTGTTCAATTGTCTTTCTCCTCGGCATTTCATCCTCAGACCAATGGTCAAACTGAGAGAACAAACCAGACATTGGAGACTTATCTAAGATGCTTTGTGTCTGCTGATCAGGATGACTGGGTCTCTTTTTTGCCTTTGGCTGAGTTTGCTCTTAATAATAGGGCTAGCTCTGCCACTTTGATGTCTCCGTTTTTCTGTAATTCTGGGTTTCACCCTCGATTTTCTTCAGGACAGACGGAGGCTTCTGTCTGTCCAGGTGTTGACTCTGTTGTGGAGCGTATGCAACAGATTTGGGACCAGGTAGTGGAGAGGTTGTCCCTCTCTCAGGAGAAGGCCCAGCGGTTTGCTAACCGGCATAGGACTGATGGTCCTCGGTTTAAAGTGGGGGACTTGGTCTGGTTGTCCTCAAAGAATATTCCTATGAGAGTAGCATCTCCTAAATTTAAGCCTAGGTTCATTGGACCTTATAAGATCATGGAGATTATTAATCCTGTTTCTTTTCGTTTGCTTCTTCCAGGGACATTTAAGATCCATAACGTGTTCCACAAGTCCTTGTTGAAGAGGTTTGTTGAGCCAGTGGTTCCTGCTGCTGTGCCTCCTGACCCTGTTTTGGTTGAGGGCAATCTGGAGTATGTGGTTGAGAAAATATTAGATTCTCGTTTTTCTAGATGGAAACTCCAGTATTTGGTTAAATGGAGAGGTTATGGTCAGGAAGACAATTCTTGGGTGTTTGCTTCGGACATCCATGCTAGGAGACTCATCCGTGCATATCATAGAACTCATCCTGACCGACCTGGTTGCTCAAATGAGGGTTCGGTGACCAAGGGGGGGGTACTGTTGTGAATGGGTTTGAGATGAGTTCTGAGCAGAGGCTTCCTCTGGTGGTTACAAGCGGTGCTGGTCTGTCCAGTGAAGATTGTGAGGACTGGGAATCAGGTGTTACTGACTGGTCTTATATAAGGGAGTCACCTTCCCATCAGGGTTGCCGGTGATCAATTGTTCTGGTCTCAATCCTTGAATCCTGTTTCCCTTGTAGCCTGCTGTGTCGTGTCTGCATCTCCTGCTAACAGATAAGACATTTTCTTCTTTTTGTTTTTGTGCTATATTTTTGCATTTTGTCCTGCACTTCTGTGGGGGCCTTCAGGGTCCCCTCCGGGGGCTTTTGCCCTCTCAGTTTAGTTCAGCCACTGATGTTTGTACTTTTGCTTTTTCCAGTTTTTTCAGTGGCTGCTGTTTTGATTTTGTTACACCAGAGAACTAATTTAGGTGCAAGAGGTCGTGTGATCTCAGGTGTTTTTGAAATTAGTAGAGTTGGTGCTTTTCAGGGTTTTCTGGGATTGCAGTAAGTACCCTTCCTATCCTTTTCTATTTAGTTAGTTTGGGCCCCAGCGTTTGCTCATACTATTTTTTTTCTGTGTCAGTATTTCATCTTGTCTAACCGCCATTACATGTTTGGGGGCTTTCTATTATCTTTGGGGTTCTGCTCCGGGGCAGATAGCTTTCCTATTTCTATCTTTAGGTGTAGTTAGTTTCTCAGGCTGTGACGAGGCGTCTAGGACCAACGTAGGAACGCTCCACGGCTGCCTCTAGTTGTGGTGGTTAGTCAGGGTACTGCAATCTCATAGATTCCAACTGCTCTGGTGTATTGCCTTTTTTACCTGCACTCCTCAGCTACCAAATCATAACACGTCTGCGCGAGCGTAGAAATATGCATGTAATGTATGTAGTACAGTTCATATAGCGTCTTGTGCTTGGGTGCGATGAAAACACAGGAGTCACAGGTTTGATATAGAAAAGTCCTGTATTACTTCATACAAGTTGGCAGAAATAGTCACACAGTTTGCAGACACAGAAACAGGAGACACAGCAGGCCAGAGTAATCCAAGCTCAGCAATCACTCTCCAATACAGATTCAGGATCTTCTTCTCTGTTACCGTAAGTCCATGCAAACGTGGGTCTTTCAAAGAGCAGGGTTCAGAGTCCACAAGTGCTTCAGAGTTCCTCAGTAGGAATAGCTGGAGTACAAGGTCCAAGGCTTACAGGAGTCAAGTCACAGGTTCACTGCAGGCTAGATTCTGAAGCACTGATTGCTCAGCTGTGGCTGCTTAAGAAGCAAAGGAGAGAATCAGGGCGGGAACATGCAAGCTGGAAACTCCATTTTGACTGAGGGCAAGATAGCTGCAGCAAGACAGAAAGTAAAATGGCTGACGAACAAACTGAGTTTCAGGAATATATACATAGAACCTTACATTACTCCCCCCTTAAGGACAACCTCCGGATGACCTCAGACCAGGCTTGTGTGGGTACCTCTGATGAAACTGACGGAGCAAGCGAGGAGCATTAACGTTATTGACCGGTTCCCATGAGTTGTCCTCCACTGGGTAGCCCTGCCATTTAATCAGATATTGTAACTGATTTCTATACAACCTGGAATCTAAAATCCTTTCCACCACAAATTCTTCCTGACCATCGACTAGCACTGGGTCAGGGCAAGGAGAGGAACGTCCAGGAAACGTATTGGGTGTCGCAGCCTTTAGTAGGGATACATGAAAGACAGGGTGGATTCTCATAGTTCTGGGCAGTTGAAGACGACAAGCAACGGCACTTATAATTTTACTGATTTTATAGGGTCCAATGTACTTATGTCCCAACTTAGACGATGGAATCCTTAACTTAAGATTTCTGGTTGACAGCCAGACCAAGTCTCCTACCTTGAAAGCTGGTGCAGGTTTACGAAATTTATCTGCTGCTTTCTTGTACCTTTGAGCCGATTCCAGATTTTCCTTTAGAAGATCCATATTCATCTGTAAAGACGTGATTCTTTCAGCCACTGCTGGTAAAGGCGTTTCTATGGGAAATCGTGGTAGAATGTTAGGATGATAACCTAGATTAGAGTAAAAAGGAGACTGTTTAGTGGAGGCACTCTGAGAGTTGTTATACGAGAACTCAGCTAATGGAAGTAGATCCACCCAATCATCCTGTAGGTGGCAGATAAAGCAGCGGAGATACTGCTCCAGGGTTTGATTGGTTCGTTCGGTCTGTCCATTAGTCTGGGGATGAAAAGCAGAAGAAAGGTTTACTTTAATGTCCAATGCTGCACAGAAATTTTGCCAAAACCTAGAAGTGAATTGCACCCCTCGATCCGAAATAACCTCATCCGGTACTCCATGTAAGCGAAACACATCTTTAATCATCAAATCTGATGTCTGTTTTGCAGTGGGTAAGCCGCACAAGGGATAAAATGAGCTGCCTTTGTTAGACGGTCAACCACCACTAGAATGGTGTTCTTCCCCTGAGAGGTTGGTAACTCCACAATGAAGTCCATAGAAATGGATCCCCACGGGCGGGACGGGGTGGGAAGAGGCTGTAACAGACCAGTTGGTGAGGAGCGAGGTGTTTTGCATCTTGCACAGACCTCACATGAAGTGACATAATTCAAAACATCCTTCCTGCAAGTGGGCCACCAAAAGAAACGAGAAAGAAATTCCTGTGTCTTTAGAATTCCTCTATGCCCAGCTATCTGTCATGGGTGCATCGCCACGAAGATCGTCGCGATTGCACATTCTGACTTCTCACAGCTGAGCTTCTGTTTCTTTGTTTTTTGGTGATGTGAGAGTTAATTTTTCCTAGCTCTTTGCTAAGGCTAGGTGCAGCCTCGCCCGGCTGCTTTTGTTTATGTTCTAATTAGTTTCCTTTATATTTCTGCCAGTCTGGGTGTTAGACGCCGGTGAAAGCATTCATGTAGTTCAGCAGTCTGGATCGGTTCTGAGAATATTTAAGCTAAGAGTTCATTAGTTGTTTTTACTCTTATAGCTTATAGTTTATCTCTGAGACCTTAGGTGTTCCTACTGTGTGTGAGTGTTGTATGTAAGACTTTATTTACTTTATTCCTTCTCTTTCTTGTATGTCTTTCTGTTCATTATCCGTTACCTGTTCATTCCCTTTGGTGGTATTCAGGGTCCTTCTTAGGACTAGAATACAGTTGGCAGGGATTGATAGGAGACAGGGTTTACGCTGGTGGCCTGGACCTCTGTACCTTTAACAGTACCTCCAGGTTGAGGGATTAGTTAGGACCCCAGTTCAGGGTCAGCTTAGACCCCGGTCACCCTCTAGCCGGAGACAGCGTATAACGGATTCCGTTTTGACCCACTGGACATTCTATCAGGTAAATCCATGTTATAATATATCTATGCGCATGTTATATAGTATGTTGCCCTTTTGATATAGATTACTGACATCTCATATATATATCTGCTATACAGCGTGACATTTTCACCGGCCTAAACTAAAGATTCTCCCCAGCTGTCATGGATCCAGTAGCCCAGCTGGCCCGGCAGTTGCAGGGGTTGTCCATGGAATTTGCAGACATTAAGTCCAAGGTTTTGTCCCTCCCAGAGCAAACCAGATCTGAACCTAAGGTTGCTCTCCCGGACAGGTTCACTGGTGGGCGGGACAAATTTTTTACTTTCCGGGAGGCATGTAAATTGTACTTTCGGCTGCGGCCTCGGTCATCTGGGAGTGAAGAGCAGAGGGTGGGAATTGTTATCTCGCTCTTACAAGGGGACCCTCAATCTTGGGCGTTCTCTATTCCTCCAGGCTCCCCAGATCTCCAGTCAGTGGATCGATTTTTTACTGCCCTGGGTCTGGTATATGATGATCCGGATCGAGTTTCCCTTGCTGAAACAAAGTTACGTAAAATACGGCAAGGAAATCGTCCAGCGGAGGAATATTCTTCTGAGTTCCGTAGATGGGCAACAGATACTCAGTGGAATGACCCAGCTCTTAGGAGCCAGTTTTGTCAAGGGTTGTCTGACAAATTAAAAGATGTGTTGGCTCAGTATGATTCTCCTCCATCACTGGAGGCTGCTATGGCCCTCGCTATTCGCATTGATAGACGACTTCGGGAAGACGCGAGGTAACTCCGCCCCCCATGATGACTCCACCTACTACTAAAGTCCCTTATACTGAGGTTCCCCTGGTCTGTTCTGAGGAACCCATGCAGTTGGGAGGGACATCATTTTGTAGGAGGGAATCGGCGGTGCGCCGCAAGACTAGAAGGTGTTTCTTTTGCGGGAGAGAGGGACATTTTGTTGGGGGTTGTCCATCCCGGACCTCGTTGACCCAAGGAGTTAACCTGGGAGTCTGTATTTCGTCCCCAAATCCCTCTCAGTTTATCGGCCTGCGGAGGTGGTGATTGGTACTAAACTGAGAGGATTTCTGTTTTTCTTGATAGTGGGTCCGGGGCTAATCTTGTGGACGCTCGGTTTGCCCAGGTGCATGGTATGCAACTGAGTGTATTGGCCAAACCGGTCCCTATACTCTCTATTGATTCTAGACCTCTTGGTCAAGGTAGCTTGGTTCAAGCTGTTCATAACATAGATCTTCGAGTAGGGGCAATACATAAAGAGCAATTGTCTTGTTATGTGTTGGAGGGTCTACCTACTCCTATTGTGTTGGGACTTCCTTGGTTGGCTAAACATAACCCAGTGATTGATTGGCAATCCAGAAAGATTAGCCAGTGGGTGAATTTTGCAAGAATAACTGCATGAGCACGGTCATCGGTGCGGTTGTACCTAGGACTTTGCCTCCTTTTCTGGAGGACTTTGGGGAGATGTTCTCAGAGGAGGGGTGTAAAGAGTTACCTCCTCATCGCGCATATGACTGCTCAATAAAGTTGCTTCCTGATGCCTTATCTCGTACTTTCCCAGGGACCGGGAGGATGGATGATCCGGTTCCTATTCCTCAGGAGGAGTTGTAGTGTCAGCTGTATGCTCTGAGCTTGAGGGGGAGGTATTGGGGGCTCAGGGGGACGCCCCTGTGGGACTTCCAGGGAGACTGATAGTTCCAGATCAGTTAAGACTGAAGGTTACTGAGAACCGTTACAAACGGATGGCTGATAGGGGAGAGTTTCTGGTCGAGATCTGAAGGTGAATGATCTGGTGTGGTTGTCTACCAGGAATATTAAACTTAAAGTTTCCTCCTGGAGGTTGGGTCCCAGATTCATCGGGCCGTACAGGATCAGCTCCATAATTAATCCTGTGGCATTTCGTCTGGACCTCCCTCCTACGTTTAAAATTTATAATGTGTTTCACAAGTCATTACTTAAAAAGTATGTAGCACCAGTCATACCGTCACCTCTACCTCCTTCAGTGGTGGTCAATGATAACGTGGACGGACCTTTCACACAACTCACCCGGACAGACTGGTCATGAGGGTCCGGAGGCCCCTCGTAGAAGGGGGGGTACTGTCATGGGTGCATCGCCACGAAGATCGTCGTGATTGCACATTCTGACTTCTCACAGCTGAGCTTCTGTTTCTTTGTTTTTGGTGATGTGAGAGTTAATTTTTCCTAGCTCTTTGCTAAGGCTAGGTGCAGCCTCGCCCGGCTGCTTTTGTTTATGTTCTAATTAGTTTCCTTTATATTTCTGCCAGTCTGGGTGTTAGACGCCGGTGAAAGCATTCATGTAGTTCAGCAGTCTGGATCGGTTCTGAGAATATTTAAGCTAAGAGTTCATTAGTTGTTTTTACTCTTATAGCTTATAGTTTATCTCTGAGACCTTAGGTGTTTTCCTACTGTGTGTGAGTGTTGTATGTAAGACTTTATTTACTTTATTCCTTCTCTTTCTTGTATGTCTTTACTAACTCCCCTAAAGAAAAAAGGAAAGCTATCTGCCCCCGAGCAAAACCCCCAAAAAGATAATAGAAACCCCCCAAACATGAAGCGGTTAGACAAAGGAAATACGCCCACAGAAAAAAATAGTAGAGCAAACCGGGGGCCCAAACTATCTAAAAAGAAAAGGCAGGAAGGGTACTTACGCAACCCCAGAAAACCCTGAAAACACCAACTCTACAAATTTCAAAATCACCGAGTCCAAAAACCTTACCACCAAAATTTTTTCTCGGGTGTAACAAAAACAGCAGCCACTGAAAAAACTGCAAAAAGCAAAAGACAAAAACAGTGGCTGGACTAAACTGAGAGGGCAAAACCCCCGGGAGGGGACCAAAGGCCCCCACAAAGTCGGGAAAAAATCAAAATAACACAAAAACACAAAATAAAAAATTTTGTCTTATCTGATAGCAGGAAGCAACCGACACAGCAGGTAAAGGGAAACGGAAAGAAGGATTAAACCCAAACATTGTTTACCGGCAACCCCGAGGAAAATGATTTCCCCTTTAAAAAAGACCAATCAGTAACACCTGATTCCAATCCCATAGACCCCCCTTGTAACCCCAGAGGAGCCTCTGCTCGAAACTCCTCAACCCATTCACAACAGTACCCCCCCCCCTTTAGGAGGGGGGAAAAAAACCCTCATTTTGGGAAACCCGGGCGGGGCAGGTGATTCATATACCCGATAAGTCTCCAGCAGGATGTCCCAAGCCAAAAACCCAAAATTATCTTCCGACCATAACCTCTCCAATTTTAACCCAAAAACTGGAGTCTTCGTCTAAAAAAAAAAAGAGAATCCCAAAATTTTCTCAACCCCATACCCAGATTGCCCCAAAAAAAACAGGGCAGGAGGCACAGCCAGAACCATGGCTCAACAAAACCCTTTACAAGGATTGGGAACACTTATGGATCTTAAATGTCCCCCGGAAGAAGCAACAAAAGAAAAGGATTAAAATCTCCCGATCTTATAACCAATGAACCCAGGGTAAAATTTTGGATGCACTCCATAGGAATATTCTTTGAGGACAACCAGACCAAGCCCCCCTTTAAAACCCGGGACCATCATCCCTAAGCGGTTAGCAAACCCCTGGCCTTCTCCTGGAGAGGGACAACCCCTCCCCACCCGTCCCAAATCCTGCAACGCCCAACAAAGAGTCAACACTGGACAGACAGAAGCCTCCGTCTGTCCTGAAGAAAATCGAGGGTGAAAACCCCGAAATTTCAGAAAAAAAGGGACACAAAGTGGCAAGCTAGCCCATATTAAAGAAACTCAGCCAAAAAGGGAAAAAAAAGACCCGTCATCCGTCCACAGACCAAAAATCTTAGAAAATCTCCAAGTCTGGTTAGTTTTTCTCAGTTGA
>JARQOD010000005.1:80723055-80748867 GCA_033576555.1 Oophaga sylvatica
TTTGGGAATTCATTGCTTTCCTCTGCCCCCTCTTGCTTTCAGAAATCTCTTTTTTTTTTTTTTTTGGTTTAATTCCTTGCTTTTTGATCATTTTTTTTGTACTCCCCCGGGGGCCCCCTTTTGGGGGGGTTGGCTGGTCTCCGTTCTTTTTTTTGTATTTTTCATTTCTCTTTTTTTAATTTTACTGGGGGGTAGCACGTGCCACACCAGGATTGAATAGGTGGTCGAACCGGGGGGTCTCGTTTTTGGATTCAGAATTTGGGTTTTTTCCGGGTTTTTCTGTTGCAGACGTTTTCTCCCCGTGCGCCACTAACATTTTTGGGCCCCCCCAGCTTTTGCTCAATTATTTTTTCGTGTTCTATTTTCTCTTGCTAACGCCATTATTTTTTGGGGGCTTCCACTTTTTGGGGGTTCCCCCGGGGGCGGTTAGTTTTCCTTTTCCCCATTAGGAAGCTTTCTCTCCGGCTTCCGGCGTCGGGGCCCCCGGGGGTACGCTCCCGGTTTTGTTCTTTTTTGTCGTTTTTTGGGGGTTGAACCTTTATTTCCAATCTTTTTGGGTGTCAGGCTGCCTAGCGGTTTTTTCCCCCCTCTTCCTTACTACCAAAACATAACCTCCTATATAGCCCATGTATGGGGGCCCCAATATGATGCCCTGTATAGGGGCCCCCCATAAATACCCGTGTGTGGGGGCCCCTAAGGGTTCCCCCCAATTTGCGCCAAAAATAATAAAAAAAAAAAATATACCCCCCCCTCCGGCCGCTGTTCTCCGAGGCCCCGGGCCCCCCCCGTAGGGCATAGGCCCGGGGGCCACCAACATGCGGTGTCACCGACTTGGGGGCCCCCCCCCACCGCTGGGGGCCCGGCACTTCCCGGGGTGCTGAAAAACCGGCCCCTGCCAGTAACCCATAAAGCAAAGACAAGTTATAAAAACATAATAACCCATTTTTTTTTCACGCCTCAAGATTGGGGCCCAAAATGTAGAAAAAAAGGGGAGAATAATATCCATTTAATTTGCCCCTGTGACTGGACCCGCGGGAAAAAGGGGTTATTGTAATAAAAAGGAGTTCTGCCGGCCCGAAAATAAACACTACACGCGTTTTGCGCTCCATTTCAACCCCGTACTTTTTTTAAAATCGGATGTAAAATTTTCAAAAACTAAACAACTGGGTTGGGGGGCACATGTCATTTTGTTTTTGATTGGGAAAATTTTTAAAAAGTTCTGATAAAGTTTAAAGATTTCACCCCAAAGAGGGGAAACAGATCTTTTTTAGGCGTCATGAACAACAGCGGGAAATTTTTACAAATAATTGCAAAAAGGTCATAAGGGTCCCAATTTCTATCTAATAGGGGGAAAGGGGGCTCCCCAATTTTGATTAAAATTTTTTTTTTTTCCAAGGACACATAAAAAATTTTTCTTAATTTGATCAAGCTTTTGCTGCAAAGTTTTACACCACTTTTGGAAATAAAATTTAAAAATTAGAGGTCCACCCATACTAATTAAAAAAAAAACTAAACATAGTTTTTGCAAAAATTTTTGCTAATTAAAAAAACCTTCACCGGAAAAATCTATTGTTGCAGTTTGGGGTAATATCGGTTATAAATATAAACCTCCCCGCTTCCGCCTTAGCAGAAGCTGGGGGTAAAAAATAAATTTTTTTCCCCCTCGTAGTGTTCCAGTTTCAGTGGGGGGGGCCTACCCCCTATTCATCACTCATGAAAACAATCAGGGGTGTGACGGGCCCCCGGGCCCGACGAACCCCCCCGGGCCCCAGAAGGTCCCCGGGCCCGGGGGGGGCTCAGTACAGCCCCTGCCTATTCCATCCCCCGGACTGAAACGAAAACGGGGGGGGGGAAAAAATTCATTTTCCCCCCGCACTTTGGAAGTGCAGGTTGTAAAGCTATTAACCCAGTTTAAACCCCCCCTATCTGCGGTTTTAGGGATTTCGGGCCCGGTTTCCCCTTTAATCCGCACAGGCAATGAATAAAAAACGTGGTAAAAATTTAGTGGTGAAAACAAGCCCTTTTCTGCCCCGGGAAACTTTTGGGGCCTATCTTTTCCCCCCACCAGCCTTTTGCTCGGGGTTTTGGGGCCCCGGGGCTTTTCCAAAGCCTATAAAGTGTGTCCTGACCCCCTCGGGAAGGGGGGCAATTAAAATTTTCCCAGGGGGCCAAAGGAGGCAGTGTTGTTGTGGAGGTGAACAATACCTGAAAATTAACTTTAATAAAATTAAAATTTTTATTTTATTTTAAATTTAAATTTTTTGTTTTCAGATCAAAAAATTATTTTCTGCTTTTATAAAATTTTAAAAAACATAATTTTTAAGTTCCGTTTTTTTCACCCTTGAACCCAATCAACATTTTTCCTCAAAAACAAATGATTTTCCCCCAGCCCCCCCAAACGCCCCCTCACAGTCCCCAACAATGCGTGCCCTAGGCCCCCACAAGGGGGGTTTCCGGGTTATGGGTATCGCACCACCAGGAAAATTATGGGGGATGCACTGGCAGCACACTCGGTTTTCCCTGGGCGCTCATTAAAAGGGGGTTTTTACGGGGTTTTTTGGGAAATTTTCGTGACGCCACCTGGTTTCTGTTAAGAGACCAGGCGCGGTAATTTCGGGGGGATTTATTAGGCGTAGATGTTAAATCCCCACAGGTGGGACTTTTTCCCTCTAAAGTCTTTTGGTGGCAGAAATAAGTCATCACCACAAGTTGTTCTCTTTCCATACCTTTACTTAGATGGTTGCGTTTCCCGGGAAGCTGTTAGGGTGGAGAATCACATTCAGGTAACCTGAGCGGTTTGAGGCCTCTTTTACCTTTGAAATTTGTGAGTCCTAATTTGCTAAATCAATTTTAACTCCAATGCAACATTTCGCCCCGGGGGACATTTGTAGGCCTTTTCTTCCTATAATCAGATTTGGCAAGAACTAAGCCCCTCCTATGCTTGCAGCTAAAGTCCTTGTTCTCCCTGACTCCATTACGTATCAACACTTAGGGCTACCTTCTCGACTTGAAGTCCGCAAGGATTCCGGTTTTTCTTTTCACACCGTGAATACTAGCAATGCTTCGGACCCGGTGTCCGGTTAAATTATGAAGGTGATCTGTCCCAAACACCCCTTCCTTCTTTCTCCACTCCCCTGTCGCCCTGCTCTACCCTTAACATAAGCACGGTGGCAGTAGGTGTAGTAGTCACTTTTCTTCCAAGCTCACTGACCTGCTCTCAGTTAACTCGATGTTCTGCAAGCTGTAGTCCCCTTCATTCTTCCCTTCAAAACTCTGTCCAGAGAGCTCACAGGACATTCCGTCAGCCCGTATACACGCTGTAGCTCCGAGAGTCACTTTCCACGTTCTAGAGAACACAGGCAGCTTGTTCTGAATAACAGATTCAGTTATAGCTCTGAATAGGCTAGAGTAGTTTCCTTTCTACTCGTACTAGCCTCCACTTCAGTTCAAGATGACACCTAAGCTCTGTCAGGAATCAGTCTTCTCTCCCTCCCTCAAAGCAAGACTCATAAGCACTGAACACTGAACACTTCTGACAGGACCGATCTGACCTCCTGTCAGGAACTAGACTAGACTCTGAATGGCTACTGCTACTCACACTAACTTAAATAGTCTAAGATGCCCTCTGGTGTTCGTGTTGGGAAGTGTGCGTGAATGAATATCAGGTTTTTACAATTACCTTCCTGTGCATCCTCCTGGAACATGTGTACCAAGCGCAGCTGGGCCACACATCCCCCCCTGGTTAAAACACAGCACTCCCGGGCTGAAAATAGAAAAGAAAAATATTTTTATAATATAACAACAACATAACTCATCCTTGTGGGAGGTAAGGACTCTTTAACGTTAAAAATATATACATAGACAAGTAGAAAAATATCAAAGTACTTTTCACTCAATAAATACAATTTAAGATTCTTGTGAGGACCCGCACCAAAAACCTCCACGTAGGTCCTGGGGGGCTGCAGGACTTCATTGCTGCAGACCTCACTCAAGGCCACACCATACGGGTTTTTCTTCAGAGGTAGTAAGGCTTTATGTAAAACCAGATGGGGCACCGAAGTGCAAACTATTTACAAGAAAGTTTTTGGGCTGGCACAGTCCTCAGCCACGCAGTCTTTGCTATGAACTTTTTCAAGTAAAATCACATTTCACATTAAACGGTTTTCTCATTACCCAACTGGGTATTCTATACAAACATACTATGCAAAATTATGTAATATGCAAACATTTATCACAATATTAATAAAGTGCAACTTCTTCATCAACTTCTCAAACTTTATACAGGTGCAGTAAAACCCTGTCTGGGTCCTACTGGTTTTCTTCTTTCTTGCAGATAACAGTGACGTCTTCCACTCCTGGGGCTGGAAGCACGCGATGCTCTTTAGAACGCATTACAAAGAATATCATGTCCTGCGATCTGGGTTTGCGTAGCTACAGTTACACTAGAGCGATTCACTTGGGACCTAACGGGTGCCTTTTCTGAATATAAGTCTTGCTCAATAGGGGGTCGCAGTTGCAGCATAAGATGCTGGGCAAGACGCAGATTGCACAGTGATGCAGTTGAGGTCACATCATCCGGTTGCGATGTGGAACAGAGCTCAGGATACGATGCAGAGTAAGGGTCAGTATAGGATGCAGGGCACGATGCAGGTGCGCGGCCTGGTGCTGACGCTGCTGGGGGCTTGGGGACACTGAGACACGGGAGACATTCAAGGCAAACCACCCTGACGACTACAGTGTCGTGTGTAGGTGACAACACTCCTTTTAACAGGTGGAACCCCGCATCGCAGCAGTGAACATAGATCTTTGGAGAGAACCCGGGCTCACATATGTAACCCCAAACTCCTCGGGCCTTAGAGGCACACACCGTCCCCTGGCGCCGCGGTTCCCGGGGCGTACCTTTGTCTCGCCTGATGTTTTCCTTTTCAGCGAGAGTCTCTTCTTGGTACCTCTGGCGAAACTGCTGCACTTCTCTCTGCTCCTGCTGCCGTCGCCGCTCCTGCTCCCGGCGTCGCCACTCGTTCTCTATCTGGGCGGCATATTCAATGTCGTCCAGGTACCCATAATCATCCCAGTCGACCTCCATCATGGACGGCTGGATCCCCTCCCGGTGTCCCTACCGGGGGACTGCACTCCGCTGCGGCCTCCTGGCCTGGCTGGCACTCCGGAACGAGCAGGGCCTCCTCAGCCTCCTTCTCCCCCCCGCCGCATCATCGGTGGATTCGGGATCAGCACTTTTGGAGCTGGCCTCCGGTTCTTCATCAGCCGCTTGCAGTGGTGGCACAGGTAACGGTCGCGCTGCGGAGGGGAGAGCGTTGCGTCCCACAGCAGCCACTGTTTCAGGGCACGCCACTTTTCTCCATCTCCTCCACTTCTTTGCGGTGGCGGGCCACATCTTCCAGCACCGCATCCACCTTCTCCAGTTCCTTCATGGTTTGGTCGGTCTCCCCGACCTGGGGACGGTTCAGGCACAGGTAACAGCTCTTCAGGGGAACGGGGCCTGCGCACCACCGTTCCTCCACACAGCGTCCCCTTGTCCTCCGCCATCTCACTCCAGGCCAGACTATGTTTTCCATCAGGAACAATCTGGTCTCTTCCGTGGAGGCGGGATTTGCGCTTCCTCTTCTTGGCATAGAGGAGAAGAGGAGGCGGATCTCCCCTTGCTGTAGGGCAGGCTCTGGTATTATAATAACATTTGGATAAGGCGCCCATCACTTTCGCGCCACAGGGGGGGGTATCCCACGAAGGCCCTTCTTCTTCTTCACCAACGCCTCAGGGCGCGAACATGGCGGCAAAATGGCGGAAAATGGCGCCAAAAATCACAGAAACTGCACACAGTCTTTTTCACAAAAACAGTCCAATTCAAAGCACACAGGACTCACAAATTGTAAGCTTCGTATCCTGTTCGTGACGCCAAAGATGAGGCGCACCACATACGGGGTTCCAGGGCTTATGGGGTACTCGGCACTGACCCCATGGAAGTCTATGGGGGATGTCACTGGCAGCACAGCTCGGTCCGTTGCCCTGGGCGCTCATTCAATGGGGGATATTTACAGGGATTTTAGGAATAGTTCGTGACGCCACCTGTGGTTTCTGATCAAGCAGACCAGCGCTGCAGGGTGAATCTTCTGAGGGGATGTTATTAGGCAGCTAGATGTTAAGTCCCCAACAGGTGGGACTGTTCCCTCAAAGTCTATGGTGGTGCAGATAATAAGTCAGTCACACACAAGTTGTTCTCTTTCCATACCTTTACTGTAGATGGTTGCAGGTATGTCCCGGGAAGCTGGTTAGGGTGGAGAATGCACATTCAGGTAATCGCTGAGCAGGTTTGAGGCCTCCTTTACCTTTGAAATGTATGTGAGTCCTAACTTGCATAAAGTCAAGTTTAACTCCAGATGCAATAGCTACGCCCGGTCGACATTGTGGTAGAGCCTTTTCTGTCTCTGATAATCAGATGTTGGCAAGAACTAAGTCCTCCTATGCAGTGCACTGCTAAAAGTCCTTGTTCTCCCTGACTCCAGTTACGTATCAACACTTAGGGCTACCTTCTGCGACTTGAAGTCCAGCAAGGATTCCGGTTTTTCTATCACTAGCCGTGAAGTACTAGCAATGCTTCGGACCCGGTGTCCGGTTAAATTGAGTGAAGGTGATCTGTCACCGGAAACACTCTTCCTTCTTTCTCCACTCGCCTGTCGCCCTGCTCTCACCCTTAACATAAGCACGGGTGGCAGTAGGTGTAGTAGTCAGCTTTTCTTCCAAGCTCACTGACCTGCTCTCAGTTAACTCGATGTTCTGCAAGCTGTAGTCCCCTTCCTTCTTTCCCTTCAAAACTCTGTCCAGAGCAGCTCACAGGACATTCCGTCAGACTGTATACACACTGTAGCTCCGAGAGTCACTTTCCACGTTCTAGAGAACACAGGCAGCTTGTTCTGAGATAACAGATTCAGTTATAGCTCTGAATAAGCTAGAGTAGTTTCCTTTCTACTCGTACTAGCCTCCACTTCAGTTCAAGATGAGCTACCTAAGCTCTGTCAGGAATCAGTCTTCTCTCCTCTCCCTCAAAGCAAGACTCATAAGCACTGAACACTGAACACTTCTGACAGGAACCGATCTGAACTCCTGTCAGGAACTAGACTAGACTCTTGAATGGCTACTGCTACGTCACACTAACTTAAATAGTCTAAGATGCCCTCTGGTGGTCGTGTTGGGAAGTGTGCGTGAATGAATATCAGGTTTTTACAATTACCTTCCTGTGCATCCTCCTGGAACATGTGTACCAAGCGCAGCTGGGCCACACACTCCCAGAGCTCCCCACGCTGTATGCTGGATTCCACACCACCCACACACAATATGATGCCCCCTAGTACAGAATGTGTGCCCCCACAGCCTTCCACAAAGTTTTATCCACAGAACAGTATGATGGATTCCACAGCTCACCAAACAGTATGGTGGCCTTCACAGACCCCCAAAACGTTTCATCCCAGACACAAAATGATGACTCCATGCAGTATGGACATTATAGCTCCCCAACACAAAATTATGACCCCCCACAACCCAAGACATTATGATGGCCCCACATATTCCCCCACAAGTGAATTACAATAAAAAACATACATTACTCATCTTGCTCCGTTCTTTCAGTGTGCTGCTCCATTCTTTGCTTCCTGCGGACTGAGACTCCAGAGCAGGCAAGACTTTTGCTGTTTTTACACCAGTTTCAGCCAGTTCCACCTAAATAGTTGATGCATGAGGTAGGCTGGGGGTGGGGTGAGGTGTGGCGATGCCTACTCATCCAAATCATGATGAGCTGGGGTGTACCTTATGCCACAAATCCTACTAAAGTCATCGACTGGAGAAAGACTTGTGGCGAGGCGTACACCACTTTAAAGATGCGCCTGATTCATTAAGAGATGTGCGCCTTTTAATTAGAGTTGAGCGAATTTGTTCGGATTCGGTCGCCGAATCTGAATTTGCCATATTTGTGCCATATTGGTACCCTATTCGTGCCGAATGTATGTTTGATGATCAGTTCCGAACATATTCGGTAATTTCTACTCCCATGACGTTTGGCTGTGTTCGACGAATTTTGCAAAAACAATATTCGCTGCCGATTGTATTCGGAACCGAATCCGAGCAAATTCACTAAAACTCTACTCTTAATGAATCAGGAGCCTCTGACATCAACAGACAAATCATCAAGACTGACTGAACAACGCCGGTCTTGATGAATCAGGGTCATAGTGTGAAAATAGCCAACGTCCTGTAACTAAACAAAGTCCAATATACCAAGATCATTATGACCAATAATATCACTATACAAGAGACAAATAATTCAGCCACATAACTGCATTGAGGTAACATCATTTTGGTACCTGTGATGGCCTTATATCAGCTGCTGGTGGTGGCATGTGTAGGTATTGTGGTATAAGGAGCTAGTGACTCTGCACCACGGAGGACGCCCATCCATTGGAAAATAGTGCTGACCATCAGCGGTCCGCCCTGCAGAGGATGTAACCATAATCGTTAGACCTTTGGTAAGAAACTAAGGTCTGCACAGGTCAATTTCTGTGCAAATTACACACACACTTATTTAGGCCGTGTGTGGGTGCGATTTGGTAGAGACTGGAAATTGAAAATTCAGATGGAAAATCTGCAGTGTATCCACTCCGTGAGAACTTAAAGAAAATCATGAAAATTACTTGTACAAAAAAAAAACAAAACCCTGTTTGGGAGAGAAGAATAGACAAATCGCGGCGCCCTAAGTGCGTAAAAACAATATTATAGTCTTTAGAGTGTGCACAATTTTATGCACTCACCTGATAGAAGACTAATATGGCTTTAGATTGTGTTCCTCAAAAATCCTTCTGGGATACTTTTCAATAGACAGGGCTTGCAGCTTGCCTCAGGTGGATCCAAGTGAAAGAGCCAGATTCAGGCTCACACAGGATGAGTAAATCAAGAAAGGCACATTCAGCCCATGAATGGCAGCGCTTCCCAGGACTCACATCCAAAGATGATATTTCATATTTTTTTTATTTAATAAGTTAAAATGGAGGAGATACAATGCGTTTCGGATACAGTATATATCCTTCATCAGGTATCATAAAAACACAGTACAAATCCTAATAATATAAAATTCAGTAACACTTATATATAGTGGCAAACCTTTTATCCCAGTCTCAGACACTTGATTTAGGGTGAGTTTCCACGGTCAGGAAACGCTGCGTGTTGGCGCTGTGCGCTGGCGCAGCGCCAAACACGCAGCGTCCAGATGTTACAGCATAGTGGAGGGATTTCAAGAAATCCGTCTCCACTATGGTAACAATACGCAGGTGGCAAACCTGCGTAAACGGACATGCGGCGCGTCTTTTAGACGCAGCATGTCCTCGCGTATTGCGGCGACGGTGCGTCGCCGCAACATAATTAACACAGGGCTATGTAGCCCTGCGCTCTTTCCGGAGGTGTTCCGGAGGTGTCCTGAACACCTCCGGAAAGATCGCGCGTCATAAAGGGGGCGGGGCTTAGACGGAGCGGAATTTCCGCTCCGTCCAAGCGCTATGGTTCCGGACCGTGGAACATAGCCTTAGGGAGTGGACCAGTTCAGGAGCACACCCACCAACTTTGACAGCAAGATGCAAGAAGAAAAAAAAAAAAAGCATTCAAACTCTCTCTATGATATCATTCAATCCATTTGGATATAATGTTCCCAGACGATATATCCAAAAAGTTCTTTCCGGTTTAAAAGAGCATTCCTATTTGCAACACCAGAGGGTATCTGTTCCACTGGAGTTACTTTTGTTGAACATTTTGTTATGTTAATTAGCAGATGCCTTGAGAGACTATGTTTTAAAAACCGATTTTTTGCTCTATTTCTGTGACCATTAATGCGGGACCGCAGTGTCTGCACAGTGCGTCCCACATATTGCAAACCACAACTGCATGTGATGACATATACAACATAATCACTGCTACAGCTGAGTCTTTGTGAGGTCTTTGAGATTTCGAAACACGTTGTATCTCCTCCATTTTAACTTATTAAATAAAAAAATATGAAATATCATCTTTGGATGTGAGTCCTGGGAAGCGCTGCCATTCATGGGCTGGATGTGCCTTTCTTGATTTATGAAAATTACTTGGTTAGATATAATTCTTCTCAACAGCAGGAGAGGCAATTTTTTTTCTTTTTCTAAAGTTACTTTTTTCTTGTGCTTTGACTGAGCTGTGTACGAGCAGCAGAGTTTTGTGGCTTGGAGCAGAAGCTGTTCTTCACCACAATTGTTGGATTGGAAGATTAAATATCTGAATGCGGGCCTTGGGCATTTAAAAAGTTTCCTAAATTCTAACTGTATCAAAACGCTAATAAAAAGTACATGAAGAAAAAAGCATCCACATCTTAGATGTATTTAAAGTCTATGGCCCCGATTCATCAAGGCTTTTACATTTTGAAATACAGTTCATTTTCACACAATGTAGTTAAAAAACAGAAAAATAACCTCGTGCTTGTAATGGTGATACCAAATATTAGCTAGTTTTACTGCTTAAAAAACAGGTTTAATAAAATGTTTTGTGTCAACTTTTTTTGAGAGCCATATTTTTTTTATCTCTCATTTATGGGTGTTATATGATGGCTTGTTTTTTTCTGGGATGAGCTGTAGTTTTTATTGGCACCATTTTGTGGTACATTGTACATTCTGATCTCTTTTTATTCTATTTTTGGGGTAGTAGAAGTGTTAAAAAAAAACAATTGTGCCATTTTGATTTTTTCATCTTTTCAGAATTCAGTGTGTGAAAATGAGGCGCCCGCCAGGGCCGTGGGGTACTCGGCACCGAGCCCGTCAACTTCTATGGGGGATGTCACGGCAACACAGCTCAGTCCGTGGCCCTGGGCGCTCACTAAAAAGGAGATGTATTTACAGAGGATTAGTGTTTGTGTAGTTTGTCGTGACGCCACCTGTAGTACCTGGTCAGGGTGACCAGCGCTGCTGTGCAGGTCCTCTGGAAGGGATGGTGTTATGCAGCTAGTTGTTAAGTCTCCCACGGGTGAGACGGAGTCCTTCCAGGGCAGGTAGATGAAAGATGTAGTAATGGTGCAGGAGGGATGTAGTAGAGGGGAGTGTGCGTCGCTGCAATAATCAGGTAACAGTTCTGTTGCAGTTTCAGGGTTTTTACTCACAGTCTGTCTGCAGTACAGGTTCCAGCCAGGCGCTGTGTCCTCCAAGAGAGTGGTCCAGCAACCCTCAGATAAGTTAGTCGCACTTCCAAAGACTTCCTTTTGTATGGATCTTTCTGGCTTCTTCTTTAGGTGCTACACTCCCGACTTCCATGCACCCGCCACCACAGAGCCCTCGGACAAGGTAGTATTGGATCCTTTCAGTTACCAGTCTGCACTGGTGGTTGCCGAGGCCACCCAGTACGGAAGTCCTGGACGTACTTGACCCCTAAGCTTCCTCCCGGTGAGATTATGGTGGCTAGTGGCCCCTTGGAGAGACCCACTGTTCTCGGTGTTACTAGTGGAGCTGAACTTTCCCACTAGTCTAGGGACCGTTCCCCGATGTTCGCCTGGTCCTCCTGCTTCAGGATGGGGCACAGCCTCAGTTGCTGTCTCGCCCTGGACCCTTTCGCTCTCCTCAGTAAGGCTCCCTGAGATGGACTCAGAGGAGCAGCAGGTCAGTCCAGTACCCACACACTGACTGCCTGGCTCAAACTGGATTCTCTAATCTCACATGCAGCCTAATGCTGCCTAAGCCCCTCCCACCCATCTAGCTACACCCTGTTCTAACCAGCCTGAGTCAGACCATCCTCCCGAAGGGTCCGCCTGCACTCAGCTAGCATGATGTGTGATGGATGCAATGGTTGGAGTCAATGGGCTGCTTCCCTCTTACCTAAGAGTCAGGTGCCAACCGCTGGGTGCGATGCAAAATCTCTGTGGCGACTGGACCCTCAGGGCGCCACATTCCCCCCTTGTTAAACACAGCACTCCCGGGCTGTAAAAGAGTAAAGATGTTACAGAGAAACATACAGATTTTTATAAATGCATTTCAACAGGTAGAAAACAGTTTCAAAACTCATCATCC
This sequence comes from Oophaga sylvatica, assembly GCA_033576555.1. Classification (NCBI taxonomy): domain Eukaryota; kingdom Metazoa; phylum Chordata; class Amphibia; order Anura; family Dendrobatidae; genus Oophaga; species Oophaga sylvatica. The sequence continues at coordinate 80,735,130 of JARQOD010000005.1, forward strand.
CTTTATGGGAGGCATTTCAGGTTAAACGTTGCATAAATAACATTTTTAATAATAACATTCAATAAAGTGCAACTAGCAATGACATTAGAGTTCAGGTAAAACTTGTGCTTGTGGAGGACCCGCTCCAAACCTCCCACGGTGGTCTTGGGTGGGCTGCAAGACAATACTGACTTCTCCAGCAAACCTCAAATTCGGCCACACCAAACGGGTTTCTGAGGTATATGTAAAACCAAGATGGAGCACCGAGGTGCTAACTATTTACAGAAAGAGTTTGTGGGCTGGCAAAGTCCTCAGCCACGCAGTTCATGATTCAAATAACGAGAACTACCCTTCCGGGTTAAGGCAACACTTTCAACTATTTACAGTCAGGACCCTGTCCAGGCTAAACATTACTTCGAACTGGGTAACTGACCTCCGGGGGTCACCTCTGGAAGCTCCCAGACATCAGTGACACCGGGTGCCACCAGGACATGGTGCCGTTTCTTTCTTGTGACCACCAGATCATGTCCAGAAATCACAGTCTGTACTCCGGCATCACAGGTTGTGCAGCGAGGCCTGACAGGTGCCTCACTGAGGCCAACATCCTGCACCCTCTCGGCGGGGGGCAGCTGAGGGAGTAGGTGGCTGGACTGTTGGCGGGGCGGGGGTGCTGGTGGAGAACCGGGGGTAGGAGACCGTGGTGAGGTGGACTCGGACGCCTCCCCATACGTTGGGGAAGAGGGGTCGTACCTTGACACGTTGAGGGCATACCATCCCTTGTACCCCCAGTGCCGGGTGTATGTAACGAGATCCCCAACATACAAATCCCTCTCCAGGTGTCCCTCTGGTAGGTGGGCCTCCACATCCCGGCGGTTGACAAATATTTCTAGGTACAGCCCGGGCTCCTGGATGAAACCCCATCCACCCTGCAGCTTGAAGTCCCGCACCGCCACCTTGCGCCGCGGCTCCCTCAGCGTACCTTTGTCCTTTCTCATTTTACCCTTATCAGCCAGGTCCCGCTCATGCTGCCGCTGACGAAGCTGCTGGGCCTCCCTGCGTTCCCGCTGGCGTTCAGCTTCCTGTTCCCGGCGCCTCCACTCCACCTCCTGGCGCCGGTCGTAGTCCGCTGCAGCTAGCCGCTCCATCTCCTGCCAGTCAATCTGCACGGCACGGGATTCCGGATCCTCCTGGGTCCCCGCGGGTGGATGGTGCTCAGCAGCAATGGGCTCCGCAACGGGTTCTGGCACTGGCTGGGGTACCGGCGCGGGCGGCATACCCGCTGCCGGTTCAGGTGTTTCCGCATCTCCTCCCACCTTGCGTTCCTCAGCCAGGTCTGGTTGAGCGGCACTGGGTTCGGCCACTACACAGGCCTCCTCTTCAGCCTCCGGTGGTGGTGTCTCCGGTGGGCGGAGCGATCGGCTCCTCTGCAGCCGCAGCTTCAGAGCCCGCCAGCTCCGCTCCATCCTCTCCACTTCAGCCCGGTGCCAGGCCAAGTCCTCCAGCGCGGCATCCACCTCGGCCTTCTGGGTGAGGGCTCCATCGGATTCAAGCCCTGGAGATGGCTCAGGCTCTGTTGCGCTCCCACATGGGGGAAGAGTGTCAGCTCCTCCATTCCCCCACACAGCGATTCCCGTCCTGCAGCCATCTCTTCCCAGTTGTAACTGATTACTCCATCAGGAGGGGCCTGGTCTTTTGTATGGAGGCGTGACCTTTGCGTTCTTTTCCTCCCACTGAGGAGGATGAGCAGGCGGATCTCCTTGGCTGTGGGGCATGATCGTATATTGTAAAAGCACTTGGACTGGGAGGCCATTATTTTCGCGCCACTGAGTGAGCGCACGCCCACGAATTCACGCCCTCCTTCTTCACCAGCGCCTCATGGCGCGAATATGGCAGCAAAATGGCGGCAAAGTCACAAAGATGGCAAATACAGGCTTTAGCACAGAAACAGTCAATTTAGGCACACAGGACTCGCGTTTCACGAGATTCAGAATCCTCTTCGTGACGCCAAAAATGAGCCGCCCGCCAGGGCCGTGGGGTACTCGGCACCGAGCCCGTCGACTTCTATGGGGGATGTCACGGCAACACAGCTCAGTCCATGGCTCTGGGCGCTCACTAAAAAGGGGATGTATTTACAGGGGATTAGTGTTTGTGTAGTTTGTCGTGACGCCACCTGTAGTACCTGGTCAGGGTGACCAGCGTTGCTGTGCAGGTCCTCTGGAAGGGATGGTGTTATGCAGCTAGTTGTTAAGTCTCCCACAGGTGAGACGGAGTCCTTCCAGGGCAGGTAGATAAAAATGTAGTAATGGTGCAGGAGGGATGTAGCAGAGGGGAGTGTGCGTCGCTGCAATAATCAGGTAACAGTTCTGTTGCAGTTTCAGGGTTTTTACTCACAGTGTGTCTGCAGTACAGGTTCCAGCCGGGCGCTGTGTCCTCCAAGAGAGTGGTCCAGCAACCCTCAGATAAGTTAGTCGCACTTCCAAAGATTCCCTTTTGTATGTTCCTTTCTGGCTTCTTCTTTAGGTGCTACACTCCCGACTTCCATGCACCCGCCACCACAGAGCCCTCGGACGAGGTAGTATTGGGTCCTTTCAGTTACCAGTCTGGACTGGTGGTTGCCGAGGCCACCCAGTACGGAAGTCCTGGACGTACTTGACCCCTAAGCTTCCTCCCGGTGAGATTATGGTGGCTAGTGGCCCCTTGGAGAGACCCACTGTTCTGGTGTTACTAGTGGAGCTGAACTTTTCCATTAGTCTAGGGACCGTTCCCCGATGTTCGCCTGGTCCTCCTGCTTCAGGATAGGGCACAGCCTCAGTTGCTGTCTCGCCCTGGACCCTTTCGCTCTCCTCAGTAAGGCTCCCTGAGATGGACTTAGAGGAGCAGCAGGTCAGTCCAGTACCCACACACTGACTGCCTGGCTCAAACTGGATTCTCTAATCTCACATGCAGCCTAATGCTGCCTAAGCCCCTCCCACCCATCTAGCTACACCCTGTTCTAACCAGTCTGAGTCAGACCATCCTCCCGAAGGTTCCGCCTGCACTCAGCTAGCATGATGTGTGATGGATGCAGTGGTTGGAGTCAATGGGGTGTTTCCCTCTTACCTTAGAGTCAGGTGCCACACCGCTGGGTACGATGCAACATCTCTGTGGGGACTGTACCCTCAGGGCGCCACAATAACTATTAAAGTATTTTATTAGGTCAGCAATTACGGATGCAGCTAGATCTAATATTTAGGTAATATGTCTATTTACTATTATTATTTTTATTTAGGTTTTTGAACAAAGGGTGTGATTTGAACTTTTACATTTTTTCAGATTTTTATTGACTTATACTATTACAGTCGATTGTAAAATTGTCAATCTGCTATGTAGTCCAAACACAGACTGGACTTCACATGTGTATAAACATGGCACCCCACAATAACATCATGAGGGATGATGGTGATGGTTCATTAACACCTTAACCCCCAAGGGTAGTTTGCACGTTAATGACCAGGCCAATTTTTACAATTCTGACCACTGTCTCTTTATGAGGATATACAATGCCTACAAGTAGTATTCAACCCCCTGCAGATTTAGCTGGTTGACACATGCGGAATTAACTTGGCATTGTGACATTTGTACTGTAGATCAGCCTGGAAGTGGGAAATGCACTGCAGCAAAAAAAATTTTTTAATTTTTTTTTTTTTTTTTTAAAAAACGTTAAAAGTTAATTCAGAGTGTCATTTATTATTCAACCCCTCAAACCACAAGAATTCTGTTTGGTCCCCCTAAAGTATTAAGAAGTAGTTCAGGCACCAAGAATAATGAGCTTCACATGTGTGAATTAATGATCTCTTTTGCCAGCCTTTTCTGACTATTTAAGACCCTCCCCAAACTTGTGAACAGCACTCATACATGGTCAACATGGGAAAGACAAAGGAGCATTCCAAGGCCATCAGAGACAAGATCGTGGAGGGTCACAAGGCTGGCAAGGGGTACAAAACCCTTTCCAAGGAGTTGGGCCTACCTGTCTCCACTGTTGGGAGCATCATCCGTAAGTGGAAGGCTTATGGAACTACTGTTAGCCTTCCACGGCCTGGACAGCCTTTGAAAGTTTCCTCCCGTGCCGAGGCCAGGCACGGGTAACCCAAGGACAACAAGGAAGGAGCTCCGGGAAGATCTCATGGCAGTGGGGACATTGGTTTCAGTCAATACCATAAGTAACGTACTCCACCGCAATGGTCTCCGTTCCAGAAGAGCCCGTAAGGTACCTTTACTTTCAAAGCGTCATGTCAAGGCTCGTCTACAGTTTGCTCATGATCACTTGGAGGACTCTGAGACAGACTGGTTCAAGGTTCTATGGTCTGATGAGACCAAGATCGAGATCTTTGGTGCCAACCACACACGTGACGTTTGGAGACTGGATGGCACTGCATACGACCCCAAGAATACCATCCTACAGTCAAGCATGGTGGTGGCAGCATCATGCTGTGGGGCTGTTTCTCAGCCAAGAGGCCTGGCCATCTGGTCCGCATCCATGGGAGGATGGATAGCACGGCCTACCTGGAGATTTTGGCCAAGAACCTCCGCTCCTCCATCAAGGATCTTAAGATGGGTCGTAATTTCATCTTCCAACAAGACAACGACCCAAAGCACACAGCCAAGAAAACCAAGGCCTGGTTCAAGAGGGAAAAAGTCAAGGTGTTGGAGTGGCCTAGTCAGTCTCCTGACCTTAACCCAATTGAAAACTTGTGGAAGGAGCTGAAGATTAAAGTCCACATGAGACACCCAAAGAACCTAGATAACTTGGAGAAGATCTGCATGGAGGAGTGGGCCAAGATAACTCCACAGACCTGTGCCGGCCTGATCAGGTCTTATAAAAGACGATTATTAGCTGTAATTGCAAACAAGGGTTATTCCACAAATATTAAACATAGGGGTTGTATAATAATTGACCCACACTTTTATGTTTAAAATTTATTAAAATTCAACTGAGCAACATAACTTTTTGGTTTGTAAGATTTATGCTTCTGTTAATAAATCCTACTCTCGTTTGCAGTTTGAAGGCTCTAACTTATTTGCATCTTATCAAACCAGCTAAATCTGCAGGGGGTTGAATACTACTTGTAGGCACTGTAACTCTGGAACGCTTCAATGGATCTTCACGATTCTAGATTGTTTTCTCGTGACATATTGTACTTCATGATAGTGGTAAAATTTCTTCTATAAACTTGCGTTTATGAAAAAAATGGAAATATGGCAAAAATGTAGAAAATTTTGCAATTTTCAAACTTTGAATTTTTATTCCCTTAAAACAGAGAAATATGTCACACAAAATAGTTACTCAATAACATTTCCCACATGTCTACTTTACATCAGCACAATTTTGGAACATTTTTTTTTTCTTAGGAAGTTATAAGGGTTAAAAGTTGACCATCGATTTCTCATTTTTACAACAAAATGTACAAAGCCATTTTTTTAGGGACCACCTCACGTTTGAAGTCACTTTGGGGATCTTTATGGCAGAAAATACCCAAAATTGACATCATTCTAAAAACTGCACCCCTCAATGTACTCAAAATCACATTCAAGAAGTTTATTAACCCTTCAGGTGCTTAACAGGAGCTGAAGCAACATGGAAGGAAAAAATGAACATTTAACTTTTTAGTCACAAAAATAATCTTTTGCAAACAATTTTTTTTTTTAACAAGGGTAAAAGGAGAAAATGGACAGATAAAGTTGTTGTGCAAATTCTCCTGAGTACGCCGATACCCCATATGTGGGGGAAAGCCACTGTCTGGGCGCACGGTAGGGCTCGAAAGGGAAGAAGCGCCGTCTGACTTTTTGAAACCAAATTTGGCTGGAATTGAAATTGAACGCCATGTCGCATATGGAGAGCCCTTGATGTGCCTAAACAGTGGAAACCCCCCACATGTGACACCATTTTGGAAACTAGACCCCCTATGGAACTTATCTAAATCTGTTATGAGTACTTTGAACCCCCAAGTGTTTCACTAAAGTTTATAATGCCTGGGTGTGAAAAAAAATTTTCCACAAAAATGATTTTTAGTCCCCAATTTTTGATTTTTCCCAAGGAAATTGGACCTCAAAAGTTGTTGTCCAATTTGTCCTGAGTACGCTGATACCCCATATGTGGTGGGGGAAACTGTTTGGGCTCACTGCAGGGCTCGGAAGGGAAGTAATGACGTTTTGGAATTCAGACTTTGATGGGTGTCATGTTCAGTTTACAGAGCCCCTGATGTGCCTAAACAGTGGAAACCGCCCCACAAGTGACCCCATTTTCGAAACTAGACCCCCTAAGGAACTTATCTAGATCTGTGGTGAGCACTTTGAAACCCCAAGTGCTTCACACAAGTTTATAATGTCTGGGCATGAAAATAAAAAATTCTATTTTTTTTCCCACAAAAATGATCTTTTAATCACCAATTTTTTATTTTCCCAAGGGTAACAGGAGAAATTGGACCCAAAAGTTGTTGTCCAATTTGTCCTGAGTACGCTGATACCCCATATGTGGAGAGAAAACTACTGTGTGTGCACATGTCGGGGCTCGGAATAGAAGTAGTGACGTTTTGTAATGCAGACTTTGATGGAAAGGTCTGCGAGTGTCATGTCGCGTTTGGAGAGCCCCTTATGTGCCTAAACAGTGGAAACCCCACAAGTGACCCCATTTTGGAAACTAGACCCCCAAGGAATTTATCTAGATGTGTGGTGAGAACTTTGAACCCCCAACTGCTTCACAGAAGTTTATAACGTAGAGCCATAAAAATAAAAATTCATATTTTTTTCCACAAAAATTATATTTTTGCACCCAATTTTTTATTTTCCCAAGGGTAACAGAAGAAATTGGACCCCAAAGTTATTGTGCAATTTGTCCTGCGTACGCTATACATGTGGGGGTAAACTACTGTTTGTGCGCATGGCAGAGCTCAGAAGGGAAGGAGCACAGTTTGACTTTTTCAGCGCAGAATTGGCTGGAATGGAGATCAGACATCACGTCACGTTTAGAGAGCCCCTGATGTGCCTAAACAGTGGAAACCCTCCAATTCTAACTCCAACCCTAACCCCAACACACCCCTAACCCTAGTCCCAACCCTAACCATAACTCTAACCACAAACCTAACCCTAACACACCCCTAATCCTAATCCCAACCCTAACCCTAATCCTAACTTTAGCCCCAACCCTAACCCTAATGGGAAAATGGAAATAAATAAATTTTTTAAATTGTATTATTTTTCCCTAACTAAGGGGGTCATAAAGCGGGGTTTGATTTACTATTTATAGCGGGTTTTTATGTTTGGCAGCTGTCACACGCTAAAAGACGCTTTTTATTGCAAAAATTATTATTTTGAGAGCTATAATTTTTCCATATTTCGGCCCGCAGAGTCATGTGAGGTCTTATTTTTTGCGGGACGAGTTGACGTTTTATTGGTACCATTTTTGGGCACATGATATTTTTTGATTGCTTTTTATTACGATTTTTGGGAGGCAGAATGAACAAAAACCAGCAATTCATGAATTTCTTTTGGGGGGGGCGTTTATACTGTTCGCATGTGGTAAAATTGATAAAGCAGTTTTATTCTTCAGGTACGATTACAGCGATACCTCACTTGTATCTTTCTTTATGTTTTGGCGCGTTTATACAATAAAAACAATTATATATAAAAAATAATTGTTTTTGCATTGCTTTATTCTGCGAGCTATAACTTGAATTTTTTCGCTGATGATGCTGTATGGCATCTCGTTTTTTGCGGGACAAGATGGCGTTTTCAGCGGTACGATGTTTATTTATATCCATCTATTTGTTTGCGTATTATTCTACTTTTTGTTCGGCGGTATGATGATAAAGCATTGTTTTTTTGCCTTGTTTTTTTTTTTTAAGGGGTTCAATAAAGGGGTTAACTAGTGGGACAGTTTTATAGGGCGGGTCGTTACATACGTGGTGATACTAAATATGTGTACTTTTATTGATTTTTCTTTTTTTTATTTGCATAGAAATTAATTTATTGGGGAATATTTTTTTTTTCCTTTATTTGGGAATTTTTTTTTACACGTTAATTTTTTTTATTTTACTTTTTTACTTTGTTCCAGTGTGGGACATCACTGTATAATGTCAGATCGCTGGTCTGACACTGTGCACAGCACTCTGTTAGACCAGCGATCTGACAGGCACTGCAGGAAGCTTTCTCAGCGCCTGCTCTCAGCAGGCACTGAGGAAGCCGTCTCCCTGCAGGACCCAGAAGGACCTCGCAGCCATCTTGGATCAGGGGTCCTGCAGGAAGGAGGTCCTCGGAACAGCGCGATCACATCGCGCTGCTCTGATGGTCTCAGGCAAGCACGCAGGGAGCCCCCTCCCTGCGCGATGCTTCCCTATATCTCCGGAACACTGTGATCATGTTTGATTGCAATGTGCCGGGGGTTAGTGTGCAGGGAGCAGTCCGTGACCGCTCCTGGCACATAGTGCCGCGTGTCAGCTGTGATAATCAGCTGACACCTGGCCACGATCAGCTGCACTGCCCCGTGTGCGCAGGTGATCGCGTATGACGTACTATCCCATTCTTTTGAATTAAGTCCCAGGTCACATGGACGGGATAGTACGTGCAATGGCAGAAAGGAGTTAAAGTATCCCCCCCAGTATCCAAACTCCTAAATATCTCTGTCACGCAGTAGCGTAGCAGCCGGGGGGGCAGAGAGGGCGGTGGCACTGGCCCCGCGCTCTGGGGGGCCCACCCGGAGCTACGCTACTGTGACTGTATCGGCGTGCACAGAGCGCCGATAGTTACATTCTGCGGCAGAGCAGGGAGAATCGATCTCCCTGCTCTGCTATGGCCCTGAGCAGCGGTGGGGGGCCGATCCAGCAGTGGGCCCCCCGCCAGTCATCAGAGGGTCAACTGTATCGGCATCTAGCCTATACAGCTGACCGCATTGTGAGAGAAGGAGCGAGCGCTCCTTTTCCCATAATCCCCCTCTCAGCATCTGACAGCGGGCGCGATGATGTCACTGCCCGGCGCCCGCTGTCAGGAGATGAGAGGGAGAGCAGTGAGCAGCGCAGGAGCCGGGAGCAAAAGAGGTGAGTACAGGATTTATTATTTTTGTAATGGGGGTGCATTATAATACAGAGGCTGCCTATGGGGGGTACATTATAATTAAGGCTCCCTATGGGGGGTGCATTTTTAATAAGGCTGCCTATGGGGGGTGCATTATAAATAAGGCTGCGATGGGGGTGCATTACAAATAAGGCTGCCTATGGGGGTGCATTATAAATAAGGCTGCCTATGGGGGTGCATTATAAATAAGGCTGCCTATGGGGAATGCATTATAAATAAGGCTGCTTATAGGGGTGCATTATAATACAAAGGCTGCCTATGGGGGAGTGCATTGTAATATAGAGGCTGCCTATGGGGTGCATTATAATACAGAGGCTGCCTATGGGGGGGTGCATTATACTACAGAGGCTGTCTATGGGGGCACATTACAATACAGAGGCTGCCTATGGGGTGCATTATAATACAGAGGCTGCCTATTGGGGGTGCATTATACTACAGAGGCTGTCTATGGGGGCACATTACAAAACAGAGGCTGCCTATGGGGGTGCATTATAATACAAAGGCTGCCTATGGGGAGTGCATTATAATATAGAGGCTGCCTATGGGGGTGCATTATAATACAGAGGCTGCCTATGGTGGGGGTGCATTATAATACAAAGGCTGCCTATGGGGGAGTGCATTATAATATAGAGGCTGCCTATGGGGGTGCATTACAATACAAAGGCTGTCTATGGGGGTGCATTATAATACAGAGGCTGCCTATGGGGGTGCATTATAATACAGAGGCTGCCTATGGGGGTGCATTATAATACAGAGGCTGCCTATGGGGGTGCATTATAATACAGAGGCTGCCTATGGGTGGTGCATTATACTACAGAGGCTGCCTATGGGGGGGTGCATTATACTACAGAGACTGCCTATGGGGGGGTGCATTATACTACAGAGGCTGCCTATGGGGGGTGCATTATACTACAGAGGCTATCTATGGGGGCACATTACAATACAGAGGCTCCCTATGTGGGTGCATTACAATACAAAGGCTGCCTATGGGGGTGCATTACAATACAAAGGCTGTCTATGGGGGTACATCATAATACAGAGGCTTCCTATGGGGAGTGCATTATACTATATTGAGGACTATCTGGTGTATTATGCTATATGGATGCATTCTAGGGGGCCATCATACAGTGTGGGGATTATAGTGGCGGGGCCATCATACAGTGTTGGAGCCATTAAATAGTTTGGAGATATTAAGGGGTCAGTATATATCCAGTGAGGGAGCATCATACTGTCTATAGGGGAGCTGTACAGGGGGAGACTTGGGACATTATTAAGTGTAAAGTGGGCACTTATTGTTATAGGGGAACTCAGGTTACTGTGACTGTCAAAGGGGCACACAGGGCATTATTACATTCTATTGGACAACATGTGGGCACTGTTTTCTAGGGCACTTGCACCTGGCATTGCTTTATTCTAGAGGGCTGCTTTAGAAATTAGAGGTCACACAGAACCACACAATAGGTGCAGTAATAGGGACACATATGCAGCAGCGGCTCAGTATTGGGGTATCAGCAGGATGAGGAGTTTGTACAGGTTGAGAATAGTCCAATCGGTGACCGTGACAGTGCTGAAAATATGAGAAGTGAAACGTGTCTTTGTTGTAATCTCTGCAGTCGAGTCCTGGCTGGAGGAGGCGTCATGTCCGTCCGGGCCAGATGGAAAAGACATGAAAAGTGAATAATCGATTCCATCAGAAAGAACGTCAGCGGTAAGTCATTATCTGTAACTCTGCTATGATCTCTTATATGTTCTGTAGGACTGGTATTATTTACCACTGACCAAAAAAAAAAAGATTATATGGCGGTGATATCAATATTGGTCTTTTTATATATAGATTATTTTTGGCAACAGCGCGTCATTTGCTGAGGTTCTCTGGTTAGGGGCCCACTCAGAAGTTTCGCCCCCCCAAACCGAAACCCTAGCCATGCCTCTGCTGTCACGATTCACAAATCGCTACAGTAATACTTGAGTCCTGGCTGTTTGCCACAGTCAACAGCCTCTCCTCTCTGCCAAGCCCTTCATTGGCTTCCTATCGTCCAGAGGCTCCAGTTCAAAACCCTATGACATACAAAGCCATCCACAATCTGTCTCCTCCATACATGTGCGACATGGTCTCCCGATACATACCCACACGCAACCTTCGATCCTCTCAATATCTCCTCCTCTACTCCTCTCTTATCTCTTCTTCCCACAATCGCATACAAGACTTCTCCTGTGCCTCCCCCATACTCTACCTACCATGGAAACCTTCAAAAAGAACCTGAAGACCCACCTCTTCCGACAAGCCTACAACCTGCAGTGATCCTCAGTCTACTGAACCACCGCATGACCAGCTCTACCCTCTCCTAGTGTATCCTCACCCATCCCTGTAGACTGTGACTGTGAGCCCTTGCGGGCAGGGTCCTCTCTCCTTCTGTACTCATGTGTGCCTTGTATTGCTCACGTTTATTGTACTTGTCTATATTTGCCCCTTTTCATATGTAAAGTGCCATGGAATAAATGGCGCTATAAAAATGTATAATAATAATAATAAAATAATAATAATAACATATGGTGAAAGTTCAGCAAATGAGCCTGCTCAATACTGTTAGTGTACACGTCCACCAACGTTGCCAAGGTTCTTAGCAGACTTGAGGACTGGAGTTGACCCTAGAGGACAAAAGAGGCAGAATCTGGTTACTAAATAAATTACAAAATTGTGTCCAGTTCTTGCCTCTGTAATCAAGATAACAAATCTCTTCAAGTGTGTATTTAGTTTGCATTTACTTATGTTACATCGCTGCTATTAACCATGGCTTTGCTGGAGGATAGCAGCCTGCATATATTTCTTCATTACTCCTGAGTTTACATGTTGCCATGCTGGAAGATACATGACTGAATTATTATAATACTGCTCCCCTGTCAGAAGATACCAGTTTCTTATACAGTTGGTATTCTCGCTCGTAGGCTCACACCAAGCTCTTGATTTGTGCTACTTGCTCCACTCGTTTGTCTGTCATCCTGCATACCCTGCTGTCCTGGTCATTGCTGATCCAGTTGTTGATTGTTAGGACCCGCTACGCTGCACCATCGCATCCAGTCCTTGCTGTTCAGGCAGACCCGTGTCTTAGAGCAGTGTTCCTCAACTCCAGTCCTAAAGATCCACCAACAGGTCATATTTTCAGGATTTCCTTAGTATTTGCCCAGGTTATAATTGCAGTACCCGTACAGGCAATAATTCCATCACCTGTGCAATATGAAGGAAATCCTGAAAACATGACCTGTTGGTGGCTCTTGAGGACTGTAATTGGGGAACACTGTCTTAGGCCGGTTTCACACGTCCATGTCTCCAGTACGTGTGGTGACAGTTGTCACACGTACTGGAAACACGAACAGACATAGACACATTATAATCTATGTGTCTATGCACATGTGCGTGTTTTCACACGTTCCGTGTGTCCGTGTGCCAAACACGTAGACATGTCCGGTTTAACATGGACACACGGACCGGAAAACGTCCAGCACACGGAGAACTGTTCACACAGTCCTCTGTGTGCGTGGACGGCCGCTGGGGAACTCACGGCTACTGTAAGCCGCTGTCCCCCTGTAGCTAGTGCTGAAGCCGGCTGTAATTCCCCCTGCTCTGCGTATTAATATACCGCTCATTGTTCTCCTCTGCTCGCAGGCAGAGCAGGGAGAATGATGTCTGCCGGCTTCAGCACCAGCTGCAGGGGGACAGCGGCTTACACACATGGACACACAGACACTGATATCTCCGGTACCGATTTTTCCGGTACCAGAAATATCAGGACGTGTGAAACCGGCTTAGAGAATCCACCTCACCAGGTGAGTCTATAATGCTATGCACATGGTAAAATTAAGAACATTTCACTAGTGTGTAATCAGTGGTGTAATGAGAATGGTGGAAGGCCATACGATTGCTGTGGTGCATGTGAGATAAGGGGGTCTGGTACTGAACAGCTCTGCCCCCTGCCTGGGGTCAATCCACTTCACCCAACATTTAGGCTAAGTGCACACGTTTTCAGAATGTTTGCAGAATATTCCTGAGCAAAACCGGACTTTTTTCGCGGCAAAAACGCGCATTTTTTGCGCTGATTTTGCGCGTTTTTGCACGGATTTGACGCGTTTTTACCGCGATTTTTTCCTGAACTTTCTAGGTCAATAATATAGCGGGAAAAACGCTAGAATTCCGCAAAATTAATGGACATGTTGCTAGATTTTCCGCGATGTGTTTTTTTCGCGGAAAAAAACGCACCATGTGCACAAAAATTGCGGAATTCATTCTAAATGATAGGATGCTTAATACATGCGTTTTTGACGCGTTTTTTCCCGCGAAAAAACGCGAAAAAAACGCAAATAATCCTGAACGTGTGTACTTAGCCTTAATGTACAGGGTGGGCCATGTATCATTATTTTTATTATTATTATTATTTATTTATATAGCGCCATTAATTCCATGGTGCTGTACATGAGAAGGGGTTACATACAAAGTTATAGATATCATTTACAGTAAACAAATTTACAATGACAGACTGGTACAGAGGGGAGAGGACCCTGTCCTTGCGGACTTACATTCTATGGGATAATGGGGAAGAAACAGAAGGTCGGGGTGCAGCCGCTCGGGTGGTTGTGAGGCGGCAACTTGGGTGGTATA
>JARQOD010000005.1:80748967-80789957 GCA_033576555.1 Oophaga sylvatica
CATTATAATACAGAGGCTGCCTATGGGGGTGCATTATAATACAGAGGCTGCCTATGGGGGTGCATTATAATACAGAGGCTGCCTATGGGGGTGCATTATAATACAGAGGCTGCCTATGGGTGGTGCATTATACTACAGAGGCTGCCTATGGGGGGGTGCATTATACTACAGAGACTGCCTATGGGGGGTGCATTATACTACAGAGGCTGCCTATGGGGGGTGCATTATACTACAGAGGCTATCTATGGGGGCACATTACAATACAGAGGCTCCCTATGTGGGTGCATTACAATACAAAGGCTGCCTATGGGGGTGCATTACAATACAAAGGCTGTCTATGGGGGTACATCATAATACAGAGGCTTCCTATGGGGAGTGCATTATACTATATTGAGGACTATCTGGTGTATTATGCTATATGGATGCATTCTAGGGGGCCATCATACAGTGTGGGGATTATAGTGGCGGGGCCATCATACAGTGTTGGAGCCATTAAATAGTTTGGAGATATTAAGGGGTCAGTATATATCCAGTGAGGGAGCATCATACTGTCTATAGGGAGCTGTACAGGGGGGAGACTTGGGACATTATTAAGTGTAAAGTGGGCACTTATTGTTATAGGGGAACTCAGGTTACTGTGACTGTCAAAGGGGCACACAGGGCATTATTACATTCTATTGGACAACATGTGGGCACTGTTTTCTAGGGCACTTGCACCTGGCATTGCTTTATTCTAGAGGGCTGCTTTAGAAATTAGAGGTCACACAGAACCACACAATAGGTGCAGTAATAGGGACACATATGGCAGCAGCGGCTCAGTATTGGGGTATCAGCAGGATGAGGAGTTTGTACAGGTTGAGAATAGTCCAATCGGTGACCGTGACAGTGCTGAAATATGAGAAGTGAAACGTGTCTTTGTTGTAATCTCTGCAGTCGAGTCCTGGCTGGAGGAGGCGTCATGTCCGTCCGGGCCAGATGGAAAAGACATGAAAAGTGAATAATCGATTCCATCAGAAAGAACGTCAGCGGTAAGTCATTATCTGTAACTCTGCTATGATCTCTTATATGTTCTGTAGGACTGGTATTATTTACCACTGACCAAAAAAAAAAAGATTATATGGCGGTGATATCAATATTGGTCTTTTTATATATAGATTATTTTTGGCAACAGCGCGGTCATTTGCTGAGGTTCTCTGGTTAGGGGCCCACTCAGAAGTTTCGCCCCCCCAAACCGAAACCCTAGCCATGCCTCTGCTGTCACGATTCACAAATCGCTACAGTAATACTTGAGTCCTGGCTGTTTGCCACAGTCAACAGCCTCTCCTCTCTGCCAAGCCCTTCATTGGCTTCCTATCGTCCAGAGGCTCCAGTTCAAAACCCTATGACATACAAAGCCATCCACAATCTGTCTCCTCCATACATGTGCGACATGGTCTCCCGATACATACCCACACGCAACCTTCGATCCTCTCAATATCTCCTCCTCTACTCCTCTCTTATCTCTTCTTCCCACAATCGCATACAAGACTTCTCCTGTGCCTCCCCCATACTCTACCTACCATGGAAACCTTCAAAAAGAACCTGAAGACCCACCTCTTCCGACAAGCCTACAACCTGCAGTGATCCTCAGTCTACTGAACCACCGCATGACCAGCTCTACCCTCTCCTAGTGTATCCTCACCCATCCCTGTAGACTGTGACTGTGAGCCCTTGCGGGCAGGGTCCTCTCTCCTTCTGTACTCATGTGTGCCTTGTATTGCTCACGTTTATTGTACTTGTCTATATTTGCCCCTTTTCATATGTAAAGTGCCATGGAATAAATGGCGCTATAAAAATGTATAATAATAATAATAAAATAATAATAATAACATATGGTGAAAGTTCAGCAAATGAGCCTGCTCAATACTGTTAGTGTACACGTCCACCAACGTTGCCAAGGTTCTTAGCAGACTTGAGGACTGGAGTTGACCCTAGAGGACAAAAGAGGCAGAATCTGGTTACTAAATAAATTACAAAATTGTGTCCAGTTCTTGCCTCTGTAATCAAGATAACAAATCTCTTCAAGTGTGTATTTAGTTTGCATTTACTTATGTTACATCGCTGCTATTAACCATGGCTTTGCTGGAGGATAGCAGCCTGCATATATTTCTTCATTACTCCTGAGTTTACATGTTGCCATGCTGGAAGATACATGACTGAATTATTATAATACTGCTCCCCTGTCAGAAGATACCAGTTTCTTATACAGTTGGTATTCTCGCTCGTAGGCTCACACCAAGCTCTTGATTTGTGCTACTTGCTCCACTCGTTTGTCTGTCATCCTGCATACCCTGCTGTCCTGGTCATTGCTGATCCAGTTGTTGATTGTTAGGACCCGCTACGCTGCACCATCGCATCCAGTCCTTGCTGTTCAGGCAGACCCGTGTCTTAGAGCAGTGTTCCTCAACTCCAGTCCTAAAGATCCACCAACAGGTCATATTTTCAGGATTTCCTTAGTATTTGCCCAGGTTATAATTGCAGTACCCGTACAGGCAATAATTCCATCACCTGTGCAATATGAAGGAAATCCTGAAAACATGACCTGTTGGTGGCTCTTGAGGACTGTAATTGGGGAACACTGTCTTAGGCCGGTTTCACACGTCCATGTCTCCAGTACGTGTGGTGACAGTTGTCACACGTACTGGAAACACGAACAGACATAGACACATTATAATCTATGTGTCTATGCACATGTGCGTGTTTTCACACGTTCCGTGTGTCCGTGTGCCAAACACGTAGACATGTCCGGTTTAACATGGACACACGGACCGGAAAACGTCCAGCACACGGAGAACTGTTCACACAGTCCTCTGTGTGCGTGGACGGCCGCTGGGGAACTCACGGCTACTGTAAGCCGCTGTCCCCCTGTAGCTAGTGCTGAAGCCGGCTGTAATTCCCCCTGCTCTGCGTATTAATATACCGCTCATTGTTCTCCTCTGCTCGCAGGCAGAGCAGGGAGAATGATGTCTGCCGGCTTCAGCACCAGCTGCAGGGGACAGCGGCTTACACACATGGACACACAGACACTGATATCTCCGGTACCGATTTTTCCGGTACCAGAAATATCAGGACGTGTGAAACCGGCCTTAGAGAATCCACCTCACCAGGTGAGTCTATAATGCTATGCACATGGTAAAATTAAGAACATTTCACTAGTGTGTAATCAGTGGTGTAATGAGAATGGTGGAAGGCCATACGATTGCTGTGGTGCATGTGAGATAAGGGGGTCTGGTACTGAACAGCTCTGCCCCTGCCTGGGGTCAATCCACTTCACCCAACATTTAGGCTAAGTGCACACGTTTTCAGAATGTTTGCAGAATATTCCTGAGCAAAACCGGACTTTTTTCGCGGCAAAAACGCGCATTTTTTGCGCTGATTTTGCGCGTTTTTGCACGGATTTGACGCGTTTTTACCGCGATTTTTTCCTGAACTTTCTAGGTCAATAATATAGCGGGAAAAACGCTAGAATTCCGCAAAATTAATGGACATGTTGCTAGATTTTCCGCGATGTGTTTTTTTTCGCGGAAAAAAACGCACCATGTGCACAAAAATTGCGGAATTCATTCTAAATGATAGGATGCTTAATACATGCGTTTTTGACGCGTTTTTTCCCGCGAAAAAACGCGAAAAAAACGCAAATAATCCTGAACGTGTGTACTTAGCCTTAATGTACAGGGTGGGCCATGTATCATTATTTTTATTATTATTATTATTTATTTATATAGCGCCATTAATTCCATGGTGCTGTACATGAGAAGGGTTACATACAAAGTTATAGATATCATTTACAGTAAACAAATTTACAATGACAGACTGGTACAGAGGGGAGAGGACCCTGTCCTTGCGGACTTACATTCTATGGGATAATGGGGAAGAAACAGAAGGTCGGGGTGCAGCCGCTCGGGTGGTTGTGAGGCGGCAACTTGGGTGGTATATGGATACACTTAAAATGAGAATAGTTGGTCATATCAGCTTCCTGTTTGTGGCACATTAGTACATGGGAGGGGAAAAACTTTTTAAGTTGCGTGGTGACCATGACGGCCATTTTGAAGTCGCCCATTTTGGATCCAACTTTATGTTTTCCAATGGGAAGAGGGTCATGTGACACATCAAATAAGATTTCACAAGAAAAACAATGGTGTGCTTGGTTTTAATGTAACTTATTTTCTTTCATGAGTTATTTACAAGTTTCTCTTTGTTTACAGCCATTGACATGTCGCAGAGGTTAACACGTGAGGAGCGGATAGAAATTGTGTTGATGTCTGGTGAACGCAGTACCCCGATCACTGCAGCAGATTTCAATGCAAGAAACACTACGCAAGAAAAACTGTCACCATTCCCATTTCATTTAGGTGTGTCCATATAAATGGCCCACCCAAAAAAGTTTGCCTCATCACTGAACATAATGTTCTGTGTAAACTGAGGGTCCTGTTCCAATTTTTGTTTTGCCCATTCTGCAAAGTCTGCGTGCCGATCTGGCATCAGTCGAAGATCCCTTTGCCGGATACTAGCTACTCACAAATGGCACCTTTACAAAATCCAGCTGCTGCAGCATCTCAACGAGGATGACCCAGATCGGAGTGCTGAATTTGCAGAATGTGCAAAACAAAAATGGTGAAAAAAAAATCCAAAGTTTGGTGAAAAAAAAAATGCGTCATTTTCCGTGATCTGGGGCTGAGTGAGGGCTTATTTTTTACATGCCGAACTAAAGTTTTTAATGATACCATGGTGTGGATACAATCTTTTAATTGCCCGTTATTGCATTTTAATCCAATGTTGCAGTGACCAAAATAACGTAATTCTGGCATCTTGACTTTTTTTTGCTACACCATTTACCGATCAGATTAATTCTTTTTATAGCCTGATACCAAATATGTGTATTTTTAATTTTTTTTAATTGTTTTATTTTGAATGGGGGGTGATTTAAACTTTTATTTTTTTAATATTTTTAAAAACTTTTTTTTACCTTTTGCATGCTTCAATAGTCTCCATGGGAGACCAGAAGCTGCAGTTGTCTGGTCGCCTCTGCTACACACAGGCATTGATCAGATCTCCTGTGTGTAGCATAAATGCTCACTTGCAATGAGCGCCGACCACGGGGCGGTGCTCATAGCAATCCGGCAATGACAACCACAGGGGTCTCACGCCAAGCCATCGGCGACCTGCGGTCATGTGACACGGGTGCCGATGGGTGGGATTAGTGACACGCTTCCGGTACGACCACATTAAATGCCGGGAAAGATGTGGGCTTAGCGCTGGATTCCACATAAAAGGGAGAGACCCGACATGTACAACACATGTATGGCGCATGTCGTGAAGGGGTTAATGGTGATATCTGGTTACTGCATCGAGCGTGGTGTGATACGGTAAGTCCAAATCACCATAACAGTGGTGTGAGATCAGTGGCCCAATGTCATTTAACTTTTTAAAAACACCAGTTACTTATTCAAATCTGTGAAAATTGGCTGCCAGCTCACTTTGATGCCAGCTCTGATGCCCAGAACCCAGTTGTCCCAGGCTGGAATGACCTGTGTTTGATGCTGGGCATCTGTATCTGCCTAATGGTGAGATATCAGTGGTCTAAAGTCATTTAACGCTTTAAAACACCAGTTATAGTGGGGAAAAAAGTATTTAGTCAGCCACCAGTTGTGCAAGTTCTCCCACTTCAAAAGATGAGAGAGGCCTGTATATCATAGGTAGACCACAACTATGAGAGTCAAAATGAGAATACAAATCCAGAAAATCACCTTGTCTGATTTTGTAAGATTTATTTTGCAAATTATGGTGGAAAATAAGTATTTGGTCATTAACAAAAGTGATGATGATGATGGGGAGGCAATGATGATTGATGATGATGGGCAGGCATTGATGATGATGGGCAGGCAATGATATTGATGGGGAGCCAATGATGATTATGGGCAGCCATTGATGATGATGGGCAGGCAGTGATGATGATGGGCAGGCAGTGATGATGATGGGGAGGCAATGATGATTATGGCAGGCATTGATGATGATGGGCAGGCAGTGATGATGGGCAGGCAGTGATGATGATGGGGAGGAAATGATGATTATGGCAGGCATTGATGATGATGGGCAGGCAGTGATGATGATGGGCAGGCAATGATATTGATGGGGAGGCAATGATGATTATGGGCAGGCATTGATGATGATGGGCAGGCAGTAATGATGATGGGCAGGCAATGATGATTATGGGGAGGCGATGATGATGATGGGGAGGCGATGATGATGATGGGGAGGCGATGATGATGATGGGCAGGCATTGATGATGATGGCAGGCAATGATTATGATGGGGAGGCGATGATGATAATGGGCAGGCAATGATGATGATAATGGGCAGGCAATGATGATGATGGGAGTCTTTCCACAGCGCCCTTTCCTGAGCCGTAACAGTGCAGAATGCAGCACAGCGCAGAGGAGAGCTCCATATTTTGTATGGAGCTTTATATGGGGACCAGTATCCTGTATGGAGCATTATATGGGGACCAGTATCCTGTATTGAGCATTATATTGGGTCCAGTATTCTGTATGGAGCATTATATGTGGTCCAGTATTCTGTATGGAGCATTATATTGGGTCCAGTATTCTGTATGGAGCATTATATGGGGGATGAGGGGCTGACATCCTACATGGGGTATTATATGGGTGATGAGGGGGAGACTATGTGGTGCCCATAATATTGTATGGAGGACTGTACTGTCCAGTCTATACTGTGCGCTGTGAGGATTTGGCGGTTTTTGAGCTATTGTACAATTTACAATAGATATCAGTCATGTAATGGAAGAAGAGAAGTGTTTGGCATTGTACTATACCCATATTTCTCTGCAGTATCTGTGCATCATGAATCGTGGTCTGTGTTAAAGGGGCCCACTGAGACTCTTTCGCCCGGGGCCCATAAAAACCTGGAGCCGGCCCTGAGTGGACCCACATAGTTAAGATGACGGCAACACAGGTGCAAGAATACCGATGAGGCAACCGCTCACAACCTACCAATACATGGAGGGGGCGGCTGCTTGGTATATTGATGCACAATGAAGACCTGTATGCAGCGCCGTTCGCATTATGGCAATGCACAGCATCCAGTTAAACAGCCTAGTATTTACACCCTTCTATTAGATCAGCGGGCTGCCCAGCGCTATAAAAATGCATCCCATGTGAACAGACACCACAGTTTACAAGACCAAATGGGCCCACCTGCACCCTGTAGTATAAAGTGCAAAAAACACATTAAAAAATATATTAAATAATGCGATGTATTAGTTGGTATTTTGGCCAAAGTACGTAAGCTTGTAATCCACTTCACGGATCCTCACGCTTACAACTAACTACACTAAACAGCAATAGCACAAAAAGAGGACTTAGAAGTCCTCCAAAAATTCAAAAATACAGCAAAAAAAGGCAGAGAATTTTTGGAGGATTTCTAAGTCCTCTTTTTGTGCTATTGCTGTTTAGTGTAGTTACTTGTAAGCGTGAGGATCCGTGAAGTGGATTACAAGCTTACGTACTTTGGCCAAAATACCAACTAATACCTCACATTATTTAATATATTTTTTAATGTGTTTTTTGCACTTTATTTTACAGGGTGCAGGTGGGCCCATTTGGTCTTGTAAACTGTGGTGTCTGTTCACATGGGATGTATAGCGCTGGGCAGCCCGCCTGATCTAATAGAAGGGTGTAAATACTAGGCTGTTTAACTGCATGCTGTGCATTGCCATAATGTGAACGGCGCTGCATACAGGTCTTCATTGTGCATCAATATACCAAGCAGCGCCCCCTCCATGTATTGGTAGGTTGTGAGCGGTTGCCTCATCGGTATTCTTGCACCTGTGTTGCCGTCATCTTAACTATGTGGGTCCACTGCATCCTGATAGTGCATTTGTTTGAAGGCCTGGGCAGGTGAGCATCTCTGCCTTTTTTTGCTGTATTTTTATATATCCGTTGTTGGCAATGACAGAGGTCAAACGTTTTCTGTAAATCTTCACAAGGTTGCCACACACTGTTGGTGGTATGTTGGCCCATTCATCCATGCAGATCTCCTCTAGAGCAGTGATGTTTTGGGCCTGTCGCTGGGCAACACGGACTTTCAAATCCCTCCAAAGGTTTTCTATGGGGTTGAGATCTGGAGACTGGCTAGGCCACTCCAGGACCTTCATATGCTTCTTACAAAGCCACTCCTTCATTGCCCTGGCAGTGTGCTTGGGATCATTATCATGCTGAAAGAACCATCCACCTTTCATTTCTATGCCCTTGCTGATGGAAGAAGGTTTGCACTCAAAATCTCACGATACATGCCCCATTAATTCTTTCATGTACATGAATCAGTTGTCCTGGTCGCTTTGCAGAGAAACAGCCCCAAAGCATGATGTTGCTACCCCCATGCTTCACAGTAGGTATGGTGTTCTTTGGATGCAACTCAGCATTCTGTCTCCTCAAAACACGACGAGTTTTGTTTCTATCAAACAGTTCTACTTTGGTTTCATCAGACCACATGACATTCTCCCAATACTCTTCTGGATAATCCAAATGCTCTCTAGCAAACTTCAGATGGGCCCGGACATGTACTGGCTTAAGCAGGGGGACATGTCTGGCACTGCAGGATCTGAGTCCCTGGCGGTGTAGTGTGTTACTGATGGTAGCCTTTGTTACGGTGGTCCCAGCTCTATGCATGTCATTCACTAGGTCCCCCAGTGTGGTTCTGGGATTTTTGCTCACCATTTTTGTGATCATTTTGACCCCACGGGGTGAGATCTTGCATGGAGCCCCAGATCGAGGGAGATTATCATTGGTCTTGTATGTCTTCCATTTTCTTATTATTGCTCCCACAGTTAATTTCATCACACCAAGTTGTTGCCTATTGCAGATTCAGTCTTCTCAGCCTGGTGCAGGGCTACAGTTTTGTTTCTGGTGTCCTTCGACAGCTTTTGGTCTTCGCCATAGTGGAATTTGGAGTGTGACTGTTTGAGGTTGTGGACAGGTGTCTTTTATACTGATAACAAGTTCAAACAGGTGCCATTACTACAGGCAATGAGTGGAGGACAGAGGAGCCTCTTAAAGAAGAAGTTACAGGTCTGTGAGAGCCAGAAATCTTGCATGTTTTTAGGTGACCAAATACTTATTTTCCACCATAATTCGCAAAATAAATCTTGCCTAATCAGACGAGGTGATTTTCTGGATTTGTTTTCTCATTTTGACTCTCATAGTTGTGGTCTACCTATGATGTCAATTACAGGCCTCTCTCATCTTTTTAAGTGGAAGAACTTGCACAATTGGTGGCTGACTAAAATACTTTTTCCCCACTGTGCTTATACAAATCAGTGTAAATTGACTGCCCACTTTGATGCCCAGAACCTGCCTGGGGCAGGATGGAATTACCTTAATCTGATGAGAGGCATCTGTATCTGTGTGTCGCAAAACACCCTTCAGTGCCCACTTTGATGCCAATTTTTGTGCTTGTAGCTGGTTTTAGGTATATACACGTTAGAGCACCACACTTTATTGTATTTTATTAATGTGATCATTTCTGATTATTAAATGGTAAAATAAAACAAGAAAATTTTTAGAATAAGAAATTTCTGAATAAGGAACCAACTTCAATCCCAAAAAGCTTCAGCTCCTATTGCTGTCTGTATGCATCATCTGCATTATACACAGCTGTGCAGCATCCACATTACGTGCGCAAACTCTGCAACGTACATGTAAAGCACTCGTCAGGGGGTGGACTCACCAACGTTATCTGTATTCTTGAGGCGATTCTCGCCCGTTTCAGAGTATAAGGAATAATTAGAGTCAGAGTCCAGAATAACGTCAAACAGTTCAGCTTTACTCTCCTCTGGACACAGCACATCCAAGACACCATTAGCACATCTGACACCGTACCAGCAATACCATACCTCCCAACTTTTGAAGACAGGAAAGAGGGACAAAGGCTGCGACGCACAGCACGCCGTGGCAAATTTTAGGCCATGCCCCGACCACACCCATTTCACAACTAATCACACCCATGTCCACGCCCCAACTACACCCATTTAGCACTACTGATCACACTGACTGGTACTGAGGGCACAGTGGCTGGCATTATGGGATCAGTGGCTGGCATTATGGGCACAGTGGCTGGTACTGTAGAAAATAATGAAAGAACAGAGAGAGAGAAAAAAGAAAACAGAGAAAGAAAGAACAGAGAGAAAGAAAGGGGAAAGAAAGAAAAGAGAGAAAGAAAAAAACAAAGAAAGAAAGGGGAAAGAAAGAAAGAACAGGGAGAAAGAAAGAACATAGAGAAAGAAAGGAGACAGAAAAAAAGAACAGAGAGAGGAAAAAAGAGGGGAAAGAAAGAACAGAGAGGGAGAGAGAAAGAAAGGGGAAAGAAAGAACAGAGAGGGAGAAAGAACAGAAAGAAAGAAAGAGGGGAAAGAATAGAGAAAGAAAGAGAGGGGAAAGAAAGAATAGAGAAACAAAGAAAGAAAGGAAGAGGGGAAAGAAAGAATAGAGAAAGAAAGAAAAGAACAGAGAAAGAAAGAGGGGAAAGAAAGAACAGAGAAAGAAGAGGGGAAAGAAAGAACAGAGAGATAGAGAGAAAGAAACAGAGAAAGAAAGAAACAGAAAGAAAGAGGGGACAGAAAGAATAAACAGAGAGAGAGAAGAAAGAAAGGGGAAAGAAAGAACAGAGAGAGAAAGAAAGAAAGATGGGAAAGAAAGAAACAGAGAGAGAAAGAAAGAAGCAGAGAGAGAGAAAGAAAGAAACAGAGAGAAAGAGGCGACAGAACAAAAGAACAGAGAGAGAAAAAAGAAAGAGGGTAAAGAAAGAAAGAAATAGGGGAAAGAAGGAACAGAGAGAAAGAAAGAGGGAAAAGAAAGAACAGAGAGAAAGAAAGAACGAGGGGAAAGAAAGAACAGAGAGAAAGAAAGAACAGAGAGAAAAAGGAAGAACAGAGAAAGAAAGAAAGATTAGAGAGAAAGAAAGGGGAAAAAAGAGAAAGAAAGAACAGAGCGAAAGAAAGAAAGAAAGGAGAAAGAAAGAAAAAGAGAGAAAGAAAGAAAACAGAGCGAAAGAAAGAGTAGACTGAAAAAAGAAACAGAGAGAGAAAAAAGAAAGAGGGGAAAGAAAGAAAAGAGAGGGAGAGAGAAAGAAAGATGGGAAAGAAAAAAGGGGAAAGAAAGAGAATAGAGAAAGAAAGAAAGATCAGAGAGAGAAAGGAAGAACAGAGAGAGAAAGAACAGAGAGAGAAAGAAAGAACAGAGAGAAAGAAAGAAACAGAGAGAGAAAGAAAGAAAGATTCTATAAAGATACTATAGCAGCCCGGCTCCCATTGTAGTGCCCACCTGAGCCTTCTGATGCAGGACATTTCATGATCCGCTCATATGGCCGACATCCCAGAGTCCAAGGCGATCCCGCTGTCCGCCCTGTCAGAGGAGGACACGGTGATGGATCTGAAGCATTCCCTGAAGTGCTTCCATGGTTCCGTCACGATTCCTCCCGAAATTACCTAATTTCCTGTCAGCTTCTAGCGCGTCACTTCCAGTGGAACATCACGTGCGAATTTTAAAGTGCTCCTCGGGGCTCCGCCCTGTACTCCTGTGTCTACGGGAAAAGTTAGCTCCCGGCCGGGACAGCGGGCAAGACTCTCAAAATCGGGACTGTCCCGCTGGATCTGGGATGGTTGGGAGGTATGAATGCTCCCCACCATACACCTTGTACAAGCACGACTCTGCACACCTCATACACACACGGTTCCGCTTTGAATGCCTCGTACACACACGCTTCCGCTCCGTACACCTCGCGCACACACGGCTCCGCTCCGTACACACACGGCTTCTCTCCGTAAACCTCATACACATGCGGCTCCGCTCTGTACACCTCGTGCACACACGGCTCCACTCAGTACACACATGGCTCCACACCGTAAACCTTGTACACATGCGGCTTTGCACCATACACCTCGTACACATGCGGTTCCGCTCCGTACACACGTGGCTCGGCTCCATACACACGCAGCTCCACTCCGTACATCTCGAACACACACGGCTCCGCTCCGTACACCTCGTACACACATGGCTCTGCTCCGCTCTGTACACACACGGCTCAAGCACGGAGCCCTGTGTGTATGGAGCTGAGAAGCTCAGCTCCGTATGTGGAGCCCAGCTTCGCTCAGTTCCACAAATCCAGAGGGGTGCATGAAGGATTGTACCACTAGAGGTCTCACCATGCATACACACACCTTCACCCATCCCCTAAATCCACCAGAGGGAGCCCTAATAGGAATATAAAAGAGGGTGAAGGCAGGAAGTTAGGCAGATAGTCTGAAGTCAGTTCAGTCAGACTTGAGAGACTTGAGAGAAGTGCAGCTCAGCAGAGTTGAGCAAAAGGCAGAAGGCTGCAGTCTGCAGCAGAGTGAGTTCAGCTCAGTTCAGTAAAGAGCTAGGAGCGTGCCGACGCTCTGAGAGCGGCAGAAGAGGAAGCCCACCAACTGCCAGTGTGTATAATCGTGTGAGGGCCCGAGTAGGGCGAAGGCAAGAGGAGAGTAAAAAGGGGCAGAGGAGCCAACCAGCTCACCCCAGCAAGTAGAAACCGGGTGCCAGGTCCGAGCCTACAGGGATCTCCAAGACCCAGTAGGAGAGCACCGGAATTCCTGGAGGACTACAGGTCCCAGGAGCATCGCAGAGCTGATACATAATAGGGCCAGGAGGACGGAGTTCAGGCAAGCAAGGCCCTGCAAGCAGGGACTGTGTACTTCAAAAGGCGGTCCAACCACAAGGTCAGCCAGGTGCAGGACAGAGCTCAAGTTAGGCCCAGCTATATGCCGGCCAGAACTTCATTACAGAAAGGCAAGGAACAGGAGGCCATATACCTACTCACTGGGGAGAATCTGGATGTGCACCCTTCACCCTACAGTGCTCTGGGATATGCCTGCAACATCTTCAGTAAAGGTACCTGTGAAGGATGGCCCCCGTCCTTCCACATCACCAATGTGACGTAACTCCACAGGCACAGCTCTCCGGTGCCCCCTTTGTCTCTCAGGTCAGTAAGGGAACTGCACCTAGAGCAAATGGCCGCCGGGGAGGGTGTCCTGTTACCCACTGGGTATTCTAAGATTCGTGATCAGAGTAAAAGCATCAGCCCAAGATTAATTTTATGGTTTAATTGCCTTAAGGGCGCACTAGATAATTACAGAAATATACAGTAAGCTATACAACGGAATTACAATGGATTTGCAGTCAGAGTAAAATACAACAATAATGGTACAAAGCTTAGAGGTATTAGCTAGAGGTCAATATTACCAGGTGAAAGTCTTAGTTGCTGGACAGTCCCCCAAAACGTGTGCCGCTGCTCCCTTGGCAGGTCTGACCCTGGCTTCTTGCTGCTGTGAGAATGGATCTGGTCTGCCCTTAGCTCACAGTTTTTAAACCTGCTAGGTCCCTCCCCTCGGTGTCCGAGGGTGGGCTGACAATCTCCACCCTTAGCCCCCTGCAGAATTTATTCCCAATACCTAATAAAGGGGTTAATTTTCTCCAGGACGATCGAATCAGGACACGAGAGGTACCAGCGGATGCAGTATGTTTTGCCTGTCGCATGGATATCAAACCTGGCCCGATTGGGTCATTGTGGATGGCCAATCTCTATATATCAGCCCCCCAAGCCATCACCGACTCGGGAGTTGCACCATCAAATGCCCGAGGTCCGCAGGATCACACAGATATTTTTATGAGAATGTACCTACAAAGATGTGCTCATAATTCATAATCCTAGAACGGAACCTTCGTGTCTGGGATATAAATAGATGTGTTTTCATGGTCTGGCTGAAAGGTATAGTCTAATTGAAGCCCCCAGGCATCTCATTACCATGCTAACAAACCTTACTATTCACCATGCTGGCTTGGCTCTGTTTTGGGTCTTACCTCGTTACCATACTAAAGACCTTGCCATTCAAACATGGGCCTGAATCACTTAGCATACTAAAGCCCTTTTGATTCACAGTGGACATCAAACCCTGTCGTATTGAATATGCTAACAGGCCCTGTGCAGTTAGCAGCCTGTGGCTTTGTGCACAGACAAAATGGAGGCTGGTATAAGCCCTATCCAAGATGGTGGCATCCCTACCTCACAGTACCAAAGAGACTTGTGTGTGTGTGTCCACCTTCTTGTCCTTAACCTGCTGGGTCTCTCTTCGTCCTGCATCCCTACACATCTATCTGCCCTGGAAGGACACAGCCTCACCTGTAGGAGGCCTAACATCTAGCTGCGCAACCCCATCCCTTCCAGTGGATCTGCACAGCAGCGCCGGTCACCTTGACCAGGTACTACAGGTGGCGTCACGAATCATCATACAAACATTTATTCCCTGTAAATTTCCCCCATTTATGGTGAGCGCCCAGGGCCACGGACCGAGCTGTGTTGCCATGACATCCCCCATAGGAGTTAATAGGCTCGGATCCGAGTACCCCAACTGCCCTGGGAGAGCGGCTCATCTATCTGGCGTCACGAACAGGATTGCGTGCCCTGCAGTAACGGAGTAACTTGTGCCCGTTGCCACCGGGTACTGTGTGCCTTGCTTAAAGACTGTATATCGTATAGTGGAGAAAATTGCCCGCCATTGCCCGCCATTTACAGCGTTACCGCGCGAAAATTAGGAAGTGTACCTGAAAAAAACGCGCTGAGTTCTGGACACGCCCCAACGGCAGGTCCTGGCAGGGAGCTCCGGTGAACGCTCTGACGTCGGAGTGCCGGCGACGCAGGTCCTGCAAGCAAGTGTACCCTGCGGAGCTGCGGCCTACAGAAGAAGGTAGGCCACGTTTCACTAGGGGGGCGCAGAAATGTCACAGCAGCAGGCCGACAGCGCGGCCCAGGCCGACAGCCCCAATATCTTACCAACGGGCGATGCCGCGCAGGCTGGAACCGCTGCCCCCTCACCTGGGCCTGTGGCCCCGATAGTACCGCTAACGCTGCCATATATGCCTGGAGCAAAGTGGCTTCCCCAGTACAGCGGCAAACCGGACACCCTGTCAGGGTTCAAGCGAAAAATATGCAGCATACTGGACATGTACTCAATGTCAGAGAAGCAGAAAGCTGCAGTGGTAGTGGGACAATTGACTGGTGCTGCAGTAAGGGAAGTAGAGACTTGGTCAGCTGCAGACCAGGAGTCAGTGCTTGCAATTTTCCTAAAGTTACAGACTGCATTTGAGGACTGCACCGAAACAGACCTCCGGATGAGGTGCTACCAATGTTCTCAAAGGCCGGAGGACAGCATTCGGGACTACGCCTACCGACTACAAGGGGCCCTGCGAGCTGTCAGACAGGTTAATCCCATGAGCGTCACCAATGAGAATAAAATGTTAAAGGAACAATTTGTACGGGGACTGAGGTCCCAAGCGGAAAGCAGGTGTGCGTTGGTGGTCCTTGGATCATCCTGATACTACTTTTGATGCTCTTAAGGATATGGCTATAAAAGGACTGCGACCCCTGGAAACGCCCGGGATGGCAACCCAGCGTCACCCGGGCGAAGCCACTCTAATGCCAGCAGCATCCACCTTTCCCCTCCTGGTTGCTGAAGCCAAAGCGCAGGCAGCTCCCCCTACTGAGCTGGACTGTTTGTGCTCAGAAGTGCGCCAGCTGACCAAAAACCTGGCCACTGTAATGAGTGCCCTGCAACTGCGGACGGAACCGGAGACAGAAGGAAAGATCCTGCTAGCCGACTGCCCTGAGGATGTCCCCTGGATGAGAAGGAGGACAACACCACCCCCAGGAAAGACCAGCGACCAGCATCATCCTCGCCGAGAGATCGTCTGCTACCGCTGCCAGAAGGAAGGTCACATCACACGCCAGTGTCCTTTAAACGAGCAAACCCTGGGTCCGAGGGCCAGCACCCAGGAATAGACTCATCAGGCCCCTCAGATTGGAACCGCAGGTTTGTGGGAGGAAGACCGTTCCTGTCCATCATACTGGACGGGATTGCAATACTGCGCCAGGACATCCACATTCTAACAGCAGGTAGCTATGTTTTTCCTCCTATTTGGAGTTTTTGCTTCATATATGTTTGCACTATCGGTGTAGTATAGTGGGTTTTTGGGCAGTGTGCAATTGTAGTGGGTTATTCCCAGGCTGCACTTATTGCTCTTATATAGACCCTTGCTATCAGCATACTTTATTATGGTGGTATATATGCTTCTGACTAGCTATTTACATTTCCGCATTGGATTTTGATGGATGTCTATGACGATTGTCCCTGTTTTTTTGTAGTTCTGACCTATTTCTTTATGCTAATTTTTATTGTTTTTTTGCATTAATAAAATTTATATTTTTATAGCATTCCTGCTTATTTACCATTATTTAGGTAAAGTTTCTAAGTGATTTCAGGCACTAATTCAATAGCGCAATCGTAGCTCCTGTGAGGGGGTAAGGATGCAGATTTACTTTCACTAAACACATCAGAAAAATCAGTCAAAAAGTCAGGAACATCCTGAGACTGGGGAGAGGCAGAAAAAACAGGAGTGCCAGCATTAACACATTGGCAGCCCCAACTGGTCACAGACACAGATTTTCAATCCAAAACAAGATTATGAATCTGCAACCAAGGGAAACCCAGAACAATAATATCATGCAGATTATGCAGCACCAGAAATTTGCAACTCTCCTGATGATCTGGTTCAACCCTCATTATCACCTGAGTAGAAAATTGGGGTTTATTCTCCGCCAAAGGGGTAGAATCAATGCCCAATAGGGGAATAGACTTCCGCAGGGGTATCATGGGAAAGTCACAACGTTTGGCAAAGTCGAAATCCATCAGGTTAATAGCTGCTCCTGAATCAACAAAAGCCTGAGCCGAAAATGTGGACAGGGAGCAAATCAGGGTAACAGTCAACAGAAATTTAGTCTGAACACTACCTAAGACAACTGAGCGCGCAAAACGTATTCCCCGCTTAGGGCAGATGGAAATATCATGAGAGGCATCACCACAGTAGAAACATAACCCATTGCACTTTCGAAATTCATGACGCTGTGCCCCAGAAGTCACTCCAACACACTGCATGGGCTCAGGAGCTGGCCCACAAGGCAACACCATCTCACGCATACCTCTGCGCTCACGCAAACGTCTGTCAATTTGAATAGCCAAAGACATAGAATCATTGAGACCAGAGGGTACAGGGAATCCCACCATAACGTCCTCTACATTCTCTGACAGACCCTTCCGAAAAAGGGCTGCCAAAGCATCATCATTCCATTTGGTCAGGACTGCCCACTTTCGAAATTTCTGACAGTACAGTTCAGCGGCTTCACAGCCCTGACTTAATGCCAACAAGGTCTTCTCAGCCTGATCAGTGACATTAGGTTCATCGTACAACAACCCCAGAGCCTGAAAAAATACATCAACATCATTCAAAACAGGATCCCCAGGTGTCAGGGAAAAAGCCCAATCCTGAGGGTCGCCGCGCAGGAGAGAGATGACAATTTGAACCTGCTGTTCTGCGTTCCCTGAGGACCTAGGCTTCAAGGCAACAAACAACTTACAGTTATTTTTGAAATTCAGAAATTTAGCCCGATCCCCCAAAAACAAATCTGGCATGGGGATCCTAGGTTCCACAACCGGCAACCCAGCAAGATAGGAAGCAATACTCCGAACCTCAGTGGCAAGCTGATCCACACGGCCAGACAACTGTGCAAACTCCATTGAGAGAAAAAAAAATCCTCCTCAGCACCCAGAGAGAAAGAGGGAAAAAATGCAACAACCAGAAAAAAAAAAATCTCTGACAACTCTGACAACTTTTTTCTTTCCACACTATTTTTCCCTTCTGTGAGTACCATATAATTTTAGTTTTGGGCCGGTGATACTGTTATGTTTAGGTAGCTGAGGAGAAAAAGCAAAAACGGTAATACACCAGAGAGGCTGGAACCTATTGGATTGCAGTAACCTGAACTAACCACACAACTAGAGGTAGCCGTGGAGCGTTCCTACATTGATCCTAGACGCCTCGTCACAGCCTGAGAGATAATTACACCTAAAGGCAGAAAGATGAAAGCTATCTGCCCCGGAGCAGGTCCCCAAAGAAAATAGGAAGCCCCCAAACATATAATGGCGGTTAGACAAGAAGATAGCACGGACACAGACAGAAAATAGAATGAGCAAACGTTGGGGCCCAATCTGTCTAGACATAAAAGTACAGGAAAGAATTCTGACTGCAATCCAACAAAAACCCTAAAAAATACCAGCACTTCAGATTGCCAAAAAAACCTGAGATCACACGATCTCTACCACCTAAATCAGATCTCTGGTGTAACAAAACAAAGCCGCAGCCACTGAAAAAACAGGAAAAAGCAAATGAACAAATAACAGTGGCTACAGATAAATTGAGAGGAGCACAGGCCCCAGGAGGGGACCCGACTGACCACCAGAAAAGTGCAGAAAACTATGAAAAAAGCAAGCACAAAAAGAAAAGCAGAAAATATCTTATCTGAAAGCAGCAGGTGCAGGCAAGACTCCAGCAACTTCAAAATGAACCAGGAACCACAATTGAGACAAGAACAATTGATCACCGGCGACCATCATGGGAGGGAACCTCCCTTATATCAGTCCAGTCCGTGATCCCAGATTGCCATTCCTTGTTGTGAGGTTCAGTACTGTCTGCAACCACCAGAGGGAGCCTCTGCTCAGAAACCATCTCCAGCACATTCATAACACGCCTCTGCAAGACCTCCTGGTGGGACAGTCCCTCAAGAGCAGAAATTCTCTTTTCCACTGGGGTAAAGAACAGGCTGAGGCATTCAAGGACATGAAGGAGATCCTGACAGGTGATGAGATCTTAGCCTACCCTGTCTACAGCCAACCGTTCCTGCTGTATACAGATGCCAGCAATGAAGGTGTAATGTATGTAGTACAGTTCATATAGCGTCTTGTGCTTGGGTGCGATGAAAACACAGGAGTCACAGGTTTGATATAGAAAAGTCCTGTATTACTTCATACAAGTTGGCAGAAATAGTCACACAGTTTGCAGACACAGAAACAGGAGACACAGCAGGCCAGAGTAATCCAAGCTCAGCAATCACTCTCCAATACAGATTCAGGATCTTCTTCTCTGTTACCGTAAGTCCATGCAAACGTGGGTCTTTCAAAGAGCAGGGTTCAGAGTCCACAAGTGCTTCAGAGTTCCTCAGTAGGAATAGCTGGAGTACAAGGTCCAAGGCTTACAGGAGTCAAGTCACAGGTTCACTGCAGGCTAGATTCTGAAGCACTGATTGCTCAGCTGTGGCTGCTTAAGAAGCAAAGGAGAGAATCAGGGCGGGAACATGCAAGCTGGAAACTCCATTTTGACTGAGGGCAAGATAGCTGCAGCAAGACAGAAAGTAAAATGGCTGACGAACAAACTGAGTTTCAGGAATATATACATAGAACCTTACATTACTCCCCCCTTAAGGACAACCTCCGGATGACCTCAGACCAGGCTTGTGTGGGTACCTCTGATGAAACTGACGGAGCAAGCGAGGAGCATTAACGTTATTGACCGGTTCCCATGAGTTGTCCTCCACTGGGTAGCCCTGCCATTTAATCAGATATTGTAACTGATTTCTATACAACCTGGAATCTAAAATCCTTTCCACCACAAATTCTTCCTGACCATCGACTAGCACTGGGTCAGGGCAAGGAGAGGAACGTCCAGGAAACGTATTGGGTGTCGCAGCCTTTAGTAGGGATACATGAAAGACAGGGTGGATTCTCATAGTTCTGGGCAGTTGAAGACGACAAGCAACGGCACTTATAATTTTACTGATTTTATAGGGTCCAATGTACTTATGTCCCAACTTAGACGATGGAATCCTTAACTTAAGATTTCTGGTTGACAGCCAGACCAAGTCTCCTACCTTGAAAGCTGGTGCAGGTTTACGAAATTTATCTGCTGCTTTCTTGTACCTTTCTTGAGCCGATTCCAGATTTTCCTTTAGAAGATCCATATTCTTCTGTAAAGACGTGATTCTTTCAGCCACTGCTGGTAAAGGCGTTTCTATGGGAAATCGTGGTAGAATGTTAGGATGATAACCTAGATTAGAGTAAAAAGGAGACTGCTTAGTGGAGGCACTCTGAGAGTTGTTATACGAGAACTCAGCTAATGGAAGTAGATCCACCCAATCATCCTGTAGGTGGCAGATAAAGCAGCGGAGATACTGCTCCTGGGTTTGATTGGTTCGTTCGGTCTGTCCATTAGTCTGGGGATGAAAAGCAGAAGAAAGGTTTACTTTAATGTCCAATGCTGCACAGAAATTTTGCCAAAACCTAGAAGTGAATTGCACCCCTCGATCCGAAATAACCTCATCCGGTACTCCATGTAAGCGAAACACATCTTTAATCATCAAATCTGATGTCTGTTTTGCAGTGGGTAAGCCGACACAAGGGATAAAATGAGCTGCCTTTGTTAGACGGTCAACCACCACTAGAATGGTGTTCTTCCCCTGAGAGGTTGGTAACTCCACAATGAAGTCCATAGAAATGGATCCCCACGGGCGGGACGGGGTGAGAAGAGGCTGTAACAGACCAGTTGGTGAGGAGCGAGGTGTTTTGCATCTTGCACAGACCTCACATGAAGTGACATAATTCAAAACATCCTTCCTGCAAGTGGGCCACCAAAAGAAACGAGAAAGAAATTCCTGTGTCTTTAGAATTCCTCTATGCCCAGCTATCTTGGAATCGTGAAT
Source organism: Oophaga sylvatica (assembly GCA_033576555.1). NCBI lineage: Eukaryota > Metazoa > Chordata > Amphibia > Anura > Dendrobatidae > Oophaga > Oophaga sylvatica. Next base: position 80,769,697 of record JARQOD010000005.1, read on the forward strand.
GAGTTGCAATACTCTTAATCTGACTGTTTCAGGAATATACAGACGTTGTCCCTGAATCCACACACCATTCTTAAAGACAAGACTTACGTCCCTTGGGGGTTGTGCCAAAAAGGAATCCGCATGGTATGCTTCCTTGATGTCCTTAAGTAGGTCTTGATTATGAATTACTCCTAGGAATCTAGAGTCAGGAAGAATAGTCTTAGGAGGAGTAATTGGACGTGTCTCTGCTGAGTAAATCCTAGAGAGTGCATCAGCCTTTCCATTGCGCGATCCTGGTCTATAAGAGATGATAAAATTAAATTGGTTTAAGAAAGATTCCAGCGAGCCTGGCGAGGAGTCAGGCACTTAGCCGACCTGATAAACTCAAGGTTACGATGGTCTGTCAGGACGACTATTTGCTGTGCAGCTCCCTGAAGAAGGTGTCTCCATTCTTTGAAGGCGGCAATAATGGCCAACAACTCTCTATTGCCCACATCGTAGTTCCTCTCAGCCGAAGACAACTGCTGGGAAAAGAAGGCACAGGGATGCAAGACATTCTTCTCACCTTTTCTCTGAGAGAGTATAGCTCCAACGGCACAGTCTGAAGCATCCACCTCTATTATGAAGGCAAGCTCGGGGTTGGGATGTACTAGGATAGGTGCAGTGGTAAATTTATCTTTTAGACGGGAAAATGCTTCCTGGGCTTGGGGAGTCCAGGAAAACCTAGACTCTTTCCGGGTAAGTTGAGTGATAGGTGACACTACCTCAGAGAAATTTCTAATGAAACGTCTATAGAAGTTGGCAAACCCGATGAAGCGCTGTACCTCCTTCACATTTCTAGGACTTGGCCAATCCTTGATGGCTTGGGTTTTGCTTCCATCCATACTAATTCCTTGTGTAGACAGTACATACCCCAGAAATTGAATTTCGGTCCTATGGAATTCACACTTTTCAAGTTTGATGTAAAGATGATTTTGTCTTAGACGTTCCAAGACCATTCTCACATGTCCATGATGTTCCTCTGTGGAGTTAGAAAAAATTAGAATATCATCCAAATAAATTACCACGAATGTATCTAGGAGATCCCTGAAGATGTCATTCACCAAGTGTTGGAAAGTGGCTGGGGCGGTACTCAGACCAAAAGGCATAACTAAATATTCAAAGTGTCCATAGCGTGACCTGAATGCAGTCTTCCATTCATCCCCAGGTCTAATACGGACTAAGTTATAGGCCCCACGAAGATCTAGTTTAGAAAAAATTTTGGCATGTCGCACTCTCTCCAATAACTCAGGGATTAAAGGCAATGGATAACGGTTTCTAATAGTAACCTTATTGAGTTCCCTATAGTCTACGCATGGTCTCAGAGATCCATCTTTCTTCTTTACAAAGAAGATGGGTGCACCTGCAGGAGATGAAGAGGGGCGTATGAAGCCCTTGGCTAGATTTTCATCTATGTAATCCTTTAAAGCCTTTAGCTCGGGCCCCGCCAGGGGGTAGATCTTACCAAAAGGTATCTCTGCTCCAGGCAATAATTCAATTGGACAATCATATGGACGGTGAGGAGGAAGCTGGTCAGCGTTCTTCTTGTCACATAAATCCACATAGTCCTGGTATATAGCTGGTAGTTCAGGGACTGACATGATTCCTTTAGGAACAGAGCAAGCTGAAACTTTTGGACTCATCTGTTTCTCTGGAAAGTGTAATTCCTTGGTCTCCCAGTTAATGGTAGGATTCTGAGCCTGCAGCCATGGTAGCCCTAGAATAATAGGAAAGTGGGGAGAAGAGATAAGCATAAAGGACAGTTTCTCTTGATGATCTTTACCCATAAGAACCCTCAAAGGCTCTGTTTCCTGATCCACTGGTCCAGAGGTCAGCAGGGAGCCATCCACAGTTTCCATCTGTACTGGAGTAGCCTTCTTCACTGAACGTATTCCCTGTTTCAGAGCAAAGGAGACATCCATAAAATTTCCACTTGCCCCTGAGTCGATCATAGCAGAGCTAGACACCCAAGCTGAGTCAACCCAGAGTTTGATGGAAAGAAAGCAATGAGAATTGTTTTTCTTACAACTCAGCTGGGACACCGCTGAGGAAACTTGAAAAATGGCAGCGTTTACACAGTCAACGTCCTCAGAGGTAACGGAGTTTAAGTCCGAGAAATCAAGATCTGTTGCTGCAGATCTCTCTGGAGCCTGAGGCTCAGACCTGACAGATCCCCTCTCGCAACACTCACAATGAATGAGTGCTGCAGTAGTCTTACGAGAACGGCTGGGGCAGTTTATAATGAAGTGCCCTGACTTACCACAATAGAAACATAGATTCTCCTTAAAACGATGTTCCTTGCGTGCATCACTAACCCGTCGTTGTAAAGAGTCTACCTGCATGGGTTCAGGTTCAGGTTCCCGTGTAATCCTACTCAAAGGTTCCTTAGCTGGAGAGGAAGGTAGGAAAAGGTTAGTACGATTGCTTTCGAACCATCTCTCTTGCCTGCGTTCAGTCAGACGAGTATCAATACGGATGCAGTAGTTAATAAAGTCACCTAACGCAGTGGGAGGGTCGGCACGAGCAAGTTCATCCTTAATCAGTGGAGATAACCCCTTTCGAAAAATAGATTTTTTGGCGGAACTGTCCCAGGTGGTATCAAGGGTCCATCTCCTGAAATCCAAGGCATATTCAGCTACCGAGTGCTTACCTTGGCGCAAAGCTAACATGGCTGCTTCAGCTGTTGCACCTCGATTGGGGTCATCAAACACCTGCCCATGGCTGAAATAAAATCATCAAGGTGATTCAAACAATCATCCTCAGTCTCAATCAGAGGGTTTGCCCACATTAAAGCCTTGTTGGTAAGCAACATAATTATAGTAAGCACCTTAGATCGTTCAGTGGGAAATTGTGAAGCATGTGCAGAAAAAAAAAGATTGCATTGATTAATAAATCCCCTGAATTTCTCACGTTCACCGCCAAAACGAAAAGGGGGCAACTTGGGAATCCCAGCACTCGGGGCTACGGCAGGAGCCTGGACTCGCCCCTCTAGAACCTCAATCCTGGCTCGCAAATCCTGGGTAGTCTGTCCAACCACTTGCAAATTGTGATTATTGAGGTCCTGAAGATTTGTAAAACGGGTCTTTATATTCTGCAAATCTGCAAGGATATTATCAGTCACTCCGCAAAGTTCCTTTATGCGGGCCTCCATTTTCCAGATCTTTTAAGACAGGATTACTGGAAGAAGAGGAGAGAAAAAAAACAATAGTGTTCACCTGTGGCAACACTGCAGAGAGAAAAAAAAATTAAGGGAACTGCTCACCTGGAATGGTTGTGAGAAGTCACAACCACTATCATCACAGAAAGTTTCAACCAGACATCTGATATCCAGAGTTACAGCAGACAAAAAAGAGAAAAGAAAGGAAAAAAAAAAAAACAATAGTGTTTACCTGTGGTAACACTGCAAAAAGAAAAAACTTAAGGGAATTGCTCACCTGGAATGGTTGTGAGAAGTCACAACCACTGTCATCACAGAAAGTACAACCGGACGTCTGATATCCACAGTACAGCAGACACAGCCTTCCAGACCCAGCAGACACTAACGTTTTGGCTTCAGAATCTTGTAATGTATGTAGTACAGTTCATATAGCGTCTTGTGCTTGGGTGCGATGAAAACACAGGAGTCACAGGTTTGATATAGAAAAGTCCTGTATTACTTCATACAAGTTGGCAGAAATAGTCACACAGTTTGCAGACACAGAAACAGGAGACACAGCAGGCCAGAGTAATCCAAGCTCAGCAATCACTCTCCAATACAGATTCAGGATCTTCTTCTCTGTTACCGTAAGTCCATGCAAACGTGGGTCTTTCAAAGAGCAGGGTTCAGAGTCCACAAGTGCTTCAGAGTTCCTCAGTAGGAATAGCTGGAGTACAAGGTCCAAGGCTTACAGGAGTCAAGTCACAGGTTCACTGCAGGCTAGATTCTGAAGCACTGATTGCTCAGCTGTGGCTGCTTAAGAAGCAAAGGAGAGAATCAGGGCGGGAACATGCAAGCTGGAAACTCCATTTTGACTGAGGGCAAGATAGCTGCAGCAAGACAGAAAGTAAAATGGCTGACGAACAAACTGAGTTTCAGGAATATATACATAGAACCTTACAGAAGGATTGGGAGCTGTCTTAAGTCAGAAGCAAAATGACCTAGAGAAAGTCATCGCCTATGCAAGCAGGAAGCTCCGCCCGACCGAGAGGAACCCAGAGAACTACAGCAGCTTCAAGTTGGAGTTCTTAGCACTGGTCTGGGCCATTACCGAAAGGTTCAAGCACTACCTAGCTTCTAGCAAATTTACGGCCTACACTGACAACAACCCCTTAATGCATCTGTAAACAGCCAAGCTGGGAGCCATGGAACAACGCTGGATGGCTCGGCTGTCAAACTACCAATTCACAATCAAGTACAGGGCGGGCCGCAAGAACGCCAATGCTGATGCCCTGTCCAGGATGCCTCACGAGTCAGACACAGAAGAAGAAGTGGATGACCTAGAGTAGATTGAACTACCTGCCTTTCACAGGAATGGGGTGATCCACGAGCAACGAGCTTTCAGGAGGCAGCGTGGTAAGACGTTGAAACCTTTACCTCACCACAGCTGGAAGGAGACCCAGGACAGTGATCTGGTTGTCAGTCGTATCAAGGAGCTGATAACTCAAGAAGGTTCCTCCCTGGAGAAGGATGCGTCTCCACAAGCAAGGCAGCTGTGGAATGAGAGAAGCTGGCTGTTCATATACCGTGAGAAGCTGTGCCGGAGGTACATCAATCCAAAAACCCATGAGATGGTATGGCAGATAGTAGTCGCCAGGACGGATATCCAGATGGTGTTGGAAGCCTACCACGATCAGGCGGGGCACTTTGGCTGGCAGAAGCTAGAGACCCTGTTGAAGTGTCGTTTCTACTGGGTGGGAATGCGCAGCTCCAATGAGAAATGGTGCAAAAACTGTGGACCCTGTGGCCTCAGAAGAAAAGACTACAGCAGCCAGAAGGCACCCCTGCAACCCATCAAGACGACTCGACCCTTGGAGATTGTGGCTCTGGACCATGTCAAGTTGTCACCCAGCCGGTCAGGATACTCCTATGCACTGACCATGGTGGATCACTACTCCAGGTCCCTGGTGGTCGCCCCTGTCAAAGATCTGACGGCAGAGACAGCAGCAAAGACGTTCCAAGTGTATTTCTGCAGACCACATGGATATCCTGAGCAGGTGCTAACGGACCAAGGCCCAGCCTTCGAGGCCGAATTGTTCAAAGAGTTCTGCCATCTGTACGGATGTAAGAAGATAAGAACCACACCGTACCACCCACAAACCAATGGTCTCTGTGAAAAGATGAATCACATCGTCATTGACCTGCTGAAGACTGTACCACTTGAAGAGAGAAATCAGTGGCCAGACCTACTACCTGACCTGGTAGATCTGTACAATCACATACCTGTAAGTTCCACCAATTGCACCCCAGCTTATCTCATGCGGGCAAGACCAGGAAAGCTGCCCATGGATCTGGAGCTTGGTGTTGTAGAGCCCGAAGCAGATGTGACCACCGAGGACTGGGATACGACCAGACAGGAACAGTGCAGAAAAGTACAGGCCTGAGTTGAAGATAGCTATACAGATATCCAAAAACATATTATTGCAAATTAAAGGGACCTTCACCATGAAAAGGACTCCAACATTGCACCAAAGTATATGGATGTGTGACATCAATCAAGAACAAAATTGGATATAAAATATCCAAACACATCACTCAAAACGGGGATATATATAAAAGTAACAAATTTTATTGACATATAATATAGAGATTTCATAAACAAATTTAACAGAAAACCAATAAAAAGAACGGACACAATATATGAGGAAAGGAATACAACTCAAGTACAAAACACCAAGTGGGATAGAGGAAAAAATTTATATAAGACTATGGGATATAGTGATGTAGGATCAAGCACCAATAACTAAAAAAGTGCTACATATGGCAAAAAAAGAATCCAAAAATATATATGTAAAGTGTATAGACATAAATATGTCAGCAAACAATGATACACATAAATGGATTTTGCCAAACAAGGTCAAATAACATAAAGTGCCTGTGCCTGTGCAAGAAGTAAATTGGTGCAAATATAATGATCAACACGTACCCATAATAAGTCTCTCCTGCTATCTCCAAAGTCCCGACGCACGTTTCGCGTATTGCTTTTTCAAGGGAAGGTGTGCCTGTCATGTCTATCCCAATATCCTAGTTTTTTATAGGGCAACTACCTACATGTGGGCCAATGATATATCGCACACTGCACCGCCGCCCCCGAGTCTCAGGTGTATCGGCGTCCGGCACTCAAGTTCAGTGTGCAGGGGGGAAGTCCCCTCTGACGTCATTTCCGCACACCGAACACAGTAGAGGCCTTAGATCGAATCCCTGAGACCTGAGTGCGGCGCATGTGCGCGCCCCCATTTTGTTGTAGTCCACACAAGGTGGAAATCCCCACAGCGCATGCGCACCGCAGTACTAGCGATCTACACACATAAGTATGATAATGGCCTGACGCTTTATATAACGGACCTTCATTGTTCTATAAATGGATATACCCCGCTGTCAGACCCACAACATCAAACCAATGATCATACATCAATTGAATTTGAAAAACAAAATAATAAACATAGTAATGGAATTACATATCATAATAAAGGTAGCTTGAATTCTTGAAATCTTAATGTCTTCAATTGCAGAGTCATCCATAAATCATTTAATATATCTTAGTCTGTTTCCAGCGCCCGCTTGGATCTCAATAACACTTAAGTATATACCCATCTTGAACCAGGATAGTACTGAGAGAAGTATTTACTAAGGTACAAAAATAATGATAAAATGAATATACCAATCAGATAAAAACAAGACAAAACACAAACAAATTTAAAAATAACAAGACATTCACAAAAAAGGAGCAAAACTGAGTTTTTCATTTAAACCCGTAGGTGACATAGTACCCAATTCAAAGATCCACTTCGTCTCAGTTTGTGCCAAAATTTGTTTTAAATTGCCACCCCTTATCCCTTCATGGATCCTGTCAATACCTTTAACCTTGAGGCCACAGGGGTCACAATTGTGGCACAAAAAGAAATGCCTGGGTAAGGTTTTAAGCTGTGAAGGATCCTCCACCTCTCTCGCCGCAAGAATGTCCCTCACATGTTCCCTGACTCTTACACGTAGTTCTCTTGATGTGAGGCCAATATAGATTTTGGAACATGGACATTGTGCAAAATAAATCACAAATGAGGTGGTACACGATATATAGTGAGTAATAGTATAGTCGCGGGTACCATCGGCATTCGTAAATGTCTTTGCCCTAATGATGTTATGATTACATGCCGCACAGTTACCACAGGGGTAACACCCCCATCTCTGTTTTTTAGCGCCAAACAAGCTTTTTGAGGAATCATATAGTGACTTCTCACTAAATGGTCTTTTAAATTTTTACTTCTTCTGGCGGTGATTAGTGGTCTATCTGAAATTTCCTTTTTTAGCACAGGATCCGTTAATAAAACAGACCAGTGTTTTGCCAAAGTCTGATGAATGGTGTTCCATTGGCAGTTATAAGTTGTAATAAATCTGGTGTCATGTATAGTGTACAGTTCCTATAGCGTCTTGTGCTTGGGTGCGAGGAAAACACAGGAGACATAGGTTGAAATGAAATGACTTGTATTACTTCATACAAGCATGCTGAAAAGTTCACACAGTTTGCAGGAACAGCGACAGGAGACACAGCAGGCCAGAGTAACTTCAAGCTCTACAATAAATCTCCAAAGCAGGTTCAGGATCTCTTCTCTGTACCGTAATTCCTCTGCAAACATGGATTCACCAAACAGCAGGTTTCCAGAGTCCAAAAGTGTTCAAAGGTTCCTCAGTAGGGAATAGCTGGAGTACAAGTCCAAGGTTTCCAGAAGTCAGGTCACAGACTGACTGAGGCTTGATTCAGGAGCACTGATTGTTCAGCTGAGGCTGCTTAAGAAGCAAGAGGGAAGAATCAGGGCGGGAACATGAAAACTGGAAACTCCATATTAACTGAGGGCAAGAGCTGCAGAAAGACAGAAAGCAAAATGGCCGACGGAAAACTGAGTTTCAAGGAACATGTCAACAGAGACAAAGAACCTTACATTACTCCCCCCTTAGGGACAACCTCCGGATGACCTCAACCAGGCTTGTCAGGGTACCTCTGATGAAACTGGCGGAGCAGGCGAGGAGCATTTACATTATTGACTGGTTCCCATGAGTTGTCCTCCACTGGGTAGCCCTGCCATTTATTCAAATATTGCAACTGATTTCTGTACAACCTGGAATCTAGAATCCTTTCCACCATAAATTCTTCCTGACCATCGACCAGCACTGGGTCAGGGCAAGGAGAAGAACGTCCAGGAAACGTATTGGGTGTTGCAGCCTTTAGTAGGGATACATGAAAGACAGGGTGGATTCTCATAGTTCTGGGCAGTTGAAGACGACAAGCAACAGCACTTATAATCTTATTGATCTTATAAGGTCCAATGTACTTATGTCCCAATTTAGACGATGGAATCTTTAATTTAAGATTTCTGGTTGACAGCCAGACCAAATCTCCTACCTTGAAAGCTGGTGCAGGTTTACGAAATTTATCTGCTGCTTTCTTGTACCTTTCCTGAGCCAATTCTAGATTTTCCTTTAGAAGATCCATATTCTTTTGTAAAGAAGTGATTCTTTCAGCCACTGCCGGCAAGGGCGTATCTATGGGAAATCGAGGAAGAATGTTAGGATGATAACCTAGATTGGAGTAAAAAGGAGACTGCTTAGTGGAGGCACTCTGAGAGTTGTTATAAGAGAACTCAGCCAGTGGAAGTAGATCCACCCAATCATCCTGTAGGTGGCAGATAAAACAGCGGAGATACTGCTCCAGGGTCTGATTGGTTCGTTCTGTCTGTCCATTAGTCTGGGGATGAAAAGCAGAAGAAAGGTTTACTTTAATGTCCAATGCTGCACAGAAATTTTGCCAAAACCTTGAAGTGAATTGCACCCCTCGATCCGAAATGACCTCATCCGGTACTCCATGTAAGTGAAACACATTCTTAATCATCAAGTCTGATGTCTGTTTTGCAGTGGGTAAGCCGACGCAAGGGATAAAATGAGCTGCCTTTGTTAGACGATCAACCACCACTAGAATGGTGTTCTTCCCTTGAGAGGTTGGTAACTCCACAATGAAGTCCATAGAAATGGATCCCCACGGGCGGGACGGGGTGTGAAAAGGTTGCAACAGACCAGTTGGTGAGGAGCGAGGTGTTTTGCATCTTGCACAGACTTCACATGAAGTGACATAGTTTAAGACATCTTTCCTGTAAGTGGGCCACCAAAAGAAACGAGAAAGAAATTCTTGTGTCTTTAGAATTCCCCTATGCCCGGCTATCTTGGAATCGTGGATGAGTTGCAATACTCTCAATCTGACTGTTTCAGGTATATACAGACGTTGTCCCTGAATCCACACACCATTCTTAAAGACAAGACTTACGTCCCTTGGGGGTTGAGCCAACAAAGAATCCGCATGGTATGCTTCCTTGATGTCCTTAAGTAGGTCTTGATTATGAATCACTCCCAGGAATCTAGAGTCAGGAAGAATAGTCTTAGGAGGAGTAAGTGGACGTGTCTCTGCTGAATGAATCCTAGAGAGTGCATCAGCCTTTCCATTGCGTGATCCTGGTCTATAAGAAATGACAAAATTAAATTGGTTTAGGAAAAGATTCCAGCGAGCCTGGCGAGGAGTCAGGCACTTAGCCGACTGTCATGTGTGCATTGCCACGAAGATCGTCGCGGTTGCACATTTTGACTTCTCACAGCTGAGCTGCTGTTTCTTTGTGTTTGGCAGCTAGGGAGTTAATTCTGTCTGTGCTCGGTGCTGGGATGCATTTGGGTGCAATTGATTATTTGTTGATTGGTTTCCTTTAAATTCCTGGTTGTCTGCTTGGGGAGTTGCCAGTGAAACCTTCATGCAGACCACAGATAGGAATGAATCTGTATAGACTTTAGTTGTGAGCTCCTTAGTTGTTCTAAGCTCAACTTGGTTAGAGTTTATTTCCCAGACCATTTATGTTCCTTTGGTGTTTGAGTGTGTATGCAAGCGAGTGTTATCCTGTCTGTCTTATATGTCTAATCTGTGTATTTAGCTGAGATCAGCCCATATCCCTTTGGTGGTAGTCAGGATCCTTCTTAGGACTGATTACAGGGTTCAGGGTCTGATAGGAGACAGGGTTAGGTTGGAGACTTGGACCTCTGAACCATTATCAGTACCTCCAAGGTGAGGGATTAGTTAGGACCCCAGTTTAGGGTCAGGTTAGATCCCGCTCCACCTCTTTCCTGTTTCAGCTCATCAAGTCCTCAAGATTAACCCTGAGTTCAGCAGATATCGTGTCAGGTAAATCTATTCTATACTTACATGCTGATGTTGCTATACTAGTTGTTGTATAGAGTGTCGTTCCTGTATTAATAGTTTACTGACATTGTATACATATCATTAGACAGCGTGACATTTTCACTGGCCATAAAAATTATCTCCAGTTACCATGGATCCAGTAGCCCAGCTGGCTCTGCAGTTGCAGGGATTATCCATGGAGCTGACGGACATTAAGTCCAAAGTTTTGTCTCCCCTGGAGCAAACCAGAGTTGAACCTAAAGTAGCTCTCCCGGACAGGTTCACTGGTGGGCGAGACAAATTTTTCACCTTCCGGGAGGCATGTAAATTGTATTTTCGGCTTCGGTCTCCATCATCAGGGAGTGAGGAGCAGAGAGTGGGAATTGTTATCTCACTTCTGCAAGGGGACCCTCAATCCTGGGCATTTTCCCTTCCTCCGGGATCCCCGGCTCTACTGTCTGTAGATCAATTTTTTACTGCCCTGGGATTGGTATATGATGACCCAGATCGGGTCTCTCTTGCTGAGACAAAATTACGTAAGATACAGCAGGGAGATCGTCCGGCAGAGGAATTTGCTTCTGAGTTTCGTAGATGGGCCACAGATACTCAGTGGAATGACCCAGCTCTTAGGAGCCAGTTTTGTCATGGGCTTTCTGATAAATTAAAAGACGTTTTGGCTCAGTATGAGTCTCCTCCTTCTCTGGAGGCTGCTATGGCCTTAGCTATCCGTACTGATAGACGGCTTCGGGAGAGGGGTGAGGTAACCCCACTCCCTGTTGTTTCTCCACCTACCACTAAAGTCCCTTATGTTGAGGTTCCCCTTGTCTGTTCGGATGAGCCTATGCAGTTGGGAGGGACATCATTTCGTAGGAGGGGATTGGCGGTACGCTGCAGGACTAGAAGATGTTTTTTCTGCGGGAAAGAGGGACATTTTGTTGGAGAATGTCCATCCCGTGCCTTGTTGAGCCAAAAGTCGCCGGAAAACTGTTAATCCCAGGTTGTGTGGTGGACGACAACCTGGGAGTATGTATTTCATCCGCCAGTTCTTCTCAGTTCCTTGTACCAGTGGAGGTGGTAGTTGGTACGAGAGTGGAGAGATTGTCTGTTCTTCTTGATAGTGGTTCCGGGGCTAATCTGGTTGACGCTCAGTTTGCTCAGGCTCAAGGTATGCATCTGAGTGTATTGGTCAAACCGATCCCTATATTCTCCATTGACGCCAGGCCTCTCGGCCAAGGTAGCTTTGTTCATGAGGTTCATAACATTGACCTTCGGGTAGGGGCAATACATAGGGAACAATTATCTTGTTATGTGTTGGAGGGTCTACCTACTCCCATTGTGTTGGGACTTCCTTGGTTGGTTAAACATAACCCTGTGATTAATTGGCAGTCCAGAGAAATAAGCCAATGGGGTGAGTTTTGCAAAAGCAACTGCATGAACACAGTCATCAGTGCGGTCGTGCCTAGTACATTGCCTCCTTTTTTGGAGGATTTTGGGGATGTTTTCTCTGAGGAGGGGTGTCAGGAGTTGCCTCCTCATCGCGTGTATGACTGCTCTATTAATCTCCTTCCTGATGCTAAGTTGCCTAAAGCTAGGTTGTATAATCTTTCTGGTCCTGAGAGGCAGGCTATGAAAGATTATATTTCTGAAAGTCTGGCCAAAGGGCATATTAGACCTTCATCTTCCCCAGTAGCCGCGGGGTTCTTCTTTGTGAAGAAGAAAGATGGAGGCCTACGCCCTTGCTTGGATTTCCGCGAACTTAATCGGATTACTGTTCGAGATCCGTATCCACTCCCTCTTATTCCTGATCTCTTCAATCAAATTGTTGGCGCCAAATGGTTTTCTAAATTGGATCTCAGGGGGCGTATAATCTGATTAGGATAAAAGAGGGGGATGAGTGGAAAACGGCGTTTAACACGCCGGAGGGACATTATGAGAACCTAGTCATGCCTTTTGGTCTGACTACTGCACCAGCAGTATTCCAACATTTTGTTAATGACATTTTTCGTCACCTTGTGGGGCTGTTTGTGGTTGTATATTTGGACGACATTTTAATTTACTCGCCAGATCTTGTGTCTCATCAGGAGCATGTGAGACAGGTGTTGCAGATCTTGCGAGACAATAAACTATACGCCAAACTGGAGAAGTGTGTATTTGCCGTACAGGAACTTCAGTTTTTGGGTTTTTTGGTGTCAGCCTCCGGTTTCCGTATGGACCCTGAAAAGGTGAGAGCAGTGCTTGAATGGGATCAGCCAGGGATCTTAAGGCTCTGCAGCGTTTTTTGGGGTTTGCTAACTACTACCAGAGATTTATTTGTAATTTCTCATCTGTCGTCAAACCTCTCACTGACATGACAAGAAAAGGGACGGATTTTTCTAAATGGTCGGACAAAGCTTGCCAAGCCTTTTCCTCTTTGAAGAAATGTTTTGCTTCGGCACCCGTTCTCATCCAACCAGATGCATCTCAGCCGTTCATTGTGGAGGTGGATGCGTCTGACGTAGGGGTGGGTGCTATATTGTCCCAGGGTCCGTCCCCTGGTAAATGGCATCCATGCGCTTTCTTTTCTAAGAAATTGTCGTCCGCCGAAAGGAATTATGATATCGGCAATAGGGAACTTTTGGCCATTAAGTTAGCTTTTGAAGAATGGCGTCACTTTTTGGAGGGGCAGTCCACCCGGTTACCGTTATTACTGATCACAAGAACCTGTTGTATTTGGAATCCGCTAAGCGTCTGAATTCCAGACAAGCTCGATGGTCGTTGTTTTTTACCAGGTTTAATTTTGTCGTCACTTATCGCCCGGGGTCTAAGAATGTAAAGGCTGATGCCTTGTCTCGCAGTTTCCCAGGGGCCGGGAAAACGGATGACCCGAGTCCTATCCTTCAGGAGGGGGTGGTAGTGTCGGCTGTATTTTCTGAGCTTGAGGAGGAGGTGTTAGAGGCTCAGGGGACGCCCCTGCAGGACCTCCAGGGAGACTGTTTGTCCCAAATCTGTTGAGACAAAAGGTTATTGAGGCACATCATAATTCTGCTCTAGCAGGACATCCAGGGAGTAAGGCTACTTTAGATCTCCTTTCTCGCCGGTTTTGGTGGCCTAATGCTAATAAAGATGTTATAACTTTTGTCGCGTCATGTGGGGGTGTGCCCCTAAAACCCCTCATACCCGTCCGTCTGGGACCCTTTTACCCTTGAAACTTCCGGAGCGTCCATGGACTCATTTATCTATGGACTTCATTACGGACCTTCCTCCGTCGTCAGGGAATACTGTCATACTGGTGGTTGTTGACAGGTTCAGTAAGATGGCACATTTCGTTGCTCTTCCTGCACTCCCTAATGCTAAAACTCTGGCGCAGGTGTTCATTAGGGAGATCGTTAGACTTCATGGTTGCCTTCTGATGTGGTGTCAGATAGGGGGTCTCAGTTTGTGTCCAAATTTTGGAGGGCATTTTGTTTACGTCGGGGGATGCAATTGTCATTTTCCTCGGCTTTTCATCCGCAGACCAATGGTCAGACAGAGCGTCTGAATCAGAGCTTAGAGACATATCTCCGGTGTTTTGTCTCAGAGAACCAAGAGGACTGGTCTTCTTTCTTGCCTCTGGCAGAGTTCGCTCTTAACAACAGGCGGAGCGAGTCCACTGGTAAGTCCCCGTTTTTTGGGGCATATGGTTTCCATCCCCAGTTTTGTACTTTCAATGGGGGGGGCCCTTCTGGGGTTCCTGAGGAGGAGCGTTTCTCGTCGTCACTTGCTTCTGTGTGGAGAGGTGTATTGAATAATCTGAGTGCGATGGGGAACCGTTACAAACGTATGGCTGATAGGAGGAGAGTTTCTGGTCCAGATCTGAATGTGAACGATCTGGTATGGTTGTCTACCAGGAATATAAAACTTAAAGTGCCCTCCTGGAAACTGGGTCCCAGATTCATCGGGCCGTACAGGATCAGTTCCATAATTAATCCTGTGGCATTTCGTCTGGACCTCCCTCCTACGTTTAAAATTCATAATGTGTTCCACAAGTCATTACTTAAAAGGTATGTGGCACCAGTCATACCGTCACCTCTACCTCCTCCTCCTGTGTTGGTCAATGGTAACTTGGAATTTCAAGTATCAAAGATCATTGACTCACGTCTGAATCGCCGGTCCCTTCAGTACTTGGTGCATTGGAAGGGGTATGGTCCAGAGGAGAGGACGTGGGTCCCTGCGTCTGATGTTAACGCAGATCGTTTGGTTCGGACCTTCCACAGAACTCACCCGGGCAGGCCTGGCCCTGAGGGTCCGGAGGCCCCTCGTAGAAGGGGGGGTACTGTCATGTGTGCATTGCCACGAAGATCGTCGCGGTTGCACATTTTGACTTCTCACAGCTGAGCTGCTGTTTCTTTGTGTTTGGCAGCTAGGGAGTTAATTCTGTCTGTGCTCGGTGCTGGGACTGGGTGCAGTTTCTCCCGGCTGCAATTGATTATTTGTTGATTGGTTTCCTTTAAATTCCTGGTTGTCTGCTTGGGGAGTTGCCAGTGAAACCTTCATGCAGACCACAGATAGGAATGAATCTGTATAGACTTTAGTTGTGAGCTCCTTAGTTGTTCTAAGCTCAACTTGGTTAGAGTTTATTTCCCAGACCATTTATGTTCCTTTGGTGTTTGAGTGTGTATGCAAGCGAGTGTTATCCTGTCTGTCTTATATGTCTAATCTGTGTATTTAGCTGAGATCAGCCCATATCCCTTTGGTGGTAGTCAGGATCCTTCTTAGGACTGATTACAGGGTTCAGGGTCTGATAGGAGACAGGGTTAGGTTGGAGACTTGGACCTCTGAACCATTATCAGTACCTCCAAGGTGAGGGATTAGTTAGGACCCCAGTTTAGGGTCAGGTTAGATCCCGCTCCACCTCTTTCCTGTTTCAGCTCATCAAGTCCTCAAGATTAACCCTGAGTTCAGCAGATATCGTGTCAGGTAAATCTATTCTATACTTACATGCTGATGTTGCTATACTAGTTGTTGTATAGAGTGTCGTTCCTGTATTAATAGTTTACTGACATTGTATACATATCATTAGACAGCGTGACACGACCTGATAAATTCAAGGTTACGATGGTCTGTCAGGACGACTATTTGCTGTGCAGCTCCCTGAAGAAGGTGTCTCCATTCCTTGAAGGCGGCAATAATGGCCAACAATTCTCTATTGCCCACATCTTAGTTCCTCTCAGCCGAAGACAACTGCTGGAAAAGAAGGCACAGGGATGCAAGACATTCTTCTCACCTGTTCTCTGAGAGAGTATAGCTCCAACGGCACAGTCTGAAGCATCCACCTCTATTATGAAGGCAAGCTCGGGGTTGGGATGTACTAAGATAGGTGCGGTGGTAAATTTATCCTTTAAACAGGAAAATGCTTCCTGAGCTTGCGGGGTCCAGGAGAACCTAGACTGTTGGGTTTATAGGTGACACTACCTCAGAAAAATTCTTAATGAAACGTCTATAGAAGTTGGCAAACCCGATGAAACGCTGCACCTCCTTCACATTTCTAGGAATTGGCCAATCCTTGATGGCTTGGGTCTTGCTTCCATCCATACTAATCCCTTGCGTAGATAGTACATACCCCAGAAATTGAATTTCGTCCTATGGAATTCACATTTTTCAAGTTTGATGTAGAGATGGTTTTGTCTTAGGCTTCTAAGACCATTCTCACATGTCCATGATGTTCCTCTGTGGAGTTAGAAAAAATTAGAATATCATCCAGATAAATCACCACAAATGTATCTAGGAGATCCCTGAAGATATCATTCACGAAGTGTTGGAAAGTGGCTGGGGCGGTACTCAGACCAAAAGGCATAACTAGATATCAAAGTGTCCATAGCGTGACCTGAAAGCAGTCTTCCATTCATCCCCAGGTCTAATACGGACCAAGTTATAGGCCCAACGGAGATCCAGTTTAGAGAACATTTTGGCATGCCGCACTCTCTCCAACAACTCAGGGATTAAAGGCAATGGATAACGGTTTCTAATAGTAACCTTATTGAGTTCCCTATAGTCTATGCAGGGTCTCAGAGATCCATCTTTCTTCTTCACAAAGAAGATGGGTGCACCTGCGGGAGATGAAGAGGGGCGTATGAAGCCCTTGGCTAAATTTTCGTCTATATAATCCTTCAAAGCTTTTAGCTCAGGCTCCGCTAGGGGGTAGATCTTACCAAAAGGTATCTCGGCTCCAGGCAATAATTCAATTGGACAATCATATGGACGGTGAGGAGGAAGCTGATCAGCGTTCTTCTTGTCACATAAATCCACATAGTCCTGGTATACAGCTGGTAGTTCAGGGACTGACATTGTTCCTTTAGGAACAGAGCAAGCTGAAACTTCTTGACTCATCTGTTTCTCCGAAAGTGTAATTCCTTGGTCTCCCAGTTAATCGTAGGATTCTGCGCCTGCACCCATGGTAGCCCTAGAATAATGGGAAAGTGGGGAGAAGAGATAAGCAAAAAAGACATTTTCTCCTGATGATCTTTACCCATAAGGACCCTCAAAGGCTCTGTTTCTTGATCCACTGGTCCAGAAGTCAGTAGAGAGCCATCCACAGTCTCCATCTGTACTGGAGTAGCCTTCTTCACTGAACGTATCCCCTGTTTCAGAGCAAAGGAGATATCCATAAAATTTCCACTTGCTCCTGAGTCGATCATAGCAGAGCTAGACACCCAGACTGAGTCAACCCAGAGTTTGATGGAAAGGAAGCAATGAGAATTGTTTCTTTTACAACTCAGCTGGGACACCGCTGAGGAAACTTGAAAAATTGCAGCGTTTATACCGTCATCGTCCCCAGAACTAACAGAGTTTAAGTCCGAGAAATCAAGATCTCTTGCAGCAGATCTCTCTGGAGCCTGAGACTCGGACATGACAGAGCTCCTCTCACAACACTCACAGTGAATGACTGCTGCAGTAGTCTTACGAGAACGGCTGGGGCAGTTTATAATGAAGTGCCCTGACTTACCACAGTAGAAACATAGATTTTCCTTTATACGATGTTCTTTGCGTGCATCACTAACCCGTCTTTGTAAAGAGTCCACCTGCATGGGTTCAGGTTCTGGTTCCCTTGTGATCCTACTCAAAGGTTCCTTAGCTGAGGAGGGAGGTAGTAAAAGGTTAGTGCGATTATTTTCGAACCATCTCTCTTGTCTGCGTTCAGTCAGACGAGCATCAATACGGATACAATAGTTAATAAAGTCACCTAACGCAGTGGGAGGGTCGGCACGAGCAAGTTCATCCTTAATCAGTGGAGACAACCCTTTCGAAAAATAGATTTTTTAGCGGAAGTGTCCCAAGTGGTATCAAGAGCCCATCTCCTGAAATCCAGGGCATATTCGGCTACTGAACGCTTACCTTGGCGCAAAGTTAACATGGCTGCTTCAGCTGTTGCACCTCGATTGGGGTCATCAAACACCTGCCCCATGGCTGAATTAAAAGCATCAAGGTGATTCAAACAATCATCCTCAGTCTCAATCAGAGGGTTTGCCCACATCAAAGCCTTATTGGTAAGCAACATGATTATAGTAAGCACTTTGGATCGTTCAGTGGGAAATTGTGAAGCATGTGCAGAGAAAAATAAATTGCATTGATTAATAAATCCCCTGAATTTCTCACGTTCACCGCCAAAACGAAAAGGAGGTAATTTGGGGATCCCAGAACTCGGGGTTATGGCAGGAGCCTGGGCTCGTTCCTCTAGAGCCTCAATCCTGGCTCGCAATTCCTGGGTAGTCTGTCCAAACACTTGCAAATTATGATTAGTGAGGTCCTGTAGGCTTGCAAAACGGGTTTTTAAAGTCTGTACATCTGAAAGGATTGTATCAGTCACTCCGCAAAGTTCCTTTATGCGGGCCTCCATCTTCCAGATCTTTTAAGGCAGAAGTGCTGGAAGGAGAAGAGGAAAGGAAAAAAAAAAAAAACAATAGTGTTTACCTGTGGTAACACTCCAGAGTAACATTTAAGGGAATGCGCTCACCTGGAATGGTTGTGAGAAGTCACAACCACTGTCATCACATGAGGTATTAAACGGGCATATGATATCCACAGTCACAGCAGACACGGCTTTCTCAGACCCAGCAGACACTAAACATTGGCTCCTGAATCTTGTCATGTATAGTGTACAGTTCCTATAGCGTCTTGTGCTTGGGTGCGAGGAAAACACAGGAGACATAGGTTGAAATGAAATGACTTGTATTACTTCATACAAGCATGCTGAAAAGTTCACACAGTTTGCAGGAACAGCGACAGGAGACACAGCAGGCCAGAGTAACTTCAAGCTCTACAATAAATCTCCAAAGCAGGTTCAGGATCTCTTCTCTGTACCGTAATTCCTCTGCAAACATGGATTCACCAAACAGCAGGTTTCCAGAGTCCAAAAGTGTTCAAAGGTTCCTCAGTAGGGAATAGCTGGAGTACAAGTCCAAGGTTTCCAGAAGTCAGGTCAAAGACTGACTGAGGCTTGATTCAGGAGCACTGATTGTTCAGCTGAGGCTGCTTAAGAAGCAAGAGGGAAGAATCAGGGCGGGAACATGAAAACTGGAAACTCCATATTAACTGAGGGCAAGAGCTGCAGAAAGACAGAAAGCAAAATGGCCGACGGAAAACTGAGTTTCAAGGAACATGTCAACAGAGACAAAGAACCTTACATCTGGTCTGTACCTCGGCCTTATCCTTGGTCTTATCAGAACCACAAAGTAGTTTTTGTCGTGGAGTATATTTAGCTCGGTGGTACCCGCGTTTAACGTTCCTCATACTGTAGCCTCTTTCCAAAAAGCGGTTCCTTAGATCTTTAGCCTGTCCCTCAAATCGATCTATGGTTGAACATGTGCGTTTGGCCCTCAAAAATTGGCCAATTGGAATAGCCTTAATAGTGGAGTGAGCATGTCCTGATGCCGAATGGAGAAGAGAATTGACAGAGGTCTCCTTGCGATACAGATCAGTCTGGACGAACCCCGAGTCGTCCACCACAAGAGAGATATCCAAGAAGTCAATTTTATTCATATGACATTTATATGTCAATTTGATATTATATCTGTTGTCATTTAGTTCCGTCATAAATCCGTCAAGCTCCTGGACCGGTCCCTGCCAAATAATCAAAAGGTCGTCAATGTAGCGAAACCAGCACTGCACATGGTCGGCGGCACATGCCCCCCCCACGAAAAACCTCCCTCTCCCAAAAACCAAGGAAGAGGTTTGCGTAGGCGGGCGCACATGCCGCCCCCCATGGCAGTGCCGCGCCTCTGCAGATAGAACCGGTCCCTGAAGGTGAAAAAATTATGGTATAGAACGAACTGTAGTAATTCCAATAACAAGGCAACAAGGGGTTCGTCCATACTGCTCATCTCAAGGAAATATCTGACTGCACGTAGCCCATGGTCGTGATCAATACAAGTGTATAGAGACTCGACGTCCGCGGTGACAAGGAGCATGTCAGGCTCCAAGCAAAGACCATCAACCCTAACCAAGACGTCCGCAGAGTCCCTGACATAGGAGGGCAAAGTCTCAACCAATGGTTTCAAATAATGGTCAATAAATTTACATATTGGGTCACAAAGCCCTCCTATGCCAGAGACTATGGGACGCCCCGGGGGGTCAACGGGATCTTTGTGAATCTTGGGGAGGAGGTAAAAGGTAGGAACCCTAGGAGTCTTGGTAAATAATCCGTCCAAAACCTTTTTGGGAATAATCCCCTTTTCCCAAGCCTGGGCCAAAATGACATCAAGCTGATGGGAAAAAGTAATCATAGGGTTATATGAAAGGAGTGTGTAATGATCTTTGTTCCTAAGTTGTTTAAAGGCCTCCTTTTCGTATTTATCAATTGGCCAGATCACGAAATTTCCCCCC
>JARQOD010000005.1:80790057-80830068 GCA_033576555.1 Oophaga sylvatica
GTTCAGGAGACAACCAATTTGATGCCACTCACCATCTTGGACCTCGCACCAGTCCGGATAGAACTGCCTGGCTTGACCAGATCTCCGAACTACCTCCAGACTGAGAATACACATCCTTGATGAATCATCCTATCAAATAAGGAGACTATGATTGCAAACACATAAACCCCCGACAGGGACAGTCCTCCTGACCGCCCATTTGCGAAAAGTCTGTATTCGGTGGGGGAGGCATGTACTAGGGGTGTCTCAACTCACCGGCAGCATAAAAGAGTTGCAGCGCTTTGGGCCAGGAGCAGGTTTTTAGGGCAAGTGGTATCTAAGGGGGGACTGTCATGGAAATATATATGTATTCCATATATTCAAAGTATATTCACATATATGTATTCACAGTTCACAGTTAGATAGATCTCACTTGCTAAAAAACCTTGTGCTCACATATTTCTAGGCCAGATATAATCAGTCGTTTTAAAGAAATCTGGCCTCCATAAGACCTTCGTAAAGGAACAAATGCATGAAGTACAAAATGTCCTATTAGATATCTGTTGTTTACATTATAGTTATGCAAGGCAACAAGGTTACAAGAATATAAACAATAATTCTGCAACTTCAGCTCTTTTTATCATGATTATCATAATTATCATATTTACACTAGAACAGCCAATAATCTAGCAGCTTTTAATTGTATGTTAATTGACTAACCAGCCCCTTTTTGTAAACGTATAAAACCTTGAATGAATAATAAATGTATGTCTTTGACGAACTGTTATACTGACACTTTCGTGTGGACAGTCCTCATTTCGTTCTGAGCGCTCAAAAAGACATTATATAGAGATTTGGACATGGCAAGCAGCAAACACAGGATATTTTTATCCTAATTAAATTTCCATATCAATAGTGTCCCGACTGGGACAGCGGGTGGGAGGGTTAGAATCTGGACTGTCCCGCTCAATTCGGGACAGTTGGGAGGTATGGCAATACATCTTCTACAACTCCACTTCACTCCTTCTACTACACCAGAGTGGTCCACAAAGTAAAATCGGGATGAGGAGCCCGGTGAAAATGGCACTTCGATCTCTTTCCCTGGAGACACCTCAATCCAGTCATGGAAATACACATCTACTAGGTCGTTCCACCCCCTTTTGGTTATCCTGCCCATGTACTCGCTGGTGGCCCACCTGCTGCTTGCTCAAGCACGCACACTTCTGCTGAGCATTCCCACTGTGGTTCTACCACTGGCACTAATGCTTCGTCAGCCCACAGATTCTGGCTAACGTTCCCACACAAAACTAACTTCTTGTGTCGGTTGCACAGCCCGAGATCATGGACGTCCTCACAGTAGCAGGGTCCACCCCCAACTAACTCTTTCTAGAAAGTCCCTTACACCAAATCCCGACCGACACTTCACCCACTTAACCCCTTGTTGTCCTGACAAGTCTACAATACAGTCATGGCCAAAAGTTTTGAGAATGACACAAATATTATATTTTCACATGATCTGCTGCCCTCTGGTTTTTATGTGTGTTTGACAGATGTTTTTATCACAGTCAGAAATATAACAATTGCAAACATATGAGTAACAAAAGCTTATATTGACAGTTAGAATGAGTTAATGCAGCAAGTCAATATTTGCAGTGTTGACCCTTCTTCTTCAGGACCTCTGCAATTCTCCCTGGCATGCTCTCAATCAACTTCTGGACCAAATCCTGACTGATAGCAGTCCATTCTTGCACAATCAATGCTTTCATTTTGTCAGAATTTTTAGGTTTTTGTTTGTCCACCCGTCTCTTGATGATTGACCACAAGTTCTCAATGGGATTAAGATCTGGGCAGTTTCCAGGCCATGGACCCAAAATCTCTATGTTTTGTTCCCTGAGCCATTTAGTAATCACCTTTACTTTATGGCAAGGTGCTCCATCAGGCTGGAAAAGGCATTGTTGATCGCCAAACTGCTCTTGGAGGGTTGGAGAAGTTGCTCTTGGAGGACATTCTGGTACCATTCTTTATTCATGGCTGTGTTTTTAGGCAAGACTGTGAGAGAGCCGATTCCCTTGGCTGAGAAGCAACCCCACACATGAATGGTTTCAGGATGCTTAACAGTTGGCATGAGAGAAGACTGGTGGTAGCGCTCACCTTGTCTTCTCAGAATGAGGCGTTTTCCTGATGTCCCAAACAATCGAAAAGGGGATTCATCAGAGAAAATAACTTTACCCAAGTCCTCAGCAGTCCACTGCCTGTACCTTTTGCAGAATATCAGTTTGTCCATGATGTTTTTTCTGGAGAGAAGTGGCTTCTTTGCTGCCCTCCTTGAGACCAGGCCTTGCTCCAAGAGTCTCCGCCTCACAGTGCGTGCAGATGCACTCACACCTGCCTGCTGCCATTCCTGAGCAAGCTCTGCACTGCTGGTAGCCTGATCCCGCAGCTGAAACACTTTTAAGAGACAGTCCTGGCGCTTGCTGGTCTTTCTTGATCGCCCTGAAGCCTTTTTGGCAACAATAGAACCTCTCTCCTTGAAGTTCTTGATGATGCGATAGATTGTTGACTGAGGTGCAATCTTTCTAGCTGCGATACTCTTCCCTGTTAGGCCATTTTTGTGCATTGCAATGATGACTGCACGTGTTTCTTTAGAGATAACCATGGTTAACAGAAGAGAAACAATGATGCCAAGCACCAGCCTCCTTTTAAAGTGTCCAGTGGTGTCATTCTTACTTAATCATGACAGATTGATCTCCAGCCATGTCCTCATCAACACCCACACCTGTGTTAATGGAGCAATCACTGAAAAGAGGTTAGCTGGTCCTTTTAAGGCAGTGCTGCAATGATGTTGAAATGTGTTTTGGGGATAAAGTTCATTTTCTAGCCAAATATTGACTTTGCAAGTAATTGCTGTTAAGCTGATCACTCTTTATAACATTTTGGAGTATATGCAAATTGCCATTAGAAAATGTGAAGCAGTAGACTTTGTAAAAATTAATATTTGTGTCATTCTCAAAACTTTTGGCCATGACTGTACACTGAATGTGCTCAATGCCCCCACCTTGTGTCCTACCACTATACTACACTAACCATCTAACAACTCTCTAACTGGATCCACTAATATGCCTCTATCTAGTGATCCCTTGCAAAGCTATATTTACCCAACGGTAACTACTATACAAGTGCCCTCCTCTAATGTTCTCAAAGGATGCATTACCTTATCTAACTCTATATACAATACATCTATATACAGCAGCATAAAACATTTAAATATCTTGACCCTCTTTACATACACACACGCACTTCTACACGCACAGTAGATGCACACATAGCTCTGCCGCTTCTGCTGCATACATATGCACACACTAAAACAGCTCAGCCGCATACATACAGTACAGACCAAAAGTTTGGACACACCTTCTCATTTAAAGATTTTTCTGTATTTTCATGACTATGAAAATTGTACATTCACACTGAAGGCATCAAAACTATGAATTAACACATGTGGAATTACAGACTTAACAAAAAAGTGTGTAACAACTGAAAATATGTCTTATATTCTAAGTTCTTCAAAGTAGCCACCTTTTGCTTTGATGACTGCTTTGCACACTCTTGGCATTCTCTTGATGAGCTTCAAGAGGTAGTCACCGGAAATGTTTTTCACTTCACAGGTGTGCCCTGTCAGGTTTAATAAGTGTGATTTCTGGCCTTATAAATGGGGTTGTGACCATCAGTTGTGTTGTGCAGAAGTCTGGTGGATACACAGCTGATAGTCCTACTGAATACACTGTTAGAATGTGTATTATGGCAAGAAAAAGCAGCTACGTAAAGAAAAACGAGTGGCCATCATTACTTTAAGAAATGAAGGTCAGTCAGTCCGAAAAATTGGGAAAACTTTGAAAGTGTCCCCAAGTGCAGTTGCAAAAACCATCAAGCGCTACAAAGAAACTGGCTCACATGAGGACCGCCCCAGGAAAGGAAGACCAAGAGTCACCTCTTCTTCTGAGGATAAGTTTATCCGAGTCACCAGCCTCAGAAATCGCAGGTTTACAGCAGCTTAGATTAGAGACCAGGTCAATGCCACACAGAGTTCTAGTAGCAGACAGAAACCACTGCTAAGGACTGGCAACAAGCAGAAGAGACTTGTTTGGGCTTAAGAACACAAGGAATGGACATTAGACCAGTGGAAATCTGTGCTTTGGTCTGATGAGTCCAAATTTGAGATCTTTGGTTCCAACCACCGTGTCTTTGTGCGACGCAGAAAAGGTGAACGGATGGACTCTACATGCCTGGTTCCCACCGTGAAGCATGAGGAGGTGGTGTGATGGTATGGGGTTGCTTTGCTGGTGACACTGTTGGGGATTTATTGAAAATTTTAGGCATACTGAAGCAGCATGGCTACCACAGCATCTTGTAGCGGCATGCTATTCCATCCGGTTTGCGTTTAGTTGGACCATCATTTATTTTTCAACAGGACAATGCTATGCCGGATGACCTGGCCTCCACAGTCACCAGACCTGAACCCAATCGAGATGGTTTGGGGTGAGCTGGCCCGCAGAGTGAAGGCAAAAGGGCCAACAAGTGCTAAGCATCTCTGGGAACTCCTTCAAGACTGTTGGAAGACCATTTCCGGCGACTACCTCTTGAAGCTCATCAAGAGAATGCCAAGAGTGTGCAAAGCAGTCATCAAAGCAAAAGGTGGCTACTTTGAAGAACCTAGAATATAAGACATAATTTCAGTTGTTACACACTTTTTTGTTAAGTATGTAATTCCACATGTGTTAATTCATAGTTTTGATGCCTTCAGTGTGATTCTACAATTTTCATAGTCATGAAAAGACAGAAAAATCTTTAAATGAGAAGGTGTGTCCAAACTTTTGGTCTGTACTGTATACAGTACACACAGCTGACAGACAGGAAAAAAAGGACATAAAAATCCTGCAAAATTTTTTTTGACAAAAACACATCATGAAAAGTAGCCTCAGCAAACCTTGTCAAATGACCAATGCACTAGCAGGATGCAGGAGACCCCCACCGATAAAGGCTGGAGCAGCACAGGTGCCCTCCACTGATGAGAACAGCCACCCTATCACAGAAATAGTGGTGATAAAGGTGTTAGCTGCCTAGTGGATAAAAGCACACAGATAGGGCTTGCTTAGGATATAAGTCACACAGGAAAGTACGATGCATAGTGTCTGGATAGCAGCCTATTTATAACGCCTATAATGGAAGGCGGGCTGTTTAGCACTATGTATGCATCACACAGAAAACCAAGCCATCAAAAAGGGGCCTGCTGCATCCTGCTAGTGCATTGGTCATTTGTCAAGATTTGGTGAGGCTACTTTTCATGATATGTTTTTATACATATAAACACTAACACAGCTCTGCCACATACATGTGCACAGACTAACACAGCTCAGCCGCATACATATACACAGACTAAGGATGTGTCCACGATCCGTAACCCCAGCGCTTTGGACGCAGCGGATACCTAGCTCCTCCCAAAGAACTGTCCCTTTTTGTACGCGCAGTGATTCCGCATGTGTTCATTGAACACATGTGGAATCACCGCATCCTATACATAGACTGTGGTATTTATTTAAATAGACATGCTGTGGTCTAGAAAGACGCGCCGCATGTCCGGTTACGCAGATCTGCCACCTGCATGTTTGTACTCATAGTGGACATGGGATTTCATAAAATCCCCTCTACTATGCTGTAACATCTGGACGCTGCGGATTGGACACTACGGCTGTATGCAGCATCCAATCCACAGCAAAAACTCAAACAATACGCCCCATGGAAACATATGTTAACACAACTCTGCCGCATACATATACACACACTAACGGCTCTGCCGCATACATATACACACACTAACACAGCTCTGCCGCATACATATTGTGAGTTAGTGACCCATGCTGCAGCTAGGGGGCGCTGTATGTGCTCCTCAAGATATGCATGGAGGTGTGATTTGGATGGTAAAACAGTCCCCGGAATTGTTGTGATTGGCAGGTATGTGTCGCAGAGGTCCTCTGCGCTGTAAGCCAGTAATGTTGTTCTGGGAATTGCAGTCCCATAAGAGTTGTGTTTACTTTACTAGGATGGCTTACAGGGTTAGTCGGAGAGCTGGGGGACTGGCTAACCATACATGCACCACCTACTTGTGGTTGTGAGTTTTGAGGACCTGAAGTGAGGTCATGACCATGTGACCAGACTGTGTGATCCATACCTCACCTGTGGGAGTGGTTACAGGTATGTAAGGAAGGAGTTGGCACATGGAGAGAGGCTGAGAGAGTGTTGAGAGTGTGTTCGGAGTCTGTCACTCTGGACAGAGCTCCCATGTTTTCCAGGCTGGACGTCACACAGACTGGGGAAGCAGTGCTGGCGAGTCTGAGCCAGAGGAATGGACGATCTTGAAAACAGTGAGTGATACTAACCGGGGTCAGAGAGAAATGTTTATTGGAGACCTCTGCAGATAAGAGGGATCCGAGAACCTGTGTGGCCAACAAGTGACAGACAGGTATCTGTGGTATGCTGACCGGGGTCAGAGAAAGACCGTGTTCATGCCCGTGAGAAGTATTTATGAGTAAGAGACTGCGTTTTCATGTTTACTGGATACCTCTGAAGCTAAGAGGTCTCCGGGAACCTGTGTGGTCAACACCAACAGGTAACGGACAGGGATCCGTGTCGTACTGACCGGGGTCAAGAAGAGACTGTATTTGGTGTAATGGCTGCTGTAATAAACCAAATGGACTGTTGTTTTAACCCTGAGTGTGCCAGTGTTTACCTCCAAGACCAGCAAAGCAAGTAATCCCCGTCCACAGTGTGGAACGTTACAATATACACACACTAACAGATCTGCCGCATACATATACACACACTAACAGCTCTGCCGCATGCATATACAAACACACTAACACAGCTCTGTCGCTTACATATACACACTATCAGCTCTTCCGCATACATATACACACACTATCAGCTCTGCCGCATACATATACACACACTAACAGCTGTTATGTTTCGGTAGCTGAGGAGGACAGGAACAACAGCAGGGCAGCCGAACACCTGAGATGTTGGTAACTGATGGGTTGCAGATTCCTAAACTAACGACACAACTAGAGGTAGCCGTGGAGCGTTCCTACGTTGATCCTAGACGCCTCGTCACAGCCTGAGAGATAACTACACCTAAAGGCAGAAAGATGAAAGCTATCTGCCCCGGAGCAGATCCCCAAAGAAAATAGGAAGCCCCCAAACATATAATGGCGGATAGACAAGATGAAAATACAAACATAGGCAGAAAATAGACTGAGCAAACGCTGGGGCCACAAGCTGACTAAATACAATAGGACAGGAAAGATTACTTTCTGCAACCCAGAAAACCCTACAAAAATCCAACAATTCTGATTACAAAAATACTGAGATCACATGATCTCGCCACCCACTAAATCAGGTCTCAGTGTGAACAAAAACCAAGCCGCAGCCGCTGAAAAAACAGGAAAGAGCAAATGAGCAAATAACAGTGGCTGCAGATAAACTGTGAGGAGCTCAGGCCCCAGGAGGGGACCTGGCTGACCTCCACAAAAGTGCAGAAAACAATGCAAAAAGCAAGCACAAAAAGAAAAGCAAAAAAATCTTATCTGAAAGCAGGAGATTCAGGCAAGACTCCAGCAAACTTCCAAATGAACCAGGAACCATCATGGGAGGGAACCTCCCTTATATCAGACCAGTCAGTGAACCCAGACTGCCATTCCTCACTGAGAGGTTCAGTACTGTCTGTAACCACCAGACGGAGCCTCTGCTCAGAAACCATCTCTAGCACATTCATAACAGTACCCCCCCTTGAGGAGGGGTCAGCGAACCCTCACTTGTGCAACCAGGCCGATCAGGATGAGCTTGGTGATAGGCACGGATCAGTCTCCTAGCATGGATGTCCGAAGCAAACACCCAAGAATTGTCCTCCTGACCATAACCTCTCCACTTAACAAAATACTGGAGTTTCCGTCTAGAAAATCGAGAATCCAATATTTTCTCAACCACATACTCCAGATTGCCCTCAACCAAAACAGGGTCAGGAGGCGCAGTCATAGGAACCACTGGCTCGACAAACCTCTTCAATAAGGACTTGTGGAACACGTTATGGATCTTAAATGTCCCTGGAAGAAGCAAACGGAAGGAAACAGGATTAAGAATCTCCATGATCCTATAAGGTCCAATGAACCTAGGCTTAAACTTTGGAGATGCAACCCTCATAGGGATATTTCTTGAGGACAACCAAACCAAGTCCCCCACTTTAAAAGGAGGACCATCAGTCCTATGCCAGTTGGCAAACCGTTGGGCTTTCTTCTGAGAGAGAGACAACCTCTCCACTACCTGGTCCCAAATCTGCTGCATTCGCTCCACAACAGAGTCAACACCCGGACAGACAGAAGCCTCCGCCTGTCCCAAGAAAATCGAGGGTGAAACCCAAAATTGCAGAAAAATGGAGACATCAAGGTGGCAGAGCTAGCCCTATTATTAAGAGCAAACTCAGCCAAAGGCAAAAAAGAGACCCAGTCATCTTCATCAGCAGACACAAAACATCTCAAATAAGTCTCCAAGGTCTGGTTTGTTCTCTCGGTTTGTCCATTGGTCTGAGGATGAAAAGCAGAGGAGAAAGATAATTGAACACCAAGTTTAGAACAAAATGTCCTCCAAAATCTGGAAACAAACTGGACTCCTCTGTCAGACACAATGTTCTCCGGAATGCCATGTAACCGAACCACGTGCTGAAGGAACAAAGGCACCAATTCGGAGGAGGAAGGTAACTTAGGTAAAGGCACAAGATGTATCATCTTGGAAAACCTATCACAGATTACCCAGATAATGGTCATTCTCTGAGAAACAGGGAGGTCGGAAATAAAATCCATAGAGATATGGGTCCATGGCCTCTTGGGCACAGGTAATGGCATTAATAAACCACTAGAGCGAGAGCAAGGCTTGGAGCGAGAGCAAGTCCCACAGGACTGCACAAATTCCCTGACGTCACGAGACAAAGTAGGCCACCGAAAGGACCGACTCACCAAGTCTCTGGTACCAAAAATCCTGGGATGACCAGCCAACGCGGAACAATGAATCTCAGACATCACACTCTTCTTCCACTGGTCTGGGACAAACAATTTCCCAATAGGGCAGCGCTCAGGTTTATCCTCCTGACACCCTTCCAAGGCCAGTCTCAAATTGTGCGAGATGGCGGAAAGAACTACACCCTCTTTCAAAATAACAGCAGGATCAGATAACTCAGGAGAGTCTGCAAAGAAACTCCTCGAGAGGGCATCCGCCTTAACATTCTTAGTGCCAGGAAGAAAAGAAACCACAAAATTAAAACATGTGAAAAACAAGGCCCACCTGGCCTGTCTAGGATTAAGTCGCTTGGCTGATTTGAGATAAACCAGATTCTTATGGTCCGTGGGGACCACCACCTGATGTTTAGCTCCTTCCAGCCAATGTCTCCACTCTTCAAAGGCCCACTTCATGGCCAATACCTCCCGATTACCCACGTCATAATTATGTTCAGTTGGAGAAAATTTTCGAGAGAAAAAGGCACAAGGGTTACTCTTAGAGGTCTCTGGATCTCTTTGGGACGAAACGGCACCTGTCCCAATTTCAGAGGCATCAACCTCCACCTGAAACGGTATAGAAACATCAGGCTGCCATAGAACAGGAGCAGAAGTGAATCTCTGCTTAAGTTCCTGAAATGCAGAGACTGCCTCAGGAGGCCAATTCACCACATCAGAACCCTTTTTGGTCAAATCAGTCAATGGTTTAACAATACCAGAGAAATTACCAATAAATTTACGATAAAAATTGGCAAAACCAAAAAATCTCTGAAGAGCCTTTAATCACAGATGGCCTGAACCTTGACCAGGTCCATTTCAATAACAGACGGAGACAAAATGAATCCCAGAAATGAGACCTTCTGTACGCCAAAAAGACACTTTGATCCCTTCACATACAGTCCTTTCTCTCTCAAAATCTGGAACACAGTCCGAACATGTTTCACATGAGAGTGAAAAAATCAAGACATCATCCAAATAAACAATCAGTAATTTATCCACAAAATCCCTGAAAATATCATTCATGAAGGATTGGAAGATGGAAGGAGCATTAGTGAGCCCAAAGGGCATCACAAGGTACTCAAAATGCCCCTCTGGGGTATTAAACGCCGTCTTCCATTCATCCCCGTGCTTAATGCGAATAAGGTTATACGCCCCCCTGAGGTCAAGCTTGGTAAACCAACTAGCACTTTTCACCCTGGAAAACAGGTCAGAAATCAAGGGTAACGGATATTGATACTTCACAGTGATCTTATTCAAGAGACGATAATCAATACACGGCCTCAAGGAAGCATCCTTTTTGGCCTCAAAGAAAAAACCGCACCCAAGGGTGAAGAGGATGGTCTGATATGACCCTTCTCCAATGACTCCTTGATATAAGATCGCATAGCATCGTGTTCAGGTACAGACAAGTTAAAAAGGCGACCTTTAGGAAATTTACCACCAGGACTAATTCAATAGCGCAATCGTAGCTCCTGTGAGGGGGCAAAGATGCAGATTTACTTTCACTAAATACATCCGAAAAATCAGTCAAAAAGTCAGGAACATCCTGAGACTTGGGAGAGGCAGAAAAAACAGGAGTGTCGGCATTAACAATTGGCAGCCCCAACTGGTCGCAGACACAGATTTCCAATCCAAAACAGGATTATGAGACTGTAACCAAGGGAAACCTAGTACAATAATGTCATGCAGATTATACAGCACCAGAAATTTGCAACTCTCCTGATGATCTGGTTCAACCCTCATTATCACCTGAGTAGAAAACTAGGGTTTATTCTCCGCCAAAGGGGTAGAATCAATGCCCAGTAGGAGAATAGACTTCCGCAGGGGTATCATGGGAAACCCACAACGTTTGGCAAGTCAAAATCCATCAGGTTAATAACTGCTCCTGAATCAACAAAATCCTGAGCAGAAAATGTGGACAGGGAGCAAATCAGGGTAACAGTCAACAGAAATTTAGTCTGAACACTACCCAAGACAACTGAGAGTGCAAAACGTCTTCCCCGCTTAGGGCAGACTGAAATAGCATGAGAGGCGTCACCACAGTAGAAACATAACCCATTGCGCTTTCGAAACTCATGACGCTGTGCCCCAGAAGTCACTCTATCAAACTGCATGGGCTCAGAAGCTGGCTCACAAGGCAACACTATCTCATGCATACCTCTGCGCTCACGCAAACGTCTGTCAATTTGAATAGCCAATGACATAGAATCATTGAGACCAGAGGGAGCAGGGAATCCCACCATAACATCCTTTACATTCTCTGACAGCCCCTTCCGAAAAAGGGCTGCCAAAGCATCATCATTCCATTTGGTCAGGACTGCCCACTTTCGGAATTTCTGACAGTACAACTCAGCGTCTTCAAGACCCTGATTTAATGCCAACAAGGTTTTTTCAGCTTGATCAGTGACATTAGGTTCATCGTACAATAACCCCAGAGCCAGAAAAAATGCATCAATATCATTCAAAACAGGATCCCCAGGTGTCAGGGAAAAAGCCCAATCCTGAGGATCGTCGCGCAGGAGAGAGATGACAATTTGAACCTGCTGTGCTGCGTTACCTCAGGACTTAGGCTTTAAGGCAAAAAACAACTTACAGTTATTTTTGAAATTCAGAAATTTAGCCGATCCCCCAAAAACAAATCTGGCATGGGAATCCTAGGTTCCACAATCGGCAACCTAGCAAGATAGGTAGCAATACTCCGAACCTCAGTGGCAAGCTGATCCACACGGCCAGACAACTGTGCAAACCCAATTGAAGGGAAAAAAAAATCCTCCTCAGCACCCAGAGAAAAAGAGGGAAAAAATGCAACAGACAGAAAAAAAAAAAAAAAATCTCTGACAACTTTTTTCTTTCCACACTATTTTTCCCTTCTGTGAGTACCATATAATTTTCAGTTATGACCGGTGATAATGTTATGTTTCGGTAGCTGAGGAGGACAGGAACAGCAGCAGGGCAGCCGAACACCTGAGATGTTGGTAACTGATGGGTTGCAGATTCCTAAACTAACGACACAACTAGAGGTAGCCGTGGAGCGTTCCTACGTTGATCCTAGACGCCTCGTCACAGCCTGAGAGATAACTACACCTAAAGGCAGAAAGATGAAAGCTATCTGCCCCGGAGCAGATCCCCAAAGAAAATAGGAAGCCCCCAAACATGTAATGGCAGTTAGATAAGATGAAAATACAAACATAGGCAGAAAATAGACTGAGCAAACGCTGGGGCCACAAGCTGACTAAATAGGATAGGACAGGAAAGATTACTTTCTGCAACCCAGAAAACCCTACAAAAATCCAACAATTCTGATTACAAAAATACTGAGATCACACGATCTCGCCATCCACTAAATCAGGTCTCAGTGTGAACAAAAACCAAGCCGCAGCCGCTGAAAAAACAGGAAAGAGCAAATGAGCAAATAACAGTGGCTGCAGATAAACTGTGAGGAGCTCAGGCCCCAGGAGGGGACCTGGCTGACCTCCACAAAAGTGCAGAAAACAATGCAAAAAGCAAGCACAAAAAGAAAAGCAAAAAAATCTTATCTGAAAGCAGGAGATGCAGGCAAGACTCCAGCAAACTTCCAAATGAACCAGGAACCACAATTGAGACAAGAACAATTGATCACCGGCAACCATCATGGGAGGGAACCTCCCTTATATCAGACCAGCCAGTGAACCCAGACTGCCATTCCTCACTGAGAAGTTCAGTACTGTCTGTAACCACCAGAGGGAGCCTCTGCTCAGAAACCATCTCTAGCACATTCATAACAAACAGCTCTGTCAGATAAATATGCACAAACACAGCTCTTTCTCTTTCTGCCGCTTAGATACACACACACTATCACCTCTGCCGCATACATATACACACACTAACAGCTCTGCCGCATACATATGCACACACTATCAGCTCTTCCGCATACATATACACACACTATCAGCTCTTCCGCATACATATACACACACTATCAGCTCTGCCGCATACATATACACACACACTAACAGCTCTGCCGCATACATATACACACACTATCAGCTCTTCCGCATATATATATACACACACTATCAGCTCTGCCACATACATATGCACACACTAACACAGCTCTGCCGCTTACATATACACACACACTATCAGCTCTTCTGCATACATATACACACACTATCAGCTCTTCCGCATACATATTGTTCTGTCCCCACATGAGGCGAATGGAGGTGAAGTTGAATGGGGCTGGGAGAGTTATCCTACCTTCCGCTTCCTCATGCAGAGCAGACAGAACCAGTGCTGTTCAGCGTCCGGAGAGATGATGCACACCAGGGATTGTGAAGTCCAGACTTGTTTATTTGGAAATCTGGACATACAGCTTATGATTGGTATACAGTAACTTCTCCAGAAATGCAGGTGAAACGAGGTGCAGCAAGACGTAGCACCAAGTGTGGCTGCAAGTGTGACCAGCAGGAGTGAGTGGGGTGGTGGTCGAAAACTGATGTGTTATGATTTGGTAGCTGAGGAGAGCAGGCAAAAAAGGAAATACACCAGAGAGGTTGGAATCTATGGGATTGCAGTACCCTGACTAACCACCACAACTAAAGGCAGCCGTGGAGCGTACCTACGTTGGTCCTAGACGCCTCGTCACAGCCTGAGAAGCTAACTACACCTAAAGACAGAAAGAGGAAAACTATCTGCCACGGAGCAGATCCCCAAAGAACATAGAAAGCCCCCAAACATGTAATGGCGGTTAGACAAGAGGAAATACAGACACAGACAGAAAATAGTATGAGCAAACGTTGGGGCCCAAACTTCCTAAATAGAAAAGGATAGGAAGGACACTTACTGCAATCCAAAAAACCCTGAAAAGTACCAACTCTACTAATTACAAAAACACCTGAGATCACACGACCTCTACCACCTAAATTAGTTCTCTGGTGTAACAAAACTAAACAGCAGCCACTGAAAAAACTGGAAAAGGCAAATGAACAAACAACAGTGGCTGAACTAAACTGAGAGGAGCACAAGCCCCCGGAGGGGACCCGGCAGACCCCCACAAAAGTGCAGGACAAAATGCAAAAAGCAAGCACAAAAAACTAAAAGAAGAAAATGTCTTATCTGTTAGCAGAAGATGCAGGCACGAAACAGCAAGCTACAAAGTGAACAGGAATCAAAGATGAGACCAGAACAATTGATCACCGGCAACCCTGATGGGAGGGAACCTCCCTTATATAAGACCAGTCAGTAACACCTGATCGCCAATCTTCACAATCTTCATTGGATAGTTCAGTACTGTTTGTAACCACCAGAGGGAGCTTCTGCTCAGAATTCATTTCTAGCACATTCACAACACTGATGCCTTTCACAGCTCGGTGCAAAGCGTGTCTCTCCCATAAAGAACTAACAAGAAAATGGCTGCTAACAGGAAGAAGAAGCAGTGACCTCAGCACAGGAAGTGAAAGGCATGTACCAGAATTAATTAGTTACAGGCTGCCACACAGAAAGGGCCACTGTTATGATTTGGTAGCTGAGGAGAGCAGGCAAAAACGGCAATACACCAGAGAGGTTGGAATCTACTGGATTGCAGTACCCTGACTAACCACCACAACTAAAGGCAGCCGTGGAGCGTTCCTACGTTGGTCCTAGACGCCTCCTCACAGCCTGAGAGGTTAACTACACCTAAAGATAGAAAGAGGAAAGCTATCTGCCCCGGAGCAGATCCCCAAAGAACATAGGAAGCCCTCAAACATGTAATGGCGGTTAGACAAGAGGAAATACAGACACAGACAGAAAATAGTATGAGCAAACGTTGGGGCCCAATCTTCCTAGACAGAAAAGGATAGGAAGGACACTTACTGCAATCCAAAAAACCCTAAAAAATACCAACTCTACTAATTGCAAAAACACCTGAGAAAACACGACCTCTACCACCTAAATTAGTTCTCTGGTGTAACAAAACTAAGCCGCAGCCACTGAAAAAACTGGAAAAGGCAAATGAACAAATAACAGTGGCTCCAGAAGAACTGAGAGGAGCCCAAGCCCCCCGGGGGGGGGGGGGAGACCTGGCTAACCTCACAGAAATGCAGAGAAATATGCAAATGGTAAGCACAAAAACAAAAAACAAAAAATATCTGAGAACAGGAGAAGAGGCAAGACTCAGCAAGCTTCCAAGTGAACCAGGAACCACAGTTGAGACAAGAACAATTGATCACCGGCAACCAATGAGGGAACCTCCCTTATATAAGACCAGTCTGTAACTCCTGATTGCCAATCCTCATTGAATGGTTCAGTACTGTTTGTAACCACCAGAGGGAGCTTCTGCTCAGAATTCATTTCTAACACATTCACAACAGGCCACCAGGTGACAGCAGAGAGCATGAAAGAATAGATTATACACAGCATGGAAATAATACAATACATAACCAGACAAATGGAACAGCACACATATACACACACTATCAGCTCTTCCGCATACATATACACACACTAACAGCTCTGCCGCATACATATGCGCAGACACAGCTCTGCCACATACATATGCAAACACTAACACAGCTCTGCCGCATACATATACACACACTATCAGCTCTTCCGCATACATATACACACACTATCAGCTCTTCCGCATACATATACACACACTATCAGCTCGTCCGCATACATATACACACACTATCAGCTCTGCCGCATACATATACACACACTAAGGCCTCTTTCACACATCCGTTTTGCGCCTGACGGCGCCACCGGCGTTTTGCCGGAGCGCCGGATCCGGCAACTAGTAGGTAAAACCGGATGAGACGGATCCGATTTTTCGCCGGATCCGTCTCAGGCATCCGACCGAAAACCGGATCCGTCTCATCCGGTGTATCCGTTTTTTATCTGTTTTTCGACGGATTATGCCGGATCCGTTTTTTAAAAACGCCCTTTTTGGGGTTCCAAACATGATTAGCTGCTGTAATCCTATATATACACTGTTCCTACAGCCCATCTTTGGCCGGCGTCACACTTGCGAGTTTGATGCGAGTAAGTCGCACGACTTTCTCGCATCAACACCCGGAACGGCCGCCCGCTCTCGGACCCGAGTGTGCGGCTGCATGTATTTCTATGCAGCCGCACACTCGGGTCCGAGAGCGGGCGGCCGTGCCGGGTGTTGATGTGAGAAAGTCGTGCGACTTACTCGCATCAAACTCCCAAGTGTGACGCCGGCCTTTGACAGGTTGTAGAGGAGCAAGTGCAGGTTGGAGAGAAGTGCAAGTGACTGGCGAAGATGGATGTTATTATTGGAAATATATTCAAGAATCTGGTGGATTTTACTGCGGAGGCGAATCGCTTGAAGATTATCGTTATGGCGAAGGAGAGAAAGATAGAGCAGCGCATTATACGTCAGCGCCACAGACGACGTATGTGGATCCACCCCATCACAGCACAGAGACTAACCCGTGGTGTGTATTCTACACTCAACCTGGAGCTGAAAATCCGGAGAAATTTTTTGCCTATCTTCGGATGAAGAAAGAGAATTTTGACTTTTTGCTGGAGCGTATTGGAGAACAAATCCGAAGATCCGACACCTATTGTCGCTTCTCGATTTCTCCGGCGGAGCGTCTCATGGTCACTATAAGGTAAGCTATATGTATTGGATCTGCTCACTTGAGCACACTTGTATTGTTGTTATTATTTTTTTTTATCACAGGAGAACAAGGGAATCGAAGGAATATCAGTACAATAAAAGATGGTCAAAAACTGTGTGTTTCTTTCCTTGATTTTTTTTTTGTATCTCCAATTGTTATAGCGGAGTTCTGCTATGTAATGTTGTGATTGTGAACTAATTTATTTTTTATATTTTGTTTACAGATTTCTGGCAACAGGAGAAACGCTGTCATCGCTCCATTTCCAATACCGCCTGGGAATTTCTACACTATCAGTCATCATTAAGTACACTTGTCGTGCTCTGTGGGACTCTTTGGTTGTAGAATTTCTTCCAGAGCTAACTACAGACCGGTGGCTTGAAATAGCGGACCAGTTTCTCCCGGATCTGCCAGTTTCCAAATTGCCTGGGCACTGTTGATGGCAAACACATCTGCATTCAAAAGCCTGCAGGAACCGGATCCGAATTCTTCAACTACAAGAAATATTTTTTGGTCGTCCTGATGGCTATTGCTGATGCGGAGTACAAATTTATTGCTGTGGACATTGAGGCTTATGGACGGTCCAATGACTCACAAGTGTTTAAACTTTCAGCTATGGGGCAGAGACTCTACGGAAACACTTTTCAGTTTCCACCCCCTAGGCCGCTGCCTCAAACCTCTGGGCCACCTATGCCTTTCGTCTGTGTAGGTGATGAGGCATTCCAGCTGTCCGAACACCTCTTGAAGCCGTACGCCAGCAGAGGATTGACCAAACAAAGTGCATTTTCAACTACCGCCTCACAAGAGCCAGACGGAAGGTGGAGTGTGCGTTTGGGATTATGATAGCCAAATGGCGTGTCCTATTGACAGCGATAAACTTGAAGACAGAGACTCTGGATGATGTTGTGAAAGCGTGCGTGGTCCTACACAATTTTGTGATCAGCAAGGAACCGATTTCTATTGAGGACCACTATCAAGAAACAACCTTGCACGACTACAGCAACATTACCACTCGGAGTACACTGGCGGTTTCAAGAATGAGGGACCATTTTGCACAATACTTTCTGTCACCAGAAGGTAGAGTAGACTGGCAGGATGACAGAGTGTGATTAATTGATTTGTTCTTTTAGAACTCTTTCTGTACCCACAATAAACCTTTCAAAGGAAAATTGTCTACCTTCTTGTATGTTTTGTACTGTATGTTACCTTTTGGCCATAGTTGTGTCCCTGGCTGGGTTTTTTTACCCAAAGTATTTGAGTCGCACACGCGAGTGGTGTGGGTACCAGGGCTATGGGGTACTCGGCACCGAGCCCATGGAAGTCTATGGGGGATGTCACTGGCAGCAGAGCTCGGTCCGTGGCCCTGGGCGCTCATACAATGGGGAGAATATTTACAGGGGATTATAGTAATAGTTTGTGACGCCACCTGTGGTTTCTGATCTGATTGACCAGCGCTGCAGGGTAGATCTCTGAGGGGATGTTATGGCAGCTAGGTGTTAAGTCCCCCACAGGTGGGACTGGTCCCTCAAAGTCTATGGTGGTGATGCAGGGTGCAGATAAGAAGTCAGTCACACACAATGCCGTCTCTTTCCATACCTTTACTTGTAGATGTTGCAGGTATGTCCCGGGAAGCTGGTCAGGTTGGAGAATGCACATTCGGGATATTGCTGAGCAGGTTTAAGGCCTCCTTTCTCCTTAATGTGTATGTGAATACAAACTTGCATGAAGTCAAGTTAACTCTTTCAATAGCAACTACACCCGGCCGACATAGTGGTAGAGCCTTTTCTGTGGTAGAACTAAGTCTATTTCTGCAGCGTCCCGCTAGACTCCTGTTCTCCTGACTCCAGTTACGTGTCGACACATTGGGCTGCCTCCTGTGACCTGAAGTCCAGCTAGGCCTCTGGTGTTTCTTATTACTAGGCGTGAAGCACTAGCAACGCTTCGGACCCCGGTGTCCGGTTTACTAAGTGAAGGTGATCTGTCACCTGAATCACTTACTTCTCTCTTTCTCCACTTGCCTTTCGCCCTGCTCTCCCCTTAACATAAGCACGAGTAGCAATGGTGTAAAATGTCAGATTTCCTTCCAGCGCTCGCTGACCTGTCCTCAGTTAACTCGATGTTGTGACTGCTGTGATTCCTTTCCTTCTTTCCTTTTTAGACCCCACTTCGAGTGGCTATCAGGAACTTCTGTCAACTGATTTCAATGCACGCTCTGAGATCGCCTTCCACGTCCTTAAGGAACACAGGCAGCTTGTGCTGAGGTAACAGGTTTAGGAGTAGCTCTGACTAGGCTAGGATGATTCATCTCCACCCGTACTAGCCTCCACTTCAATATATGGTTAGCTACAGGAGCTCCTTCAGATCTCAGTCTTATCTCCTCCCAAGACTAGAATGACTAATCTGACTCCAGATGGATGGGATGACTCACTCCTGAGCCACCCTGGCTTGACTGAACTCTGACTGAACTGAACACCTCTCCTCCTCCACACAACTGATCTAATCTCTGCTACGTCACACTACTTAAATAGTCTGAAAATGCCTCTAGTGGCAGTGTTGAGAAGTGTGTGATGTGAATGAATATCAGGCTTCACAATACCTTTCTTGTGCATTTTCCAGGAGACATGTGTGCCTTGCGCAGCTGGGCCACACATCTTTCACCTTTTTTCAAAAAATGTGTACCTGCTAGGGGATAACCTAACAAAGTACACAAGTTTTGGAAAAAGGTAAGATACTTTGGATACTACACAACCCGGGACACAACTTTGGCAAAAAGGTAAAATTTATGTTCCTTTTACCCAAAGTTATGTAGATATTTTTTACCTATTACCCTAACTGATGTTGGTGTTTGTGTACCCACATATGTTTACCTGGTTTACATTTTTAACTTAACATCCTCTAAAGAAATGACAGACGACAATTGTAAACCAATTTAACTTATCATAGAATCATAGAATCATAGAATGGTAGAGTTGGAAGGGACCTCCTGGGCCTTCTGGTCCAACCCCCTGCTCAAAGCAGGATTCACTAAATCATCCCAGACAGATGTCTGTCAGCCTCTGTTTGAAGACTTCCATTGAAGGAGAACTCACCACCTCACGTGGCAGCCTGTTCCACTCATTGATCACCCTAACTGTCAAAAAGTTTTTTCTAATATCTAATCTGTGTCTCCTCCCATTCAGTTTCATCCCATTGCTTCTAGTCTTTCCTTGTGCAAATGAGAATAAAGATGATCCTTCTACAATGTGACAGCCCTTGAGATATTTGTAGACAGCTATTAAGTCTCCTTTTTGCAAATTGTTGAAATTTTAATAAAATTTATTTTTTCAAATAAAGTTTTTATTTTTTGTTGAAGCCAAAAAAAAAAACTATTTACAGTTGGGTGTACTGTCGGGTGGAAATACTGCTGGAGGGGCTGCGGGACACTTCGACCGTGAGAGTGTGGGGGGAGGACCGGGATGGTGGTGGTGAAGAAACAGTAAGAGGTGAAGGGGTGGAAAGAGTAAGAGAATGGGAGGACAAGTTAGAGGCAGAACAGGTGGGTGGTGGAGTGGAGGGTTGGGCAGGAGGAGCAGGTGATATGGTAGGGAATTAGAAGGGGGAAGGAGATTGGTAAGAGGTAGGAGTGTGGTACGGGGTAGGTGGCTGGTACTGGTGAGGTTGCTGGTACTGGGGAGGTGACTGGAGTTGGGGAAGTGGCTGGAGTTGGGGAGGTGGCTAGTACTGAGCAGGTTGCTGGAATTGGGTAGGTGGCTGGTACTGGGGAGGTTGCTGGAGATGGGGAGGTGGCTGCTATTGAATAGGAGGGGGAGGATAGACGGCGGCTGGAGGGGGGGAGGTGGAGTAACGACTGGGTGGATAGAGGAGGTTGGGTGGTAGCCTGCACTAGAGCAGCGTGGCACGTATGCATTACATACATCTGCTGATCAGTAGATAGCGTATCCATGCGCTCCGCCACAGACCTAAAAAAGCTGTGATTTGGTGATGTTCTTGCTTCTGAATGCATGGTTTGCAGAAGGGTCTTTACCTCCAAAATGCTGGAGGTTATCTGATTAATGCCTGCGGCAAGTTGTTCAGATAATACTTTGAGACAGTTCTGGAAAGATGCATTCAAATGCAAGAACTCGGGCGCATAGTTCCTTTCCTGACCCCTCTGCCGCTGGCGGTCGAAGTGTCCCTCGGTGCCGGTGACTCGCACCACAATTGTGGATACCAGGGCTATGGGGTACTCGGAGCCGAGCCCATGGAAATCTATGGGAGTTGTCACTGGTAGCGGTGGCTCGGTCCGTGGCCCTGGCGGTCGTGCAATGGGGGAATATTTACAGGGGATTATTAGGTATAGGTAGTTCGTGACGCCACCTGTGGTATCTGGTTATTTGGACCAGCGCTGCTATAAGGACTTTCACAGGGATGTTATGGGGCAGCAAGATGGTGGGTCTCCCACAGGTGAGACTGGTCCCTGGAAGTCTATGGTGAAGATGCAGGTTGTAGATAATAACTCAGTCGCACACAATGCAGCTTCTTTTCATACCTTTACTGATGGTGGTTCAAGCAGATCCCGGGGAGCTGGTCGGGGTGGAGAGTGCACATTCGGGTAACAGCTGAGCAGGTTAGAGGCCTCCTTTACTTCCATATACATGTGAGTCCAACTTGCCTGAAGCGAAGTTAACTCTGAATCTCCAGCTTTCTCAATAGCTGTACTGCCCG
The DNA here is from genome assembly GCA_033576555.1 of Oophaga sylvatica. Classification (NCBI taxonomy): domain Eukaryota; kingdom Metazoa; phylum Chordata; class Amphibia; order Anura; family Dendrobatidae; genus Oophaga; species Oophaga sylvatica. Next base: position 80,811,440 of record JARQOD010000005.1, read on the forward strand.
GCCAACATTGTGGTGGAGCCTTCTAGGTGATGAAACTAAGTCCTTACTTTTGTCTGCGCTTGACTCAAAGTCCCTGTTCCACCTGACTCCGGTTACGTATTGACACTTAGGGCTGCTCTCTGCGACCTGTAGTCCAGATGCCTCCGGTTTTCTTGTTACTATGCTTGAAACAATAGCAACGCTTCGGACCCCGGTGTCCGGCAATTTAGTGCAGGTAATCCAATACCTGTAGCACTGCTCTGTCTTCTCCACTGCGCCCTTCGCCCTGCTTCACGCTCTTAACATAAACACTTGTAACTTTCAATGGCGAGGTCAGCTTTCTCTAGGGCTCGCTGAGTAGCCCTCAGTATCCTCTAAGTCCCACTTGGACTGACACTGAGCTGATCCGTCCGAAGACAGGAGCCAGATTCCACTACTCTCCCTCCTAGGTTGGCTGACTGACTAACCACCTCAGATACGTGTCACTCCCCTTTTTGTCTCAGAAGGGTGTGTCTGAAAGTGTGAGTGACAGTGAATGAATATCAAGCGTTGCTGTTACCTTCCTGTGCACTCTCCTGGATTTTTATGTGTGTACCTGCGTAGCTGGGCCACACATCGGTCTCCTGAGGGATCGCCCCAGAAGGGTCCAACTCTGCGGGCGCCCGAGTGCTGGTCACCGTGCTGTGGAATAAAGAGAAAACATACAATTAATATACAGATGTTGAATGGCCCTCGCTGCAAAAAAACATTTGTTAGATGTTAACATTTTATGGTAATATTTACCTTCAGGTGACCATAGTTTCCCGCAGGAACGCCAGGGCTCGTGCGTACTTGTACTTGCTCTGGCGTCCTGCAGATCCACTCGGGGCCCGCATCTCCTTGTTGAACTCCTTCTTGAAGCGATCCCTCACAGACCCCCACCGCTTCACAATTCTCTCCCCTGAAACGAGAAAGCACACATTGGTTACTATACAACATCAGTGTTTCCCAAACTTCAGTCCTCGTGTCCCCCAGAGGTCATGTTTTCAGTATTTCCATAGTGTTGCACAAAAGGAAATCCTGAAAACATGATCCGTGGGGGCCATGAGGACTGAAGTTTGGGAAGTTTGGGAAACACAGCTTTACAGTCAGCAACCTGAACTGTATATACTTACGGTGTTTAGTCTGGGCCCGAACATCGAGGTCCTCCCAGCGGTCCACCATTGTCGATGCCACTTACTCCCAGAGCCGTCGGGTCACTGTCTGATCAGAATGGCGGCGGTACCCCATGTTCCACAGCGGCTCCCTTCCTCGGACCAGATCGATGAGGAGGTCCACATCCAAACCCTCCTCCTCCTCACCGTCCGAGTCGGGAGCACGCTGTGAAGCCTGTTAAAGAAAAGGAGAAAAAAAAATACATTAGCCTCCATACTAGCAAGTGAAAAAAAAAATGTAAAAAAAAAATGCTTAAAAAGAAAAATATATAACTAAAAAATTGTAATAATTACTAAAAAAAAAAATTGTTAAAAAAAAAAAATCTTACACGATGGTAACCGCCGCGGCTCTCACGACGACGACTCTGGGAGGCGCTGTGAGGACCTCTTTGCTGGGCACCAGATCCGAGAGACTAAAAGAAAAAAAAACAATTTGTCATATAGGCATGTGCTGGGCGCTGTGTGAAGTATGTAGTAAATGGTTTTCTATGTGTTGTGTGTAGTGTGATGTTGTGTTTCTGCGATTGATGCAGGATACTTACGAATTGTGAGCCCACTCCAGGTATCTATCCACCCCGTCCTTCTTCCTCTGGGAGCTCCTTTTCATCTTGCGATTCCTGTTAGTAAAAAAAGACAATCAATACATATATCCCACAGATGGATTGTGGAGAAAAATAAAAAAAAATATATATATTTTTACTGCCAAATGCTGACGATGAGAAGGAGGGCTCCCAGAAGAAGATGTCTCATCATCAGGCTGCAGCTCCATTGACTCCGTTGGAGCTGATGCTGCTGCTGCCGCTTTTTCGGCTAAAGCAGCGAGTGCTGCTGCTGCTGCTGTTTGCCGGTCTCTGCTGTGGAATAAAGACACAAAAAGGGCCAGTGAATATATGCATATTCCTTGGCCCTGGCTGAAAAAGAAAAAATTGATTAAATATTTTGGGAATGGGGGATGTCATATTTACTGTCTGCTGGCTGTCCTTCTCTCCTCTGCCTGTTGCAAATCTTCCTCCTCTCCCCTTTCTGCTGCCTCTCTTTGGAGTCTTCTGCTGTGGAATAAAGAGACAAAAAGGGCCAGTGAATATATGTATATTCCTTGGTCCTGGCTGAAAAAGAAAAAAATTGATTACCGTATATACCCATGTATAAGCCGAGATTTTCAGCCCATTTTTTAGGGCTGAAAGTCCCCCTCTCGGCTTATACGCGGGTCATATACGGGGGTCGGCGGTGGAGGGGGAGCGGGGGTGTCGGATCATACTCACCCCTCCGCCGGCGTGGTCTCTGCAGCCCCCCTGCTTCTCCCACGATCTCCGGCTCCTTCCTGCAGCTGTCACATGGCACCGCTCATTAAAGTCATGAATATGCACATATTCATGACTTTAATGAGCGGTAGCACGTGACCGCTGCAGGACTGAAGCGCTGCGGAGAGCGCCGGGAGAAGAGGAGAGGCTGCAGGGACGCGCGGTGGAGGGGTGAGTATAGCGATATTTACCTTCCCCTCGGTCCACCGCAGCGCACTGCTCCCTCGGTCCGACTCCTCTGTGTGTGAATGATCAGGCAGAGGGCGCGATGACGTCGTTAGTGCGCGCCCCGCCCCCTGCCAGATCATCACACACAGAGGAGTCAGACCGAGGGAGCAGTGCGCTGCGGTGGACCGAGGGAGAGGTAAATATCTCAGGTGCCGGGGTCCTGAGCGAGCAGTGACACCCCCGCCTGCTCAGGACACCGGCACCTGGCCCCCAGCGACGAGAGGTGAGTATGTCATTTTTTTTGCAGCAGCAGCAGCATATGAGGCCTATAATATGGGGCATAATTGTGCAGCATATGGGGCATAATATGGAGCATATGGGGGCATAATATGGAGCATATGGGGGCAAAAGCTGTGGAGCATATGGGGCATAATCTGGAGCATATGGGGCATAATATGGAGCATATGGGGGCATAATATGGAGCATATGGGGCAAAAGCTGTGGAACATATGGGGCATAATCTGGAGCATATGGGGGCATAATATGGAGCATATGGGGGCATAAGCTGTGGAACATATGGGGCATAATCTGGAGCATATGGGGGCATAATATGGAGCATATGGGGGTATAAGCTGTGGAACATATGAGGCATAATCTGGAGCATATGGGGGCATAATATGGAGCATATGGGGCATAATATGGAGCATATGGGGGCATAATATGGAGCATATGGGGGCATAAACTGTGGAACATATGGGGCATAATCTGGAGCATATGGGGGCATAATATGGAGCATATGGGGGCATAAGCTGTGGAACATATGGGGCATAATCTGGAGCATATGGGGGCATAATATGGAGCATATGGGGGCATAATCTGTGGAACATATGGGGCATAATATGGAGCATATGGGGGCATAATCTGTGGAACATATGGGGCATAATCTGGAGCATATGGGGGCATAATCTGTGGAAACATATGGGGCATAATCTGGAGCATATGGGGGCATAATCTGTGGATCATACGGGGGCATAATCTGTGGAATATATGGGGGCATAATCTGGAGCATATGGGGGCATAATCTGTGGAGCATATTGGGTATAATCTGTGGAGCATATGGGGGCATAATCTGTGGAGCATCATATGGGGGCATAATCATTTTTCACCCTAGGCTTATACGCGAGTCAATAAGTTTTCCCAGTTTTTTGTGGCAAAATTAGGGGGTCGGCTTATACACGGGTCGGCTTATACATGAGTATATACGGTAAATATTTTGGGAATGGGGGATGACATATTTACTGTCTGCTGGCTGTTCTTCTCTCCTCTGCCTGTTGCAAATCTTCCTCCTCTCCCCTTGCTGCTGCCTCTCTTTGGAGTCTTCTGCTGTGGAATAAAGAGACAAAAAGGGCCAGTGAATATATGTATATTCCTTGGCCCTGGCTGAAAAAGAAAAAAATTGATTAAATATTTTGGGAATGGGGGATGTCATATTTACTGTCTGCTGGCTGTCCTTCTCTCCTCTGCCTGTTGCAAATCTTCCTCCTCTCCCCTTGCTGCTGCCTCTCTTTGGAGTCTTCTGCTGTGGAATAAAGAGACAAAAAGGGCCAGTGAATATATGTATATTCCTTGGCCCTGGCTGAAAAAGAAAAAAATTATAATTTTTTTGGGAATGGGGGATGTCATATTTTACCGTCTGCTGGCTGTCCTTCTCTCCTCTGCCTGTTGCAAATCTTCCTCCTCTCCCCTTGCTGCTGCCTCTCTTTGCCGTCTTCTGCTGTGGAATAAGGACACAAAAAGGGACAGTGAATATATGTATATATCATCACAGGGAAAACATGCACATTTTATACAGTATCAGGGGGACCCACTTCATCACAGGGAAAACATGCACATTTTATACAGTACCAGGGGGACCCACTTCATCACAGGGAAAACATGCACATTTTATACAGTACCAGGGGGACCCACTTCATCACAGGGAAAACATGCACATTTTATACAGTACCAGGGGGACTCACTTCATCACAGGGAAATCATGCACATTTTATACAGTACCAGGGGATCCACATTATCACAGGGAAATCATGCACATTTTATACAGTACCAGGGGATCCACATATCACAGGGAAAACATGCACATTTTATACAGTACCAGGGGGACCCACCCCATCATTGGAAAACCATGCACATTTTATACAGTACCAGGGGGACCCACCCCATCACTGGAAAACCATGCACATTTTATACAGTACCAGGGGGACCCACTCCATCACTGGAAAACCATGCACATTTTATACAGTACCAGGGGGACCCACCCCATCACAGGAAAAACATGCAGATTTTATACAGTACCAGGGGGACCCACCCCATCACAGCAAAAACATGATTTTTAAACAGTACCAGGGAGTCAGGGACACCGCACTGCACTAGCTCACTGAGCCAGTGCGCCTGTCCTGAGACAAACTCTGCCCAGAAGAGAGTGAGGCAGCAGCGGTGAAACATGCGTGGTTAAATTTTAGGGGTGGGGGATGTGATATTTACCGTCTGCTGTCCTGTCGATCCATTTCCAGATCTGCTGCTGGTGCTGGTACTGATGCTGAATCTGATGCTGGTGATGGTGCTGGTCGTCGTCTCTGGCTTGGTCTTGCTCTCTTCTTGGCTGGCTGCATGGTAATGGCTGAGTGTCCCACTGCATGCTTTTATATATGTTTGCTGTGGGCTGGTATATCAATTTAAAAAACTGGATCTGGCCACCGAATCCGGCTTTTGCCGGATCTGCCGCATTCTGGCGCTCATAGACTTTCATTGTGACAAAAGCCAGGAGCGCCGAATCCGGCACTTCCGTCTTTTTTGCCAGACACAAAAAACGTTACAGTTGACGTTTTTTCCAGATGCCAGTAAAGCAACCAGACACCGGATCCGGCAAAAAACCGGACGCGACGCAAGGCCATGCGGTGCGATCCGGCGCTAATGTTAGTCAATGGAAAAAAAAACGGATCCGGCATTACATTTCGCCGGATCCGGTTTTGACAAAAAAAGGCCGGATCGCGCCGTCAGGCGCAAAACGGATGTGTGAAAGAGGCCTAACAGCTCTGCCGCATACAATGCACACACTAACAGCTCTGTCAGATAAATATGCACAAACACAGCTCTTTCTCATACATATACACCTACTAACACAGCTCTGCCACATACACACACTAACAGCTTTGCTGCCTACATATAGACACATTAGCAGCTCTGCCGCATACATGTGCACACATAACACAGCTCTGCACCATACATATGTGAGCATCAGCCAGGGCCGTAGTCATGGCCCGCTTATGTGTCTGCTTCAGCACGCCCTGGCCACCCGCACCACATACACACAGTTCCACTGACCCACTTGCCTAGTTCTCAGGGTCCTCTCTGGGCCACAAAGTAACTTCTTCTTTTGATCTGGCATTTAAAGAGACAGAGTCCAATTTCAACTTTAAAATAGAACTTTACTTGTATTCATTTGCCGCACGTCCATGACAGTTACAGCATTTACATCGAGTTCCACACAATTCACTTCCTTCACTTTCCCTGTAGTCTTTCCTAGGTCCTTCAGTACATTCCCTGGTCGTACCGTCTCGTACAATACCGCAGAGTCCTCCCCGTTCAGCTTTACCACGTTCAGGAGTTTCCTTGTCCGTTTCTCCCCAGACATAAGGGCATCAGCCCATGTGATAAGCTGCCACATCCTAGAGCGACCTGCTTCCCTGTACTGCTGCGACTTAGACTGTAGCTTCCATTTCCACCACTGCGGTCACTGCTGCTGTCTCTGCTGTACTTCAGGCCCAATGGCCCAGGACAGCTGGGCTTCTCACTCCCAATGTTACGTGGTTGCTGCACTGGCTGGACTCTAAAGCCCACTCGAGCTATCTGGTTGCCCTGGCCCTACTAACTACAACCAGGAAATATTCTTGTCTTACCCACAGTTGACTCCTCCTATGTTAACTATTACTTATCCTAATCTACATATGCTAAATGCCCCAGCTAGTGGACGAACTTAGGTACTACACTTTCCCTACAATATCTATATTATGTACATTACACTATACAACATATATTCCTATACACATAGAGGGAACAGATAAATATAAATATATTGTGGTGTAGTGACCCCTGATGCAGCTAGGGGGCACTGTGTATGCTCCTCGAGATATGCATGGAAGCATGGTTTGTGTGTGTCTGAAGGACCTGTGATGAGGTCATGATCAGGTGACCTAACCATGTGATCCTGACCTCACCTATGGGCGGGGTTACGTCTATGTAATGGAGTTTGTTTGGCACCTGGGAGAGAGTGTGTGGGAGTCTGCCAGTGTGGACAGGCTTCCATGTGTCCAAGGCAGGACATTACAGAGAGGTCTCTGTGACTGAAGAGTGAGGCTCCAGGCGGGAGCTGAAGCACTGAAGAGTGTATTGTATGTTATCATATGGTTTATGATGCAATAAACCTAAAGACTTTTGCATAAGATCGAGTCTCCTGATTTACCTCTGAAGCAGCCGAGTGAGTAAAACCTTACAATATATACAATTTTACGTAAAAGGCAATATCTACATCAAGAAAGGGAGTGAAGTATCACACAGTCCCAGTGCACCCCTTACACATATACATACACTAACAGCTCTGCTGCATACATATTGTGAGACAGTGAAAGCATATGTATTGAATGGGGTGTACATTTCACCTAGGTACTTTGCTGACTGGTATAAGGGAAATGTGTGCCTTTGTAAAACTAGTGGTGGAGAAAGGTCATTACACCATCCATTCAAGTACACGCTTGCAGCTCAAACCTGTGGCCACTCAGGTGATAATTAGGAAACCAGAAGTAGGTGTCTGGGAATACAGACAGAGAGCTCGCTTAGTCTGGACACGGAGTCCAGGCACAGAAGGAGTCTCCAGGAGTGGAGCTGTCTCAGTCTGGGGCTTGATGTACCCCGGACACAGGAGTAGTCTCTGTGAAAATCCATGCTGATAGCTGCTGAATAGGAGGAGAACTCTCTCAGTCTGGATGCGAGGTGTGCCATTCAGACACAAAGAGGAGATTCTAGGAAAAACCATGCTGGTAAATGCTGAATATAATGTGTTGTTTTGGCCCAGGCTGTTAGAGTCTGGTCCCTGATAGTGAGGGAAATCTATCTAAGTGTAGTAAGTGGCTGGAGAAGCCCAGGGTTTATGTTTATGATTTGGTTTTGATTATGTTCTGTTTGCTGTGGGCTTTAATAAAACTGGTTGCGGCCAGTTTTTACCAGAACTGCTGTCTGTGAATGGACTCTTTATGCCACTCCGTCCCCCCAAGACGGCGATCCCAGAGCTATATCCCCTGAAAAGCTTACAATTGGTGCTAGAATGTGCGTGCAGCACAGTGGCGAGAGACAGCAATAAAAGGTGAAGTCTGTTGAAGCAGCAGCAGAGAAAAAAAAGTGTGTCAGAAAAAACGTCTGTTGGAGCAGGCTTAAAGAGACAGTGGCCCTAATAGAGTTTGCAGAAAAAAAAAAAAAAAAAGTGTCTGCACAGCAAAGCTGAAATTGTTGTGGAAAAGACTGTGGAGTGTGTATGTCTTGAGTGAAGACTGCCGTTGTTAAGACAGAGAAGTCTGACAGTATGGATGACAGCCTGGAGAAAGCTGATTAAACAAATGGCGCAAGTTAACCCCTTAACGACCAAGCCATTTGTAGGTTAAAGACCAGGCCAATTTTTACATTTCTGACCACTGTCTCTTTATGAGGTTATAACTCTGGAACGCTTCTACGGATCTTGGCGATTCTGAGATTGTTTTCTCGTGACATATTGTACTTCATGATAGTGGTAAAATTTCTTCAATATAACTTGCGTTTATTTATGAAAAAAATGGAAATATGGCAAAAATTTTGAAAATTTTGCAATTTTCAAACTTTTAATTTTTATGCCATTAAATCAGAGAGATATGTCACAAAAATTAGTTAATAAATAACATTTCCCACATGTCTACTTTACATCAGCACAATTTTGGAACCAAAATTTTTTTTTGTTAGGAAGTTATAAGTGTTAAAAGTTGACCAGAAAAATATTTAGAGTTGAGAGTCCTCAGTGGTTGATACCTTTTAATGGCTAACTGAAAAGATGGTAACAAATTGCAAGCTTTCGAGACTACTCAGGTCTCTTCATCAGGCTGAACTAATACAAAATGTGAAGAATCACATATTTATACACAAAAACACAGAAAAAATGCAATAGGTAAGACAAGTGACGTGAAGCAGAATAGTCATTATAGCAGAGGGATGAGCATAAATATTGGAACAATTCATAGATAAGGAGAGAAAGTTTTATTACCCTCTGATTGGGGTCTGGTAATGTTTTGTGATGTTTTCACAGGGTATTTGGAGTAAATTCCTTAATTGATGTAATAGGCCATAAAACCATGTGACAGGTTCATTCCAGCATTAAGAGTGTCAAAGGTCACCATCAATTTGTATTCGCAAATTCTTCTCTGCCTCTGAGATGTGAATCTGCTTCTTAGTACCAGTATTTTCATATCTGACATGCTATGATCAGGGGAGCAAAAATGTTTTGCCACAGGTAGATCCATTCTTTTTTCTCTTATTGCGTGGCGATGAGAATTCATCCTTGTTCTCAGTTTTTGCCCGGTCTCCTGTGGCAAAACATTTTTGCTCCCCTGATCATAGCATGTCAGATATGAAAATACTGGTACTAAGAAGCAGATTCACATCTCAGAGGCAGAGAAGAATTTGCGAATACAAATTGATGGTGACCTTTGACACTCTTAATGCTGGAATGAACCTGTCACATGGTTTTATGGCCTATTACATCAATTAAGGAATTTACTCCAAATACCCTGTGAAAACATCACAAAACATTACCAGACCCCAATCAGAGGGTAATAAAACTTTCTCTCCTTATCTATGAATTGTTCCAATATTTATGCTCATCCCTCTGCTATAATGACTATTCTGCTTCACGTCACTTGTCTTACCTATTGCATTTTTTCTGTGTTTTTGTGTATAAATATGTGATTCTTCACATTTTGTATTAGTTCAGCCTGATGAAGAGACCTGAGTAGTCTCGAAAGCTTGCAATTTGTTACCATCTTTTCAGTTAGCCATTAAAAGGTATCAACCACTGAGGACTCTCAACTCTAAATATTTTTCTATCTACTGGCTAACACGGTACGAAGATATACATCTTTACTGTATCAAAAGTTGACCAGCAATTTCTCATTTTTCCAACAAAATTTACAAAATCATTTTTTAGGGGCCACCTCACATTTGAAGTGAATTTGAGGGGTCAATATGACAGAAAATACCCAAAAGTGACACCATTCTAAAAACTGCACCCCTCAACGTGTTCAAAGCCACATTCAAGAAGTTTATTAACCCTTTAGGTACTTCACAAGAATTGAAGCAATGTGGAAGGAAAAAATTAACATTTAACTTTTTTTCCCAAAATTTTTCTTTCGACACAATTTTTTAAAATTTTGTCAAGGGTATCAGTAGAAAATGAACCACAATATTTGTTGTACAATTTCTCCTGAGTACATCGATACCCCATGTGTGGGGGTAAACCACTATTTGGGCGCATGGCAGAGCTCGGAAGGGAAGCAGCGCCATTTGACTTTTTTGGCTGGAATTGAGATTGGACGCCATGTCGCATTTGGAGAGTCCCTGTGTGCCTAAACAGTGGAAACCCCCACAAGTGACCCCATTTTGGAAACTAGACCCCCCAAGTAACTTATCTAAATGTGTTGTGAGAGCTTTGAACCCCCAAGGGCTTCACAGAAGGTTATAACGTAGAGCCGTAAAATTAAAAAATCATATTTTTTCCACAAAAATGATCTTTTCATCCCAATTTTTATTTTCCAAAGGATAAAAGGACCCCAAAAGTTATTTTGCAATTAGTCCTGAGTACGCTGATACCCCATATGTGAGGGTAAACCACTATTTGGGTGCATGGCAGAGCTCGGAAGGGAAGCAGCGCCATTTGACTTTTTTGGCTGGAATTGAGATTGGACGTCATGTCATATTTGGAGAGCCCTGTGTGCCTAAACAGTGGATACCCCCCACAAGTAACCCCATTTTGGAAACTAGACCCCCCAAGGAACTTATCTAGATGTGTGGTGAGAGCTTTGAACCCCCAAGGGCTTCACAGAAGGTTATAACGTAGAGCTGTAAAATTAAAAAATCATATCTTTTCCACTAAAATGATCTTGCCACCCCCAATTTTTATTTTCCAAAGGGTAAAAGGACCCCAAAAGTTATTGTGCAATTTGTCCTGAGTACGCTGATACCCCATATGTGGGGGTAAACCACTATTTGGGCGCATGGCAGAGCTTGGAAGGGAAGCAGCGCCATTTGACTTTTTTGGCTGGAATTGAGATTGGACGCCATGTCGCATTTGGAGAGTCCCTGTGTGCCTAAACAGTGGAAACCCCCCACAAGTGACCCCATTTTGGAAACTAGACCCCCAAGGAACTTATCTAGATGTGTGGTGAAAGCTTTGAACCCCCAAGGGCTTCACAGAAGGTTATAACGTAGAGCAGTAAAATTAAAAAATCATATCTTTTCCACAAAAATGATCTTTCCACCCCCAATTGTTATTTTCCAAAGGGTAACAGGACCCCAAAAGTTATTGTGCAATTTGTCCTGAGTATGCTGATACCCCATATGTGGGGGTAAACCACTATTTTGACGCATGGCAGAGCTGGAAAGGGAAGGAGCGCCTTTTTCAAATGCAGATTTTGATGGAATGGTCTGCGGGTGTCATGTCACGTTTGGAGAGCCCCTGATGTGCCTAAACAGTAGAAACCCCCACAAGTGACTCCATTTTGGAAACTAGACCCCCAAGGAACTTATCTAGATGTGTGGTGAGCACTTTGAACCCCCAAGTGCTTCACAGAAGTTTATAACGTAGAGCCGTGAAAATAAAAATATCATATTTTTTTCCACAAAAATAATCTTTTTGCCCCCAAATTTTATTTTTATAAGGGTAACAGGAGAAATAGGACCCCAAAAGCTATTGTGCAATTTGTCCTGAGTACGCTGATATCCCATATGTGGGGGGGAACCACTATTTTGACGCATGGCAGAGCTCGGAAGGGAAGGAGCACCGTTTTTAAATGCAGACTTTGATGGAATGGTCTGCGGGTGTCATGTCGCGCTTGGAGAGCCCCTGATGTGCCTAAACAGTAGAAACCCCCACAAATGACCCCATTTTGCAAACTAGACCCCCCCAAGGAACTTATCTAGATGTGTGGTCAGCACTTTGAACCCCCAAGGGCTTCACAGAAGTTTATAATGTAGAGCCGTGAAAATAAAAAAATCATATTTTTTTCCACAAAAATGACCTTTTTGCCCCAAATTTTTATTTTTCTAAGGGTAACAGGAGAAATAGGACCCCAAAAGCTATTGTGCATTTTGTCCTGAGTACGCTGATACCCCATATGTGGGGGGAAACCACTGTGATCGCCTTACTGCGATCTTTGGGAGGCACAATGAACAAATCCACAAAAGGTGAAGAATTGGTTTTCTTTTTTACGCCGTTCCTCGTGCAGTATTAGTGATTAGGCGACTTTATTCCTCGGATCGGTGCGATTACAGCGATACCAGATTTACACCCTTTTTTCATGTTTAGCTTCTGTCACACACTAAAAGATGCTTTTTTTTGGAATAATTTTTTGTAAGAAATTTTTGCATCGCCGTATTTTGAGAGCTATAATTTTTCCATATTTCGGCCGACAGAGTTATCTGTGGGCTTATTTTTTGCGGGACGAGCTGACGTTTTTATTGGTACCATATTCAGGCACATAACGTTTTTTGATCGTTTCCTATTCCGATTTTTGTGGAATCAGAATGAACAAAAACCAGCAATTCAGGAATTGTTTTTTTTTTCCTCCGTTCCGTGTGTGGTAAAATTGATAAAGCAGCTTTATTCTTCGGGTCACTACGGTTACGGCGATTCCTCATTTATATATATTTTTTAATGTTTTGGCGTTTTTTACACAATAAAAAATTTTATAGAAAAAATAATTATTTTTGCATCAGTTTATTCTGCGAGCTATAACTTTTTTATTTTTTTGCTGATGATGCTGTATAGCGGCTTGTTTTTTGCGGGACAAGATGACGTTTTCAGCGGTGCCATGATTATTTATATCTGACTTTTTGATCGCGTGTTATTGCACTTTTTCCAAGCGGTATAATGATACCGCTTGGAAAAAGTATAATTTACTACTTTTTTTTTTTTTTTTTTACGGCTTTCACTGAAGGGGTTAACTAGGGTTACGCTTTTATAGATGGGATTTTTACGGACGTGGCGATACCTAACATGTGTATGTTTTTTGTTTTTTATTTTTTTTATTACATAAAAATGTGTATTTTTTAGGGGATTTTTTTAAAATTATTTTTTAATATTTTTTTTACAATTTTTTTTAAAAAAATGATTTTTTTTAACTTGTCCCTTTATGGGACTTTCACTTTTTTTACTTTTTATTGCAGTTACAATGCATTGCAATGCTCTGGCATTGCAATGCATTGCAACTATAGTGGAAGCTGCTGTGACAATGATCACAGCAGCTTCCCATAGCTAAATGACCCGGAGGTTGTCATGACAACCCCCGGGTCATCAAGGCAGAGATCGGGCCCTGCAAATACATTGCAGGGTGCCGATCTGAGGCAGAGAGAGCTCCCGACCCTCTGCCTCCCCCCCTGAGCTATGCGATCGCGCTCGATCGCAGCAGTCAGGGGGTTAACAGCCAGGGGCGGTGGGGGCTCCGCTCCTGGCTGTCAGTGCAGGAAGACTGGCCACTGCAGCGCCGGCTCCTGCACTGATCGCGCTGGGGAAGCTGAAATTTCAGCTTCTCCTGCACGATCGCTGCTGTGTTTGGTCAGTCAGATTGACTGACCAAGCATAGCGCTGTAGGTGCGGGGACCGACGGCAAAAGTCCCCGCACCGCTTGCCGTGCCTGTCAGCTGTCTGTGACAGCTGTCGGCACTGATCTACCACTGCGTGTTTACACGCAGTGGTAGATCAAAGCCATGACGTGCAGAGTCCGTCCTGGTGCCGGAACTGACACCTTGCCATGACGGACTCTGCACGTCAGTGGACATTAAGGGGTTAATGTGCAACATAAGACAGCCGTTGTTGAGACAGATAAGTCTGACAGCATGGACGACGAGTGTGGATACAAGCATCTTGCTGTGACTCAGTGGAGTCACGAAGGCATCTTGCTGTGACTTGGTGGGGGTCACGAAGGTTAAAGCATCTGGCTGCAACTCGGCGGGGTTGCGAAGATTGTCGTCGCACTCAAATCCAGTTTTGCTGTGGCTCGGCGGGGCCACGAAAAATTTTCAAGGGAAAGCCGTGAAGTTCTGGTGTGAACAGTACACCGCGATGGCTGTGAACGGAGCAACGAATGGGTCTGACGAGTCGGACCGCATATTTGAGAAATGTCTACTGGACATGAGACTGGACATGGTGCGGGAGCTGTGGGCACCGTATGGAATGGCGGCAGTGGACCATTCTATGGACTCTCCGGGGGTGCCAGTGTTGTCACAGAGTGCCCGGGGAGGTGGTAAGAGATGTTGTGAACTGAGTCCTAAGACTACTGCTGATTTTTTGTGTAAAAATTACCCTGCCGGTGTGGTTGTTAAAAAGGGGGCGGAGTCTAAAAAGGGGCGGATATTTCACAAGAGTGTAGAGTGTGGAAAACTGAAAATTGTTACTGGTTGTGGGTTGGTACCTCCTAAAAATGACAATGTGACCGTTGATAACGGGGTAACTCCAGTAGAAGGGGGTGACGTCAAAGTGGGAGGTGACCTGTTAGTCCACAACACCATGGGGAGTGACACAGACCCCGTAGCTGACTGGGACACTATGAAAGTAAAAAGTGAGTTCAGTCAGGAGAGGCTAGACGAGGGAAGAGAGTCCCCCTCTCGTCGTCGACGGCGCAAGGGCCACAAAAAAGTTGTTCCGGTAGTACTCGCTGCAAATAAAAATGAAGAGAATGTAGTACTGTCTGCCTATGCTTCAAGTGTGGATTCTCCTTTAGAGGTAGAAGAGGAGGGGGCCAGTCATGGCCAAGAGCTGGAACCTATTCGGCTGCAGTATCAGAGTGACATGCTGCAATTATGTGAAAACCTGGAGGACATGTCCTCAGACCAGCGAGATCTAGAAGGAAGCAATGAGGAAGTTACCCTGTGGAAGGAGATGTTCCACGCCATTAAAGAGGACCGCCGCAAAATCAAGGAAGAGGTTTTGCAGTTGAAGCGTGAGAAGGAGGCGCTGCAGGATGGAGTTTCTGGAAGTGAACAAATCCTAGAACGACTGCGCGAACAGCTCAACCAGGAGCTGTGTGACTCCAAGAAGGAGTGTGCTGAACGCAGTAGGGAACTGCAACAGATGAAGAGAGATTATGTGGATCTCCTCAGGGTCAAAGAAAAACTAGAAGAGGATAAGATGGATGCAGAGCAAATGCGCCAGGTGGTTGAGACCACTCTGCAGGACACCGGTGATGAAAATGGTGATCTGCGCAGAAAGACCCTAGGACTAGAAGCTCAGGTGAAGGAGCTACAGATGTCCTGTGATACTCTCCAGAAGGCAGAGAGGTGCCTTAAGGAAAAGCTCAGCCAAATGGAAGCTGAGCGGGAAAAGATGGAGGAGTCCATCAGAGAAGCTACAGACCAGGGCCAGGAGTTGGCCACTGGAGATGGGAGGTGTAAAGCAGATACTTCCTCGAGTGATGTGAGTTCGGATGATTCGGTGGATGTCGGAGCCGAGATCAAGGAGCTCAGGGAGTGGTTACAAGCCCAGTGGACGCAAGAGAAGCTTCAGAGACGGGCAGCTGAGAGGCGAATGGCAGAACTAGAGGAAGAAGTTCTCGGGCTTAAAAGTCGCCCGATTAAGTGTCACTCGGTGAACAAGGCCTCCTTGGAGAAAGAAAAGGGCAAACACATTGCACTCGCTCCTTTTGCCAGGAGAAGATAGACCTGAGGAGAGCTAAGAGTGTGGTAACGGAAGATAAATGTGAAATGGAAGTGGTCAGGACGGAAATTCACGAATTTGTAGCTGTGAGTCAGCTCAGAAGAAGCGTAAAGGGGGAAGAAGCTGAAAGTCAGTTGTCCCTGAACCCTGAGCTGATTGATCGTCTGGAAACCACTGGTGAGACCGAAACGTGTCGGTACAAGTGCCTCGTAGATGTACCCGAGGACTTGAGAGAAGAATGCCCCGTGAGTCTGTGCATGAAGCGTTTAGGAAGGCCGTGGGAGCCTGTAAGGTGTACTCGACCTCAGGAGCTAAACAGCTGGTGGTCTTGTCCACGACTGAAGTTACAGTGAAGAGGGTGGCAATCCTAAGTGACATGCACTGGCGATGTATTCGCACAAAGCGGTTTCTCCGGTTGAAGACAGAACAAGCCGTTAGACAACTGAAGCTTATGAGAAATGCTCACAGTCTGCGGGAAAAGGTAATCCGGGTGCCTCATGTTCTGGTGAGAAAGCTGATTGGGAGAAATGGCCGAGCCATGCAGATGATGGTGAAGAGGTCTGGTGTGGTGAAAGTAAGCAGTCCACGTGATCATCGGGACTGGATACCAGATGAAGACGGCATGGTGTCATTCTACGCTATAGGAACGGAAGAAAGTCTGGAATATGTGCGCATGCTGGTGGCGTACCGTGTGACCTACCTGCGAGAGGTAGAACAATTGAATCTCGCTAGACAGCGAGTAGATAGACAGCATCATCTGAGCAGCAGAAGATGGCAGCCGTCTACTGAGGGTAGTGGGCGTGGGTTTAGAGGTAGTGAGACCTCCAGTAACTCAGGTTTGAGAGGCCCATACAGACGACCCGAGAGAGTACGGGACAGTACGAAGTCTAACCGGACCTTAGATACCCAGGCAAGACCTGACAAGGTTACGATTGACCGCTGGGAACGGAGGGGAGACCTGACAAGGTTACGACCCGGAAATGTGACTGGACGAAGTCTGTGACAATGACAGACGGTAGGTCCCTAAGGAATGAGCGAATGTCATTGACTAATATTCCGGGGGGCTGAACAGAGCAATGGACAAGAACATGGTCTCTGTGTGAACTGTGGGTTGAGGTGATTGGATGTATTTTGTGTTCAACCCTACAAGTTTGAAAAAGGGGGGGGGAATAGGTAATGCAGCCCTTGGCTGGCGTTCCTGTAATGGCTCAGTGTGTGTTTTGACTGTCCATGTTCCTTCCCCCAGCTGACTAGTCACATGACTGTGACATCACACAGGTCCTTTTACACACACACAAGTCTGAACACGTGACTATGACATCAGCTCAGGTCCTGTGTGGGTGTGTGTAAGGTATATAAACCCTGCTTAATTGGAGACAGATGAGGCCTGTTTCCTGTTCCCCTGGTGTAGGAGACACCGTTTGTGTGAGGCCGAGTGAAGCCTGACTGCCTGAAAGGTCAGAGACTGGATCCTGTGTGGATGCTAGGGGCCTTGGAAGCTAATGATGGCCAGGCTTCAGGTGAAGATGAAGTTGATGATGACTATGACTGGTCCGGAGTTCACTGTCTCTTTAGGATTGTTGACCAGCCCTCCGGTCTGGATGACCAGCCCTCCAGTCTGGATGACCAGCCCTCCGGTCTGGAGAAGGGGGGGGGATATGTGAGACAGTGAAAGCATATGTATTGAATGGGGTGTACATTTCACCTAGGTACTTTGCTGACTGGTATAAGGGAAATGTGTGCCTTTGTAAAACTAGTGGTGGAGAAAGGTCATTACACCATCCATTCAAGTACACGCTTGCAGCTCAAACCTGTGGCCACTCAGGTGATAATTAGGAAACCAGAAGTAGGTGTCTGGGAATACAGACAGAGAGCTCGCTTAGTCTGGACACGGAGTCCAGGCACAGAAGGAGTCTCCAGGAGTGGAGCTGTCTCAGTCTGGGGCTTGATGTACCCCGGACACAGGAGTAGTCTCTGTGAAAATCCATGCTGATAGCTGCTGAATAGGAGGAGAACTCTCTCAGTCTGGATGCGAGGTGTGCCATTCAGACACAAAGAGGAGATTCTAGGAAAAACCATGCTGGTAAATGCTGAATATAATGTGTTGTTTTGGCCCAGGCTGTTAGAGTCTGGTCCCTGATAGTGAGGGAAATCTATCTAAGTGTAGTAAGTGGCTGGAGAAGCCCAGGGTTTATGTTTATGATTTGGTTTTGATTATGTTCTGTTTGCTGTGGACTTTAATAAAACTGGTTGCGGCCAGTTTTTACCAGAACTGCTGTCTGTGAATGGACTCTTTATGCCACTCCGTCTCCCCAAGACGGCGATCCCAGAGCTATATCCCCTGAAAAGCTTACAATATACATACACTAACAACTCTGCCCCATACATATGGACACACTAACACAGCTCTGCCGCATATATATACACACTTACAGCTCTGTCACCTACATATACACATACTAACAGCTCTGGCCGCATTTATGTACAACACACAGCCTTGCCGCATACATATACACACACTAACAAAATCTGCCCATTATGTATGGACACACTAACACCAGCTCTGCCACATAATATACACACTTACAGTTCTGCCACCTACAAACACACACTAACAGCTCTGCTGCATATATGTACACACACAGCTCTGCCGCATAACCTATACACACACTAACAACTCTGCCCCATATATATGGACACACTAACACAGCTCTCCGCATAATAAAACACACTTACAGTTTTGCCACCTACATATACACACACTAACAACTCTGCCCCAATATAATACACACTTTCAGTTCTGCCACCTAATATAACACACACTAAAAGCTTTTGGGCCCCATATATGTACACACTTACAGTTCTGCCGCCCTACAATACACACAACCCGCTCGCGATATTATATACCAAATAACAGCTCTGCGATACATATAAAACCTAACAGCCGAGCATAAATGGACACACAACTTTATGATCCATGGAAAAACA
>JARQOD010000005.1:80830168-80907165 GCA_033576555.1 Oophaga sylvatica
GGGGGGAAACCACTGTGATCGCCTTACTGCGATCTTTGGGAGGCACAATGAACAAATCCACAAAAGGTGAAGAATTGGTTTTCTTTTTTACGCCGTTCCTCGTGCAGTATTAGTGATTAGGCGACTTTATTCCTCGGATCGGTGCGATTACAGCGATACCAGATTTTACACACCCTTTTTTCATGTTTAGCTTCTGTCCACACATAAAATGCTTTTTTTTGGAATAATTTTTTGTAAGAAATTTTTTGCATCGCCGTATTTTGAGAGCTATAATTTTTCCATATTTCGGCCGACAGAGTTATCTGTGGGCTTATTTTTTGCGGGACGAGCTGACGTTTTTTATTGGTACCATATTCAGGCACATAACGTTTTTTGATCGTTTCCTATTCCGATTTTTGTGGAATCAGAATGAACAAAAACCAGCAATTCAGGAATTGTTTTTTTTTTCCTCCGTTCCGTGTGTGGTAAAATTGATAAAGCAGCTTTATTCTTCGGGTCACATACGGTTACGGCGATTCCTCATTTATATATTTTTTTTTATGTTTTGGCGTTTTTTACACAATAAAAAATTTTATAGAAAAAATAATTATTTTTGCATCAGTTATTCTGCGAGCTATAACTTTTTTATTTTTTTGCTGATGATGCTGTATAGCGGCTTGTTTTTTGCGGGACAAGATGACGTTTTCAGCGGTGCCATGATTATTTATATCTGACTTTTTGATCGCGTGTTATTGCACTTTTTCCAAGCGGTATAATGATACGCTTGGAAAAGTATAATTTACTACTTTTTTTTTTTTTTTTTTTACGGCTTTCACTGAAGGGTTAACTAGGGTTACGCTTTATAGATGGGATTTTTTACGGACGTGGCGATACCTAACATGTGTATGTTTGTTGTTTTTTTATTTTTTTTATTACATAAAAATGTGTATTTTTTAGGGGATTTTTTTAAATTATTTTTTAATATTTTTTTTTACAATTTTTTTAAAAAAATGATTTTTTTTTAACTTGTCCCTTTATGGGACTTTCACTTTTTTTACTTTTTATTGCAGTTACAATGCATTGCAATGCTCTGGCATTGCAATGCATTGAAACTATAGTGGAAGCTGCTGTGACAATGATCACAGCAGCTTCCCATAGCTAATGACCCGAGGTTGTCATGACAACCCCCGGTCATCAGGCAGAGATCGGGCCCTGCAAATACATTGCAGGGTGCCGATCTGAGGCAGAGAGAGCTCCCGACCCTCTGCCTCCCCCCTGAGCTATGCGATCGCGTTCGATCGCAGCAGTCAGGGGGTTAACAGCCAGGGGCGGGGGGGCTCCGCTCCTGGCTGTCAGTGCAGGAAGCCTGGCCACTGCAGCGCCGGCTCCTGCCTGATCGCGCTGGGGAAGCTGAATTTCAGCTTCTCCTGCACGATCGCTGCTGTGTTTGGTCAGTCAGATGACTGACCAAGCATAGCGCTGTAGGTGCGGGGACCGACGGCAAAAGTCCCCGCACCGCTTGCCGTGCCTGTCAGCTGTCTGTGACAGCTGTCGGCACTGATCTACCACTGCGTGTTTACACGCAGTGGTAGATCAAAGCCATGACGTGCAGAGTCCGTCCTGGTGCCGGAACTGACACCTTGCCATGACGGACTCTGCACGTCAGTGGACATTAAGGGTTAATGTGCAACATAAGACTGCCGTTGTTGAGACAGATAAGTCTGACAGCATGGACGACGAGTGTGGATACAAGCATCTTGCTGTGACTCAGTGGAGTCACTGTGTAGCCCTGTACACAATACCAGGAGGATGAGTGGAGAGGTAACAGTTAAGGTCTCTTCATGACATCATGTTACACTTCTGACACACCCAGCAGGGGTGTGGAAGGGAGTGATTTTCTAGTCAGTCAGTTTCCTGTCCTTGGACAGAGTAGACGTGTCCAGTTTAAGTCTATCATCAGTTCAGAAAGTGGAGTCTGGTGTAGGTGTCTGTAACACCTTAGTCTAGTCAGAGCTGTGCCCCACTGGAAGAAAGACTGAACTATCTATTAAGAGACAAGCAAGGCGAAGGGCAAAGTGGAAGGAAGGTAATTGGAAAAGTGCTTTTGACTTGGAAAAGTCCTGCACGTTGCAACCGGTTACTGGGGACCGAAGGATCACTATTGTACAGCATAATGAAGAGAAAACCAGGAATCTACCGGACCCTAGGTCGCGGCAGACAAGCCCCTTTATAGTCAGAACGTAGCTGGAGTCAGGGGTGTGAAGACTTGAGTTGTGCACGACAAGAAAAGGATTCAGCTCCCTCGCAGGAAGGCTTCTAACACAAATTGACTGGGCAGAACAGCTAAAGACTAGCTGGAATCATAGAGAGGATTACGCTTCAGGCTGGTCGTACTCAGCTTCATTGGAAAGTAAAGGAGGCCCCTAACTTGCTTATCTGTTGCCTCAAAGCTCATCCTCCATCAACCCCATCAGCCTCCCTGGACCTGCCTTATTTATCCTGCAAAATAAGGTATGGAAAGACGTTGACTGTGTGAGACTGAGTTATTATTGCATGCCTGCACAATCCTCACCTAACTACCGACCGAGGGAAGAGTCCCACCTGTAGGGGACCCGACATCTAGCTGCATCACCATCCCCTCAGAGATCTATAGCAGCGCTGGTACAAATTAACCAGAATACTACAGGTGGCGTCACAAACTGTACATACATCAATCCCCTGTAAATATATCCCCAACATACGCCAGACCGCCCGGGCCACAGACCGAGCCACAGCTACCTGTGACAATCCCCATAGACTTCTACGGGCTCGGCTCTGAGTACCCCATTGCCCTGGTAACCCACAATTGTGGTGGCGGGGTCGACACAAAAACTTGGGTCACGAACAGGATACGAAACTTGCAGCATTGCGAGCCCTGTGTGCCTGTGGAGTGTTTTTGTGAAAAAGGACTGTTTGCACTTTTGGCGCCAAAATCGCCATTTTTGTCGCCATAATTCGCGCCCTCAGGCGCTGGAGAAGAAGGTGGGCGTACCTGAAAGAGCGCGCAAAGTCTTGGACACGCCCCCGGCTCTGACTCATCGGCAGGTCCTGCAACAGGAAGTGAACGCTCTGACATCAGAGCGCCTGCGACGAAGGTCCTGTTCTCACTGCGGTGCCTGTGAAGTAGCAGCATCTGAAACCGGTAGGCTCCGTTTAACCAAGGGGCGCTAAGATGTCACAACAACCGGCTGATAGTGCGGCCCCGGCGGAGGCCCCAATCCGCACCGTCTGGTATTGTAGCGCCAGATGGGGGTGCAGGTCCAGCACCCAGTCCGGTAGTCCCGATCATGCCACTAACGCTCCCATATATGCCTGGGGCGAAATGGCTTCCCCATACAGCGGTGGGCCAGGCACATTAGCAGGCTTCAAGCGGAAGTTATGCAGCATCCTAGAAATGTACTCTATGCCTGAGAGACAAAAAGCTGCTGTGCTAATAGGGCAGCTAACTGGCGCTGCTGAAAGGGAAGTGGAGACTTGGGATACCGTTGATCAGGAGTCGGTACCTGCGATCTTTCTTAAGCTACATGCCATATTTGAAGACCGCACAGAAACGGATCTCCGGATGGCCTTCTATCACTGTTCACAACAGCCAGGTGACAGCATCCGGGACTATGCTTGCCGACTACAGGAGCCCTGAGAGCCCTCAAGCAAATTAACAATTTAAATGCTATCGACGAGAATAGAATGCTGAAAGAACAATTTATACAGGGATTGAGATCCCCAGAGGAACGCAGAACTGTAAATTGGTGGTCCTTAGATCATCCGGATGCTACCTTTGATGCCCTAAAGGACATGGCAATAAAAGGGCTGCGGCCCCTGGGCAAACCTGAGGTGTCCACCCAACATCATCAGGGTGAAGTCACTCTGGAACCGGCAGTAACCCCCTGTTCCCCGCTAGTGGCAGAAACCAAAACGCAGGTGACACCTCCTAGTGAATTGGACTGTCTGCGCTCAGAGGTGCGCCAGCTGACTAAAAATCTGGCCGCTGTGATGAGTGCCCTACAGCTGCGGAAAGAAGAGGAAGGGAAGATCTTGTTAGCTGACTGCCCAGAGGACGTTCCGTGGATGCACCGGAGAAGAAAGAAGACATCGCCCCCCCGGAGGAGGACAACGCCACCCCCAGGAGCAACCTCTGATCAACACCCTTCTCGTCGAGAGATCATCTGTTACCGCTGCAACCGGAAAGGTCATCTGTCTACACAGTGTCCTTTAAACGGGCAGAACCTGGGTCCAAGGGCCAACACCCAGGAGAATACCCGTCAGGCCCCCTAGACTGGAACCGCAGGTATGTGGGCGGGCGACCCTACCTGTCTATTATTCTAGATGGTATTGCTGTTCCAGCATTGTTAGACACTGGGTCCCAGGTGACCCTAATACCTGATGCTCTATATACCAAGTACTGGTCAATGGACAGTCTTAAACCTCCGAGCCTTGACTTTACTGTGTATGCTTCGAATGGTCTTCCTGTAGAAGTACTCGGAACAAAATGTGTAGATGTAAAGGTGGGCAGAGAGGAGTTGAAAGACCAAGGGCTTCTGGTAGTAAAGACTGTAAATGAGGAGAACGGTTTAAATATCATTTTGGGTACTAACATTATCGGTAATTGTTTGGGAGAAGTTGTGTTCTTACTCCAACAGCTCGCTGAGATTGCCCGACCAAGGCAGAAAGGAGTAATCCAAAGAGAGATCCGGGCCCTGGTGTGTCAGCAGCAAGCGAAGCTTACCGACGGCGAAATTGGTAATGTACGGGTCACTGACTCGGATCCTATTGTGATACCCCCAATGAGTGAAATGATCATTTGGTGCAGGGCAGCCATAGGTCTGAGAGGACAGAATTACCAAGCTGTAGTAGAACCCCACCATTCAGAACATAGACCTACACTTATGACTGCTAGAGGAGTAGTAGAGGTGGTGAATGGAAGAGTACCGGTACGGCTTCTCAATTGGGGAGATGATGAGGTAAATTTACCCCGTTATGCAACCATTGCTAAACTTCATGCTGTTGATAATAATTCTATTCTCCCGGCTGAGTCCTTAGACTCCTGTCAAATAGAGGAGGACAATGACCCAGCAACTCAGGTGGCGGAATGGTGTCAGCAACTCCATGTTGGGACGGACACCACTCCCGCTCACCAGAAGCAAGGGGTATTACGGGTGGTGCAAGAGTACGCCCAAGTGTTTAGCAAAAATCCACTTGATTTTGGGACAATTAAGGGAGTACAACATCATATCCCTACAGGCAGTCATCCTCCCATCAAAGAGCGGTATAGGCCCATACCTCCAGCTCATTATCAGAAGGCTAAAGAAATGTTGAATGATATGAAGAAAGCTGGGGTGATAAGGGATAGTTGTAGTCCCTGGGCAGCCCCTCTAGTTCTGGTTAAAAAGAAAGATGGTAGTATGAGAATGTGTGTGGATTACAGGCAGGTGAACCGCATAACACACAAGGATGCATACCCGCTACCACGCATAGAGGAATCATTAGCTGCTCTGAAAACGGCTAACTACTTTTCTACCCTTGATCTGACTAGTGGTTACTGGCAAGTGGCTGTGGCTGAGGAGGATCGTGAGAAAACGGCTTTCACCACCCCAATGGGGCTCTGTGAGTTCGACAGAATGCCGTTTGGGCTCAGTAGTGCCCCAGGAACATTTCAGAGAGTGATGGAAAACTGTCTGGGACATCTCAATTTTGAAACCGTGCTGCTATACCTAGACGACGTTATCGTGTATTCCAAGACATATGAGGACCATCTGAAGCACCTGGCAGAAGTGTTTGAGTCCCTGTCCAGGTACGGGATGAAATTAAAACCCTCAAAATGCCATCTACTCAAGCAGAAGGTACAATACTTGGGGCACATCGTCAGTTCGGAAGGAGTAGCGCCGGACCCAGAGAAAGTCACTGCCATCCAGAAGTGGCCGGAGCCGAAGAACCTTAAGGAAGTGCGACAGTTCCTGGGACTAACGGGTTACTACAGGAGATTCGTGAAAGATTACACGAAGAAGGCAGCTCCTTTACAGGACCTCCTGGGAGGACAATCCTTAAAGAGCAGAAACCCTCCCTTTAATTGGGGTAAAGAACAGGCTGAAGCATTCCAAAAGATGAAAGAGATCCTGACAGGTGATGAGATCTTAACCTATCCTGATTACAGCCAACCGTTCCTGTTGTACACCGACGCCAGTAATGAAGGTTTGGGAGCAGTTCTCAGTCAGAAGCAGAATGGCCAAGAAAAAGTCATCGCATATGCCAGCAGAAAACTCAGGCCAACTGAAAGGAATCCGGAAAATTATAGCAGCTTCAAGCTAGAGTTTCTGGCGCTGGTCTGGGCCATTACTGAAAGATTTAAGCACTATCTGGCCTCCAATAAGTTCACGGCGTACACAGACAACAACCCATTAACGCACCTGGAAACCGCCAAGCTGGGCGCCATGGAGCAGCGATGGATGGCTCGGTTGTCCAATTATCAGTTTACTATCAAGTACCGGGCAGGTCGAAAGAATGCTAATGCTGACGCATTGTCCCGAATGCCGCATGACTCTGATACGGAAGAAGAATCGGACGATCTGGAAGAAATTGAGCTACCCGCGTTCCATCGAAATGGGGTAGTCCACGAGCATCAAGTCCACAGAAAGCAGAATGGTGCAACATTAAATCCTTTACCCCATCACAGCTGGAAAGAGACTCAGGACAGTGATCCAGTGGTCAGCCGCATCAAGGAGTTGTTAAGACAGGAAGGCTCCTCTCTGGAAAAGGATGCACCTATGTCAGCCAAGCTCCTGTGGAACGAGAAAAGCAGGTTGTTCCTATACCGTGAGAAGTTGTGCAGAAGATACGTCAACCCCAGAACCCATGAAATGGTCTGGCAAATCGTGGTCCCCAAGGCAGACGTCCCAATGGTGTTGGAAGCGTACCACGATCAAGCAGGACACTTTGGCTGGAGGAAGCTGGAGACCCTGTTGAGATGCCGGTTCTACTGGGTAGGGATGCGCAGCTCTGTCGAGAGGTGGTGTCGGAACTGTGGACCCTGTGGTCTCAGAAGAAAGGACTACGGTAGTCAAAAGGCCCCCCTGCAACCTATCCGGACGACTCGTCCCCTGGAGATTGTGGCCCTGGACCACGTCAAACTGTCGCCGAGTAGATCTGGATACTCATACGCCTTGACCATGGTGGACCATTACTCCAGATTTCTGGTAGTCGTTCCAGTGAAAGACCAGACCGCAGTGACGGCCGCGAAGACCTTTCAAGCAAGCTTCTGCAGACCGCATGGGTATCCCGAGCAAGTCTTAACCGATCAGGGACCTGCTTTCGAAGCTGATTTATTCAAGGAATTCTGTCATATGTACGGGTGCAAGAAAATAAGAACAACACCATATCACCCTCAAACCAACGGTCTTTGTGAAAAGATGAACCATATTGTCCTTGACTTGTTGAGATCCATACCGTTGGAAGACAGGAATCGATGGCCGGATTTACTACCTGATTTGGTTGATTTGTACAACCATATACCTGTAAGCTCAACTAACTGCACTCCAGCCTATCTTATGAGAGCAAGGCCCGGAAAACTACCAATGGATCTAGAACTTGGAGTGGTAGAACCGGAGGCAGACGACGCTGTTGAGAACTGGGACGTCAATCGGCAAGAGCAATACAGAAGAGTACAAATCTGTGTGGAGGAAAGTCTTAATAAGGCACGGGAGAAACAGGAAGACGTTTACAACCGAAATGCTCCTGCCAAGCCTCTGATGCCTGGAGAGGTAGTATTAAAAAGAAAAAGAAAGATGCATAAACTGGATAATCAGTGGGAGCAAGAACCCTACGTCATACAAGATTCTAAATACGACAACAGAAAAGTTTGTGTCGTCAGTAAAGACGGAGGAAGAACAACAACCACGGTGTCCAGAGATCATTTGAAGTTGTGTCCAGAATACTTAAAGAGTTGTGAAAAGAACCCTGTCTTCAATCAAAGAGAAAGAAAGGAAGAGGTCATACACACCGATCTGGGAGATTTTCCTGCGGATTGGCCCCGACTGGGAGATGCTGTGATAATTCCAGTGTTGCAGTTTTATCAGCCACAAGAGGAAGTTTTACCTCCAGTTGTGCCTGTGGTGCCAGTTGAGCCCGCTCAGGAGTTACCCATCCCAGCAACACCTCAACCTGTGGAACCTCAAGATGGATCATCTGAAGCAGCGCCCCATACTATGGGATCTCCTGGTGAAGCTGACTCACACCGCCCAGCCATCAGTACGCTTGCCAGATCCATAGAAAGGTTAAGGCAGTTCTATAGTTTGCCGTTACGCAGTGCAGACAGATCGCAACTTGATATACCTGAAACTACACCACGTAGATCAGAGAGAATCACAAAAGGGAAATTACCCATTAGATATCAGCAGTAGTTATAACGAATTTATGTGAATATATTGTGAAAAGTCTATATATATATATGTGTTTTTCCCTATTATGTCTTCGTTTAACAATGGACTCAGAGGCTGAGGACTGAGCCAGCCCAAAAACTGTATCCTGTACATAGTTGCACTAAAGTGCCTTCTTAATGGTTTCACATGAACCCTTGACTCACCTCTGAACCAAAAACCCGTGTGGTGTGGCACTGAGTGAGGTCTGCATTTGGATGTCCTGCAGCCCACCCAGGACCCACGTTGAAGGTTTGGTGCGGGTCCTTCACAAGTATCTTGTATATATATTTATTAAATGCTACTTGATACTTTTGTATTTCTATATGTAAAATGTTATTGTTCGTAACGTTCAAGGTGTTCTCACCTCCCGGATGGGAAGATGTTATTGTTTCAATGTTTATTGCATAAACAAAATGTCTTTTGTATTTTACAGCCCGGGAGTGCTGTCGTTTACCATGGGGGAATGTGTAGCCCTGGTACACAATACCAGGAGGATGAGTGGAGAGGTAACAGTTAAGGTCTCTTCATGACATCATGTACACTTCTGACACACCCAGCAGGGGTGTGGAAGGGAGTGATTTAGTCAGTCAGTGTCCGGACTTCAGAGTGAGAAGTCAGTTTCCTGTCCTTGGACAGAGTAGACGTGTCCAGTTTAAGTCTATCATCAGTTCAGAAAGTGGAGTCTGGTGTAGGTGTCTGTATACACCTTAGTCTAGTCAGAGCTGTGCCCCACTGGAAGAAAGACTGAACTATCTATTAAGAGACAAGCAAGGCGAAGGGCAAAGTGGAAGGAAGGTAATTGGAAAAGTGCTTTTGACTTGGAAAAGTCCTGCACGTTGCAACCGGTTACTGGGGACCGAAGGATCACTATTGTACAGCATAGTGAAGAGAAAACCAGGAATCTACCGGACCCTAGGTCGCGGCAGACAAGCCCCTTTATAGTCAGAACGTAGCTGGAGTCAGGGGGTGTGAAGACTTTGAGTTGTGCACGACAAGAAAAGGATTCAGCTCCCTCGCAGGAAGGCTTCTAACACAAATTTGACTGGGCAGAACAGCTAAAGACTAGCTGGAATCATAGAGAGGATTACGCTTCAGGCTGGTCGTACTCAGCTTCATTGGAAAGTAAAGGAGGCCCCTAACTTGCTTATCTGTTGCCTCAAAGCTCATCCTCCATCAACCCCATCAGCCTCCCTGGGACCTGCCTTATCATCCTGCAAGTAAAGGTATGGAAAGACGTTGACTGTGTGAGACTGAGTTATTATTGCATGCCTGCACAATCCTCACCTAACTACCGACCTGAGGGAAGAGTCCCACCTGTAGGGGACCCGACATCTAGCTGCATCACCATCCCCTCAGAGATCTATAGCAGCGCTGGTACAAATTACCAGAATACTACAGGTGGCGTCACGAACTGTACATACATCAATCCCCTGTAAATATATCCCCAACATACGCCAGACCGCCCGGGCCACAGACCGAGCCACAGCTACCTGTGACAATCCCCATAGACTTCTACGGGCTCGGCTCTGAGTACCCCATTGCCCTGGTAACCCACAATTGTGGTGGCGGGTCGACACATCACGAAGGCATCTTGCTGTGACTTGGTGGGGGTCACGAAGGTTAAAGCATCTGGCTGCAACTCGGCGGGGTTGCGAAGATTGTCGTCGCACTCAAATCCAGTTTTGCTGTGGCTCGGCGGGGCCACGAAAAATTTTCAAGGGAAAGCCGTGAAGTTCTGGTGTGAACAGTACACCGCGATGGCTGTGAACGGAGCAACGAATGGGTCTGACGAGTCGGACCGCATATTTGAGAAATGTCTACTGGACATGTGACTGGACATGGTGCGGGAGCTGTGGGCACCGTATGGAATGGCGGCAGTGGACCATTCTATGGACTCTCCGGGGGTGCCAGTGTTGTCACAGAGTGCCCGGGGAGGTGGTAAGAGATGTTGTGAACTGAGTCCTAAGACTACTGCTGATTTTTTGTGTAAAAATTACCCTGCCGGTGTGGTTGTTAAAAAGGGGGCGGAGTCTAAAAAAGGGGCGGATTTTCACAAGAGTGTAGAGTGTGGAAAACTGAAAATTGTTACTGGTTGTGGGTTGGTACCTCTCTAAAAATGACAATGTGACCGTTGATAACGGGGTAACTCCAGTAGAAGGGGGTGACGTCAAAGTGGGAGGTGACCTGTTAGTCCACAACACCATGGGGAGTGACACAGACCCCGTAGCTGACTGGGACACTATGAAAGTAAAAAGTGAGTTCAGTCAGGAGAGGCTAGACGAGGGAAGAGAGTCCCCCTCTCGTCGTCGACGGCGCAAGGGCCACAAAAAAGTTGTTCCGGTAGTACTCGCTGAAAATAAAAATGAAGAGAATGTAGTACTGTCTGCCTATGCTTCAAGTGTGGATTCTCCTTTAGAGGTAGAAGAGGAGGGGGCCAGTCATGGCCAAGAGCTGGAACCTATTCGGCTGCAGTATCAGAGTGACATGCTGCAATTATGTGAAAACCTGGAGGACATGTCCTCAGACCAGCGAGATCTAGAAGGAAGCAATGAGGAAGTTACCCTGTGGAAGGAGATGTTCCACGCCATTAAAGAGGACCGCCGCAAAATCAAGGAAGAGGTTTTGCAGTTGAAGCGTGAGAAGGAGGCGCTGCAGGATGGAGTTTCTGGAAGTGAACAAATCCTAGAACGACTGCGCGAACAGCTCAACCAGGAGCTGTGTGACTCCAAGAAGGAGTGTGCTGAACGCAGTAGGGAACTGCAACAGATGAAGAGAGATTATGTGGATCTCCTCAGGGTCAAAGAAAAACTAGAAGAGGATAAGATGGATGCAGAGCAAATGCGCCAGGTGGTTGAGACCACTCTGCAGGACACCGGTGATGAAAATGATGATCTGCGCAGAAAGACCCTAGGACTGGAAGCTCAGGTGAAGGAGCTACAGATGTCCTGTGATACTCTCCAGAAGGCAGAGGGGTGCCTTAAGGAAAAGCTCAGCCAAATGGAAGCTGAGCGGGAAAAGATGGAGGAGTCCATCAGAGAAGCTACAGACCAGGGCCAGGAGTTGGCCACTGGAGATGGGAGGTGTAAAGCAGATACTTCCTCGAGTGATGTGAGTTCGGATGATTCGGTGGATGTCGGAGCCGAGATCAAGGAGCTCAGGGAGTGGTTACAAGCCCAGTGGACGCAAGAGAAGCTTCAGAGACGGGCAGCTGAGAGGCGAATGGCAGAACTAGAGGAAGAAGTTCTCGGGCTTAAAAGTCGCCCGATTAAGTGTCACTCGGTGAACAAGGCCTCCTTGGAGAAAGAAAAGGGCAAACACATTGCACTCGCTCCCTTTTGCCAGGAGAAGATAGACCTGAGGAGAGCTAAGAGTGTGGTAACGGAAGATAAATGTGAAATGGAAGTGGTCAGGACGGAAATTCACGAATTTGTAGCTGTGAGTCAGCTCAGAAGAAGCGTAAAGGGGGAAGAAGCTGAAAGTCAGTTGTCCCTGAACCCTGAGCTGATTGATCGTCTGGAAACCACTGGTGAGACCGAAACGTGTCGGTACAAGTGCCTCGTAGATGTACCCGAGGACTTGAGAGAAGAATGCCCCCGTGAGTCTGTGCATGAAGCGTTTAGGAAGGCCGTGGGAGCCTGTAAGGTGTACTCGACCTCAGGAGCTAAACAGCTGGTGGTCTTGTCCACGACTGAAGTTACAGTGAAGAGGGTGGCAATCCTAAGTGACATGCACTGGCGATGTATTCGCACAAAGCGGTTTCTCCGGTTGAAGACAGAACAAGCCGTTAGACAACTGAAGCTTATGAGAAATGCTCACAGTCTGCGGGAAAAGGTAATCCGGGTGCCTCATGTTCTGGTGAGAAAGCTGATTGGGAGAAATGGCCGAGCCATGCAGATGATGGTGAAGAGGTCTGGTGTGGTGAAAGTAAGCAGTCCACGTGATCATCGGGACTGGATACCAGATGAAGACGGCATGGTGTCATTCTACGCTATAGGAACGGAAGAAAGTCTGGAATATGTGCGCATGCTGGTGGCGTACCGTGTGACCTACCTGCGAGAGGTAGAACAATTGAATCTCGCTAGACAGCGAGTAGATAGACAGCATCATCTGAGCAGCAGAAGATGGCAGCCGTCTACTGAGGGTAGTGGGCGTGGGTTTAGAGGTAGTGAGACCTCCAGTAACTCAGGTTTGAGAGGCCCATACAGACGACCCGAGAGAGTACGGGACAGTACGAAGTCTAACCGGACCTTAGATACCCAGGCAAGACCTGACAAGGTTACGATTGACCGCTGGGAACGGAGGGGAGACCTGACAAGGTTACGACCCGGAAATGTGACTGGACGAAGTCTGTGACAATGACAGACGGTAGGTCCCTAAGGAATGAGCGAATGTCATTGACTAATATTCCGGGGGGCTGAACAGAGCAATGGACAAGAACATGGTCTCTGTGTGAACTGTGGGTTGAGGTGATTGGATGTATTTTGTGTTCAACCCTACAAGTTTGAAAAAGGGGGGGGGAATAGGTAATGCAGCCCTTGGCTGGCGTTCCTGTAATGGCTCAGTGTGTGTTTTGACTGTCCATGTTCCTTCCCCCAGCTGACTAGTCACATGACTGTGACATCACACAGGTCCTTTTACACACACACAAGTCTGAACACGTGACTATGACATCAGCTCAGGTCCTGTGTGGGTGTGTGTAAGGGTATATAAACCCTGCTTAATTGGAGACAGATGAGGCCTGTTTCCTGTTCCCCTGGTGTAGGAGACACCGTTTGTGTGAGGCCGAGTGAAGCCTGACTGCCTGAAAGGTCAGAGACTGGATCCTGTGTGGATGCTAGGGGCCTTGGAAGCTAATGATGGCCAGGCTTCAGGTGAAGATGAAGTTGATGATGACTATGACTGGTCCGGAGTTCACTGTCTCTTTAGGATTGTTGACCAGCCCTCCGGTCTGGATGACCAGCCCTCCAGTCTGGATGACCAGCCCTCCGGTCTGGAGAAGAGGGGGGGGATATGTGAGACAGTGAAAGCATATGTATTGAATGGGGTGTACATTTCACCTAGGTACTTTGCTGACTGGTATAAGGGAAATGTGTGCCTTTGTAAAACTAGTGGTGGAGAAAGGTCATTACACCATCCATTCAAGTACACGCTTGCAGCTCAAACCTGTGGCCACTCAGGTGATAATTAGGAAACCAGAAGTAGGTGTCTGGGAATACAGACAGAGAGCTCGCTTAGTCTGGACACGGAGTCCAGGCACAGAAGGAGTCTCCAGGAGTGGAGCTGTCTCAGTCTGGGGCTTGATGTACCCCGGACACAGGAGTAGTCTCTGTGAAAATCCATGCTGATAGCTGCTGAATAGGAGGAGAACTCTCTCAGTCTGGATGCGAGGTGTGCCATTCAGACACAAAGAGGAGATTCTAGGAAAAACCATGCTGGTAAATGCTGAATATAATGTGTTGTTTTGGCCCAGGCTGTTAGAGTCTGGTCCCTGATAGTGAGGGAAATCTATCTAAGTGTAGTAAGTGGCTGGAGAAGCCCAGGGTTTATGTTTATGATTTGGTTTTGATTATGTTCTGTTTGCTGTGGACTTTAATAAAACTGGTTGCGGCCAGTTTTTACCAGAACTGCTGTCTGTGAATGGACTCTTTATGCCACTCCGTCTCCCCAAGACGGCGATCCCAGAGCTATATCCCCTGAAAAGCTTACAATATACATACACTAACAACTCTGCCCCATACATATGGACACACTAACACAGCTCTGCCGCATATATATACACACTTACAGCTCTGTCACCTACATATACACATACTAACAGCTCTGCCGCATTTATGTACACACACAGCTCTGCCGCATACATATACACACACTAACAACTCTGCCCCATATGTATGGACACACTAACACAGCTCTGCCACATATATATACACACTTACAGTTCTGCCACCTACATATACACACACTAACAGCTCTGCTGCATATATGTACACACACAGCTCTGCCGCATACCTATACACACACTAACAACTCTGCCCCATATATATGGACACACTAACACAGCTCTGCCGCATATATATACACACTTACAGTTCTGCCACCTACATATACACACACTAACAACTCTGCCCCATATATATACACACTTACAGTTCTGCCACCTACATATACACACACTAACAGCTCTGCCGCATATATGTACACACTTACAGTTCTGCCGCATACATATACACACACTAACAGCTCTGCCGCATACTTATATACACACTAACAGCTCTGCCGCATACATATATACACACTAACAGCTCTGCAGCATATATATGGACACACTAACTTCATGATGCCATGGACACAGTCAAGGCACCCAGTGCCAGAGGAAGCAAAACCCCAAAGCATCTTTGAATCTCTACCATATTTGACTGTAGGTACTGTGTTATGTTCTTTGTAGGCCTCATTCCATTTTCCGTAAACAGCAGTATAATGTGCTTTGCCAAAAAGCTTTATGTTGGTCTAAGCTGTATACAAGATGCTTTCATGGAAGGATTTTGGATACTTGTGTAATAGCGTTTAATTTCATTCAAATGTCGACGGATACTTCACACTGACACTGATGCACCCTGAGCCTGCTGGATAGCATGAATTTCTTTGGATCTTGATTGGGGCTGCTTATTCACCATCCAGACTATCCTGTGTTACAACCTTTCATCAATTTTTCTCTGCCGTCCATGTCCAGGGAGATTAGCTACAGTTCCATGGGTTGTAAACTTCTTGAATATAAGTCACAGTGGACAAAGGAACATCAAGATCTCTGGAGATGGACTTGTAACCTTTGTAATGTGGCTACCAGACACATAGTTAGGGCAAAAATTTTAATTCGTATCAGACCATTCCACACGCATGTGGATGAGGGAAAAAAGGGGGAAAATGCTCGAGTTACCCACTAGTTTCTAGCCCTGCAGGATTCCAGCTTCCATGTGGAACATACAGCCGATAAGCTACATGTAATGCCGAAGGCCGCTAGAGAATCCACTGTCTAGTAGCAGAAGGTGCCAAGCCCCACGGCTTTAGGCAGAGGGTGGAGGTATGTAAGGTGGCTACCGGACACATAGCTGATGGGAGGTATGTATCACAGAGGTGGTTATCATCTGTGATGTAAACCTGGAGTACTGCTCTAGTGCACATAGTACTAAGAGGCTAGTTTGGTGCATCTGGGCCAGGTTTTACAGGCTGTCTGAGAGATGAGCAGGTCTGGCTGTCCACATTCCCCACCCCTGGGTGTGGTTCACAGGGTAAAATGGAGTCTGTTTGACACATGATCTGTATCTGAAGGTGAGAAGACCTCCTGTGTGATGACTCCAGACCAGGGCCGCCATCAGGGCATTACAGCCCTGACTGGCGTATGGGGCCCGATCAGCAGAGGGGGCCCGCACCGGGCCCCGTCACCTACCGATCGGGCCCCACTGCCCCGCCCCCACGGCAGGATTCTGCCGCTCAAGTAACTGAACCTGCCTCGAGGACGCAGGTTCAGTTACTCTATTACCGTGCGGGCCCGCACGGTAATAGTTAACGCTGCCAGCCAATCGGAGGCTGGCAGCTGACGTCAGAGCGCACGTCGCCGGCGCCTGACGTCATTGTCAGTTGCCGGCGAGTGCGCGCTTTCTGTGGAGTGTGGATCTCTCGCCGCTGGAACGCGGCAAGGTAAGGAGAAAGATTTTTTTTTTTTTTTTTTAATATTGCAAGCCGGAGTCACGGCAGAATGGAGAGTGGGCAGGACTGGGGGCAGAATGGAGAGTGGGCAAGACTGGGGGCAGAATGGAGAGTGGGCAAGACTGGGGGCAGAATGGAGAGTGGGCAGGACTGGGGGCAGAATGGAGATGGGGCAGGACTGGGGGCAGAATGGAGAGTGGGCAGGACTGGGGGCAGAATGGAGATGGGGCAGGACTGGGGGCAGAATGGAGATGGGGCAGGACTGGGGGCAGAATGGAGAGTGGGCAGGACTGGGGGCAGAATGGAGATGGGGCAGGACTGGGGGCAGAATGGAGAGTGGGCAGGACTGGGGGCAGAATGGAGATGGGGCAAGACTGGGGCAGAATGGAGATGGGGCAGGACTGGGGCGGATGAATGGGATAGTGGGCAGGACTGGGGGCAGAATGGAGATGGGGCAGGACTGGGGCAGAATGGAGAGGGGTAGGACTGGGGGCAGAATGGAGAGTGGGCAGGACTGGGGGCAGAATGGATACGGGGCAGGACTGGGGGCAGAATGGAGAGTGGGCAGGACTGGGGGCAGAATGGAGATGGGGCAGGACTGGGGGCAGAATGGAGAGTGGGCAGGACTGGGGGCAGAATGGAGATGGGGCAGGACTGGGGGCAGAATGGAGAGTGGGCAGGACTGGGGGCAGAATGGAGATGGGGCAGGACTGGGGGCAGAATGGAGACGGGGTAGGACTGGGGGCAGAATGGAGAGTGGGCAGGACTGGGGCAGAATGGATACGGGGCAAGACTGGGGGCAGAATGGAGAGTGGGCAGGACTGGGGGCAGAATGGAGATGGGGCAGGACTGGGGGCAGAATGGAGATGGGGCAGGACTGGGGGCAGAATGGAGCCTGGGCAGGACTGGGGGCAGAATGGAGACTGGGCAGGACTGGGGGCAGAATGGAGACTGGGCAGGACTTTGGGCAGAATGGAGATGGGGCAGGACGGGGCAGAATGGAGACGGGCAGGACTGGGGGAAGAATGGAGACCGGGCAGGACTGGGGGCAGAATGGAGACTGGGCAGGACTTTGGGCAGAATGGAGATGGGGCAGGACTGGGGGCAGAATGGAGACGGGGCAGGACTGGGGGCAGAATGGAGAGTGGGCAGGACTGGGGCAGAATGGAGACGGGGCAGGACTGGGGGCAGAATGGAGACTGGGAAGGACTGTGGGCAGAATGGAGATGGGGCAGGACTGGGGCGGAATGGAGATGGGGCAGGACTGGGGGCAGAATGAAGACTGGACGGGGAAGGATGGAGACGGGGCAGAATGGAGACTGGGCAGAAATCAGGATGGAGACAGGGCAGGATGGAGACTGGGCAGGACTGGGGGCAGAATGGAGATGGGCAGGACTGGGGGCAGAATGAAGACTGGACGGGGAAGGATGGAGACGGGGCAGAATGGGAGACGCTGGAGGCAGAATTGAGATGGAGCAGGATTGGAGACGCTGGGGGCAGGATTGGCCATACAGACAGGGGGCAGAATGAAAGACATAGAGGCATTATTGGAGACACTGGGGGCAGAATGGAGAAGGGGCAGGATTGGAGACAGGGCAGGATGGAGAAGGGGCAGGATTGGAGACACTGGGGCAGGATTGGAGACACTGGGGGCATGATTGGAGGCACTGGAGGCAGGATTGGAGGCACTGGAGGCAGGATTGGAGGCACTGGGGGCAGGATTGGAGACACTGGGGGCAGAATGGAGACGGAGCAGGATTGGAGACACTGGGGGCAGGATTGGCCATACAGACATGTAGGCATTATTGGAGACACTGGGGGCAGGATGGAGAAGGGGCAGGATTGGAGACAGGGCAGGATTGGAGACACTGGGGGCAGGATTGGAGGCACTGGGGGCAGGATGGGAGGCACTGGGGCAGGATGGGAGGCACTGGGGTAGGATTGGAGGCACTGGGGGCAGGATTGGAGACACTGGGGGCAGGATTGGAGACACTGGGGGCAGGATAAATGACATGGGGCAGGGTTTGAGACAGATGGGGCAGGATGGGGAGATCATATGGGGCAGAATAGATACTCATGAGGGCGCGATGGGAGAACATATGGCTGAAGCCAGGAATGAGACACACGGGGCCAGGATGAGGGATATTATTACCATAGGGGCTAATTAAGGGATATTATTACTGCAGTGATGTATTTTATTTTTTTGAGAATACTGCTTTAAATGGGGAGGCGGTCCTGTTACTGTGCAGAGCGACACTATGTTGCCTTTTTTTCTTCATCTGGTGTAGTTTAGAAGTTGGGAAAAAAATAAGTAATGTGTTCTGCATGTAGAGCTCTAGATAACTGTGTTATTTCCTGCAGAGACGAGCCCTGGCTGGAAGACGTGATGGCGGTCTGTGCTGGATGAAAGATGAAAAGCAAAGATGAAGGACTTCACCTAGAGACGTCACTGGTGAGTCAGTGTTACCTGTACACTGACACTATACACTCTATACTGTATACAGCGGTCCTGTGTATAATGTCACCAGTGATCACTGTATTACCTGTACACAGACACTGCATACTAAGTACAGATCTCCTGTGTATAATGGCACTTATGGTGATAGTATTGTGGGTTTTTTTTATTACTGATCAGTATTGTAGTATTCAGTCACTATGTGGTGGTAATTTGTGGTCTGGACATGGTGCGGTGGTATTTGTCCCTTGTATGTGGTATTATAGGTCACTATGTGGTGGTAATATGGTGTCTGGTCATGGTGCAGCGGTATTTGTTCCTTGTATGTGATATTATTTTGGTCACTGTGGTGGTAATATGTGGTCTGGACATGGTGCGGTGGTATTTGATCCTTGTATGTGATATTATTGGTCATTTTAAAAATTGAAAAATAAATAAAAATATGCCTAAATTGTATTGGATATTTTAACAAATATTTAATAGGTTACAGTAGAGTAGAGCTCGGCCAAAAGTGTCTACTGTGTTACGGTGGCAGCTTAAAAAAATCTTTTGCCCAAACTAGAGCTGCTGGCTATATGTGTGATCTGGTGATGGGAACTGTTAATGTGTGATTGGTGAGAAGTGGAGTTTTTCCAAGAGAGGGCGGTGGGACTGTGGACAGTTCGAGGGGTGGAGGCGGGGCTGGGGTGGAGCCTGGGTGGAGTCTCAAGGGGGCCCCGAAAATTTTGCCAGTATGGGGCCCCGAAATTCCTAGTGGCAGCCCTGCTCCAGACTGAGCTGGTATACAGGATGCTATCCAGCCTGTGTGTCCTGGACTGTCTCTCAAGTGACCTTGTTAAGAACGGTTTACTTTGTTTTACCTGCACTGAAAGGCCGTTTACTTTCCTTTGCTTGTGGCATGGTTTATGATGGACCAATAAGACTTCTTTCACACATCAGTTTTTCGTCGTCAGGCGCGATCCGGCCTTTTTTGAAAAAAATGGATCCGTTTTTTTTTACCGCCGGATCCGTTTTTTTCTCATTGACATGCATTAGCGCCGGATCGCGCCGCTTGTCCTTGCATTTCGTCCGTTTTCTGCCGATCCGTCATAGATTTTAATTCCAGCAGTCGGACAGGACGCATCATGTAACGTTTTTTTTTTCCCGCCGGAAACAACGGATAGCGCCTGAAGCGGTGCGTCAGGCTAGGTCATATAATACAAGTCTATGGGAGCCGGATCAGGCATAGCACTGATCCGGCCACCAGACTCCGTTTTCTTCATCTACGCCTGTATGGAAGCCTAAAACCAAGGTGTCTCTCTTTTCTGTCTCTTTCTCTCTCTCTCTCTCTCTCACAATTTATGCTGGATCCGTCTTTTTAAAACTTGGACGGATTGTGCCTGATTGCAAAAAACTGATGTGTGAAAGACGCCTAAACCATCATGGACATTTAAATGGAAACAGTTCCCACACATTGAAATTGTTGATATTTTTCAACAATTTTGGTTCTCAAATCCTCATCCTCAGACAGTTTTCTCCACTTTCTTTTCTCCATACTTGATGTGACACACAATGCAAAGACTGAGCCAACTTCTCCCCTTTTTACCTGGTTTCAGGTGTGATTTTCATATTGCCCACACCTGTTACTTGCCACAGGTGAGTTTGAACAAGCATCACATGATTGACACAAAGTTGTTTACCCACAATTTTGGGAAGGTGCCAACAATTTTGTCCACCCATTTTTGTGTCTTTGTGTGAAATTATCTCCCGTTTGCCTATATAGAGCAACCACCCAGACTGTAGCTCTTATAACGGAGCCTCCAATCAGAATGTGGCGATTATAATAAGTCAACCAATCAGACTGTAGCTCTCATAATAGCACAACCACTCGGACTTTAGCTCTTATAACAGACCACCAAATCAGAACGAAGCTCTTATATCGAAGCAACCAATTAGACTTTGGCTCTTATATCGCTGTGACCTGATTGGTTCGTATTAGGACAGTGTCCGCCTCCCTTTACAGTGTAGCTTCCCTGTGACTTTATGACAGAGCTGCTCCGTAGGTGTCATGACGGGTCTGCTGGCACTGCACTAGTTAATTGAGTTGCCAAGGTTCGCAATGAAGGCGGGCCATGCTCATAACAGCCACACCTATCGCTCAATGGGCGGGACTGACCAGGACTCCGCCCTCTCAGTGACAGCGACAGTTATGAGGCGACAGGCTGAGGCTGGGAGGTGACAGCGAGAGAAGTGGGCGGAGTGATCGCGGGGCTGAGTGGGCGTGACCAGTGAGCGGATAGAGAGATGGGCGTGTGTAGGGAGCGGTGTGTGGCTGTGGGAGGAGCTGTACGGGATAACGGGAGGAGCGCGGTGCTGAGGGGAGCTCCGGCCTTGGGGTGCGCAGTTACAGACGGTCAGAGGAGCCTGAACAAGAGGGGTCATGTGGCAGCCGGCGAGCGAGAGACTGCAGGTGAGCGGCCCCGAAATAGGAGGGGGTTCCCGGCACAGGGGCACCGTGCGGCAGTGAGGGGCCGGGGCAGAGGGGCAGCTGGCAGTGCGGAGGGTGGTGATGCGGGAGCGGGGAGTGCAGGAATGTGAGCACTGCAGAGCTAAGGGCAGCGAAGCCAGGGTGTGCTCCGACTGCTGGGCACCGAGGACGGGGGGCACCGAGGACGGGGGGCTCTGGAGATAGTGGACACCGAGGACGGGGGGCTCTGGGGATAGTGGACACCGAGGACGGGGGGCTCTGGGGATAGTGGGCACCGAGGACGGGGGGCACCGAGGTCTGGGGGTATCGGGGATAATGGGCACCGAAGACCGGGGGTATTGGGGATAGTGGGCACCGAGAACGGGGGGGGCTCCGGGGATAGTGGGCACCGAGGATGGGGGGGCTCCGGGGATAGTGGGCACAGAGGACGGGGGCACCGGGGATGGTGGGCACAGAGGATGGGGGGGCTCCGGGGATAGTGGGCACAGAGGACGGGGGCACCGGGGATGGTGGGCACAGAGGACGGGGACATCGGGGATAGTGTGACAGAAGAGGGTGGGCACTGGGGATGGTGGGCACCGAGGACCGGGGGGCACCGGGGATAGTGGGCACTGAGAACGGGGGGGCTCCGGGGATAGTGGGCACCGAGGACGGGGGGCACCGGGGATAGTGGGCACAGAGGACGGGGACACCGGGGATAGTGTGACAGAAGAGGGTGGGCACTGGGGATGGTGGGCACATAGGACGGAGGGGCACCGAGGATAATGGGCACAGAGGACGGTGGCATCGGGGATAAGGGCACCGAGGCCCGATTGCACAGAGGACGGGGGCATCGGGGATAATGGGCACCGAGGATTGGGGGGCACAGAGGATGAGGGGCATCGGGGATAGTGGGCACCGAGGTTGGGGGGCACAGAGGATGGGGGATTCACCGAGGATAGTGGGCACAGAGGATGGGGGGGCACAGAGGATGGGAGATGAACAGAGGATGGGGGAGCATCCAAGACGAGGGGCACCGAGGATAATGGGCACAGAGGACTGGGGGGCACCGAGGATAGTGGTCTCAGAGGACGGGGATCACCGGGGATAGTGGGACAGAAGAGGGTGGGCACCGATGATAGTGGGCACAGAGGACGAGGGGCATCGGGGATAGTGGGACAGAGGCTGGGGGGCACTGAGATGGAAGAAAGGAGGGCACCATGGATACTGGGTAGAGTTGCGAACCGTAGAGAAATTCCTGCACAGGCTGTACATATGTGGCCCTTTTTCCACTGTCCAGAAAAAAATAGTTGTATCCATGATTTTTTTTTTTTTTTTTAAAGCTTGGAGAGATTTGTACAGATTGTTATTACTATATTTCTTACAGTTTACAATGAATGCAGCTAACGTCATAAAGGATGCGCGGTCTGTAGACTTGTAGCATTTGAAATCTCTGATTTATTATGGTTTTATAATGTACCCATAAAAAAAGTTGTCAGTCCATGTTTTTTTGAGAAACTGTCCAAAAAGAATAAAAAAAATAGTTTGGCAACCCTGGTACTGGACCCAGAGATGGAAGAAGAAATGGCATCGGGGATTCTGGGCACAGAGATGGAAGGGGGCGCCACAGGTTCCTGGGCATAGAGATGGATAGAAGTGGGGCACTAGAAATGCTGGGCATGTAGATGGATGGCAGAAGGGGCACTAGAAGCTCTAGGCATATAGTATGGGGGATACAGGACACGTGCAGGGCATAGTGATGGAAGTGGAGGGCACTGGGCACAATGATTGGAAGTAGGACACAAGTAGTGGAGGGCATACTGATGGAAGGAGGGCACCAGCAGTACTGGGTATAGAAATGGATGGGAGGAGGGCATTAGAAGCTCTAAGCATGGAGATGAGGCATAGAAGACACTGGAAGTGCATGGCATAAAGATAGATAGTAGAAAGGTCACTAGAAGTGTTGGCCACAGACAGAAGGAGGGCGCCAGCAGTTCTGGACATAGAGATTGAGTGGACTATTTTCTCTGGTGGAGGAGGGGTGGATGCGATGACTGCTGTACTGTACATACAGATTTCAAACAAAAAAAACGGTGTACAAAAACCATGTATGGAGAAATCATTATTAATATATAATAAAATACAAAATATACAACTAACCAATATAACGGCCCACAATTGGGTAAGTCATAATAACATGATAAACTAAAAATCAGTCTAAAAATATGATTGAACCGCTAGGGAGAGGGTAACATGAGCAATAAATAACATCATACATAGTAATCTTGGCTGAGCAGTGTGCTTGGTGCATCTTACAACAGACAGATGTCAGTAAATGGTGGATCGTCATCTTAGGTCGGTGGTCTACTCTACACATATATCCCCCAATTGTATTAGTAAAACCCGTATAGATCTGCAGGATACAAGTAGCTGGGGTCCCCTGTGCTAACTGGGGTCCGGGCCTCTTACAATGAGTCAGTGAGGAGAGTTCAGGACTTTGATATTTTGCAGCAAAACAACGTT
The DNA here is from genome assembly GCA_033576555.1 of Oophaga sylvatica. Lineage (NCBI taxonomy): Eukaryota > Metazoa > Chordata > Amphibia > Anura > Dendrobatidae > Oophaga > Oophaga sylvatica. Next base: position 80,853,723 of record JARQOD010000005.1, read on the forward strand.
TTGTGGGAGTGATCGGCGATTGTGCAAGTTTACATCCTGTGTGCTATTGCCAGCGTGTTAACTGCTTTCTGGCGGTCCGCTGTCTGAGCTGTGCTGGGCTTAGCTGCTCGTCTGGGACATCTGTAGTCATCTCCATGTTACATTGCTATACACACCCTGCAATGATTTAGCCAATTTATTGGATTATTCTGTAGTTCTCAGGACGAATAAGGGGGCACCGCAGTGGATGTGTAGGCACTTTGTATAGGAGCGGGAGCTGTGGGATGGTGCGATCCTGGCTGCGGCTACTGCTGGGGACATGTTTGTTTGCATTCTGCCTTTCTAGCATTACAAGCAGCTTGGCATGAAAACTCAAACACGAGAACGCGTCCATGAACTGATTGCTTTACATTGCAGGAATGTCATTGCTGCTAGCTCCGCAGGATGATTGCATTTCAGGCGAATACTGAAGCGAAGCTATAGCCATGTACTTACCACATTGCAGGCTGGGGAGAGGTCCATCATCCTGACAGTCTCATGTGTCCCCAGCAACGAGAGAACATCCAGATGCTTTTACATACAGATTTGAATTTAGCAGATTTCTAGAAACGGGACGTAGTAAGTGAAATTGTAGGTCTTCCTGAAAAGGTAGTGCTGCTCATGACCCCCTGATCGTTAAATGGGTGTTCTCAAGTTTTCCAATCACTGGACATCCGACTCGGCTGAATGGAGTGGAGGTCAACCATGTGCGCTGCTGCTCCATTCATTCTTAATGGGAGCACTGGAGATGGCTGATCCTCTGTACTGCTATTAGAATGAATGTAGAGGCAGTGTGCATGGTCGACCTCCACTCCGGTTCTTGGGATCGATGGGGGCCGCGGCAGTCAGACATTTAACGATTGGAAAGTTATCCTTTGGATAGTAAACAACTTTCAAAGCTCAGAAAATTCCTGTAAAGGGAATCTGTCAGCAGGATTTCACCCCACCAAACTATTTATATGCACTTGTAGTTCTTTGAAAGACAACTCCAGCAATACCTTTACAAGGCCGGTTCTTTCCTCCATTACTGAGAAATCAGCAGTTGAACTGATATCCAAATGAGGCTGACAAACTATTTGTTGATCTGAAGCCTCTGTCACTCCAGCTCTAGTCCCTACTCATCGCCGCCTTCTTCCGTTTGACTGACAACCTCTATGCTGTGTGCCTTCAGGCAAAGGAGCCATCAATCAAGCAGGAGGAGGCGGTACCTGGCGGGGAATAGAGCTGGAGTGACAAAGGCTTTAGACCTACAAATAGCCTCATTTGAATATCAGTTCAAATACTGATTTTTCGGTATCGGAGGAACAGACCGGCCATGTAACGATATTGCTGGACTTACCTTTGAATGAGCTATATACGCATCTAAATAGTTTGAGGTATGACATCTTATTGATATTCCATTTTGGGGACAACCAAAGTCAAAACTTGTCCTTGATAGTGGTTCTGAATACCGTCTTCAGTTTGAGTGTGTTACGGCTCTGTTAACTGGATACTGTACATCCTCATACAGTGACCAGAGGTGAGGCAGTCGTCTGAGGGGCGTTATACAAAAGTAGGCCCTATCCGAAATTTTGAATAAATCCAACTTTACACAAGAATATACCTAAAGCATATTTCCTACTCTAAATAGGAAAACATTAGGAAATATTCTGTTACTCCAAAGCGTATAAAATGAGTTTTCTAGACAAAACGACCTTACTTGCTTCAGCTGAACACCTCAACAGTGTAGCATTAACAAGGCAATAGTACAAATCAAACAGATCATTTAAAGGGTTATTCTCATATTAAAAGTTATTACCTGTCCACAGGATCAGGTTTTCAGATATCGATCCCATGAACAAGGCTCTGAATTTCCTCATTGGAATGGAGGACTGGGGAACACTGTGTCATGACGGCTGTCGGGTGACCCCGAACCAGGGGTTCTTTCCCTGTCCCTAACACTAGGGGGCTCCCTAGCTCGCCCTGCTTCCTGGAATACTTCAGATGGCGAAGATGCCGGGCCCTCCGCCCTTGCCTTATCTCCCGAGTTAGCTCTCCGTCTGTTCTCTTCTCCCAACTAGGGAAGAGGGGGCGCTACTGTGCACCGTAGTACACCAATTCGACAAACAAGGCAACACAGACAAGGGATAACTGAAAACTCCAGGCATACAAAATATTCACACACATATAACAAAGGAATCCACCGGGGTGTGGAGTTATGGGAATAAACAAAAACCGAGAAGGGTAAGGAATTACCACGCATACAAACCAAGCAACAGTCACTAATAACTCCTTCAACTCTCCTTCTCATATGTCCTCCTCTCCCACCATTAGCCATGCAGCAAATGCTAGCTCTGACAAGGATTTGTAACAGAGCCTAGATTATAAAGGGGAAAGAAGTGGCTAACCGAGCACAGAGATTCCTAACATGGCTGATTAACCCCTGTTCTGCCAGAAGAAATAAACATTTAAAATGAAGTAGAAGTTCTTCTTCTCAGCGCCGGAGTTGGAGCAATCAGAAACAGTGGTCTTCTGGCTCCACACTGTCGTGATAACCCCGTGACACACTACTTCTGTTACTCCCGTAGAAAGTAATGTCAGTTGTGGATATAGAGTGTCAGCAAAAAGGGCACACGTGGGGGCATATAAGTCCAGGACACGGGCCATCAGAGTTACCATAAGGGCTCACTTCCTAAGCTATGCTCAGCTCAACATCCACTGAGCAGGGACATGTTTGCCAGTCTGCAGTCCTTCAACAAGCCACAAATGCACAGGCAGACTGCTATTCAGATGCGCATTGAGCGATCTGCAAAAGATGGTTCAGGGCACACAAGCTGCCGTTGTTTCTCGCAGCACAAGTCATGTTTGCACAGGACGATGTGCTGCCAAGAACAATGATGTTTTGTGACACCAAAGCATCATTTTTTGCGTCCTTTTTAAACTGCACGAGTTCCGTGAAATTAGCATTCCCAAGTACACTCATTAACGATAATCGTGCTGTGTAAATTGAGCTTAAAGGGGTTGTCCACTACCCAGACAACCCCTTATCAATTGCTATATTCCCCCATATAAAATAACAGCCTTTACTCGCCTCCAGTGCTGGCCACATTCTAGCAATGACGGCCCTGGGGCTCTTGTGACATTGTTATGCCAAGTGAGCCCTGCAGCCTCTTCGGACGAAATTGACAGCTGGAAGAAGTGAGAGGGAAGCGTCCGCTGATCGGCTGCAGGGCTCACGTGACATAACGTTACGCAAGCCCCGGGAGACAAGATACCAATATTGCTGGAACAGCAAAACCAGATCTCGTAACTAAGAATATAAAATCCGTCTTGTAGATTCCAGTCAGATCAATGAAGGTACATGGGTACTACAGTGTAAGATAAACTGTGACATAATAAAAACAAAAATGAAATGGCCACGTTCACACCTTCAGTATTTGGTCAGTTTTTTGCCTCAGTATTTGTAAGCCAAAACCAGGAGTAGAACAATCAGAGGAAAGGTATAATAGAAACCCATCACCATCCATTTCTGTATTTGTCACTCACTCCTGTCTTTGATTTACAAATACTGAACATCTGAATGTGGCCTAACAGCCTGACACTACAAGTAAATGTAAAAAAAACTTTGTGATATATAACATTGAAGAGAATTTTTTTTCTCCATATATGAGCCACTTCTCTTCGCCCTCCCTGCTTTCTGAACTGATCCCAACTTCATCAATCCCTGTGGAAAAAATAAGTTAAAATCCATCTAGGTCAAAACAAGATAGACTGCCAGCATAGACACATGCTGTTGCTTACTAGTAAGTGTTTTGTCTGTCTCCAAAGCTGGATTTACAGATTACTGGTTTAGTACTGTGGTATTGTGCTGGCTATGCTGCTGCTTCTGAACACGTGCTACATAGAGACAGGAGCACAGGAACCCCTCCTTGTACTGTGTATGGAGAGACATCATAGCAGCTCTTCTCTACCCACCAACCCAGAGACAACTGAAGATGAAGACTAGAGCCTGGGAAAACTGGTGAAAATGTAAAAGGTTGTCAGATGTTGGCATATAATGTGTTCCAAAATACAGATGGGAAAAGCTCCATGTGAGTGTACCATTACACGAGGTTTGGAAGGTGCACTTCAATAGCTTCATGTCCATCAGGCGCCTCCTTTTGCAGATAACAGAAAAGAACAGAAAAAGAAAGTAGAGCACACGGTTTTCATATCTGGTAAAATGATCGACATAATGAACGGTAAACTGGATGGACTCTATTATAGTATATAGTCCTGGCCGAAAGTGCTGGCACCCTTGAAGTTTTTCCAGAGTATTTCTCCCAGAAAATTATTATAATTGCACGTCTTGTTATATACATGTTTATTTCCTTTGTGTGTATATTGGAAGAGCACAAAAAAACAAAGGGAAAAAGGCAAATTGGACATAATTTCACATAAAACCGCAACAAAATTATTGGCACCCACGACTTAATATTTGATTGCAGACCTTTGGATTAAATAACTGCAATCAATCTCTTTCTACAGCCATCAACAAGCTTCTTACACCTCTCATCTGGAATTTTGGACCACTCTTCTTTTACAAACTGCTTCAGGTCTTTCATATTTGAAGGACATCTTCCAACAATTTTAAGATCTCTGCACAAGTGTTCAATGTGATTTAGATCCAACTCCTTGCTTCCACTTCAGAACTCTCCAGACCTGTTCCATCCATTTTTGAGGGCTTCTTGAAGTATGTTTGGGTTATTTTCCTGCTGGAAGACCCATGATCTAGCATGCAAACCCAGCATTCTGACCCTGGGCACTACATTGTAACCAAAAATTATTTGGTAATCTCTTCTAATTTTATGATGCCTTGCACACAGTCAAGGCACCCAGTGCCAGAGGCAGTAAAACAACCTCAAAACATCTTTGAACCTCCACCACATTTTACTGTAGGCATTATGTTTTTTTTCTTTGTAGGCCTCATTCCGATTTTGGTAAATAATAAGATGATGTGCTTTACCAAAAAGCTCTATTTTGTTGTCATCTGTCCACAAGATGCTTTCCCAGAAGGATTTTGACTTACTTGCATACATTTTGGCAAACTGCAGTCTAGCTTTTTTATGTCTCTGTGTCAGCAGTGGGGTCCTCCTGTGTCTCCTTCCATAGCGTTTCATTTCATTCAAATGTCGACATATAGTTTGAACTGACACTAATGCATCCTGAGCCTGCAGGACGGCTTGAATTTATTTGGAACTTGATTGGGGCTGCTTATCCACCATCCGGACTATCCTGCACTTCAACCATTCATCAATTTTTCTCTGCCATCCACGTCCAGGGAGATAAACTACAGTGTTATGAGTTGTAAACTTCTTGATTATGTTGCCCTCTGGACAAAGGAACATCAGGATCTCTGGAGGTGGACTTGTAACCTGGAGATTGTTGATATTTTTCATAAATTTTGGTTCTCTTCTCCTTCTGTTCTCCATTTTTCATGTGGCACACACAGACACACAATGCAAAGATTGAGTCCTTTTTATCTGGTCTTGGGTATGATTTACCTATTGCCCACACATGTTACTCGCCACATGTGAGTTTGAACGAGCATCACATGCTTGAAACAAAGTTGTTTACCCACAATTTTGGAAAGGCGCCAACAAATTTGTCCAACCCATTTTAGGGGTTTTGTGTGAATTTCTGTCCAAATTTTGCCCTTTTTTCTTCTCTGTTTTTTTTTTTGCGTGTTGTTCTAATGCACACAAAGAAAATAAATGTGTATAAATACTTCACTTTCTGGGAAAATTTCAAGGGTGCCAACACTTTTGGCCATGACTGTATAATATATTAGTCTACGTGGTTTGTCAGGCACTAAAGTGTTGTCATGTAATGGATGAAAGAAGGAACAGAAAACCGGAAACAAGAGCGCAGATGTGAACCCAGCCATATTTTGTACAACCAGTCTGTAGAAACCCGATTGTGTCTGGAACAAAATCATGACTCCCGATGTTCCCCTGTCCTTGGGACAGAAAGATGACATGCGCTTGAGCGGTAGAATGGTATCTGCACCAAGATAATAGATGGACACTCAGTTATTAGTCAGATATTTTGTAATGTAATTTTAATATAATGTTCAAGTGCCAGGATGTTTCTTCTTTATGTGGTGTGCCAAACACCAAGCCTGAAAGTTCTGTACATCACGGAGGTCCAGAGTCTGTGCACTGGATTTAAGTAGCCGAGTACTTAGTTTAGTGTTGTTTACTATGATTTGTAGATTACTATGATCATCATCATGAGTGAACACGAACATTAAAGTGAGCCCTCCAATGTCAGCTGACAGCCTGTGTATGGGGTCCTCCTCACTCTTCCTTAGCAGATGATATTAGGGGAGAGAAGGATCCAGCCTGTTGGATTTCCAATTCAATCCTTTTGTTCTGGTAGTTGATATCTTAGACAGTACAGGGGTAATCGGCCAAGCGGAGGTTTCCTGTGTTAGAGGTAGTCGGGGAACATGGCTGAGGGACGAACGATTGTTTTGCCCTCACATTCTGCCTGACATAATCATATATTCAGAAACCTATAAGGCTGGAGTCACACTAGCGACAAAATCGGACGACTGCAATGCGATGAAATATCGCATTGCAGTCGGACCAATGTTAATCTATGGAGCAGCTCCTAGTATCAGATTTTTTTGTGGTCCGTTTTAAACGTCCGAGTGCAATCGCAGCATGCTGCGATTGTCACCGATTGTGGGTCGACTATCGCCAATTCAAGTCAATGGGAGTGATGAAAAATCTGATTACAAACGGACCGCACGTGTGACTTGCGATTAAATCGCATCGGTGTCCTTTAGAAAAGCCGGCAATTCATCCCCGGCTATACTGTAAAATCACACTGACAGCTTTAATAAAGAATAGAAAGAATAGATATACACACATAGAATACATATATATATATATATATATATATATATATATATATATATAATATATATATAATGTCATTGTGGCATATATATATACATATATTTATAGCTCATACACTTCTACATACTGTAATAGCCGCTAATTCAATTGCCGGCTTTTGTGAAATCACAGAAGCCGACATGAAATGATACATTGTTTAGACACAGTTAACCATGTCATTTCCTGTATTTTGATATATGGTTTGAACTTACAATTACATAAGTGTATGTGTACAAAATTTCAGACATGTAGGGGTTAATTAAAGGTGTAAATTCTTTGTAAAAAAAAAAAAAAAAATGCGTGGGCTCCCGCTGTATTTTCTCCACCAGACAGACAAAGCAAGCGAGTGGGGGCACATAATAATAGCCTAGGGAGGGTACATTTTTTTTGTGCCCCCCCTGGATACTGACATCTGCCCCCAGACACCCCAGAAAGGGCAAATCTAATTAGAGATTTGACACATTTTTTTTTACAACGAATTTACACCTTTAATTAACCCCTACATGTCTGAAATTTTGTACACATACACTTATGTAATTGTAAGTTCAAACCATATATCAAAATACGGAAATTACATGGTTAACTGTGTCTAAACAATGTATCATTTCATGTCGGCTTCTGTGATTTCACAAAAGCCGGCAATTGAATTAGCGGCTATTACAGTATGTAGAAGTCTAGGAAATATATATATATATATATATATATATATATATATATATATATATATATATATATAAAATATTTTTCTATGTGTATATATCTATTCTTTCTATTGTGATTTAAATACTATTCTTTTGGATCCATTTATATGTCAGTTTTGCAAGCCTGCCAGAAATTCTCGCAAGTCGGATGTAAATCGGATGTGACAACTACGGTCAGATGCGACTAAATCGCATCAACTACAAAAAATCGGATGCTAGTCGCATCAATGTTCATGAAATTTTAATCCGATTATCGACCGACTAAAACGGTCAGATTTTTTACTCTGTGTGTGTGACTCCAGCCTAAGGGATAACCGTGGCTTCAAAGGTTATAATTCCAAGGGAGAATTCATATGTTTTTTTTGCAGTTTGAAAATTTCAAATTTTTGTGCAAAGTCAAAAATTGTTTTGGTCTTTTAACCTCTTTTTGCTACTGTTCAGCATACAAAGTCACACGTTTCACAAAATGTTACAAACCTTTTCTGGCATACATAAAATCACTCCAGTAGAGGGACAGGAGGACATTTGACATTTTTTTTTGTAAAGTTGCAATTAATGAATAGGGTGAAAACATCTGGAAACCCTAAACTCTGGACAGGAAAAAATATATCTATGTACCGTGTTAGCCAGTAGATAGAAAAATATAAAAAATTGAGAGTCCTCAGTGGTTGATACCATCTTTTCAGTTACCATTAGAAGGTATCGATCACTGAGGACTCTCTAATTTTTATATTTTTCCAACATTAAAAAAACCTAAACCACAGTGGCCACTTACCAGTTTACTTAGGAATATACCTGGGAAGCATATAACATTTATACACAACTTTTAAGACTTTAGGAAATTTACTAGCCTTTTTTTTATGTCCACAGTTGTGTGTCTCTTCCTTCACACGTTTCTGATGCTGACAGGAACACAAGTTATTTTGCGGTATGCTCTTTTTTGGCATCATTGAAGGTAATCTCACCCATGACGGATGTCTCTTGCCTGTCTCCCATGAAGAATACATTAGTTCATTGCACTCAGGTGGTTTCTTCTGCAATTTGGAAACTTGGATGTTCTCCTCGTTTTGCAGGAGGCTGTCCTGAGTGACACGTATTAGGAAGGTCCCAGGGGGACCAAGGGCTGCTTGTCCTGTTCGATTGGAGCCCCTGCTTCATTCTTCCTCACTGGAAAATGTTCTCCAGATGGCGGGCCGGACGTGCTGCCAGATGAATTTACACAATCCCACAGACAGAGTTTATTTGGCAGATCCCAGGCAGCTCTAAATCTCCTACTAAACTCTGGAGAACTGAAATAAAACATCTTACGAGGCCCAGCTCGAGTAATGGCGCTGGAGGTTTTTACAGCATCACAGAGACTCATTTGCCGGACAGACTCGGCTACTGTGCTTCATACATTATTTCTCTGGGCATTCTTTGTGGAGTGGGAGACCTGAGAGACACCTATTGACCCGAATAAATATGAAGTAAAAATATTTCCATTAGGTGATAGTGATCAGTATGGAGAATGTGGTCCATGTCTGCCAATTAGGTGGGTGGTGATAGTGATCAGTATGGAGAACGTGGTCCATGTCTGCCAGATAGGTGGGTGGTGATAGTGATCAGTATGGAGAACGTGGTGCATGTCTGTTAGATAGGTGGGTGGTGATAGTGATCAGTATGGAGAACGTGGTCCATATCTGCAAGTTAGGTGGGTGGTGATAGTGTGATCAGTATGGAGAACGTGGTCCATGTCTGCCAGTTAGGTGGGTGATGATAGTGATCAGTATGGAGAACGTGGTCCATATCTGCCAATAAGGTGGGTGGTGATAGTGATCAGTATGGAGAACGTGGTCCATATCTGCCAGTTAGGTGGGTGGTGATAGTGATCAGTATGGAGAACGTGGTCCATATCTGCCATTAGGTGGGTGGTGATAGTGATCAGTATGGAGAACGTGGTCCATGTCTGCCATTAGGTGGGTGGTGAAGTGTGATCAGTATGGAGAACTGGTCCATATCTGCCAATTAGGTGGGTGGTGATAGTGATCAGTATGGAGAACGTGGTCCATGTTTGCCAGATAGGTGGGTGGTGATAGTGTGATCAGTATGGAGAACGTGGTCCATATCTGCCAATTAGGTGGGTGGTGATAGTGATCAGTATGGAGAACGTGGTCCATATCTGCCAATTAGGTGGGTGGTGATAGTGATCAGTATGGAGAACGTGGTCCATGATCTGCCAGATAGGTGGTTGGCGATAGTTGATCAGTATGGAGAACGTGGTCCATATCTGCCAATTAGGTGGGTGGTGATAGTGTGATCAGTATGGAGAACTGGTTCCATGTCTGCCAGATAGGTGGGTTGGTGATAGTGTGATCAGTATGGAGAACGTGGTCCATATCTGCCAATTAGGTGGGTGGTGATAGTGATCAGTATGGAGAACGTGGTCCATATCTGCCAGTTAGGTAGGTGGTGATAGTGTGATCAGTATGGAGAACGTGGTCCATGTCTGCCATTAGGTGGGTGGTGATAGTGATCAGTATGGAGAACGTGGTCCATATCTGCAATAGGTGGGTGGTGATAGTGATCAGTATGGAGAACGTGGTCCATATCTGCCAGTTAGGTGGGTGGTGATAGTGTGATCAGTATGGAGAACGTGGTCCATGTCTGCCAGTTAGGTGGTGGTGATAGTGATCAGTATGGAGAACGTGGTCCATATCTGCCAATTAGGTGGGTGGTGATAGTGATCAGTATGGAGAACGTGGTCCATATCTGCCAGTTAGGTGGGTGGTGATAGTGTGATCAGTATGGAGAACGTGGTCCATGTCTGCCAGTTAGGTGGGTGGTGATAGTGTGATCAGTATGGAGAACGTGGTCCATATCTGCCAGTTAGGTGGGTGGTGATAGTGTGATCAGTATGGAGAACGTGGTCCATATCTGCCAGTTAGGTGGGTGGTGATAGTGTGATCAGTATGGAGAACGTGGTCCATGTCTGCCAATTAGGTGGGTGATGATAGTTATCAGTATGGTGAATGTGGTCCATATCTGCCATCAGTAACCGCTGCCATCTTGGGTCAGCAGTTGGTTCTCTCTTCTGACCGACCGTTGGATATACATGTGTACTATCCATGTGAGGCTATGATCATGTGGAATCTTGATGATTTTTATTTTTTTTTCTGTGGATCTTTTCCAAAAATCCTTCTCCTCTAAACAATTACCAATACTCACTCAGCACGTTTTGCAAAAGTGGGAACAAGATTTAATCTCCTCATCTATATCCCGTAGGTTGAGTCCATTAACGCCCTTGTTTGACAACCCAGATTTCCCTCCTGCTTCAGGTGCGGACTCGTTTCTAATTTCGGACAGATCCGCTAGGGTTAGATTGAGACCCGTTCTCATGGGATCGGGCTATTTTCCTTTCTTTACAGAACTTGGTGGCTCTCATCCAGGATCTATCCTAGATGGCATATTTCCACCTCTGGTCATTTATAAATTCTCACAGATGTCTGATTAGTATAAAGGTTGAGATCACTCCGCTTCATACCTTAAAGAGGTATTCCCGTCTCTAAGATCCTATTCCAATATGTAGTAGATGTAATAATAATAATAACAAATACCTCCAACTAGAAATGAAGTATAGTTCTTCTGATTCACTATGGCTCTTTCCTCGTGTGAAGGAATTGCAGGACCTTAGTTATCCATGATTACGACCACTAGCAACTAGCTAACTATCACTATATCAGTCGTCTTAACCATGTATATCTAAGGTCTTGTAACACCTGCACATGAGGAAAGAAACATAGTGAATCAGAAAAACTATACTACATTTCTAATTGGAGTTTTTTGCTAATATTATTATTATTATACCTACTACATATTGGGATATGATCTTGGAGATGGTAATACCCCTTTAATCACTCAATTAAGTCCTTGTACTAAACTTCTATCTTGTATATACAAAGGGACCCTGCAATGACCCTCTACCCCTTAGGCTATGTGCACACGTTGCGGATTGTTAGCGTTTTTGCCGCGAGACCGCTACGTCATCTGGGGTCATTGTCGCAAAGGATGCCTGGGAACGGGATTGGCCGGGAGCGTCGCCGAGGACCAGGAAGGCTGCGGGGCGGCCGGAAGGTGAGAATATCACTATTTTTTATTTTAATTATTATTTTAACAGGGATATGGTACCCAGGGCCTGGAGGAGAGTCTCCTCTCTTCCAGACCCTGGGTACCATCCGTACATGAACCGCTTACTTTGCGCATGGTGGGCATAGCCACATGCGGAAAGTAAGCGGTTCAATGCATTCCTATGGTGGCGGAATCGCCGCGATTCCGGAAAAATAATGAGCATGCTGCGTTTATTTCTGCGATGCGATTTGGCCACGGAAAAACACGCAGCATGTGCACAGCATTGCGGAATCCCATAGGATATAATGAGTTGCGTTGGGTAAGCGTTTTCACGGTGAAAAACCGCGGCAAAAACGCTAACAATCCGCAACGTGTGCACATAGCCTTACTATGGCTTGGGAGAAGGAATTGGGTTGTGCGCACATACGCTAGGGCTGAGACGACGTGCAGTTTCAGCCAAGGCAGGAGTGGCTTGAAGAAGAATAGAAAGTATAAAGCAAAGACAGAGAAAAAAATTGCATTCTGTGTCAGATGCCACATGTTCTGAGCTTTTTCCGTTAGCAGCATTGCTTCTTGAGGGAATATTATCTCTCAACATATGGAGCCTCTTAGTGCATACAGTCCATATGACTTCACATACCATGCACATATAACACAACTTTGTTGTCCAGAGCAACCAATCACAGCACAGCTTTCTCGTCCCAGAGCAGTGTAATTAATGAAAGTGAAGTTCTGATTGGTTGCCATGGACAACAAAGATAGTTTATCTTGTAAATGGTTTTGATAAATAAAGCCCAGTGTACATTGATTATTAAAGCTATATTAAAGGGGTATTCCTATCTCCAAGATACTATCTCAATATATTAATAATATATAATAATATTATAATAATATATAATTATTATTATTATATATATTATTATTATATTATATTATATTATTATTATTATATATATTATAATTATATATTATAATAATATATAATATTATATAATAATATTATATAATAATAATATTAGCAATTACTTCCAGTTAGATATGTAGTATAGTTCTGATTCGCTATGTCACTTGCCCCATATGTAGGCCATAGTAGTAGCTTAGGTATCCATGGTTACGACCACTAACAACTAACTGTCCACTATATCAGTGGCTGTAACCATGGATACCTAAGGTAGGCCGGGTTCACACTTGCATTCGGCTGGTCTGCGTACTTCCTCCATTAAGCTCCGCCTACTTCCGCATGCATCCTGCGTCCCAGTCTTTAACATTGGGTACGCATGGACATGTGGAAGTATGCGGATGCGTCCGCATTCGGCATTTTGACATGCCGCCAAACGCAACATGTTGCATACCCAATGTTAAAGATAGGGACTCAGGATGCATGTGGAAGTAGGCGGAGCTTAATGGAGGAAGTACGCAGACCAGCCGAACGCAAGTGTGAACTTAGACGTACTCCAATGCCTGCACATGGAAAAAGGACATAGCGAATCAGAAGAACTATACTGCATTTCTAATTGGAGGTATTTGCTAATATTATTCTTATTACATCTACTGTGTATTGCAATAGGGTCTTGGAGATGGGGATACCCCTTATAAAAGAGGTTTCTGAGAACTACGTATGGGTTAGTGAATAACGGACAGCACACAAATGGCATCCATATGTGATCCGTTTTTCATTGACACATAGGAAAGCTCTATCCAATTTTTTTTTTTTTTTTTTTAGTTACTAGGAACATGAATGACACATGAATGGTAAAAACGGAATGAACATATGCTTTTCTATGTAAGAATGACTCCCTTTTCACATGTTTAGAGTTTTTAGCGCCTTTTAACAGCTTTAAGTTTCCAAAGACGTCAAGAGGTTATGGTTGCAGTCAGACGGCCGTATAAATCAGAAAAAGCTGGAAAACAATGCTCAGACTGGCCGGCGGCTCTCCCCACCTGAGCATCACTGCTTCATGAATTCTATGCAGCTGTCAGTCTCGGGTGGGTAGAGCCGCCGGCCAGTCCGTCATGATCGCATTCCGATTTATACGGAAGGCTCAGAAAACACTTGCCCGACTCCCAGGCTTCTTTCTGACCATTTTATCAGCGTCTTTGCTCAAAAAATCACAAGCGGGTTCTTCACTGTTGAATGAGGTTTAAAGAAACCGTCCATAAAGCACCAGCACAAGAGATGCATCAAACCCACTGGAAAAACACGCAGACTTCTTCCGCTTAAGAAACGGACGGTTCTGGCTGCCTGAAAAAGTTGTCGCGTGCGCGCACCCAAAAGGACACCCCGAGGGCTTGTATCTCCAGGATTTATTTTTGTTTGTTTGGAGGTAAAGACTATAAAACACCTTGATGTAAGAAAGTTTCCATGTCCTCGACTTCTGAGCGGTTTTTTGACTAGTACATGGCGGTAGTTATTATCTCTTCCTCACTTCTGCTATGTGGAAGGAATGCAAGTCCTGTAGGAAGTGGCTTTGATGTCTTCCAGCATCACCCCAGGAGACTGGTTTCCCACAGGCTGCCCGGATTACCTGCTTACTGCAGCAGCGCCAATCGTAGGGAGCATCCATGGCACCATCTGTATATACTGCCAACGGTAAGGGGGGACTGGCACAATATTCCAGCATCTGATTTCTGGGGAGATGTGAAACGGGAGTAAGGCTTTTTTTTTCTTCTAGGACTAAGTTCACACAATTTATTTATTATTTTCCCCTTACATTATCTGAGTGTGTCTCTGCGGGAAAAAAAAAACTTACAAAATGGTAAAAAACAAAATCTTCCCATTCACGTCTTTGGAAAAGCGTCATGTGGGTCATATATTCAGGCTTTTGAGCATTTTGTAGACTCTTCAGGTTTTCAAAAACGACAAGTAGTTAATGGAAGTAACGTGTCCATTCTTCAGGTTTTTTTTTTTTGTAAGTGGTCCTTTCAGCACAGGCTTCTGTAGACTTTTGACTTGACAGTGGTAAAGCGGTATTCCCATCTCAAAGATGCTATCCCAATATGTAGTAGGTGTAGTAATAATAATATTAGCAAATACCTCCAATTAGAAATGTATAGTTCTTCAGATTCGCTATGTCACTTACCCCATGTGCAGGGCATTGCAGTATTATCAGTATCCATGGTTATGGCGACTCATATAGTGACAGACTGGTCGTAACCATGGATACGTAAGCCACTGCAATGCAATGCCCTGCACATGAGCTAAGCAACATAGCAAATCTGAAGAACTGTACTAAATGTCTACTTGGAGGTATTTGCTAATATTATTATTACACTCACTACATTTAGGATAGGATCTTGGAGATGGGAATACCCCTTCAAGTTTAGAGGCGATTTCCAGTAGAAATTCATATTAAAAGTAAAGTCACTTTTTTTTTTTTTTTTACTCCTTGGTGAGGTTTTTTAAAACCTTGTCGGAATAAAACAAAAAGATACGCCATATGAACAGCAAAGTGGCTTTTCTATTTAAATGAATAGGGAGAGTACTCCAACGAGAATTTAAAGCGTTTTTCTCTGGATTTTTAAGCAGGATCCTCTACAAAAGACTGAAGACTTTCCAAAATCTAATGTATAAATCTTAAAAAGCTCCAAATGTATAGCACCCATGGTAGCTGCAGCAAATGCCACAGTATTGGCGACCGTGCCCTGTATCGCTCTTAGGGTGCATTCACACACACGAGTGACGTGTCTGGTCCGAGTGCTGTCCGATACTCATGTCTCCCAGATCCATTCATATCCATGACCATGAAGGATCCCAGAATGCAGTCGATGAAACTTAGAACCTGTTACCTACTGGTCCGATGTTGAGGATCATAATAGGACATACGCAGTGGGTCTATGTGCCCACCGATAAAAAATCAGACAGCACACCAACATTCACAAGGAAATGTGAATGAACCCTTAGGGTATTTTGACCTGATGGAGGTCACAAGGCACTATGCGTTAGTGTTTATCGGCGTACACGGTTAGTGGAGGGCCTTAATGTTCAGCTGAAAGGGGCCTAGGATATTTTAAGGTATACTTAAAATTCTGATTTACAGCTTGCCGTTTGCTCTCTTACGGTGTGACTGTGCAATGTCTATCCAGGGGCTGAGTACAGAACCCCTGAGTTCATCAGCCGGATTAGTGCTGCTGTTACAGAATGCAGCGATCATCTGATCCTAAGGATTGGGAGAAGTAAAAAATGGCAGAACTGCTGTTAGAACAGAGAGCGTTTCAGGACAATAGCGGGGTGAAGATTCGTAATATAGGGGCACCGTCACAAAAATATTTTAAGAGCTCTGCTGGGCCCTGTTGAAACACCGGCCACTAGTTTATAGAATCCGCCATAGACAGACCTCAGTGGAGTCTACGCGGTGATTTTAGGTGGTGCCCTGCAGTATGATGTCAGTGGTTTCCATATCTGGACACGTGGCATGTGATCCTTGTAGACGAGCACCGTGCGGGGATGAATAGTGCCGCTCGTAGGCGGTGGAAACGGTTTCCATTCCAATGTCAAGATGGCTTTGGTTTGCCTTTTAACGCGATACAGCTGCTACACATGTGCCTGTGAAAGTAAGAAGCTATCCGTCTTGCCATTAAAATTCCACGCTCCGAGCTACAGTTCCCATAAATATTAGACCCGACCATTGTCATTGGTGCAATGGTGGCATTATCTGCTGGCCACCAACATGGCACCGAGGATGCTGAGATGTTCCTGCCCAGCGCTCACGTGTGTCCCTCTTTATTACTCCTGCAGAGCTTCAATCCTATAACTAGGTTGGAAATGCCTTTGAACAGATCTGTGACCATGTCGTTCCTGTGTTCTCCAGATGTGACCCTTCTCCCCTGTCCCCGGCTTGTTCCTGTCATCCCCAGGCAGATGTTCTTCTTCAAATTCGTGTTTGAAATACTTCATGGAAAAGGCGCTGGCTTGCTGAAATATTCTACGAGAATGAGCTGGACTCGCTATCTGGAGCTGGGGTGAAGGTTACAATTTGTTTGGCCTGATTTCCTTTGAGACTTCGCATCCTTTCTTCGAGGACCCATGATTTGGTCACCCACCACTATCTATTAACTAGTGACCTCATCATAGTTTCCCATGTATCCTGGTTTAAAAAAAAAAAAAACCCTCGTCATTTTTATGAAGTTTCCTATTCCCAGCTGCATAGCAGGATGTGGACCGCCAGTGACCCCCCAAAGATAGAAGCTCTGATGCTGCATTACTTGCAGGGTTTCTGAGATTTTTGTTTTTTATTTTATTTTGTCCTATCAAGTAAACTATGCATTGTTTAGGGCACGGTGGGGGACCTCTTTTGGGGGCCATTTGGATATTAATCCCATCCTTAGGGGCCGTACAAATTACGTGCTAACTCCGCCGACAAGGTACATCCTGACGCCGCCACTGGTGTCAGGACGTAATCATTGATTGCACGCGCGTCAGTGCTCAGTAGTGAATGCTGTGCGCGTGCTCACAGGAGCAAGAAGAAATGAATGGGCTGGCGGCCATCAAAATAACGCTGCCGGCCCAAGCACTGCGGTTCCCGGGGGGGGCGGATGAAAGGTCATTGAGGGCTGTAAATGGCCCTTGAGCTTGAGGTTCCCCACCCCTGGTTTAGGGAAATGTGCAATTTACTAATATATTTTGTGTATTTCTTCCAAATTAAAGATTTCTGCTTGCTATCAGCGAGTGGAAATAGTCATTCTTTATTCTGGCATAAAACTATTTAAAATGCTGCAAAATTTTTACTTAAATTTTGGTTGTTCAAAATTTAGCCATTTTTAAGCCAGACACACCAGCTCTGCTAATATATATAATATATATCTATATATATATATATATATATATAATATATATATATATATATATATATATATATATATATATATATATATATATATATATAGATATATATATAATTTATTTATTTTTTCTTTTCATAGAGGGTCGTAGTGTAGATGAGGGACCGGGAAGGTAACGCTTGGCTGATTATAATCGACAAATTTATCATCATTTATGTCGCTATAGAAATGGACTCCAGTCCTTGACCAGAATACATTTCTTGCAGTGGTACAACGCAGCTGAAAGAGTCACCAAATGTAATAAATGGGAAGTAGGATTGTCTTTCGGTGACGTGGACCCTAATGTGTACAGAAATGGCATAACTGATTATTCTGCTTTTATGCCATCTTAATAAGATCTGGCGTCTTTGGATGATCAGGGTGGGGATGTTGTCTGACCTGCAGGTATCCCATGATCACAGACTGGCCTACATCACATTTATGAGAGACGCTCCCTTTCAGCACCTCTTGACTGCATCATTGTCAAGCACAAAGCTGCTGAAGAGAAACCCAAAAAGTGGTACTTTAAAGGGAATCTGTCATATTCAACATATGTTAATAAGGCAGGTGGAAAACTGAACAGATTGATTATATGATATAAGAAAAAAATGACACTTAGCATGAATTGCCCAAATAATGTGCTAAGCATCTAATTTTTTCTTACTATCCAGAGCAGTATTGCTATTCATGTTTCATATATTCCATGTCTACATGCTTTAGCATGACCGTGTGCAACTTTTTTTGTATATTGTATATGGAAGTGGCTGCTGCTAGTATGCACCTGTTCACATTAGCTTGGAAGTGCCAGTCAATCTATTGTTATTTGGTTGCCTTTAAGGACATAATGTTCAGAAAAGCAATGTGGACTGATTTTTTTTTTTTTTTTGGCAATCAAAGGGACCCAAATGTACACATTAATTGCAGACGTGTGTGTATGTGTATGTATGTGTATATATCATTGCCAAAAGTGTTGCCACCCATGAAATTGTACCAAAAAATGAAGTATTTCTCCAAGAAAATTATTGCAATGACACTTTTTGTTATACACATGTTTATTTCCTCAGTGTGTATTGGAACAACACAAAAAAAGACAGTGGAAAAATGGCAAATTGTACATGATTTCACACAAAACCCCAAAAATGGACCAGACAAAATTGTTGGCACCTTTCCAAAATTGTGGGTGGACAACTTTGTTTCAACCATGTGATGCTCGTTCAAACTCGCCTGTGGCAAGTAACAGGTGTGGGCAATGTGAAAATCACACCTGAAACCAGATAAAAAGGGGAGAAGCTGACTCAATCTTTACATTGTATCTGTGTGTGCCACAATAGGAATGGAGAACAGAAAGAGGAGAAGAGAACTGTTTGAGGACTTGTAACCTTGAGATTGTTCAACAATTTTGGTTCTCAAGTCCATCTCCAGAGATCTTGATGTTCCTTTGTCCATGGTGCGCAACATAATCAAGAAGTTTACAACCCATGGCACTATAGCTAAGCTCCATGGACGTGGACGGCAGAGAAAAATTGCTGAAAGTTTGCAACGCAGAATAGCCTGGAAGGTGGATAATTCCGGTAGAAAAAGAAGTTTCAGCACAGAGTCAAAAAAATTTTGTGAACTTGAATTTATTAAACGTTCCCGTGTATAGCAGAATTAATCCAACGTTTTGGACCATCTGCCGTTTAGGATATGTGTTGGACTCTGCGTCAGCGTCTCTCCAAGGATTAAATGAGTAGGCACGCTGTCTGTGATGACACCTTTTTGCTTAGGGAAAGGGGAGCAAGGTGGACCCTGTAATGCACCTCTGTTTGCGCTTTCCCTATTTTCTTATCCCGATATACCATCTCTCTGATATTCAGCTGATCTGGCTCTTCTCCTACAACTCTATGTCCAACATCCCTAGTAACGTTTTAGAGCCAAACCTCAGTGTTTATGTAGCTGCAAGAAAATCAGTCCCGTTTATACTTAAGAAATTCACTTTTGGAGTCTTAACTAAAATATGTTGAAGACCTCAGCACCCATTCCTTCCCATTTAACTTAAACCTTTGCTGTAAAGCATATTCATAAGGGGTTGCACTGTCTGTATTAATGCTGGACATAGCTGGCTGTATTCCCATTATGAACAGGGCCATTTCTTGTCTCCTGGATGTGTTATAATGACGCTCCAGTTTTCACGCCTTACTTCTTGCGTAAAAGTAGTTTTCCCAGTTAACTGGTGGTTTGGACACAACCAATCACACGTTCTAAGTGAGGGACTGCCGAGCCATGTGTGCATACATTATGAATGGGAGCCATACAGCTAGAATACTACCAGGCTTCTAGTTAGTGTCCAGGTGCTAGGAACGGCAGTGAGAATCGTTATTTTGTGAAGCTGACCATAAGACATGAGATCTTAACGATCTTGACAGGATCCATCAACCGTCTTATAGCTGTGTTGACAGCTGATTGTCTATTCTGTTGGTGGAAATGGGGATCATAAATGTCTGGCTTCCCCTCCATAAAGGTGGAATGCCCATTTGGCCAACATTATGGCTCGATGGTCATTTGGACAATACAAATATCATATATACAGCATACACGTATATATGATGTGTCCAATCAGTTGCTCTTCTAATAAAAGGCCTTCAGCCTCGCCATATTGCGTGTAAACAGAATACATATGGATATACACTGCTCAAAAAAATGAAGGGAACACTTAAACAACAGAATATAACTCCAAGTAAATCAAACTTCTGTGAAATCAAACTGTCCACTTAGGAAGCAACACTGATTGAAAATCAATTTCACATGCTGTTGTGCAAATTGAATAAACAGATGGAAATTATTGGCAATTATCAAGACACACTCAATAAGGGAGTGGTTCTGCAGGTGGGGACCACAGACCACATCTCACTACCAATGCTTTCTGGCTGATGTTTTGGTCACTTTTGAATGTTGGTTGTGCTTTCACACTCGTGGTAGCATGAGATAGACTCTACAACCCACACAAGTGGTTCAGGTAATGCAGCTCATCCAGGATGGCACATCAATGCGAGCTGTGGCAAGAAGGTTTGCTGTGTCTGTCAGCGTAGTGTCCAGAGGCTGGAGGCGCTACCAGGAGACAGGCCAGGAGATGTGGAGGGGCCGTAGGAGGGCAACAACCCAGCAGCAGGACCGCTACCTCCGCCTTTGTGCATGGAGGAGCACTGCCAGAGCCCTGCAAAATGACCTCCAGCAGGTCACAAATGTGCATGTGTCTGCACAAATGGTTAGAAACCGACTCCATGAGGATGGTCTGAGTGCCCGATGTCCTCAGATGGGGGTTGTGCGCACAGCCCAACACCGTGCAGGAAGCTTGTCATTGGCCACAGAACACCAGGATTAGCAAATTTGCCACTGGTGCCCTGTGCTCTTCACAGATGAAAGCAGGTTCACACTGAGCACATGTGACAGAGTCTGGAGACCCCGTGGAGAGCGATCTGCTGCCTGCAACATCCTTCAGCATGACCAGTTTGGCAGTGGGTCAGTAATGGCGTGGGGTGGCATTTCTTTGGAGGGCCGCACAGGCCTCCATGTGCTCGCCAGAGGTAGCCTGACTCCCATTAGGTACCGAGATGAGATCCTCAGACCCCTTGTGAGACCATATGCTGGTGCAGTTGGCCCTGGGTTCCTCCTAATGCAGGACAGTGCCAGACCTCATGTGGCTGGAGTGTGTCAGCAGTTCCTACAAGATGAAGACATTGAAGCTATGGACTGGCCCGCCCGTTCCCCAGACCTGAATCCGATTGAGCACATCTGGGACATCATGTTTCGCTCCATCCACCAACATAACGTTGCACCACGACTGTCCGAGTTGGTGGATGCTTTAGTCGGGTCTGGGAGGAGATCCCTCAGGAGACCATCCGCCGACTCATCACGAGCATGCCCAGGCATTGTAGGGAGGTCATACAGGCATGTGGAGGCCAAACACACTACTGAGCATCATTTTGACTTGTTTTAAGGACATTACATTCCCACTTTAATTTTGTGTGTGACTCCAAATCCAGGCCTCCATTGGTTAATAAATTTGATTTCCATTGATGATTTTTGTGTAATTTTGTTGTCAGCACATTCAACTTTGTACAGAACAAAGTAATCAATGAGAATATTTCATTTATTCAGATCTAGGATGTGTTCTTTGAGTGTTCCCTTTATTTTTTTGAGCAGTGTATATAGCCATCCCCATTCTCTAATTATCCGTATCCTGCAATAATTTCCTGTGTGCAGTTAGAAAGAAATGTAATTAATGCCTTCTAGAACGCCGCAGGAATTCACATGGATGAGATTTAAAGCCAGATATTTATAACTGGAGAAACGGAACATTTTGGTGCCACCTGGGCGTCTGATGGCAGGATAATGTACGGAGCGGCAGGCTTGTACGTGGAGTGATTCGTATGTGACCACTGCTGATGAAGATGAGGCCATTGTACCCGCTGATCTCTGCTCCTGGGACTATTAGAGAAGCTTCCACTTTCCCATCCACACTATTGCACCCTCCTCTTCATTTATACACCCTTTCTTTCTTTCTAAAAAAGTGAATTTTGTAATACGGAAAATACACAAGTACATGCAGTCTTTTTATGGCCCTTATATTTTCCCAAATGATGGGCGGCAACAATGCAAAACCTAGCAAACCAAAGCAGTCATACTATGGGTAGCCAAATAATAGCAAACCTGCCACAACTCCCCGAAGAACGTACCTATTCAGGTCAGATGGTGGTACACGCTACTCCTATGGTTATAGCATCGGAGACCCTCAAGCACTTCTTCTGACTCTACTTTAGAAAAATAGGATTAGAATTCTTAAAATCTAATGTGTCCTGTTAATCTTTCCCCCAATATGTGGATGGTTTGCCAGTTACCCCAGACATAAGATTTTTTGGTAGATTGCCCCTAAATCGATAAGATCTGCTAAAAAAAAAACCAACCCAAAACCTTCTACCTTGGTGCCTATTTTATTCTTGGAGCTTGTTCTCTCTGTGTTGTATTGTGCAGTGAGGCTGTTAACGGTTAGAAAGTGAGTGTTAATCTGTCCGGATTTCCACGTCATTTTTTTTTTACATGGGTAGGTACACAAATCATTCACACAATATCTATGTAAGCCTTTGTGTGGGGTTTTTTTTTCCTTTTTACGTTGGCCAGTGATCATTTTGGAATCTTGTCTAGATTCCAGGAGCTCCTGACATTTTTACGTTTTTTGCACTCCTGTAATCCTTTTTACTGTCCAGACATAAAAATGTCCATAATGAGCTTTCCATACCTTCTAAACCCTGACTCACCTTTTCTGAGGCACAGTTATAATGTGATAATATCCCTAATCTGCCATTTATTTCATATATGAGCCCAGTAATAAATGTATATATCGTAGTCATCTGTGGGTTGCCGTGTATTAGAGGTAGAATATTTTGCGTGGTATTGCTGTTTTTTCTTTCTGTGACTAACGTTGCTGGAAAACTTTGTGGGACGGAGTTAAGTTAGAGATGACTTGGTAATAAAAGTTTATTTAAAATGTTTATTAGCAGATACTGCGCAAGCACTACAATTGGCCAGAAATACGGGAATGGTGCTTCCTATTTCTAAAAAGGCGTGTAGAGACGTCCGGGCTGAATGATTTTTGCAACTTTCTAAATCGTCTCTGTTAAGTTCTTAGCTTGTTGTTGTAGTGTCTGTGCTCGCATAGCTGTCTGTGCTGCAGCCTGTGACCTAAACCTGTCACTATACAGCGGCTGTTCTAGTAATCGGACCAGTCGTGTGTGCAGCTTCGTGCTTTGGTCTGGATTGTGGTCTCATGCAGGAGAAACCTGTCCTAAGCTGCACGATTCTGGTCTGTTAAACTAGAGTAGTCTATGCTTCTCCACCAGAATTTGTTGTAGCTTCTCCACCTGCTACTAATTCTTGGAGGTGGCAAAAAAATGAACTCCTGTCTGTTAACTCGCAATGCCCTAATGGGGTACTCCTGACAATGGATTTCCACAGCAGACCAAATCTTTATCTCCGCCATCTAAAAATATTTCCTCATTTTGTCTTCAAACCAGAAGCTTTTAATGGTAGAGATCAAACAGAAAAGCCGTTGTTGGAGTAATGGATTGCACCTTGGATATACAATTGCATGCTGCTTTCTGTATTGGGACCAGATGACGGGTTTACTGTGCCGTGCCTACATTAGCGGGGTAAGGTACATGCTGTTCTAAGCCATTTATATAGATTTTTACATCTGTTGTGCAAAATACTAGGAGCTAGGACATTAGAAAGTGGGGCTGTCTAGGACTTTGACGGTGAATTGCTCAATCCTAAAGTTGAGTCATGTTCCTAAATGATTAGTAAAAAAAAAAAAAAACTGCATTTTTCATCAGTGTTGGCTCAGGAATAAATGATTACATTGTAATAGTTAGCCGTCTACGGTAAATCTGTAGTTGGGTATTACCGGAGTTGTTTTCCTGCAGTATACCAAATGTGACTCCTACAGCTCCCTATGAATAGACTAAGAAAAGCCACATGTTGCTGTTTATTTGCTCAGTGCATTGATTATCACATCATGGTGAGTGGGTAATAAGACCTTTTTGAAGGGGTCCATTGTTTACTTAAGAAGATTTTTCAGGACTTCCTTTTGCCAGTTGTTTTGCCCTAATCTGTGCCTTGTGTTAAATCCTTCTCCTTCTCTTCCTAGCACTTCCAGACCATGATCAAGTCAAAGCTGAACGTGTTAACCCTTCGTAAGGAGCCTCTCCCTGCAGTAATCTTCCACGAGCCAGAAGCGATTGAACTTTGTACCACGACTCCGCTCATGAAGACCCGGCCGCAAGCCGGATGCAAGGTATCAAGCTATTAACACGCAAACGTCTTTGCCCATTACTCACAGATGGTTGATGTGCGGGTCTTCAGATCTGACGCGATTCTCCAGCTGTAGGAATGGATTCTAGGCTTATTTTGATTGTTTCTTTACGGTTTTCTAAGCCTTTTATATTTATAGAAACCTAGCTGCCACCCAATGCCAGGTAGGTGACGTAAAGCAAATTCATATGTCGGACTAGGAAACAAGTCAACAAACTTTATACAAAAAGAATAAAAATAAGGCAGCACCCGATTCCCAGTGGTCTCAACTATCGTGGATATCAGATCTATCATCCTCTAGGTATATAATTCAAGAATATTACACATGTATTGTAACCATTATTAAGATAAATGATCACTCAGATCATTGCTACAAAATGAAAGTGTAAACCCTTAAAGGGGTTTTACACGATTATAACATGGCTGCTACCCCTGTCAGTGGGTTGTTGCTGGTATTGCTGCACTGCTCAGTGGAACTGAATGCAGCTAACATACCTCACACTACCCTCCTAGTCTTTCTTTTGAGACAATAATCTAATTGTTAAAGCAGATAATGTCACCCGATTTCACAGAACAATCGGCATACATTGGTAAATATGTGCAAACTGTAAAGCGCTGCAGAATATGTTATCGCTATATAAAAATAAAGATTATTATTAAATATATCCTAGACCTGACAAGGCTGGTGTACTTACTTTAAGCAATCCATGTCTGACTGGCTAAATTATCTTGCATACTGCAGCTGTCAGTCAAGCTGGGTGGATGGAGACTGAATACATTGGACTCCCTTTTTTTTTTTTTTTTTTTGTAAGTTGGATTCATAAAATGCTCATCTTAATATCCGGATTATACAGCCATTCTGTTATCAATATTCAAAGTAAGTACACAAGCCTTATCAGGTGTAAAAGATATATTCTGTTTTGTGACAGATCTTCTGTAAAATAACTCTGTTAGCACAGAATGACTGTTCAAACCAAGCACAGTCGCTCGATGCATCATGGCAGGGCCAATAATTTAATTATACCTTTCCACCAGCTTGTTTCCCCCCTCTCCCTCCTCCCCGTCTTCTTTGGTTTCATAGAGCCAGGGTGGAGATAGATGGAAAACAAGCAGGTTAGAATGTGTATACAAATGATTGGCCCCGCCATGATGCACCGGGTGTGTGTGCTTGGTTAGAACAGTCATAGTCCTTTTACATAGATTAGAAGTTGTATTTCAGTACAGCTGATCTTGGACATAAGCACTGTAATTGGATTTTTACGTATCATGCGTATATGGATAACTTTATTGGCTGATCCTTTGGTGGGTGATCGCTACCACCAAACTTTTATCATTTTTACTATTTGAAAAATGCCCAGTGATTTGTATATCCAACCGTTTGGAAATACTCATGCCGTATGCCCTTCATAGTAACGAAATATGAAAAATGTAGACGTTCAGCTACTTTATAGTGTGAACACTGAGCGTGTGTCGTAACTTACCCTTTCCTTTGAACCATTAATTTGATCCATGTGATGTAGCAGCACCTATAATGCTTCAGGGTGCATTTGATATGACCACTTTGGGATGGGCACCAGGGGCAGCTCATATTCTGCTTTACTTTTGCTCAGTTGGTTGGGTTATAATGTGGGGTCTGCTTCGTTTGGAAAGCCTTTCCCGTACAGGCTGATTAGTTGAATCTTTCCATGGACGATGTACTGTACTTTCCTTGTATTGTGGGTGTATATTTAGAGCTACAGTCCTCAATGCCCTGGTTGTCACCACCACCATCGGGACCTTGCCAGGATTTCTCTAATCCAGTGTAGCCCTTCTTATTCTAACAAGGGGAGGTCTCCGTGGAGCACAGAGATCCGGGGTCAGGAGCAGATTTTCTGCAAAACTTCCACATGCAGAAAATCACTAAGAAGTTGGGGTTTGCAAACACGGCTCGGATGTAAAATCTGCCTATTACATCCCCAGTGTTTAGATGACATTTTACAAAATCCCATCCACATTTTGATTGCTGCGGATTTGCTGCTGATTTCCACCAAAAGGTTATATGTATGGGATAAATCCCATATAAAAACTGCAAACTGATGTTCTGAAAGTGTCTACCTGAACTGACAGATGCTGGGAATGGTGGAACGTCCAACAAAATATTCATTTCATGGTCTAAATATTCGTCTTCGTAAAGTTTACTGTCACGGTGATAATGGGTGATTGGGAATCTCTTATGTGGACGCTAAAGAATTAAAGGAAAATCTGGAACGTTGCTCATCTATGGGCAAACAATGGCTGCTCTTCTACTGTCAGATCTACATCTGCAGTTCTGGAAGTGGCATTCCCTCTCTACTGATGGTTTCCTACCAGTAGGTGCCATGTCAGGGCTTTGGAAGAGGAAAAATATCTCCAGCGTGTAATCCAATAAAATCAATTATTTTATTCAAGACATTTTAAAATGTATGTATCAAAATACAAATGAACAAAGGAAAGGAAGGATGGGGTCCCCATAACAACCAACGCGTTTCAACCTCTTGCGGTCTTAGTCATGCATGGTATGTCCGGGCTTTGATTCACGAGTCCTTGTGATCTTGTAATAATTAGGCTATGTGCGCACGTTGAGTAATTTCTTGCAGAAATTTCTGCAAGGTTTCTGCATCTCTTGGCAGCAAATAATGCTGCAGAAAATTCCGCTGCATTTTTGGTACGTTTTGCAAGCGATTTTTGCATGCGTTTTTTTTTTTTTTCCTGTGCATTCAATAGGTCAAAAACGCAGGCAAAAACACACAAGAATTTATATGCTGCGGGTTTAAACGCTCAGCAAATCCTGAAAGGAAAAATACTGACCATGTGCACAGCACTTCAGGATTCTCATTGACTTTGCTGGCATAAGGATTCCATAGCGTTTTTGGGCCAATTCCGCCCGGAAAAAAACGCATCAAAAACTCATCTTGTGCACACAGCCTTAGGCTATGTGCACACTGCGTCTTTGATGCGTTTTTGTGGCATTTTTTCTACACGGAAATGGGTCATAAAACGCTATGGAATCCTTATGCCAGCAAAGTCAATGACAATCCTGAAGTGTTGTGCACATGATCAGTAATTTTAGTATTTGCAGTGCGTTTTTTTTTTACTGCAGCATGTCAATTGTTTGTGCGTTTCTGCAGCGTTTTTCACCCATTGACTTCAATTGACTCAGTCAAATCCACAGCAAAAACGCAGGTATAAAAATATTTGCAGATTTGAGTTGAGTTTTTGTTTTGTGTTTTACCGGATTTCTATGGTGTTTCCCACGCTGTCATCTGTGTGACAGGTGGGAAACACCGGTGCGTGGTTCTTATCGTCTGTAACGCAACCGCCAGTAAGATCATCGATCAGAGCACTGCAGGGATATGATGCCAGATGTCAGCATGACCCCGCAGCTGTGACTGTAACCTGCGGTAAAAAGCTTACTGCAGGTCAGCATGCTTGGGATAATGAGACTACGGTTCCCATCGGGCTACGTCTGCTGTCACTGGTATCAGTGACAGCAGGTGCTGCTGATGGGAAATGTAGTCCCATCTGCTGGCACCTGTCCTCAAAGTTTTAAAGGGAACCTGTCAGCAGTTTTGGACAACATAAGATGCGGCCACAAGCTTTCAAGGCTTATCTAATGCATTCTATAATGCTGTAGATAAGCCCCCGATCTGACCAGGGGGTGGTCCGGTCCGATCGGTGTCACAGGTCCGGATCCGGCACCTCCCATCTTCTGACTCTGCCTTCCTGCTTGCTTCATGGCTCCCCGACATTGCGCTCCTGTGCAGGCGTACTTATCTACCCTGTTGAGGGCTGAGCAAAGTACTGCAGTGCGCAGGCGCCGGGAAAGGTCAGAGAGGCCCAGCACCTGCGTACTGCAGTACTTTGCTCAGCCCTCAACAGGGTAGATAAGTACGCCTGCGCTGGAGGCCAATGTTGGGAAGCCATGAAGCAAGCAGGAGGGTGGCATCGCATGAATATGGGAGGTGCCGGACCCAGACCTGTGACACCCATCAGACCGGACCGCCCCCCCGGGTGAGTATAATAAAACTTATTTTTCTTATCTTTCAGGTCGGATCTGGGGCTTATCTACAGTTCTGCTTATTAGCTGGAGTCCTAAAATACTCATAATATTAGGACTATAGAGCTATTCTGACATGGATTCTCCAAGCAAACACACCAGTCTCATCCGGTTTAAAGGATCTTTTTGATAACATACACAGTTTGTTATGAAATATGATGACGGCTATGCTGCAACCTACGAATGCCCTGAAATGGCATGTGCTTAGGTTTCCTTAAAGGGGATGTCAACTACTGGACAACCCCTGTTAAATCAGTTCTGGACCCCAATTAAAATATAACCACCCGTGGATACGCACCTCCTGCAGTGATGTAGTTTCAATTATATCCAATGAGTAACGTGACATTATCGTGTTGTAAATGATAAAAAAAAAGAAGGTAATTAACTCCCCTTCCATGGAGGACAGTTCCGTGTGGAAGCCACGTGTATTCACATTGGAGCCTGGTAGACCTTGTTTGGTCAGGGTGTGGTGCATGGAGTGGAAGAACACGCCAGTCCGGTATCCCCATCAAAAATGGAATAAGGGTCCTGAGGACTGGGTTCCAGCACCAATGAGAAAATGTTAAGACATATATTACTGTGCAATTAAAAACATGACGAGAAAAAGCAACAAGATCAAGGATCCATAAGCTAACTCGTTTCGGGTTAGCAATCTTTATTCATAGCTGATAGGGTTAGATATGTATGATGGTTGCTAACCTGAAATGAGTAAGATTATGGATCCTTAATCTTTTTAATCTTTTAATCATCTTTTAATCACCATGTTTTTAATTGCGCTGTAAAAGTTATGTTTTTAACATTTTCGCATTGGTGCACAGTCCTCATGGACCCTTCTTCCATTATTGTGTTGTGTCCACTGCAGACGGTGATCGGCTGCTGTTTGGCTGCAGCTCATCAATATTCGGTCAGGGCAGACGTCCTCTCTGACCAATTTACTAAACTGTAACGGCACATGGCCTGCAGCAAGCACATGACTCAACACTGTCACGTCACCCTCCGGGAACATCGTTGCCGATACAGCCCCATTGCTGGAAGTGAGTATTCATTGTTTTATTTTAAATGGGGTCCTGAATAGGTTACGCTGGGAACATCTAGTAGGCGACAACCTCTTTATTCAAAGCTACCATATCACCCTTCTATCACCGTATCTATCGACCAGTTCATCGGCATTCCGGGGATTACCCTGGGCAACCCAAATCTGTATGGGCCTCGGCAGGGAGTGCACAAACCGGTACATCAACACCTGTTCTACCATCGGCGCAGGCATAGAGGACTCTGGCTGTAGCCACTTTTGGACCAGGTTCAACAGGTCAACATTTGGGAGCGCGGTGGTTTGTCCCGGTGATACGCACATAGGTGAACCCACTGCTCCCTGAGAGTCATTGTCACCCCCATGCGTGCAAGAATCTCAGTTTTTAACTTGCCATACTCTTTGGCGTCCTGCAAAGCTAAATGCTTTCTGGGGTCCTCCCGTCGATTATGGAGCTAGTACCTCTACCCACTGCTCTGGCGGGAGTTTCTCCCTCTCGGCGACCATTTCAAAACACCGTCAGGAAGGCCTCAACATCATCCCCGGGAGTCATTTTCTGCAAAGCCCATCTTACCGCCTTCCGGACGTGGGCGTCATCAGCCGGACCTGGGGTTGGGGCACTCGTCCTGCCCTGGATGGTGGTTGCCAGATGCTGCATCTGCTGCTATTGCTCCTGCTGTCTCTGCTGAATCTGCTGTAATAACAGCCTGTTGGTCTCTTGCTGTTGCTGCTGCGACTGGACCAGGTGTTTCAGCAGGTCCCCCATTTTGGGCGTCAGGCGATCCAGTTCTGCTGTCCTGCTCCTTATCGTGCACACGGCCTCATGTAAGTGGGATTACATTTTATATGATTCCCTGATTAAGATGTGGTGATTCCCATCCGCCTGGCACATGGAGCCAAGGAGAAGACTGCATTTTGTATGCCGGACAGATGCTTCCAATATGTTTGGATGCTGTATGGCCTGTAGGGGGCCCCGGCGACCTTCCAAGAGCTAAGGATAGAATTCTTTCATCCCATGTTGTCTTTAGCCCGGGCTAGGAGAGTTCTCTGGAAAAGGTCCAAGCGGTATTTGATGCTCTAAGGAAGGTGAGGTTTTCAATCAACCCGAAGAAGTGTGCCTTGGGGAAAGAAGAAGCAAAATACCTCAGATATGTAGTGGGGAGAGGCAAGATAAAACCACAAATCAGTGAAGTGGAGGCAATCCAAACATGGCCAAGACCACTGTCAAAAAAGCAAGTTAGAGCCTTCCTGGCGATCTTGGAATACTACAGGAGGTTCATCCCGAACTTTGCCATGATGGCCGCGCCCCTGACTGACCTCCTTAAAGGGACGAAATCAGTAGTGGTCAAATGGTCTGAAGAAGCATTGACGGCATTTAAAAAAAATGAAAGGTGCTCTTTGTAAACAGCCTGTTCTGGTGGACCCCGACTTTAAGAAAGAATTTGCACTCCAAACAGACATCTCCGATGTCAGTTTAGGAGCAGTTTTTTCTCAGGAGATACACAGCAAGGAGCACACTGTTCTGTACCTGAGTAGGAATCTTTCTTCATGTGAAAGGAATTATTCGGTCATAGAGAAGGAGTACTTGGCTATAAAGTGGGCGGTGGACACATTGCAGTACTATCTGATAGGACGTAAGTTTAGATTGGTATCCGACCATGCCCCACTCAGGTGGATGAAGGAAACAAAGGGTAAAAATGCTAGGGTCACCCGCTGGTTCTTAGCCCTGCAAGATTTCAACTGCCATGTAGAATATAGAGCAGGTAATCTACATGGTAATGCCGATGCCCTCTCAAGAATCTCTTGTCTGGTAATAGAAAGTGCCAAGCCCCACGGCTTTAGACAGAGGGGGGAGGTATGTAAGGAGGCTAAGGGCCGCATAGTCGATGGGAGGTATGTGTCACAGAGATGGCTGCTCTTTGTGATGTAACCCGGAGTATTTTCTTTAGTGCGCATAAGCACTAAGAGGTTCGTTTGGTGCACCTGAGACTGGGTTGCGGGTAGCTATGAGAGATGGGCGGGTCTGGCTACCCACATACCTCACATCTGGGTGTGGTTACAGGCTGTTGTTTGGCACATGGTCTGTGACTGGAGACATGGAGGCTTCCAGTGTGTGTGTGTGCTAAGACACTGACCTGAGCAGGTGGACCCACAGTGCTATATGAACTGTTTGTTTTGTTTGTTTCCATTTTGTGCCACAGAAGGCCATCTTTTGTTTGTTTAAACTTAAGCAGGTTTATGGAACGAATAAACCTGATGGAACATTTTATGAAACCTGCTTCCTGTGCTTACCTCAACCCGCAGCCGAGTGAGTAACCGCTTACAGGGGATGGAAAGCGTGATGTGGGGATAGAAGGCATGATGCGATACATATAAATATAAATATCAGCGGCGCTCTCGTGACTAGAGTTTAAGAGTGCTGCAAACAAGGACACTACCACTAGAGAATGCCAATTCAGAATGAATGAGTATATGAAACAAATAGTTTGCGCACATAAAAAACTAAAAAGACACAACAAAATAGGTATTATGAAGATATATAAAGATGTATTGGATTAAAAAACAGCATGTAGGAAACACCCTAAAACAATAATAGGTAATCACATGTATATATTGCACTAAGCCAGTGGGAAAGAGGTGATGAGGAAAGCCTTAATTAGCAAGAGGTTATCAGCCCCAAACCAATATGCATAAAATGACCAAATACTGATAGCTTTAGGATATATAATTGTATAGTTGTATAGCCACACTGCAGGAAAGTCAAAATACGTACTCCCAACAATGGGGCAGGGAATATATCAATAGAAGAGATCCTCCAAGTGCCTCTAGCAAATAGTAAAAATAGTCCTGAAAAAAAAAAAAATTTTTTTTGAAACTGTCCCGGCCGGTGACAGTTCAATAATAGTCACTTCCAGGGAATAATGAAAGCACACCTGCAAAAACAGGTATTACCTTATGACCCCGATGGTGTTCTCTTGTAAAGGACAGTCTCCTCTCAGCTCCGGTGTCTACTGCAGTGTAGATATGCTCGCAGCGCGAGTGAAGACAGGACCTGCCGTGAGGTAGAAGCTCACGTGACCAAACGTAGTGAGCACTGAGTGGAGCGGGGAAACTATTTGTTTTCATATACTCATTCATGATGCGATACATAACTCCTTTTTCTCCCACAGTTGATACTAGATTCTGGATAGATCTTTTTTACATGATTACATTACAGCAGGAATCGTTGGGTATCGGCAGTCTTTAGAAAAAAAACTGTGCAGTGGCCTCAATCTGGATGATCACTGACGTGCATTATTCTAGAGAACGATGGGGGGGGGGGTCTCAGTACCCGGACGTCTATTGGAAATTATGCAGATTTACTTTAAGGCTGAATTTTGTTTTATTTGGCCTAAGATGAGTTTTCCTTCTGGTGTTGCAATTCAACAATGTCCCGTACCCAAAAACAGCAATTTCCTTACTGACATTTTACTGGGGCTGAATCAGTAAGTCATGCCATCTTTGCCATAAGTTATTGAAGTCTGTGGGAAACCTGGATAAACTGCGTCCTACAAAAACACCTCTAGTCACTAGTAAAATCTTCTTTGTATCTGTATGGAAATTATTTATTTATTGCAGGAAACAGCCCAACATAAGACAAGACTTAGCTCACTAATGGCTTACAGCGGTTGACCACTACATCCTCAGTTGTGTTACGGACAAGACTTTGTGGCACTTACTAATATATCAGTATAGGTTGTGTTGCTGTGCTTCGTCTTGCCGTGGTGTATGACCTGTGAAACTGTCTTCCACAACCTCACCCATGTAGCAGAGATTGTCTGTTCATCACCCAGTTTATTTATTTTACTTACTTATATAGCACCATCATATTCCACAGCGCTTTACAGACATTATCATCACTGTCCCCTTTGGGGCTCACAATCTAAGTATGTCTTTGGAGTGTGGGAGGAAACCCAAACAGATTCGGGGAGAAGATACAAACTCTTTGCAGATGTTGTCCTTGGTGGGAACCCAGCGCTGCAAAGCAACAATGCTAACCACTGGGCCACCAACTGCCCAGTTTAAAGCCTTTTACAGAGGTGTTTCTGTTTCAGGTAATGACTGTTTCAACATACATATGAAAATAATGCTCATCACCCAATTGTAGAGATAAGCGCATTAGGCAACTGAAATTCACTTGTTCGCGTGGATTTTCCTTGGAAATTCGATTCATGGAGAAGTCATTCTCATCGAATTTGACATCCATTATTATGCTCTGGGGTCTCTCCAGTCCTAATACTCGCGTCTCTTGCCACTCTGCTCCTCGCCATCACCTTTCCGGTCCTTGTCTTATCTTCTGATCCCCACCACTCTCGCTGAAATCCCCTTAAATGAGTGAAAAGTCACAACATCATGACTTTACGACATGCGCCGTGACCATGCACAGAACAGTCTCCGTGTGAGTGCCGCAGGATCTAGACGATGTGTTGAGGAGCTGATGGGTGATGGTGAGGAGTGGAGGGGCGAGAGAGCTGAGTGGTAAGGTGAGTGTAAGAGATTTTTTATTTGATAGCTTTTCGATGTCCATTTTATTGGTGAGAAAAATGGCGGGCGATCGCAGCCATTTTGTTGTTGGGCAAAACGTTTTTAGAAGTTTCAGAAATTTTGAGGAACACACAGTTGTTTATAAATTTTGCGTCTTTTGCATTTTCATGACCATTTTAGAAAGCTCCTCCAAAATGTAGCCAGGTAGGATGGACGGGGCTATGCCTTCCCGTCAATAGAGGTGGCATTCCTTATGCCAGATATGTTACTCCAGTCAATGATGGGAGTAACCTTTCTGGTGAGGCGTGCTCCACTGATGAGATGCACCAAATTAATTAAATAGCGTGCGCCTCTACTGTAAATGAATTTGGCTCGTCTTTTTCCTGCATGTCCCTCATTAAAATTGATGTATGAAACACCAGTCTTAATGAATCAGAGCCATAGTGTCTTTTGGGTTTGTACACAAACAACTGGATGTGTTTCTGCCACAGGATTGATGCTTCATCTGCAGACATGGCCGTTGTGGCTGATTTTACGTTCCAGAGGTAAAGAAACCTCTGTAACAGAAGAGTTAGGATTTCACATTCAGCAGTTAGGATTTCCTAGAAAACCTTTGTTTATGGGATTTGGTTTTTATTTTTTGCAGAGTGTGGTCTGCAGAAATGTTGTATTCGACCTACATCAGCATTAAGTAAGTCTGCTTATTAGGCTAAGTGCACACGTTTGCAGAATGTTTGCAGAATATTCCTGAGCAAAACCGGACTTTTTGCGCGGCAAAAACGCGCTTTTTTTGCGCGGATTTTGCGCGTTTTGGTGCGTTTTTGCGCGGTTTTGACGCGTTTTTACCGCGATTTTTTCCTGAACTTTCTAGGTCAATAATAAAGAGGGAAAAACGCTAGAAATCCGCAAAATTAATGGACAAACTGCTAGATTTTCCGCGATGCGTTTTTTTTGCGGAAAAAAACGCACCATGTGCACAAAATTTGCGGAATTCATTCTAAATGATAGGATGCTTATACATGCGTTTTTGACACGTTTTTTCCCGCGAAAAAACGCGAAAAAAACGCAATATTCCTGAACGTGTGCACTTAGCCTTACACAACACTTGGAAAGCTAGCAGGGTCAGCATATTTGTGTGTATTGTGCAAAATGATCATTTATTGACATAATCAGAAACCTAAAGAGGAAGCAGAAGAAATGTATCTCACTATATACTACTCCTCCCTGATGCCCTTTGCACCATGCTGCCATCACAAGCCATCAGCTCTCATTAAAGGGAATTTGTCAGTAGGATCCACCCTCCTAAGTCATCTATATGGGCATGTAGGTCATAGGAAGCTGAATAAAATGACACCTTGATAACTGCGATGCGATGTCTTATTCCAGAGAAATCCACGTTTTTTCATATATGTAAATGATTTGTCCCAGGCTATGGGCCCCGATACTGATCTGCAGGAGAGTCTGCCTCCAGAGATTATAATAAATGATAGCTGTCGTTACTAGTGAGACATGTAACTAACACAGGACAGTAGAACTGCATTTTATGCCATAACAATCACATTAGCAGCTGCAGCTCTCATAGCTCTGCTGTATTGCAACACTATTACAACACTGGCTGCCTGTGAGATGGAAGCTGAAGCTGAGAGGAACTTGCAGATGTGTCAGTAAGGCACAAAATAATAGTAGAATTGCTTTATTTAATTTTGTTTCTATTTCTTTTCTTAAAGAGTTAATCAAAGTTAGGTGTTATGTATACTTCAAAATAATGCCACTGATAAATGCAAAGCCTCTCAAAAAAACAAGCCCACACACAGCTATGGAATGTGGCTATGTTAAAGGGAACCTGACAGCTATTACATGCTGGCCGATCCACTGGGACCAAGCCGCCTGGGAGACTAGTTAGCCAAGCAGGTCCCCGGTGGCTGCTCCCCCACCTGCTGCCACCGACTGAAAGGTTTCTTCCTTCAAGCGCATGCAACGGAGAGATCTGTTAGTCATTGGCAAGGGGCGGGGAGTTCCGCCGGGGACCCACCTGTCTTGCTAGTCTCTTGTGTGGCTCGCTCCCCGTTGGCTGCTAAATTATATTTTTCTCAGAAAGGCTGTGACCTTTTAGAGTTAACTTGGGGTCAGAAGGTCGTAGATTTTGTCATCCAAGAGAATTGGGCTGATTATGCAAATGACACTTGGATAAAACTCTGATCAGAGTGTCAGCAAAGTGAGATCTGATTGTCTCAGATGACCGAATCCGTGCACACTGTGACGAGAAGATGGAGAACAAGACTTCTTCTCCTTCACTTCCGATCATGCGCAGTGGGTCAACTTGTTTGGGGACACTATCACCCCATCGACTAGTCAAAGCCCTCATTAACATATCATAACGGATTTTAGAAATACTTCTAAAGATCTGTTTGTGTGTAATGTAATAAAGGGACTGTTGGGCACGGAATTTAGCTACAGTTGAAACTAGAAGTTTATATACACTATATATAAAGACAAAAATAAGAAGCCTTTAAACAATTCTGGACTGCCCACATGATTATGTCATGTGTTTGGAAGCTTCTGGTTGTTTTCTTGGTAAAATCTGAGTTATTTAGAGACACACCTGCGGATGTATTTTCATGCCCACTTGAAACACACTGCGTCTTTGTGCAGCATCATGGGAAAGTCTAAAGAAATCATCCAAGATATCAGGAAGAGAATTGTCGACTTGCACAAGTCTGGCTCATCCTTGGGTACCATGTCAAGATACCTGAAGGTGCCTCGTTCATCTGTACAATTATACGCAAGTACAAGCAAGATGGGAACATCCATCCATCATACTGCTCAGGAAGGAGACGGGTTCTGTGTCCCAGAGATGAACGTGCTTTGGTCTGACCTGTGCATATCAACCCAAGGACAAAAGCAAAATACCTTGTGAAGATGATGGCGGAAGCTGGTAAGATCGTGTCAATATCCACAGTGAAACGAGTACTATATCAACATGGGCTAAAAAGCCACTCTGCCAGGAAGAAGCTATTACTCCAAAAGAAACATAAAAAAGCCAGATTAATGTTTGCAAATGCACACAGAAACAAAGACCTTAATTTTTGGAGACATGTCCTGTGGTCTTATGAAACGAAAATTTAACTTTTTGGGCATAATGACCATCGTTATGTTTTGGAGAAAAAAGGGAGAAGCTTGGAAGCCTAAGAACACCATCCCAACTGTGAAAGGGGCAGCACGGTGGCTCAGTGGATAGCACTGCAGCCTTGCAGCGCTGGAGTCCTGGGTTCAAATCCCACCAAGGACAACATCTGCAAGGAGTTTGTATGTTCTCCCCGTGTTTGCATGGGTTTTCTCCGGGTGCTCCGGTTTCCTCCCACACTCCAAAAACATACTCATAGGGAATCTAGATTGTGAGCCCCATCCGGGACAGCGACGATAATGTGTGCAAACTGTAAAGCGCTGCGAAATATGTTAGTGCTATATAAAAAAAGAAAGAAATACGGGGCTGGCAGCATCATGTTGTGGGGTTGTTTTGCTGCAGGAGGGACTGGTGCACTTAATAGATGGCATCATGAGAAAAGATTGTGGCAATACTAAAGCAACATCTCAAGACTTAAGCCATGAAGTTAAAGCTTGGGAGGAAATGGGTCTTCCAAATGGACAATGACCCGAAGCATACTGCCAAAACGGAAACAAAGTGGCTTAAGGATAACAAAGTCAATGTTTTGGAGTGGCCATCACAAAGCCCTGATCTCCATCCTATTGAAAATTTATGGGCAAAGCTGAAAAGGCCGGTGCGAGCAAGGCGACCTTCAAACCTGGATCAGTTACACCAGTTTTGTCAGGAGGAATGGGCCCAAATTCCGACCAACTATTGTGAGAAGCTTGTGGAAGGATATCCCAAACTTTAGACCCAAGTCATTCAGTTTAAGGGCAATGCTACTAAATACTGTAAAGTTAAAAGTTTACATACATTTCAATAGTAAGTAATAATGCCTTAAACATTCTAACTGTCATTATTTTGGCATTTGGCAAATATTAATAATTACAGTAATCCTAATTGACCTAAAACGGGAAAAGTTTATTCTGATTTCATGTCAGATATTGAGAAAAACATGCAGCTGTGTCTTTATTGATAATGTATGTAGACACCACTGCTGGTAGTTCTAGGGGCACGGGGGAACTTACAGGTTCCCATTAAGAGGCCAGTGATTGAGTGCACAGCCCCATCATTCTGTATTCAATGGTTGATTTTTACCTATCTGTGTGTTGATGTTTCCAAGGGGATTATAGGTCGAAGTTCTAACATCTATGTTATAACTATCTGACTTTTTACGCCAATGTTGGTTGACAGAACGTAATTATTTGACCTTCTGAAGTGGTAAACATGGCATATTTCACGTGTGACGATGGAGGAGTTTACGTACTTGGCTATCTGCAATGAGTCTTGCGTCACTTCACTATTCTAAACATTGGAGATTTATTGTTTGCAGAAGTGTATTTTAGTTCTTTAGCTTTCTCTGTTGCTTTTATGGTTTTGGTCTAAATAGGAGAAATGATGAAAATCTTAAATACAGGTTAACCATTACTGAAGATTACTGCTTCTCACGGAAGGCAACCCCATGGCGGTACCCTCGCTGTTTATGGAACCATTCAGACTGTGTGCCGACCTACTTACTCATGTCACATGACGTCTGTGAGGTTATACAGAGCCAGAAGTGGGAATGGACAAAGCCATCATTCTTGTGAGAACCATAGAAGTGTTTCATCTGGAGTTCAAGGCTTTTTCTTGTGCAGGAGGCATCTTTTCAGAACCTGTTTATTGTCTTGCGGTCGGAATTTCTTTTAGTGTCATTTCCCAAGAAAAAAGACAATTATGAAGCATCTTTTCTAAGACCCTGTTCACATGTCCATTCAAGCATTACATATGTCTGCTCTGTTTTAGAAACAAATGGAATAAGTGATCTGTTGTATCAGCTTTGTAGATGGCATCAGAGGGGTGCCATTGATTATTATGAGGTCCGCTTAGTATCCTGGACCCCTAGAAGCATTAGCTTAATGCGAAACTGTCGTAGTTCACTTAGTTTTCCCACGCCGCCTTCATGTACTGGATAATGCAATAAAAGACTGATTTTTAGGAAACGGTGAGTGCCGCATTTCTTTTTCTTTGAAATGAAATTAAGTATGGTGTTGTTTTTGTTTGTTTTTTTTTTCAAATCAAATTTAAAATTTTTGTACTTGGGAATGTTTTTTTCGGAGATGCACAGTGTTATGTGCAGCAAAATTTAACAGCAAAGGGGGTTTGTTGAAAAATTTGACTTTCCTATTAAACTCAAAGGGGAAAAAGCGCAACATGAATATGGACATGCTGCAGATTTAAAATTTGCACCAGAGGTCACTATCCGTACATATTTTTATTTTTTTCTGCATTTTGGGGATAAACTTTGTCAGCCCCTTTTGTGACCATATGATGTAAAGTTTCGTCACAGGAGTAGAGGGGGCATGGAGCGGCTCAGGAGCTGAGCCCGCGCTGTTACACAGACAGGATTTGCTTTATCAGCAGCGAATGGAGCAAGTTCTGATTGTTCATGTTTAACCATTTAAATGTTGCTGTTAATCATTGACAGCATAATTTAAATTTCTTGGCTGTGTTTTGGTTTTTTTCCACCTTGTATTTTTTTTTCTCTTTTTTCAGTGCATTAGATGGTAAAATGCATAGAGTCATTCAAAAATACATCTCGTTGTGGAATAACAAGCCCTCCTATGGCTATGTCAGTGGAAAAATAAAGTCTCGGCTCTTGGAAGTGCAAAAAATGAAATCGCAGGAAAAAAAAATGGCATCTGCTTCGCTTTGCTGCTATGGATTTTTCAGAGGGGGAACAATCTTTTTTGGGAATTAGAATTACATAATAAAACAGAGGTGTCACTCACTGGTGGTGTACGGAGCTCTGCTGTGTATGACCAGGCGCAATGTTTTCCTGCAAATTTCTACCCAAAAAGTGAAAATGGGAGAAGTAGAAGTGAAATCTTTTGTAATGTATTTTGTAAGTGGGGTAAATGTCTTCACCGGGCCATGTCCCCTGTTCTTCTGCCTTCTCCTTGGGTGGGCTCCGTGACCAGCTGTGAATAACTGCAGATTACTTTTACATGACCACTACAACTTCCTTATTTCCTTCCTTATTTCCCCCTGCTGAGTAATCGCACTTCTGCGGTTTGCTGACAATGAACATGTTGTGTTCAGCAGTTATCAAATAACATAAGACAATAAATACATGAAAATAAAAGACTCAGAGGTGAAATACTAATGAAAAACTCACATTAATTTTTTTTTTCGATAAGATCTCATTCACATATCCGTGTTTAAACACGTACATGAAAAAATGGTACAGGTGTCATAAGTGTTTTGGTCCGTGTGTCCATTTTTACCATCAGTGTTTGGTCCGTGTGTCCATTTTTACCATCAGTGTTTGGTCCATGTGTCCATTTTTTACCATCAGTGTTTGGTCCGTGTGTCCATTTTTACCATCAGTGTTTGGTCCGTGTGTCCATTTTTACCATCAGTGTTTTGGTCGTGTGTCCATTTTTTGCCATCAGTGTTTGGTCCGTGTGTCCATTTTTACCATCAGTGTTTTGGTCCGTGTGTCCATTTTTACCATCAGTGTTTTGGTCCGTGTGTCCATTTTTACCATCATTGTTTGGTCCGTGTGTCCATTTTTACCATCAGTGTTTGGTCCGTGTGTCCATTTTTACCATCAGTGTTTGGTCCGTGTGTCCATTTTTACCATCAGTGTTTGGTCCGTGTGTCCATTTTTACCATCAGTGTTTGGTCTCAGTGTGTCCATTTTTTGCCATCAGTGTTTGGTCAGTGTGTCCATTTTTACCATCAGTGTTTGGTCCGTATCTCCATTTTATTACCATCAGTGTATGG
Source organism: Oophaga sylvatica (assembly GCA_033576555.1). Taxonomy (NCBI): domain Eukaryota; kingdom Metazoa; phylum Chordata; class Amphibia; order Anura; family Dendrobatidae; genus Oophaga; species Oophaga sylvatica. Next base: position 80,894,674 of record JARQOD010000005.1, read on the forward strand.
TCCATGTGTCCATTTTTACCATCAGTGTTTGGTCCGTGTCTCCATTTTTTACCATCAGTGTTTGGTCCGTGTGTCCATTTTTTGCCATCAGTGTTTCGTCCGTGTGTCCATTTTTACCATCATTGTTTGGTCCGTGTGTCCATTTTTTGCCATCAGTGTTTGGTCCGTGTGTCCATTTTTACCATCAGTGTTTGGTCAGTGTGTCCATTTTTACCATCAGTGTTTGGTCCGTGTGTCCATTTTTACCATCAGTGTTTGGTCCGTGTGTCCATTTTTTACCATCAGTGTTTGGTCCGTGTGTCCATTTTTTACCATCAGTGTTTGGTCCATGTGTCCATTTTTTACCATCAGTGTTTGGTCCGTGTGTCCATTTTTACCATCAGTGTTTGGTCCGTGTGTCCATTTTTACCATCAGTGTTTGGTCCGTGTGTCCATTTTTACCATCAGTGTTTGGTCCGTGTGTCCATTTTTACCATCAGTGTTTGGTCTCAGTGTGTCCATTTTTTGCCATCAGTGTTTGGTCAGTGTGTCCATTTTTACCATCAGTGTTTTGGTCCGTATCTCCATTTTTATTACCATCAGTGTATGGTCCATGTGTCCATTTTTACCATCAGTGTTTGGTCCGTGTCTCCATTTTTTACCATCAGTGTTTGGTCCGTGTGTCCATTTTTTGCCATCAGTGTTTCGTCCGTGTGTCCATTTTTTACCATCATTGTTTGGTCCGTGTGTCCATTTTTGCCATCAGTGTTTGGTCCGTGTGTCCATTTTTACCATCAGTGTTTGGTCAGTGTGTCCATTTTTACCATCAGTGTTTGGTCCGTGTGTCCATTTTTACCATCAGTGTTTGGTCCGTGTGTCCATTTTTTACCATCAGTGTTTGGTCCGTGTGTCCATTTTTTACCATCAGTGTTTGGTCCATGTGTCCATTTTTTACCATCAGTGTTTGGTCCGTGTGTCCATTTTTACCATCAGTGTTTGGTCCGTGTGCCCATTTTTACCATCAGTGTTTGGTCCGTATCTCCATTTTTATTACCATCAGTGTATTATCCATGTCTCCATTTTTTACCATCAGTGTTTGGTCCGTATCTCCATTTTTATTACCATCAGTGTATTATCCATGTCTCCATTTTTTACCATCAGTGTTTGGTCCGTATCTCCATTTTTATTACCATCAGTGTATTATCCATGTCTCCATTTTTTACCATCAGTGTTTGGTCCGTGTCTCCATTTTTTACCATCAGTGTATGGTCTGTGTGCCCATTTTCACCATCAGTGTTTTTCACGAATGATATATAAATAAATTACAAAGCTTCTCCAATTCTTTGCAATGTTAAATACGAACTACATACGTATTGTACACTGATCCATGTGCTCTACGTGTTTTTCACGGACCCGTAGACTTGCATTGGCACTTTTCATCTGTGATATCGGGAAAACGCGGTCATATGAAATAATTATGAGTGCATGTTCTGTCTGTGATGACACACGTACATGCAACACGGACGTGTGAATGAGGCCTATTTCTGTGTATATGGGTATGCTGTCATGTGTTAATTCTCCCATACCGCCAGATACAGTTATATAATCAATCACATCCTAATTGGAGTAAGGGTTTAGGAATTACAGATTTCTTTTTTATTTTATTTTTTTTAACCAAAAACATTTTTATTTAACACAGAAACAAATCTTACAGACTGATACAGAAAATATAACACAAAATAAAACATCACATTTCCAGGATTTAAAAAAAAAAAAACTTAGGTTAAATTGTAGCCATGGGATCTACCAAAATCTTTAATGGCAGAGAATTATACAGTGGGAAAAAAAGTATTTGATACACTGCCAATTTTTGCATGTTTTCCCACCTTCAAACGTCAATCAATCCTGCCTCTGCTATAAGGTGACTAAAAGGGGAGTGTAATCCTCGCTTATGGGGAATTTATCCCAAGACTGGGTACAAGTATGGTTAGTCTCCCATTATTATTAAACGAATATCTGGCCATTTCACCAAGTTCATTAACATTTTTCTGATTGGAACATTCGAGAACAGGGGAGGGACATGTACTACTACGGGGACACATTCAAAATGAGAAATCAAGCAGCGAACACCTGCATTGTCTCTTAAAGAGTCTATACACTTAAATGTAATATTCTGTGTAAGACCGACAGCTCTAGAATAACTGGTATACAGAGAATGTATGCTGAATGCCACCCAGGACCTATGTATCAGACTAACAGAGTCCCGTGTCACATGTTCTTGTAACCCAATAATTGCCGGGATGACCTTTTTAACATAATCAAATGTTGCATGTCTTTTTGAGTTGTCTTTCAAGCCTCATGTTCCAAGAGACAAAATTACCTTAATTTCCCATTTATAACGACACAGATAATGACATAAAGCAGCCTATCCACCATTATACCCTCCCTGAACACTGACTTTCATATCAGATGAGCAAGCCTTCCCTTCCTTAGCCTTCCATTCCTTAGCCTTCCCTTCCTTACCTTCCTTCCTTAGCCTTCCCTTCCTTAGCCTTCCCTTCCTTAGCCTTCCCTTCCTTAGTCTTCCTTCCTTAGCCTTCCCTAACCAAAACAATCCTACTCTTACCAGTAAGGGATGGGACTTACAGCTATTCAGTACAGTTTTGTGCATGCTGTAATAGTAGAAAACAGACAAATATCACCACATTGTAAGTTTAGCCAATTTGCGTAGAAAACCCTTAACATTACATTAGAACCTGTCTGGAGAGAAAAGTTATGAGCATAGAGGAAAAAAAAAGCACAATCAATGCCCAGACTTATAGTCCGTATTTGCCCCCCACATGATGCAGTCAAAGGAGCACTCAGTGGAAGAGAAACATACCATCATTAGGCTGAAAAAAAGAGAAATCCATCAGTGTGATAACAGAAATGTTAGGAGTGGCCAAATCAACAGTTTTACACTCTACAAAAAATAGAGCTTAGGAAGTAAGGTTTGAACGTCCACTGTATGTAACAGTGGTGGATGACCGCAGAATCCTTTCCATGGTGAAGAAAAATCTCTTCACAACATCCAGCCAAGTGAAGAACACTCCTGGAAGTAGGTGTTTCAGTATTGAAGTCTACCATAAAGAGAAGACTTTGAGGGCTACTATAGAGTGTTCACCACAAGGTGCAAACCATTAATCAGCCTTTAAAATAGAAAGGTCAGATTAGAATTTGCCAAAAACATCTAAAGAAACCAGTCCAGGGCTGGAAAAGCATTCTTTGGACAGACAAAACTAAGAGCTGTACCAGAATGATGGGAAGAAGACAGTATGGAGAATGCTTGCTTAGAACGGCTCATGATGACACTTGGCTCGCTCTATATTCTCTCCTTCGAACAAAACAGATATCTGGCAGAAGTGAGAGAATAGCCGCAATTCTCACTTTCTCCAGATGTAAATTACGTTCAATACGTGGGCCGAGTGAAAACAGCGCTGATAGGCCCCAGGGCTCACATAACATACTAATGTCAACTTGTTGGATTTACCTGGAATAGTGCACGCCTGTCTCTTCTGACTGCTCTCAGACTTGTTTTGTCTCCGGCACATCGGGACTAGCTGGCACGGGCAGCGGCCATAACCAACTGCCGGAGATGATGAGTCTGTTCTGGGAGAGCGGCGGAAGGACATACCGCGCCATGTCCTTCTGCTATTTTGAGCATATGGTTTATTCCTATATATGATGCGTGACTTGGGCAGCCATTTTTCTCTACCCTTGCACAGCCACTTAAATCATCTGCATATATTGCTTTAGGAAGACTATTTAGGTAGGCTTCACCCATCTTCAGTTATATGTGATATATTTATACACTGTGTGCAGAATTATTAGGCAAGTTGTATTTGAGAGGATTCTTTTTTTATTATTGAACAACAACTATGTTTTCAATCAACCCAAAAGACTCATTAATATCAAAGCTTAATATTTTTGGAAGTTGGAGTGGTTTTTTTTTAGATTTGGCTATCTTAGGAGGATATCTGTTTGTGCAGGTAACTATTACTGTGCAGAATTATTAGGCAACTTAATAAAAACCAAATATATACTCATCTCACTTGTTTATTTTACCAGGTAAAACAATATAACACAAAATTTAGAAATAAACATTTCTGACATTCAAAAACAAAAAAATCAGTGACCAATATAGCCACCTTTCTTTGATGACACTCAAAAGTCTTCCATCCATAGATTCTGTCAGTTGCTTGATCTGCTTACGATCCACATTGCGTGCAGCAGCCACCACAGCCCCCAGACACTGTTCCGAGAGGTGTACTGTTTTCCCTCCCTGTAGATCTCACATTTTATGAGGGACCACAGGTTCTCTATGGGGTTCAGATCAGGTGAACAAGGGGGCCATGTCATTATTTTTTCTTCTTTTAGACCGTTACTGGCCAGCCACGCTGTGGAGTATTTGGATGCCTTTGATGGAGCATTGTCCTGCATGAAAATCATGTTTTTCTTGAATGATACCGACTTCTTCCTGTACCACTGCTTGAAGAAGGTGTCTTCCAGAAACTGGCAGTAGGTCTGGGAGTTTATCTTCACTCCATCCTCAACCCGAAAAGGTCCCACAAGTTCATCTTTGATGATACCAGCCCATACCAGTACCCCACCTCCACCTTGCTGGCGTCTGAGTTGGAGTGGAGCTCTCTGCCTTTTACTGATCCAGCCTCGGGCCCATCCATCTGGCCCATCAAGAGTCACTCTCATTTCATCAGTCCATAAAACCTTACAAAAATCAGTCTTAACATATTTCTTGGCCCAGTCTTGACGTTTTATCTTATGTTTCTTGTTCAAAGGTGGTCGTTTTTCTGCCTTCCTTACCTTGGCCATGTCCCTGAGTATGTCACACCTCGTGCTTTTTGATACTCCAGTAACGTTGCAGCTCTGAAATATGGCAAAACTCATGGCAAATGGCATCTTGGCAGCTTCACGCTTGATTTTCCTCAGTTCATGGGCAGTTATTTTGCGCCTTTTTTTTTTATCAACACGCTTCTTGCGACCCTGTTGGCTTTTTGCCATGAAACGCTTGATTGTTCAGTGATAACACTTCAAAAGTTTTGCAATTTCAAGGCTGATGCATCCCTCTGCAAGACATCTCACAATTTTTTACTTTTCAGAGTCAGTCAAATCTCTCTTCTGACCCATTTTGCCAAAGGAAAGGAAGTTGCCTAATAATTAAAGGGAATCTGTCACCCCAATTTTGCCATATCAACTAAAGATATGGCTGAATAGTGCGTCCCATAACAAAGCTAACGGTAGGTATCATATATCCTGATACCCCGTTTTCATATCAAAATACCTTAGTAAACTTCGTTTTTTGCCCTGTCAATCAGGGCGGTCAGGTCCGGAGGGCGGCGTTTTCCATGTCCCCACCCCCCGTTCCTTGGCATCGCTTGCGTAGGGCCGTCTGTGAATCCCACAGACGGCATTCGGCTTCCTGCAATTGCGCATTTCAAATTCGGCCCCGCGCATGCGCAGTGTGCTTTGCCCAACAGTGGGCAAAGCATAAAATGGTTACAGTGCATGTGCTACTCTTTCCTTGCCCCGGAAATGACTGCTTGCCTTGGACGACTTCACGCAAGTGATGCCGAGGAGCTGGGGGGGGGAGGACATGGAAAACGCCGCCCTCCGGACCTGACCGCCCTGATTGACAGCGCAAAAACCGAAGTTTACTAAGGTATTTTGATATGAAAACGGGGGTATCAGGATATATGATACCTACCGATAGCTTTGTTATGGCACGCACTATTCAGCCATATCTTTAGTTGATATGGCAAAATTGGGGTGACAGATTCCCTTTAAGCTCACCTTATATAGGGTGTTGATGTCATTAGACCACACCCTCCTCATTACAGAGATGCAAATCACCTGATTTACATAATTGGCAATTGGCTTTCAAGCCTATACAGCTTAGAGTAGGACAACATGTATAAAAAGGATGAGGTGATCAAAATACTCATTTGCCTAATACAGTTATATGAAAAAGTTTGGGCACCCCTATTAATCTTAAGCTTAATGTTTTATAAAAATTGGTGTTTTTGCAACAGCTATTTCAGTTTGATATATCTAATAACTATTGGACACAGTAATGTTTCTGCCTTGAAATTAGGTTTATTGTACTAGCAGAACATGTGCAATCTGCAATCAAACAAAATTTGACAGGTGCATAAGTATGGGCACCCTTATCATTTTCTTGTTTTAAATACTCCTACCTACTTTTTACTGACTTACTAAAGCACTTTTTTTGTTTTGTAACCTCATTGAGCTTTGAACTTCATAGCCAGGTGTATGCAATCATGAGAAAAGCTACTTAAAGTGGCCACTTGCAAGTTGTTCTCCTGTTTGAATCTCCTCTGAAGAGTGGCATCATGGGCTCCTCAAAACAACTGTCAAATGATCTGAAAACAAAGATTATTCAACATAGTTGTTCAGGGGAAGGATACAAAAAGCTGTCTCAGAGATTTAACCTGTCAGTTTCCACTGTGAGGAACATAGTAAGGAAATGGAAGAACACAGGGACAGTTCTTGTTAAGGCCAGAAGTGGCAGGCCAAGAAAAACATCAGAAAGGCAGAGAAGAAGAATGGTGAGATCAGTCTAGGTCAATCCTCAGACCACCTCCAGAGAGCTGCAGCATCAACTTGCTGCAGATGGTGTCACTGTGCATCAGTCAACTATACAACGCACTTTGCACAAGGAGAAGCTGTATGGGAGAGTGATGCGAAAGAAGCCATTTCTGCAAGCACGCCACAAACAGAGTCGGCTGAGGTATGCAAAAGCACATTTGGAGAAGCCAATTTCTTTTTGGAAGAAGGTCCTGTGGACTGATGAAACCAAGATTGAGTTGTTTGGTCATACAAAAAGGCGTTATGCATGGTGTCAAAAAAACACAGCATTCCAAGAAAAACACTCGCTACCCACAGTAAAATTTGGTGGAGGTTCCATCATGCTTTGGGTCTGTGTGGCCAATGCCGGCTCCGGGAATCTTGTTAAAGTTGAGGGACGCATGGATTCCACTCAGTATCAGCAGATTCTTGACAATAATGTTCAAGAATCAGTGACAAAGTTGAAGTTACGCAGGGGATGGATCTTTCAGCAAGACAATGATCCAAAACACCGCTCCAAATCTACTCAGGCATTCATGCAGAGGAACAATTACAATGTTCTGGAATGGCCATCTCAGTCCCCAGACCTGAAAATCATTGAACATCTGTGGGATCATTTGAAGAGGGTTGTCCATGCTCGGCGACCATCAAACTTAACTGAACTGGAATTGTTTTGTAAAGAGGAATGGTCAAAAATACCTTCATCCAGGAACTCATTAAAAGCTACAGGAAGCGACTAGAGGCTGTTATTTTTGCAAAAGGAGGATCTACTAAATATTAATGTCACTTTTCTGGTGAGGTGCCCATACTTATGCACCTGTCAAATTTTGTTTGGATGCAGATTGCACATTTTCTGTTAGTACAATAAACCTCATTTCAAGGCAGAAACATTACTGTGTCCAACAGTTATTAGATATATCAAACTGAAATAGCTGTTGCAAAAATACCAATTTTTATTAAACATTAAACTTAAGATTAATAGGGGTTCCCAAACTTTTTCATATAACTGTAATTCTGCACACAGTGTATATCTTCTATTGATACCGTATATAGTAATACAGGCAAGGTGTGTATAAGGGTGTCCTTAGCCATTAGTGTTCCCTTACATCTGAGGCAATTTATTTTATATTTTAATTATTTACACAAACATGGTATATTTAATAAAAAAATGTTATTTATTGTTTTAAAAAAAAACTTATCTTTGTGCTTTTTCTGTTCCCTTCTCACATGAGTTGTGAGATTGGTGAAACAGATGGGATTTATAATAATGTCATGCAAGCCCCAGGACAGCTAGTGCGGACACTGCGGGACTGGCGCTGGAGGTGTGTATAGGTGTTATTATTTTACTGGGGCAGAAACCTGGAGATAGAGGTGTGCTAGTAGTGTGTTGTTCTCGGTCATCAATCTGACTTTTTATATACCTTTGCTCAAAACTTCTTCACCAAATGAGTGGAGTAAAACCTTGCACACAATGATTTATAGATTAGCTGCGGTCACAAGTGGTCACAAGTGTCTCATAGCTGCAAAATAGATCACCTGCGTGCAACATTTTCTAAATTTGACAGAAATCGCATCAGTGGAAAAAGAAATGTCCTCCAAAAAGTGGTTTAAAGGAAACCCAAATGATACATTACCCCCTACTTTATTACTCACAGTAATCTGGGGACATGTGAACCGGCCGATAAGGGGACAAATCTGGGTCCAGATCATGACTTGACTCTCGGCTATATGCGAATGAGTCATTTGTTACAAAGGAGAGCTGTTTATGGAGGAAAAAGTTGATTTATTCTGTAAATAAACCTCCGTCTTTCTAGTTTGTGGGCAGATGCCAGTGGTAAGGAAGGGGGAGGCTTTGGGTACTTGAGTTGTTTTCGCTGCCTTTTCTGTGAGTGGCGGAGAGTAGACACTCCTGCGCACTGTGTCCGCCTTCCAGCAAGGAATTCATCTGCATTCCTGGCATTGTTCCTGTCCAGATCATTCCACAAAAATCAGTGAGGGGATGCTGATAATGGGAAACGCATGGGCTCTCTCTGCAGATGGGGACAATCTTGCTGGTCTTTTACAGCGTGACATATTGACGCCTCCAACCACAAACCTCCCCATCAGCCGGCCTATGCCGATGAGATTACAGGGGGACCTGGCCATAACCTGATGATCTGTTTTACAAATTTTATATGCTTTTGAAAAGGCAAAAGGTACTGTGATGTTTTCCTTCTTTGGAAAACCATCTATGGCGGAATCCACAAATCTGACAGCTTTTAGTTAGACGGATATATATATATAGTTGTGAAGTTTAATGTTATATTTTGGGAGTGGGAAATCTGCAGCAATAATTAAACTTCACATTTCATGGCAGATCTGCTGCCCAGTTCAATCCGTAGAACAAATTGACTGCCGACTTCAAATCCTCAGAACCGGACAATTTCCATGACCGATTTTCTCTACAAATTGTGTAGATGATATTTCACAAAATCTGAAGCGGCGATTGACTGAGTTATGTCACTTTAGGCTCTGTTTTTCACTACTGCTACGGTAATATGCGTAGGATTTTCCATCTGGAACGTCTTGCTTATCGAGCTCCTGTGCCATACCCTTGGGGTCCACGCCCAAAATGAGTTTTTGATGAGTTTTTGACAATGTATTTTTGCTGTGTCGAAAAGCAGCATCTTATACTTCCAGCAAAGTGGACGGGATTTATAGAACTCCTGCCGACTGTGATTCTTTTTTTTTTTTATTATTATTCATTGTGTAAACCGACCTGCGGTGCGTGTTTCAAGTCCACAACATGTCAATTTCTCTTGCGGGTACCCTGAATTATGTGCAGATTTTCCCCATAGACTTGCATTAGGTGCGGAAACATGCAAGTAAAAAAGGTACATACGTTTTAAGCGTTTCCACCTCAGAAACAAACTAAAGATGCTTGAAATCGGCACATAAAGTTTTATCAAAGCCAAATACTAAGAGTAACAAAAATAAAGCAGCTGAGACAGAAACAGCAGCTTCAGAAATGCGATAAAAATGCAATGGGAAAAATGGAAGCAATCTAATTTACTTACCGTATTTTTTTGGATTATAAGACGCACTTTTTTTTCCCCAAAATTTGTAGCTGTGCTGGAGCTTACACACTACGGAGGAGCGGGGTCCCAGGGTCGCTTCTGGCAGCGGAGAAGGCAGGAGCCCCAGGCTGGAAAGATGAGGTGTTAAGCAGTGCGGGAATCTTTGTGAAAGGCCGGAGCCCCGCACTTTCCATACTCTTCTATGCTGTGGACTCTGGGGAAAATGGTCGCCAGAGGTGACGCATGTGCAAATTGAGACCTCGGCACCGAGATCTCAATTGCGCATGAGCCACCTCTGGTGGCCATCTTCCCCGAGTCCACCGCTTTAGAAAGTATGGAAAGTGTGGGCTTCCAGGCTTTCACAAAATGGTGCCGCCGAATACCTCATTGTACCAGCATGGGGCATGAAGCCATGACCAATCTCCTGCCGCCGCCGAACGCCCCGTCCTACCAGCTTGGAGGCCGCAGCATCTCATACCTCCACCAGCAATGACCCTGCCACCTGGGACCCCACTCCACCACCGCTGCCCTCCAGGTAAGCTACCTCAAAAACGGATTATACTATGCACCATTTTATTTAAAAAAAAAAAAAAAAAACATTTTATTCCTATTTTCCTCCCCAAAATTTGGGATACGTCTTATAAACCGGTGCGTGTTATAATCCGCAAAATATGATAAGTGCAGAAATGCAGCAGAAAATTTGCAATATCAAAAACTCAAAGCCTTTCTGCACTAGTTCGCTAAGGATATTTGCACTTTTTCGTTGTATTTTTATCGCTTTTTTTTTCTGCTCCAGGTTTTTGCGTCTTTTTGGTAGTTCATATTTTAAATAAAGCTGCTTTGTTTCGTATACCTCCTGTTACTTTGCTTTCAGAAAACTCAGTACTTTTATCCAAGGGGAAGTTCATATCTTGGATTTTGCCGCAGATTATGCTGCACTTACACCACAACAAATACACATGTGTCACGTGCGGCTTTTGCTGTAGATTTGGTTCAGATTGCTCCCATCAATTTACAAAGGGTTAAAATAGTGAATCTAAACAAGGAATTGACATGTTGCTGATTTTAATTCATAGCACTGGTCAATTTCCACTTACAAATTTTAAGAAACTTGTAGATGAGATTGATTTCAGTCTGGATTGTTTAGCTGGTCCTGTACAACGCTGTGGATTTTCCACATGAAAATCCGGATACAGGATCCACACCAAATCGCCACAGTTGACCTGTCATAAGGGAACTAAGGTGACGGCTGCAGATTTAGTTTCACAATCCACCGTGGCGGTGAGCGGTTTTTCAGCCCCGTGGGGCCAGATGCACTGGAGTTTAGCTGGGTCCTATTTATTTTCTTGGCCATTAGCAGAAGCTGGCCGTAGTTCAGTCGTATACTGTACTTCTTGCATATATTCTGATTTCATCTTCCGGATGAAATAGGAATCCATTTGATAACTTAATTTGCTTTACTTCTTTAGGGAATAACCATTTGTTGGCTGCTAGAATAAATGTGCTGTGAGTATGGGGGTTAATACTGTGCATGTGCAGCACAGGTGGGTTAATATTAAGGGGCAATTGAGGTACATCTGATTTTGGAATGTGGTGCTGGATCCAATGTTCAGGCTCCACAGGAGCTCCCACCAGATGTTTGGGGTTTCTGACATGTAGAGCGCTGTGGTTGTAGCTGAGCAGAACGGGTTTTAACTGTTACTCTTCCAACCTCGGAATAATCTTTGGTGCATCTCAATTAGGTGGCCCGCAGGGTTAATAAAGGCTGTTTGTCCCAGACTTGCAATTATTAATGGGGGAAAGAGATGAGTGGCGGAAACTGACCTAATGTCTGAGTTTCACCGGTACAAAAATGCTTCACTTCAGCAGGCGGTTACAGAATGCAGCCCAGAACCGTCACCTCCTGGAGGGATGTGTGCATCCATGAGCGGCATTAATATATACAGTTGTGCTCAGAAGTTTACATTCCCCGGCAGAAATTTTGCATTCTTCCTCTTTTTTTCAGAGAATATGAATTTTTAACAACGCAACTTTATCTCCACTCATGGTTAGTGTTTGGGTGAAGCCATTTATTGTCAGACTACTGTGTTTTCTCTTTTTAAATCATAATGACTACCTAAGACTTCCAAATGACCCTGATCAAAAGTTTACATACCCCATTTCTTAATACCGTGTATTTCCCCCTCTAACATCAATGACAGCTTGAAGTCTTTTGTGGTAGTTGTGGATGAGGTTCTTTATTTTCTCAGATTGTAAAGCTGCCCACTCTTCTTGGCAAAAAGCCTCCAGCTCCTGTAAATTCCTGGGCTGTCTAGCATGAACTGCGCACTTGAGATCTCCCAGAGTGGCTCAATGATATTGAGGTCAGGAGACTGAGATGGCCACTCCAGAACCTTCACTTTATTCTGCCGCAGCCAATGAGAGGTCGACTTGGCCTTTTGTGTTGGTCATTGTCATGTTGGGAGCGTCCAAGTACGTCCCTTGCGCAGCTTCCGGGCTGATGAGTGCAAATTTGGCTCCAGTATTTGCTGATAACATGCTGCTTTCATGTTTCCTTCAACTTTGACCAAGTTTCATGTGCCTTTGTAGCTCACACATCCCCAAAACATGAGCGATCCACCTCCGTGCTTTATAGTAGAAATACTGTTCTTTTCATCATAGGCCTCGTTGACCGCTTTCCAAATGTAACTTTTATGGTTGTGGGCAAAAAGTTCAATTTTGGTCTTATCACTCCAAATTACCCTGTTCCAGAATTTTTCAGGCTTATCTCTGTGCTGTATTGTAGGCGAGATAATTTGTGGCATTTACGCAGTAA
>JARQOD010000005.1:80907265-80933577 GCA_033576555.1 Oophaga sylvatica
TTTTGTTTTTACAGAGCCCTGATTTTCCATTTGTTAATCACAGTTTGAACGCTGCTGACTGGCATTATCAATTCCTTGGATATCTTTTTGTATCCCTTTCCTGTTTTTATACAGTTCAACTACCTTTTTCCGTAGATCCGTTGACAATTCTTTTGCTTTCCCCATGATTCACAATCCATAAACGTCAGTGGCTGGATGAAAGATGCAAGAGTCTGTCTGGATCCCAGAAACTCACTCAGCTTTTATGCACACACACTGATTACAAGCAAACAAGTCACAGGTGAGGATGTTACCTTTAGTAGCAATTCAAACCCATTTGTGTCAACTTCTGTGCATGTTATCAGGCCAAAATCACCAAGAGAACCAAGGATGGCACTAGTCTGAAAAAATAGTCTGTGTGCATGAGCCCTTAGGGCGAAACCTCACGAAATTATTGGATTCGTGCAACTGAAAATCCACGCGGTGGCTGTTGTCACTCAACAGTTGGATGGAACTTGAGTCGCATGTGTGGCAGTGCCCATAGGGTCAACAAGGATTCTCTCCTATCATATCTGTAAGATCTTATGCACATGTCAGTGTTTGTCGTACGTGTATTAGTAGAATAAGAGACGGATATGTTGGAGAATAACTGACAACTTATTCTATGGCCATGTTCACATTCACATCAGTAGTCCACGTACAAAGAGAAAACTTGAGACAAGTCCTAGTCTAGCCCATTTTGAGGACCAAACTTGTTTATTCGTATGAATAGGTGTGAAAAAATCCACTTTTACATTTTTAACAGACATTGGTGGCAACCTCCTTCAAAAAAAAAAAATGGATGGGACACGGGTGGTAAAATTAGACACGTGGATAAAAACTGATCCACCAAACCGGCACAAAGGTATGAATGAGGCAGAAGTCTGTGGTGTAGTCATGTCAGAAGAAGGTCATAGTAGGAACAGACTATGGCGTAAAGAAAACTGTAATGATTTCTTAGAACAGAATAGCATGATCGCCGATGTAAAAATGGCCACACGTTTCATCTTGTTGGAGATGGATCCAGTGCTGCCCTCCATGCTGTCTGCTGGGGAGGGATTCTCCGCATCATCGCCATTCTGCTAACGGGAGGGAATCCAAGGAATGTAAATTGTCATTACAGTGTGGCTCCCGAGCCCTGAATGGGGCCGGTTTGTGCATCTCTCACAGATGAACGTGTTGGCTGGACTGACAGGAGGAAACCTATACCTGTGTTGTCACTGTCACTGCCGTTGCTGCGGAAAGATCCTCTTGAACAGACAGGGCTTTGTCATACAAGTCTCCATGTCCAGGACATTTCAGAGCCGTCCCTTGCAATTTGTGTTCCTGGCTCCCATTCAGACACAGTGCGAATGTAATACGACATACATAGTGTATTGGTTGTAAAAAGGGGTTATGCGATTGGGAAACTGGCTGGATATCCCCACCCTACTCTTCCAAGAGCTTCGGGGGACTATTCTAATTTATGGTGCAGACTACTCTACCACTTATTGTGCTGATCACATCGCTTTTTACACATATAACCGTGTCATCGTGCTGCATTGACAAGTGGTGGCAGTAAGCATTTATTTATTTTTTTTGTCCATGGTTAGGCTGGTACAAAACATGTTACAAAAATATATAAAAGTATGTAGCTAGACTAAGCTATCCCATCCACCAGGAGTTATACAAGCCTCTGTCACTAGAATTTTGTTAACCCGATCAGAGAGGTGCAAGAAGTCATCATGATGTAGAGGCAGAGACCCTGATTCTAGTGATGTATCACTTACTGGGCTCCTTGCTGCAGTTTTGATTTTATACCGTTTCATCAGCTGCAGATTTTGCAGTTCTCTAAATGCTGAGCTCTGTATAACCCCGCCCCCACACCACTGATTGGTAGCTTTCTGCTTATGCACAGTGTAAACATAAAGCTGCCACTCATTGGTGGGGGCGGGGTTGGACTACCTGGTAGGAGGCTGCATAGCCCTCAAGAATGATTTTATAAAAATTGCAGCTTAGTAGGTGACACATTCTGGAATCAGGGTCTCTGTATCGAGTTGCTCTCAGATTAGGTAGCGGAAACCTGGTGATAAGATTCTGTTTCAAAGGTTATTCCCATCTTTACCTTTCATGGTGGAGCCATAAATGGCTGCTTCTAGGTGCCGGCTACCAGAGACTGGGTTCCAAACACAGAAAAGTGCAATCACACTGTTTACTTAGCTTTCATAGAAATTAATAGTTGTGTTTTTCTATTTTAGCTTAATAAAGGCAGTTTGTGGTCAAATCATTGCTGTCCCTTTTTTTTTTTTTTTGCTTGATTTGTGACTTGACTAATGAAGAATCTCATTGAGGAATAGCACTGGCGTCCTGGATACTTATGTTTGCATTTGCTGGCAATTTGGTCAAGAGTTGCTGTAAGAAAGCAGCATGAGCTGGGGGAGTGATGAAGCATGAAAGAAATGGAAATAAACCGTTAATGAAAACGTCCTGAAAATCTCATCATGACATAACAGTTAATACTGTTATCCCCTATGGATGATGGATCTTGTAAATATATTGACTTACCTGATAAACCGGAGCCATTTTAATCTATAGATAACAGATGCTTCTGTTGTGCATTCATCACAGACTGTGTAACGTTCATCTCAAGAACTTTATTCTAGCGTATTTGCAAAACATGGCTGAAAAACATAATGTGAATGGGGACTTAGTTCACCTATAAGGCCACTCGAATATATTGATCAAATGCTAAAATAATAATTCCCAAATATGTCTTTACTATTGGAATACTTTCCTTTGCAGTCAGGATATTGCAGAGGTGTATCTAGGTTTTCCAGCACCCGCCGCAAGAATTCACTCCCCAAACCCCCCATTTCTAAGCATATATGCGATTTATACACTTAGTCACGTGCCGACTAGCTGCTCTTCCTGATTCTGAAAGCTACTTGTCACAAATCGTATATGAGTGAAGCGGCCATGTGATAACTGCTGGAACCTGCAAGCGGAGCTGAATCCTGACAGTGAGTATATTGCACACTGATAGGATTGGCATGCTATAGGGCTTCATTTTATAATTAAAGGGCTTGTCCAGGTTGGGGATGAAAGTCTACCATTATTGTATTTGACTGCAGACTTTCTGAATACTCACAGCGCATGCACTGCACACTTTTAGAATTACCGGTGCCAAGAGTGGACGGTCATGTGAGCACAATTATGCGATTTGTATACTTCTGGCCACATTCCGACTAGACGTGTCCAGCCTCTCAATTAATTTTTATTGAGTGAGGCCACGCATGTCTAGTTGGCACGTGACCGCTTACATGCACTTTCGTGACCTACCACTCTCACTGCTGCACCAGAGAATCCTGACAGTGCGCATTGCATGCTGTGACAATTAAGAAGTCACATAGAATGACTGCAGACTCATCACAAACTTGGTCAACTCCTAATATACTCCTAACATAAATATAAACATAGTAACCCTTAACTTGCCAAACGGCACAACACTTTATTAACATAGCCATATATCACATAATCTTACAAGTTATGGATTGTTACGTGTACAGGATCAGAACCAATAAGAGCACAAGAATCCATCACCAGAACCACAAGCAGGACAGAAATACATCCATATAACCCCCATTAGTACAGAAACACATAATTAAAACCCCCATCAGTACAGGAATACATCATACTGTGTCCTCCCTATAGGGCCCAGTCTCAATACTGTGCCCCTACACTGTCCCTCCATGTCAGCCACCCCCCCCACACACACTACTCAGTCTTCTACTACTCACCCATTTCCCCCTCCTTCCTCATACTGTCTCCTCACATCCCCCTGCTAACCATACTGACTCCTCACATATTTACCCATTTGGTCTCCAAACTGCTTTCTCACTCATCCCCCTGACTCCTAATACTGTGTCCGCACCCATCCCATCACCCTCGCTCCCTATACTGTATCCGCATATGTTGTTCCCCATACTGTGTCTGCATACATTCTTCCCCTCGCTCCCCATACTGTATCCGCATACATTCTTCTCCTCGCTCCTCATACTGTATCCGCATACATTCTTTCCCTTGCTCCTCATACTGTGTCTGCATACATTCAGGAAAGAAAGGGGAATGCAACTCAACGGACTGTGAAATGGCTTTATTCACAAAGTGCTCAGTGGCGGATAAAACAAGACATCAGCGTTGAGTTGGATTCCCCTTTCTTTCCTGGATTGCTTCACACTTTGACGCAGCTTTCTCCGGACTCCAGACAAATCTTAGCTCTTCAGTTCCACTGGAACACTTACTACCAATGTTGTTTGCAGCTCTGCGGCAGTGGCGAGTGACGTCACCATGCTGCTGGCTCTCCCTGACCGTCAGGGCTTTGATTGTACTCGCGTCTGACACCAGTACAATTGATCACTGGGAGCTGCTTCGCTGCACCATTTCTGAGCCGGCTATCAGCTTGAGCCGCATCAAGCAGCCCAATAATGCCCCTCTTCCTGCTGCGCCTTGTGCACATGCCCCGCCTGCCTTCCCCATAGATACACCTCTGGGATATTGCATCACCTTCCAGGATCTAAATCCTCCATAGATTATAACGATATCATGCATAGTACATCAGAATGAGGGTCTATTTGTTATTCTTGGTGACATTGAAATAAGAATGGACTTATCCTTTTGTGTAATTGCTGATCTGTTCAGCCATCTTCTACATATTAAAAATATCTCTTTATGTCTGTTTCAGGTGACGTATCTGGGAAAAATATCTGCAACGGGAGTTCAGTTTTCATCTGGATGTACAGAGCAGCCCGTGATTGAATTGTGGAAAAAGCACACTTTGGCTCGTGCAGATGTGTTCCCTTCCAATGCCATCCTTGAAATCCGTCCCTTCCAGGTACGGCTACACCACCAAGATCTCAAGGGCGAAGCTACTGTGCATATGGACACCTTCCAGGTGGCAAGGATTGCCTATTGCACAGCAGATCATAATGTAAGCCCCAACATCTTTGCCTGGGTTTACAGGGAAATCAATGACGACCTGACCTTCCAGATGGATTGCCATGCAGTAGAGTGTGAGAGCAAGATAGAAGCCAAAAAGCTGGCACATGCTATGATGGTGGCGTTCAAAAAAACCTTCCAAAGTATGAAAAGTGACGGGCGAATCCACAGAGACGGCTCCTCCGAAGAGACATCCCAAGGGTTTGAATCTGACGACGGCTGAACGCACTTGGTCCTGTTCCCGGATTAGGCATCTACAGTCTGGAGCAGCAGCAGCTGGTGGAGGTCTGTATTGGGAATGGGACCATGGGACATTAGCTGGGCCGCTTCCTGCAGATTTGTGCAGCATCTTCGGAGCTGCATTCATGAAGTGTGTGTTACAATGCTGCTTTCCCAAAAAATGTGACAACACTCGTTCCTTAACCCTCTCCTGTTGGAGCCTAATGGATTTCAAGATTTGAACGATCCTACAACTGTACCAGTTGCCTTGGAAATTTAATGATCAATTGCCATTCCGGATCATACGGCTCACTATTTTGGGTGAGCTAAAAAGTTGAATACGTCAGTCGGCTAAGTTCCGATTTTAGGTGTTGGAAAATAAAATGTTGCTTATAAGCATTTCAGAAATATATTTTTATTTACGCAACATATAAATTGTATACAGTATTTTTTTTTTTTTGTATTTTACCATGTTATCGTATTTTTACAAACCATATGTGCAACCACTTATCTACCTTACCATAATAGCGTTGACCCTGGGCCGCCTGTTAGTGCATCCTAGGATTGAGGGGACAAGGGGGGTTCATACGGTGGCCAAATATATATTTTAGTTTACATTCCGGACCATTAGCTTGTCATTGTCCAGACATCTTCATGACATGACCCAGGACTCCTTGTTGTGACCAAGCACTTTACAGATACCATGCTGCTGTAGGCGGTGACAGATGTACGTTTAACATTAACATGCTTTACATCTTGCTGCAAAGCCTTCAAGTCCTTAATTTTCCACGACTTTTTGTACAACTTTTACTTCTGATTTGACTGTACTTTTTTTTTTTTTTTTTTTAAATTAACTATATTGTGTAAACTTTTTATTCCCACAAGTCTACCTTCTTTGCGCACTACATGACCTGGGGAATCCCACCATTTGGTCTAGAAGCCCATGACATTGCCTTCTTCTTTCTTTTGTCCTGTCCCATATTTCAGGAGGTTATAACAGGGGTAGAGCTATGTTCATATTCAGATAAATAAGCTTACATGACCGTGACAAAAGCGTAGTGACCATAGAGAGCAGTGCATGCGTGGCACATTATGGCAGAACTTCAGGCAGTAGACTGCATGTCTGGATCTAGTCAGGCAGTAGACGGCATGTGTGGATCTAGTCAGGCAGTAGACAGCATGTGTGGATCTAGTCAGGCAGTAGACAGCATGTGTGGATCTAGTCAGGCAGTAGACAGCATGTCTGGATCTATTCAGGCAGTAGACTGCATGTCTGGATCCATTCAGGCAGTAGACTGCATGTCTGTATCTAGTCAGGCAGTAGACAGCATGTCTGGATCTAGTCAGGCAGTAGACCGCATGTCTGGATCTATTCAGGCAGTAGACCGCATGTCTGGATCTATTCAGGCAGTAGACTGCATGTCTGGATCTATTCAGGCAGTAGACTGCATGTCTGGATCTAGCCAGGCAGTAGATGGCATGTCTGGATCTAGTCAGGCAGTAGACGGCATATCTGGATCTAGTCAGGCAGTAGACGGCATGTCTGGATCTATTCAGGCAGTAGACTGCATATCTGGATCTAGTCAGGCAGTAGATGGCATGTCTGGATCTAGTCAGGCAGTAGACGGCATGTCTGGATCTAGTCAGGCAGTAGACGGCATGTCTGGATCTATTCAGGCAGTAGATGGCATGTCTGGATCTATTCAGGCAGTAGACTGCATGTCTGGATCTATTCAGGCAGTAGACTGCATGTCTGGATCTAGTCAGGCAGTAGACGGCATGTCTGGATCTAGTCAGGCAGTAGACGGCATGTCTGGATCTAGTCAGCAGTAGACGGCATGTCTGGATCTAGTCAGGCAGTAGACGGCATGTCTGGATCTAGTCAGGCAGTAGACGGCATGTCTGGATCCATTCAGGCAGTAGACTGCATGTCTGGATCTAGTCAGGCAGTAGACTGCATGTCTGGATCTAGTCAGGCAGTAGACTGCATGTGTGGATCTAATCAGGCAGTAGACAGCATGTGTGGATCTAGTCAGGCAGTAGACAGCATGTGTGGATCTAGTCAGGTAGTAGACAGCATGTCTGGATCTATTCAGGCAGTAGACTGCATGTCTGGATCCATTCAGGCAGTAGACTTCATGTCTGGATCTATTCAGGCAGTAGACTGCATGTCTGGATCTAGTCAGGCAGTAGACGGCATGTCTGGATCTAGTCAGGCAGTAGACGGAATGTCTGGATCTAGTCAGGCAGTAGACGGCATGTCTGGATCCATTCAGGCAGTAGACGGCATGTCTGGATCCATTCAGGCAGTAGACTGCATGTCTGGATCTATTCAGGCAGTAGACTGCATGTCTGGATCTAGCCAGGCAGTAGATGGCATGTCTGGATCTAGTCAGGCAGTAGACGGCATATCTGGATCTAGTCAGGCAGTAGACGGCATGTCTGGATCTATTCAGGCAGTAGACTGCATATCTGGATCTAGTCAGGCAGTAGATGGCATGTCTGGATCTAGTCAGGCAGTAGACGGCATGTCTGGATCTAGTCAGGCAGTAGACGGCATGTCTGGATCTATTCAGGCAGTAGATGGCATGTCTGGATCTATTCAGGCAGTAGACTGCATGTCTGGATCTATTCAGGCAGTAGACTGCATGTCTGGATCTAGTCAGGCAGTAGACGGCATGTCTGGATCTAGTCAGGCAGTAGACGGCATGTCTGGATCTAGTCAGGCAGTAGACGGCATGTCTGGATCTAGTCAGGCAGTAGACGGCATGTCTGGATCTAGTCAGGCAGTAGACGGCATGTCTGGATCTAGTCAGGCAGTAGACGGCATGTCTGGATCTAGTCAGGCAGTAGACGGCATGTCTGGATCCATTCAGGCAGTAGACTGCATGTCTGGATCTAGTCAGGCAGTAGACTGCATGTCTGGATCTAGTCAGGCAGTAGACTGCATGTGTGGATCTAATCAGGCAGTAGACAGCATGTGTGGATCTAGTCAGGCAGTAGACAGCATGTGTGGATCTAGTCAGGTAGTAGACAGCATGTCTGGATCTATTCAGGCAGTAGACTGCATGTCTGGATCCATTCAGGCAGTAGACTTCATGTCTGGATCTATTCAGGCAGTAGACTGCATGTCTGGATCTAGTCAGGCAGTAGACGGCATGTCTGGATCTAGTCAGGTAGTAGACAGCATGTCTGGATCTATTCAGGCAGTAGACTGCATGTCTGGATCCATTCAGGCAGTAGACTTCATGTCTGGATCTATTCAGGCAGTAGACTGCATGTGTGGATCTAGTCAGGCAGTAGACAGCATGTGTGGATCTAGTCAGGTAGTAGACAGCATGTCTGGATCTATTCAGGCAGTAGACTGCATGTCTGGATCCATTCAGGCAGTAGACTTCATAGTCTGGATCTATTCAGGCAGTAGACGCATGTCTGGATCTAGTCAGGCAGTAGACGGCATGTCTGGATCTAGTCAGGCAGTAGACGGAATGTCTGGATCTAGTCAGGCAGTAGACGGCATGTCTGGATCCATTCAGGCAGTAGACTGCATGTCTGGATCCATTCAGGTAGTAGACTGCATGTCTGGATCTATTCAGGCAGTAGACTGCATGTCTGGATCTATTCAGGCAGTAGACTGCATGTCTGGATCTATTCAGGCAGTAGACTGCATGTCTGGATCTAGTCAGGCAGTAGACTGCATGTCTGGATCTAGTCAGGCAGTAGACTGCATGTCTGGATCTAGTCAGGCAGTAGACGGCATGTCTGGATCTAGTCAGGCAGTAACGGCATGTCTGGATCCATTCAGGCAGTAGACGGCATGTCTGGATCTAGTGTTGCCCGCTAGAGACCAAGTCCAGCAGGTCAGAACACCATCATGTTTTGCATGTTGGATCATAGTTTGATACTAAAAAAAAAAAAAAAACAGGCTCCCACACGAAGGTCTGATAATATGAGATTGTGTAAAGATTCTGTACATAGACATTCTCTGAAATGATAGCCCTCTAATAGGATGTATGTTAATAGTTTAATTGGTACTTTTTGGATGCACTGTGAATGTGACATATCCAGTTTGCTGAAACTTTAGATAAATTTTTGCATATTTGTCAGAGAAATTTACCCACAAAACCAGCTATTTTATTTGTCAATGTGTCGCTTTTTTTCATATTAAAAAAAAATGTATTTACAAAATTAAAATACAGACCTATTTACGAGAAAAGTAGAACGCGTCTTTCTTATGTCTGACTTGGCTATTATTGTTATATCAAGTAAAATGATGATTTGTGTAAAGGACGCTGGTATTGCTTCTCTCCATTTTATTTTTATCCCCCCAATGCTTTGCTTCTCAATAACCTCAGAAATACAGTGGTGAGCGATGTAAGGTGAATCGGCTTTTACTAGTGACCACAAGGACAGCAACATACACTATACGGGAAAAGAAGAATCGGGACACAACACATGGCACCTGCAGGAGCTTTTCTAAAATCCCTTCCTAAAGCCAAAGGAAATGAATATACCGTTGGTCTCCCCTATGCAGCTATAAGGCTGTGTGCCTACGGTGAGTTTAAGGTGAGTTTTGATGCTCTCTCAGGGCCTTATGAAATGCTATTTTGTGCATGTGAAACAGTGTTGGCCATGAGATCACCAGTTCTCTTGCTTTTTTACTTGAAAATGCTGAATTTATAAAAATGATATGATATTTGGCGCTGTGACAGATCTACGGTAATATGCTGCACATTTTGTGACTGGAAAATTCAGTTCATATCTGAGCATATATGGAGTTACCTGTAGGCACTCCATCTAAAGCCATACACAGTCTGCAGTATTGCTGTTTGCCTGACTCTTTAAACCTCATCTAATGTTTCAAATGTAGGCCCAGGGATTTTTTTTTCCAGGAAATGTTTTTCATGGCTTTGTCATCTTTTTAAATATTTTTCTTTCAAGACCACAACATTTTCTTTGGGATTGTGAAATCTACTGCAAAAAAATGCCAATATGCTTAGAAGCCATTATTGTGTCTGAGAAACAACCTTTTTCATCCATTTGATGTTCCTCTTTTGTCGTGTTTGTGTGATCCAGTTTGTATTTTGTTTTATTTTTACCATCAATGTGTCCAATTTTTTTTTGCACATGAGAAAAACAAATTGAGTTTTCTTGAGCTTCTTTTAGTGTTGAAACTGAAATATCGTATACAACAAACACTGATGTGTGAATAAGGCACACTGTGCCTCTCAGTGGACCAGGTGGATCCAATATTTCCATGGCACTGTTGGCAAAATGGAGTTTTATGTTATTTGTCTTTAGGAAATGAATAGAAATACAACAATGTTACATGATGCAGTTTGTGCCCAGTGTGGATGCATTAAATGCCATCTATGGCTCCACCCTGAGGGACATCAACAAGGCCCAATTTTTAAATTTCGGAATCAGAATCATTGGAAAAAATACCAAGCACTTAACATTCTTCCCAAATAGCTATATTTTTATTAGGTATTTGTTAAAGTACAAAAAAGCTTGAAAATTGGATAATTTTGATAATAAGAGAATGTGTTACCCCTGAGGAAGCCACTTGTGTGATGATACAAAGGGATGCTTCCTACTTACTCATATATGGATTCATCTGTGTTCTTTGTCCCCTTTTCTATCCTGATTATAGTATTTTAGGGAGGATTTATTGTATATTTTTATTAAATACTTTATTCACTTACATTTAATTGCAGATCATCACTTTTTTGCAAGAAAAATGGACAGGTGTAATACAATAAAAAAATTGGATTGCACTCTGCCTAATGTTCTATGCAAATGAGTCCCTGCTCATTTGCAATTTTTTTTTCTCAGCTCAGATCGGACTGAGAAAAAAATCCTTGCGTGCTGCGAATGGCGATGTATGTCAGACGAAACTCAGCGATGCAAGTCAATGGGTGCGAGGAAAAAAAATTACAAAACACATGGACCATGCGAGTGCAGTCTGATTTTTACACACCCACCTCATAGAAAACTCAACATTTCATCAGCCGAGTACAGCAAATTTACAGCGTGAACCGTCAGAATAGAAAAGATGGAATAAATAGATACAAATATGTGAGTGACATATATAATTAGTGCAGTGCTTGTGTAGCTTATTGTACATGTATTTCATTAATAAATTGATGAAAAAATGGTGTAGGTTACCCAGAAATTTTGTTAACCAGCAGAGGGAAAGCGGAAAGCTGGGGGCAGATGTTTATAGTGTCATGATCCCAGTGCAGGGCTGACCTGCACGCTAGGGGTTAAGGTTTTGATCCCAGTGCAAGCTCTTACCTGCACACCTGGGGCTTATTATTGTGGCCTCTCCTTGGTTCGGGGAGAGCTTCTTATAGCCCTAGGAAGCTCCAATCCCTGTCAGTTATACTTTCGCCCTTGGCTGAGTGTGTTGACCCCTGAGTGTGTTTGTGCTGTGTTCCTGTTGCCTGATACTTTGGTTTTGACTCGGTCTGATCTCTGGATACTGCTTGTTGGATTCTGTTTCTGTACCTTCGCTGTCTGTTTGGTTTTGACCTCTGCCTGGCCCCGACTATCCGTTCTGTCTCATCCTTTGTACTGTACTGTCTTCTCGTGCTTTGACCTTGGCTTGTTCAGTTTTGCGTCTCTCTCTATGCCCCTGGGTAACTTTGTCCCGTAGTTACCTTTCTAGGAGTTTTCCCTCAGCTTCTAGCTCCCTGGAGCTGAAGCCACGCCCCTCAACTGTCAGGTGATTCAGGCCCTGAAACCATCCTCTCCTGCCTTGCTCACCCTGCGTTCCTAGGAGCCTGAAGCTTTCTTCTGCACTCGTCTTCCGGGAGATTGCACTGGTGAGTTCTCTTGCTATCCTCACCGTGATATATATAACTGACCACTAAGTTTTTTTTTTTTTTTTGCTTCACGGCTGTGTTTGGGGCGCAGGTTGTGCAGAGAGTTATGGATCCCATACAGTCGCTGTCCGAACAGATGAAAAATCTGAGTCACATGTTTCAGGATTTATCTCTGGAACAGCAAGCGCTGTCGTATTCACAGCGGCAGGTTTTGAGACTGTGCAGGGGGCTTTATCTGCTGGTTCTCTGAGGGCTATGGCGAGTGATATTGCGCTCGTGTCCTCAGAACCACCTGTTAAACTGCCTGACTTCTTTTCTGGGAACAAAAAGGAGTTTAGGATCTTCATGGAGGGTTGCAAACTTTTCTTTAGTTTGAGACCATGGTCCTCTGGGGATGAAAGTCAGAGGGTAGGGGTCATCATGTCTTTATTAAGAGGGTCCCCACAAGCATGGGCATTTTCCCTTCCTCCCACTGCCCCTGAGAGAGTGTCGGTGAATGCATTCTTTGAGGCCCTCAGGCACATATATGATGAGCCTGACCGAGTGCGATTGGCAGAGGACATGGTGATGAGCGTCTGTCAGGGGAAGCACTCGGCCGAGTGGTTTTGTACTGAGTTCCGCCGCTGGGCTGCAGAGATTTCTTGGGAGGACGCCGCCCTCCGAGGACTATTTCGCAGAGGCTTGTCCGAACGGCTGCAGGATGCCTTGGCGTTACACCCCCCACCTAACTCTCTCGAGGACGCCATGACCCAGGCCGTCCGGATGGACCGCAGGTTGCGGGCCAGAGGGGTGATGCAGGTGGAGACTACATTGTTCCCCAGTGGAAAAGAGACTGTCTCTGAGCCCATGGATGTGGGCGCTATCACTCTGAAGGAAAAGGAGAGAAAACGCCGTCGGGAAGAACAGTTGTGCTTCTACTGCGGTAAAGCTGGACATTGGAAAAAGGAGTGTCCTGTCTGCCCATCCTCAACCCGGTCGGCGGGAAACGACTAGGTCTGGGTAGTCAGCGAGGAGACTACTCAGACCCTCAGGTACACTTTTCCTCATTCTCTGTTGCTTCATGTGGAACTGTTAGTGGACGGTTATTCTTTTTCCTCTACAGCCTTTGTGGACTGCGGGTCCTCCATCAATCTGATTGACTCCCAATTGGTCACACACTGCAAGATAGGGACAGCTAGGCTTAAGACTCCGATCAAGGTGGTGGCTAGTGTTGAGCGATACGATACTGCAAATATCGGGTATCGGCCGATATTAGCTTTATCGGACTTTCGATTCCGAGTTCCGATATTGTCGTCTTATCGGATACCAGAATCGGAATTGTCACTCACTGTCATGTCCGTCGGTTGGGTCTGTCAGGAGTCAGCGGCACTTACCCGGCAGAAGATCTCCGGCGGTCACGGCCTGGACTGCTTGATGGCCGCCATCATCTTTCCCCGGCGGTCACATGCAGTTTCTCGCGATAACTGCAGTGACTGCTGGGTAATCCCGGCCGTAAAGCAGTCAGTCCGATGACGTCACCGCCGGGGAAGCAGGTAATCAGCTGTGCTGCGTCGCGATGACAGGCTCTGCCTGTCATTGCGATGTAGCAGAGCTGGATCGTCGTGGGACTGTCGTTATGGACTGCGTCGGACAGGTGGTATACTGTTGGTTTTGTTTTTTTCCTTTTTTAACAGGAGATCGATGGCGTCGCAGGAATGAGAGTATAATAAAAGAAATGAAAACTGTGTTGTCTCTTTTATTTCATTAAAAACTTTTTTCTTGCTTTGTCTTTTTTTTATACATTTAAAAACTTTGGGATTAATAATGGATCGGTGTCTTATTGACGCCTATCCATTATTAACCGGGCTTATTGTCACCGGGCAATCAACGGTGACATTAACCCCTTATTACCCCACTTGCCACCGCTACAGGGCAGTGGGAAGAGCCGGGTAAAGTGCCACAATTGGCACATCTTTTGATGCGCCAAATGTGGGGCTGCTGTAGCCTGGTATTATCAGGCTGTTGAGGGCCAAAATCCATGGGCCTTGACAGTCTTTTAATACCAGGCCGCAGCAGTCTGCATTTTACTTGGCTGGTTAACAAAAATAGGGGGACCCCTACGCCGTTTTTTTTTCGAGGGGATCCCCTATTTTTGTTAACCAGCCAAGCTAAGCAGACTGCTGTGGCCTGGTATTATCAGGCTGGCAAGGTCCATGGATATTGGATCCTTACCAGCCTGAAAAACCAGGCCTCAGCAGTCTGCTTCATCTGGCTGGTTAACAAAAATAGGGGGGACCCCACGCCAATTTTTTTTCGAGGGGACCCCTATTTTGTTAACCAGCCAAGATATGCAGACTGCTGTGGCCTCGTATTATCAGGCTGGCAAGGTCCATGGATCTTGGCTCCTTAACAGCCTGAAAAACCAGGCCTCAGCAGTCTGCTTCATCTGGCTGGTTAACAAAAATAGGGGGGGCCCCTACGCCAAATTTTTTCGACGGGATCCCCTATTTTTGTTAACCAGCAAAGATAAGCAGACTGCTGTGGCCTGGTATTATCAGGCTGGCAAGCAGGGTCGGACTGAGCCACCGGAAAAACCTCCGGTGGGCCCCAGCTCCTGCGTGGTGGGCCCTGATTTGAAAGGATAGGTCGCGGGGCAGAGGGGGCGGTGGCCCCGGGCCCCGCGCTCTGAGGGGGCCCACCCGGAGCTACGCTACAGTAACTGTATCTGCTGGCAGAAAGACATGGGAGAGCAGAAATCGATCTTCCTGCTCTGCCGCCCAGAAGCTATGGGGCCTGAACAGGCGTTGGGGGGGCCCGGTGCCAGCAGTGGGCCCCCCACCCGTCATCGGAGGGTCAGCTGTATCGGCATCCAGCCGATACAGCTGACCGCATAGAGAGAGAAGGAGCGAGCGCTCCTCTCCCATAATCCCCCTCTCAGCGTCTGACAGCGGGCGCGATGACATCACCCGCTGTCAGACGCTGAGAGGGAGAACAGTGAGCAGCACAGGAGCCGGGAGGTGAGTATTGTTTTTTTCTTTTTTTAATGGTGGTGCATTATACTACAGAGGCTGTATATGGGGGGTGCATTATACTACAGAGGCTGTATATGGGGGCTGCATTATACTACAGAGGCTCCATATTGGGGTGCATTATACTACAGAGGCTGTGCCTATGGGGGTGCATTATAATATAGCGGCTGCCTATGGTGGTGCATTATATTATAGACTCTGCCTATGGGGGTTTATTATAATATAGAGGCTGCCTATGGGGGTGCATTATACTATATTGAGGACTATCTGGTGTATTATGCTGTATGGATGCTATCTAGGGGCCATCATACAGTGTTGGACCCATTAAATAGTTTGGGGACATTAAGGGGTCAGTATATATCCAGTGAGGGGCATTATTCTGTGTATAGGGGAGATGTACAGGGGGAGACTTGGGACATTATTAAATGTAAAGTGGACACTTATTGTTATAGGGGAACTCGGGTTACTGTGACTGTCAAAGGGGCACACAGGGCATTATTACAGTTAGGGGACAAAATGTGGTCACTGTTTTCTAGGGCACTTGCACCCGGCATTACTATATTCTAGAGGGGTGCTTTAAAATTTAGAGGTCACACAGAACCACACAGCAGGTGCAGTAATAGGGACACATATACAGCGTGAGCACGTGCAGTAAGGCAAAGCAGCAGCGCTCAGTATTGGGGTATCACGTGCAGTAATAGGGACACATACGGCAGCAGCGGCTCAGTATTGGGGTATCAGGTGCAGTAATAGGGACACATATGGCAGCAGCGGCTCAGTATTGGGGTATCAGGTGCAGTAATAGGGACACATATGGCAGCAGCGGCTCAGTATTGGGGTATCAGGTGCAGAAATGGGACAATTTGGCAGCAGCGGCTCGTATGGGTATCGCGATGAGATGGTGAGTGAGATAGTCCAATTGGTGACCGGACAGTGCTAAAAATATGAGAAGTGAAATGTGTCTTTGTTGTAATCTCTGCAGTCGAGTCCTGGCTGGAGAAGTCGTATGTCGGTCTGGGCCAGATGGAAAAGAAATGAAAAGTGAACAATTCCATTAGAAAGAACATCAGCGGTAAGTCATTATCTGTACCTGTGCTGTAATCTATTATATGTTCTGTAGGACTGGTATTATTTACCACAGACCATATGGCGGTAATATCAATATTGGTCTTTTTATATATAGATTATTTTTGGCAACAGCGCGGTCATTTGCTGAGGTTCTCTGATTAGGGGCCCACTCAGAAGTTTCGCCCCCACTAAACCAAAACCCTAGCTACGCCTCTGGCTCTCTCTCTAGTCTTTCTTTCTCTCTCTAGTCTTTCTCGCTCTCTGTTCTTTCTTTCTCGCTCTCTGTTCTTTTTTCTCTCTGTTCTTTCTCTCTTTTCTTTCTTTCCTCTCTTTCTTGCTCTGTTTTTCTTTCTCTCTCGCTGCTCTTTCTTTCTTTTCCTCAGTACCAGCCACTGTGCCCTCATTACCAGTCAGTGTGATCAGCAGTGCTAAATGGGTACGCTTGGGGCCAGGATATGGGTGTGATTAGCTGTTAAATGGGTGTGGTCGGGGCGTGGCCTAAAATTTGCAGCAACTCCCTACGCGCTCCGCAGCCTTTAACCCTCTTTCCTGTCTTCAAAATTTGGGAGGTATGCTGTATGACCTCACTACAACTTCTGGCCATGCTCCTGATGAGCGCGACGGATGGTCTCCTGAAGGATTTCCTTCCACACCTGGACTAAAGCATCCACCAACTCCTGGACAGTCTGTGGTGCAACGTGGCATGGCCTAAAATTTGCTGCAGCAGGCACAGCGTGCCACAGCCTTTGTCCCTCTTTCCCTTCTTCAAAGGTTGGGAAGTATGATGGTGGGCCCAAGAATATTTTTTCTCTGGTGGGCCCAAGGTACTCCAGTCCGACGCTGCTGGCAAGGTCCATGGATATTGGCTCCTTAACAGCCTTAAATACCATGCCTCAGCAGCAGGGGCGTACATATAAATCATGGGGCCCCATAGCAAAAGTCTGAATGGGCCCCCCCAAAAAAAAAAAAACCCAGAGCCATTGTAAATGTAAAGTGCCAGCACAGTGAGGGGACACATTAAACAAAAAAATGTATTATGCCCCCATAAGATGCTCCATAGTATAGGTCCTTATGCTGCCGCAGCTGCTGCAAACCAAAAAAAAAAAAAAAGACATACTCACCTTTCGTCGCTGGGGGCCAGGTGCCGGTGTCCTGAGCAGGGGGTGACACCAGGTGCCGATGTCACCGCTCGCTCAGGGCCCCGGCACCTGAGATATTTACCTGTCCTCTCTCCACTGCTGAGTGCCGCTGTCTTCGGGGTCCTCCAGCAGTGAATGATCAGGCAGAGGGCGCGGCGCGCACTAACGACGTCATCGCGCCCTCTGACCTGAACATTGCAGCAAGAGGACGCGAGCAACGGTGGAACGGGACAGGTAAATATCCCTTATACTCACCCTTCCGCCGGCGCAGTCTGTGCAGCCCCTGCTCTTCTCCCACGGTCTCCGCCGCCAGTGTTCAGCGGTCACGCGGGACAGCTCATTAAAGTCATGAATATGTGCGTATTCATGACTGTAATGAGCGGTACCACCTGACCGCTGAACACAGGCGTCGGAGACCGTGGGAGAAGAGCAGGGGCTGCAGAGACCGCACCAGGAGGGGTGAGTATATAGAAGAGCTGCGCTCCCCCTCCCCCGCCGACCCCCTGGTAGTACTGTGTCAGCACAGCTACCCGACCGTCGAGGGCCCCCTCACCTGTCCGGGCCCCATAGCAGCTGCTTGGTCTGCTTCATTCACGGTACGCCACTGCTCAGCAGTCTGCTTCATCAGGCTGGTTAACAAAAATAGGGGGACCCGACGCCATTTTTTTTTCGAAGGGAACCCCTATTTTTGTTAATCAGTTCCCTCTGATGTCACTGATTGTGTCCCTGGCTGACCTGAAGTGAAAGTGGAAAGCAATCAATTAAGCTTTCCACTTCCTCTCCTGTCAGCCAGGAGAGGAACTCATTCATTTGGGGG
Source organism: Oophaga sylvatica (assembly GCA_033576555.1). Classification (NCBI taxonomy): domain Eukaryota; kingdom Metazoa; phylum Chordata; class Amphibia; order Anura; family Dendrobatidae; genus Oophaga; species Oophaga sylvatica. The sequence goes on from JARQOD010000005.1 coordinate 80,925,336, forward strand.
TTTACTGTGAGGCTGCAGCATTAGCTGCGGTCCCTGCAGTAAACATTAACCCTTTCTGAAGGATTACACCGTGGGACCTGACTGTGCATGGGATAGGTAAGAATAATTTTGCTTTTTTATTTTATTTTTATTACAGGAAATGGTTTTTGCAGTCAAATAAAAGATGGTCAAAAACATGTGTCTTTATTTCATTAAAATGATTTTTAATTAAAGTGTGTGTGTTTTATTTTTATTTCATGCAATAGGATTAATAATTGATAGTTGTCTAATTGACAGCTCTCAATTATTAACCTGGCTTAAGGTCACCTTTCAATTGCAAGGTGGCTTTAACCCCATATTAACCCATTCGCCACCGCTACAGGGCAATGGGAATAGACGGGCAAAGTGCCAGAAAGGGCGAATCTAATTATAGATTTGTCTTTTCTGGGGTGTCTGGGGGCAGATGTTAGTAGCCAGGGGGGGCCAAAAATAATGGTCCCTCTCTGGGCTATTATTATCTGCCCCCATTCGCTGGCTTTGTCTGGTTGCGAAAATAGGGCGGGAGCCCACGCATTTTTTTTAAACAATTATATATATATATATATATATATATATATATAATATATATATAATATATATATATATATTATAGTTCACACACTTCTACATAGTATAATAGCCGCTAATTCAATTGCCGGCTTTTGTGAAAATGCAGAACCCGACATGAAATGACACTTGGTGTACATAGGGTTAACCATGTCTTTTCATGTCCTTTGCTATCTGATTTGCACAAACAATTACATCAGTCTATGTGTGCAAAATTTCACACCTGTAGGGGTTAATTAAAGGTGTAAATTCCTAGCAAAAAAGTCCGTTTTTTTTACAACGAATTTACAACTTTAATTAACCCCTACAGGTGTGAAATTTTGCACACATAAGGTACTGCCACACTAAGCTATCCCGCTAGCGATCTCGTTAGCGTTGCATACTAATGAGATCGCTAGCGGGATTGTTTCTATATCGCTAAATGCGGCCACATTTAGCGATATAGTTAACGACGCTATCGCCGTTAGCGATCTTCTTAACGACTTTAGCGGTACAAAAGTACCGCTAAATCGCTAAGAAAAGGTGCCACACAGCGATTAGATACTTACCCAGCGGGAGCGCCGACGAGAAAATAGGGTCCGGAACGATTCCAGCGACGAGCGAGATCACAGCAGGAAGCTCGTCGCTGGAAGCTGCCGCACTGAACAACATCGCTAACGGATCGCTAAATAGTGACGTTTTTTAGCGATCCGTTAGCGATATTGTTTAGTGTGGCATACCCTATAGACTGATGTAATTGTTTGTGCAAATCAGATAGCAAACGACATGAAAAGACATGGTTAACCCTATGTACACCAAGTGTCATTTCATGTCGGGTGCTTCTGTCTTTTCACAGAAGCCGGCTTTACCCGGCAATTGAATCAGAGGCTATTTTACTATGTAGAAGTTATAAACTATAAATATATGTATATATATATATATGTCACAAAAAGGTTTTTTTTAGTTACGATATTTTGTTCCATAGACTTACATTGGACTTCCGGTATCGGGTATCGCCGATATTTTAGTGATATCGGCGATACCATTCCGATCCGATATTTTTGCCTATCGGAAAGTATCGCTCAACACTAGTGGTGGCCATTGACTCCTCCCCCCTCACAAAAGAGGGAATTCTCTTTATGTCTGACTTGTTTTCGCTCAGAGTGGGCGCTGCTCACGAGGAAAAATTAAGTTGTTTTGTTCTGGACAATCTACCAGCAGGGTTGGTGTTGGGCATGCCCTGGTTACAACGCCATAACCCAGTTATTAACTGGAAAACGGGGGAGATTGTTCAATGGGGGTTTAATGATTCTAAGTTATGATTCTGCACTGCTGGTTAAACCTGTTAAATCTGTGTCTGTGTCATCTGTCGAGCTGGAAGGTATTCCGGAGTACCTGAAAGACTTCGAAGATGTGTTCTCAGAAAGCGAGGCCGAGACGTTGCCGCCACATAGACCCTTTGACTGCGCCATCGAGCTAGTCCCGGGGCTAAACTACCTAAAGCCCGCCTGTTTAATTTGTCTGGACCTGAACGCTTGGCTATGAAGGATTATATTGCTGAAAGTCTTCGCAAGGGACACATACGTCCCTCAGTTTCACCTGTGGCGGCGGGATTCTTTTTTGTGAAGAAAAAAGATGGCGGTCTACGTCCCTGTCTCGACTTTCGTGAACTTTTTTTTTTTTTTATATAGCGCTAACATATTCCGCAGCGCTTTACAGTTTTGCACACATTATCGTCGCTGTCCCTGATGGGGCTCACAATCTAGATTCCCTATTAGTATGTTTTTGGAGTGTGGGAGGAAACCGGAGTACCCGGAGGAAACCCACGCAAACACGGGGTGAACATACAAACTCCTTGCAGATGTTGTCCTTGGTGGGATTCGAACCCAGGACTCCAGCGCTGCAAGGCTGCAGTGCTATCCACTGAGCCACCGTGAACTAAATAAGATTACTGTACGAAATACGTATCCCCTTCCGTTGATTCCTGATTTATGTAACCAACTATCAGGGGCAAAATGGTTCTCTAAATTGGATCTTCGGGGAGCATATAATTTGATAAGGGTCAGGAAGGGGGATGAATGGAAAACTGCGTTCCTCACGTCCGAGGGACTTTTTGAGAATTTAGTCATGCCGTTTGGTCTTACCAATGCTCCCGCCATATTTCAGAATTTCATCAACGTGGTGTTTTCTGATCTCATTGGTCGTTTTGTTGTAATTTACTTAGATGATATTCTGATATATTCTCCCGACAGTCATTCTCATATGAATCATGTACGAACTGTTCTCCAAAGACTTAGGGAAAATCATCTGTTTGCTAAATTGGAGAAGTGTGTGTGTTTTTTTGTTCAAGAATTATCTTTTTTGGGATTGATTGTGTCCTGTGAGGGTTTTCGTATGGACCCCAAGAAGGTGCAGGCCATTGCGGATTGGGTACAACCCCGAGATCTTAAAGGGCTCCAGCGCTTCTTGGGGTTCGCCAATTACTACCGCAAATTTATTCGGGGGTTTTCACAGGTGGTCAAACCACTCACAGATTTAACATGCAAAGGTGCGGATGTGAAAAATTGGTCCTCGCTCGCAAAAGAGGCCTTTGCTAGTCTGAAAAAATGCTTTATGACTGCTCCGGTGTTGGTACAGCCAGATCCGTCCAAACCATTTATTGTGGAAGTGGACGCCTCTGAGGTGGGGGTGGGTGCTGTGTTGTCCCAAGGTCCTGCCACTCTGACCAACCTCAGGCCATGTGCTTTTTTTTTTTTTTTCCCGGAAATTCTCTGCTGCTGAGAGGAATTACGATGTTGGCAATAGAGAGCTTCTTGCGGTCAAGTTAGCGTTTGAAGAATGGAGGCACTTTTTGGAGGGGGCCAGTCACTCGGTTACTGTGATTACCGACCACAAAAATGTATCATATATTGAGTCTGCTAAGAGACTAACACCCAGACAGGCCCTTTGGTCACTTTTTTTTTCCCGTTTTCAGTTTACTATTACGTTTCGTCCGGGGTCAAAGAATATCAAGGCTGATGCCTTATCTCGCAGTTTTCATCCGGTGTCTCCCCCTGAGCCACCTTCCTCCATTCTTCACCCTGGGGTTGTGTTGGCAGTGGTCTCGTCTGAGTTGGAACAGGAGATTGAGGGGGCCCAGTGTCTGGCCCCTGCTGCCAAGCCAGGGGGTAAGTTGTTTGTCCCAGAGCAGCTTCGGCTTAAACTCCTCCAGGAGTTCCATGAATCCAAGCTCCGTGCTCACCCTGGTATATCTGCCACACGTCGGGCGGTGGCTAGGATCTTTTGGTGGCCTACTCTTAGCTCTGACATAAAAAAATTTGTTTCTGGTTGTGGGGTCTGCGCTCGTTCTAAAAACTCACATAGCCGGCCGGCTGGGGAACTGATGCCCTTGGCAGTTCCCGAAAGGCCATGGACTCACTTGTCCATGGATTTTATTACTAATCTTCCTCCATCCAAGGGCAATACGGTGGTATGGGTAGTGGTAGACAGGTTTTCGAAGCAGGCTCATTTTGTACCCTTATCCGCACTACCCTCAGCTGAGACTTTGTCCAGATTGTTTGTACAGCATGTTATCCGGTTGCATGGGGTACCCCTGAATGTGTTGTCTGATCGTGGAGTGCAGTTTGTGGCAAAGTTTTGGCGTGCTTTTTGCAAGAAATTGGGGATGTCTCTGTCTTTTTCGTCTGCATACCATCCTGAGAGCAATGGTCAGACGGAATGCACTAATCAGTCTCTGGAACAGATCCTCAGATGTCTGACTTCTGCAAGACAGAATGACTGGTGTGATGTACTGCCATTGGCGGAATTCGCCTTCAATAGTCGGGTGAGCCAATCTACTGGTATGTCTCCTTTCCTGATCAATTATGGTTTTAGTCCTCATTTTGGTGAGTTTTCTCGTTTGAATTCTGGGTGTCCAGGGGCAGAGGGGTCTGTTCAGCGATTAAAGAATACATGGGCGGAGGTCCAGCGGAATAAAAGCCAGGTCTCAAGGCAGGTACAAGTTTTTCGCTGACAGGAAAAGAACACCAGGTCCTATGTTTCGGGTTGGAGAGAAAGTTTGGCTCTCCACGCGAAACATTAAGTTGAAGGTTCCATCAGCCAAGTTGGGCCCCAAGTTCATTGGCCCATACAAGATTGTGGAAAAGATCAATCCAGTGGCTTACAGGTTGTGTTTTCCAGTCTCATTCAAGATCCCTAACGTCTTCCATAAATCCCTACTGAAACCTTTTGAGGCAGTCCGGGGGGAGTCCGAGTCCGCTGCTCCTCCTGTTTTGGTTGAGGGACACATGGAATATGAGATTGAGCATATCGTTGACTCCAGGTTGGTGCAGCGGTCGGTACAGTACCTGGTTCATTGGAAGGGGTATGGACCGGAGGACAGATCCTGGGTGCCGGCCCGTTTGATGCATGCAGATCGCCTGGTTCGGGCTTTCCATGCCAGGTTCCCAGGCAAGCCTGGGGCTCCAGAGGCCCCCCGTTAAGAGGGGGGTACTGTCATGATCCCAGTGCAGGGCTGACCTGCACGCTAGGGGTTAAGGTTTTGATCCCAGTGCAAGCTCTTACCTGCACACCTGGGGCTTATTATTGTGGCCTCTCCTTGGTTCGGGGAGAGCTTCTTATAGCCCTAGGAAGCTCCAATCCCTGTCAGTTATACTTTCGTCCTTGGCTGAGTGTGTTGACCCCTGAGTGTGTTTGTGCTGTGTTCCTGTTGCCTGATACTTTGGTTTTGACTCGGTCTGATCTCTGGATACTGCTTGTTGGATTCTGTTTCTGTACCTTCGCTGTCTGTTTGGTTTTGACCTCTGCCTGGCCCCGACTATCCGTTCTGTCTCATCCTTTGTACTGTACTGTCTTCTCGTGCTTTGACCTTGGCTTGTTCAGTTTTACGTCTCTGTCTATGCCCCTGGGTAACTTTGTCCTGTAGTTACCTTTCTAGGAGTTTTCCCTCAGCTTCTAGCTCCCTGGAGCTGAAGCCACGCCCCTCAACTGTCAGGTGATTCAGGCCCTGAAACCATCTCTCTCCTGCCTTGCTCACCCTGCGTTCCTAGGAGCCTGAAGCTTTCTTCTGCACTCGTCTTCCAGGAGATTGCACTGGTGAGTTCTCTTGTAATCCTCACCGTGATATATAGCCTGGGAAGGGGGTAATACCCATGGAGCTTCCCGGGCTATTAATATCATTTCTCAGCTGTATACTTGGCCTTTACTGATTATCAAAATGAGGGACCCTCCCCAAAAAAATGTAGTGTCCCCCCTATAATTGATAACCAGCAAAGGCTAGTCAGACAGCTGTGGGCTGATATTAATAGTCTAGGAAGGGGCCATGAGTATTGCTCCCTCAAACTAAAAACATCAGCTTCAACTGCCCCATAAGATGCACCAATTCTAGTGCTTAGCCTCGATCTTCCCACTGGTGCGGTGGCAAGTGGGACCTCAATATCATTGAGCCACTCTGTTGTGAACTCAAGCGCGCAGTTAATGCTAGATAACCCAGGAATTTACAGGAACTGGAGGCTTTTTGCCAAGAAGAGTGGGCAGCTTTACAGTTTGCACACATTGTCAGTATTCCGGGTTTTCTAGGTAACTTTGTCAATGATTTTGCCCTTTGTTAAAATGTTCGTTTGTTTAAAACCCGGCTCAGGTGTTGGCTTCCTTGCTGGAGTATTCTGCTTCTGTTCCCCTGCAACCCAGCTGCTTTGTTCCTCACAGATCTTTTGTGTATTTACCGGGAAAGTGCATAACCAGGTTATCTTCAGGTGTTTCTCAGCCATAGCAGTTTCTACCATGGCTCTGGACATTCTATGCATATGTAAGTTGCACTTACTGTGTTATCACTAACCTGTTGACTTGGGAATTTAACCCTTGGTTCACTCCATCTGGTAAGAACTGTGTTTCTGAACTGTTGCTGTTTAACCCTTCGTTCACTCCCTCTGGTGAGAGCTGTTGGACTGTTACTGGAATCTTACTGACATATGAACTCGTTGTTGGACTTCACTGAATTAAGACACAACTGAGATTAACTTGTTCCTGGACCTCCCTGTGTTTTCTGCATACCTGGATCTGACTCTTCACACACCAGCAGTGTGTAAATCCAGCCACGTTACCTGTGCATCAGACTTACCTTGTGGTCACATTTGTGTGAGGACTCCGTCGTAAGAACTTTACCGCCCTCGCTATAGAGGTTCAAGGACTTATATATCCGGATTCATATAACTGGACTTGTGTGTGTGTGTGTGTGTGTATATATTATTATATATATATATATAATATTATATATTATATATATATATATATATATATATATATATATATATATAGACTTGTTTCATTGCATGTCACTACGGGTTGTTTCTATATTGTTTTTGGGTGTTTTGCTGTTTCACAAATACATTATTTGCATTCAAAGAAAAACGTCTCTGATTGTTCATTGCCCCACGCTATCAGAATCCTCGAGTTCCTACAATAGTATTACAGGATACTCCAGCCAAAAAAGGGGATTCTGCTGGGGCAATGACGGAGACACGGGCAGACAAACTGTTCACCATAGTTAACTCCTTGCAGCAGGAGGTGGCGGCTGCACACAATCAGATTAGAGACTTGGAGTCTCGGGTTAACCACAATGCACAGGGGTTTGGTCAGGCTCTCCAAGATCTACGTGCTAGGTTAGGAGTCCTGGAGGCCTTACCTACTGAGCCTACCTCATCCACCAGTATGCCCAAATTGCCTCCATTCCGGTTTAATGGTGACCGAAGTCAATTCCGTGGGTTTGTTAATCAATGTATGTTATTTTTTGATGTACATGCCTCCTATTACCGGTCTGATAGATCTAAGGTTCTATGTATTATTATGTTGTTGACATCACGGGCACTGGCTTGGGCAAATCCTATGGTTGAAAGTCACGATACCCGTCTAAATAATTTGGACAATTTTCTGGCAGCCATGGCGCAAATGTTCGACGATCCCAACCGCCGTGCTACCGCTGAATCTGCCTTGCTTTCCTTACGCCAGGGGAAACGGTCAGTCATAGAATATGTTACTGAATTTAAAAGGTTAGTGGTGGACACCCAGTGGTAAAACAATGCTTTATTACCAATCTTTAGAAAAGGTTTGTCAAATGCAATCAAGGATGAGCTAGCTCTTCAGAGTCTCCACAGGAGTTTGAATTGTTTATACAGCACTGTGTACGTATTGATATCCGTTTAACTGAACGCAGACAAGAAAAATGGGCCGCTGTAAATCGCATTACTAATTTCTCTCTTCCGTCCAGGGAAACCACAGGCAAAAACCAGCGAGAGGCTGAGGAGGTGCCTATGCAGGTGGACTCACTGCAGAGACGTGAGAGTAATGAACACCGCGAATACCGTCTCCGTGAGTGTTTGTTTCTATTGTGGTCAATTGGACCATTTCCTCATCAATTGTCCTAAATGTCCTAGGCGACCCAACAAGGTGTTGGCGGTAGTAGGGGATTATGATAACACAGACGCTGAGTCTGAAGTTTCGGAGACCAGTCTACATCTAGATGCGGTTTTCCCCCAATACTGATACTGACTTCCCCTAAAGATCAAAGGGAGAAATATTCACATTGTTCTCTTCCTATACAGATTCAGTGGGAGGAACAGTGGATATCAAGTTCTGCCATGATAGACTCTGGAGCAGGTGGGAATTTCATGGATTCTTCTTT
>JARQOD010000005.1:80933677-80967544 GCA_033576555.1 Oophaga sylvatica
TTTTTAATGATTTATTAAATGTTAAGTTTTAATCCCATTTTCTGCTTAGACTTACCTTTCACCTTTGTGGGATCACTATTTTTAATTTGATTTCCTGTGTAAATCAAATCTGGTATTTTGCAAATAAGTAAATAGTAATAATACTTGTAAATAATATAGAACATTTAATTAACACTATTTTGATCAAAAAAGTGAAAAAGCCGTCCCCCTGCAACAAGGTGTACCCAATCTGGATAGTTTTATCCTTTCTCTAGTATTAAAACCTTACCATGTGTCAGCCGACCTTAATATACTGCAGATAAGGGCAGAGCAGGAAAGGGTCCTGACTGTTCAGACAACTACCCATGGGAAGCTGCACTGACGAGCAAAAGAGAAACAATGTTTTGAACTTTTGACTTTCATTATCCATATTTCATCATCCACTACTGCTTTAAATATGAGACTGCCATCATTTTATAGATAATCATCTCGGCTATCTCATACATGAATTTGACTTGTAACTATTTTGCATATGATTAGTGTGGAGACACGAGGGGTCAGAAGGAGCCCCGGTCCACTAGCTAAAATCGCATGGACCAGGGATAGTCCCACCGAACACCCACTCTCCCTTTTTTTTAACTGTAAATTTTTATTAAAGTTTTCAAATTTTAACAAAAGGACTTGAGTCCCAACATACAATTAGCTTAAAAGGACATCTAATAAAAAGAGAAAAAAGAAGAAAGGTTACAAAGACCAAGCCATATGAGATAGAACCTGGAGAGATAGTCCCTCTATTATTTAGAATACCCAAATGGGTGATGGTGCAGTGACTTCTATTTTTTCACTTTAATCTAGGTATACATATACCCTTAACAACCTTTAGTCATAATCATTTAACAATATACAGTAAAAAGGCGTAAGAAAGTATTCTTGAACATTATATAATTATACCTCACATAGACAAACGTAAAGACTGGACACACCCTTAAGGTAGTGAAAGGGAAGGACGCAGGCTCCAGAAGAAACTGAGTGATCCAACCAATCCTAACCATTTCTTTGAGCCCAGTACTAATCCCACGGGGCCCATACGGAGTCAAATCCATCCACCTCTCGCCCCCAAAAGAGCCGTCATATATTCCATTCTGCGAATGTCATTTATTCTAGACAATAACTGCTGATGGGAAGGAGGAGAGGTCTGTTTTCCAGTGAAGGGCAATCAAGCATCTCGACGCTGTAAAGATATGCAGAAGCAGTTTGGCTGAGTTTTTACCCATCCCCTTAGGGGAATATTTAATATATACATAAATGGGTCTAATCCCACCTCGGCGTATAGACCTTATTTATTAGTACTCTCACTTCCTCCCAAAAGCCTATGATCACTGAACAGGACCAAAAAATATGATATTGGGATCGCACCTCAGATCCACAATGCCAATATAACTTTGAGAGTAGGGGTTCAATCTGTGGAGGAGGTCAGGTGTGTGATACCAGAACATCAGAATTTTGCATTGATTCTCATTATAGATAGTGCAAAAGGAGGTCTTGGCAGCCCTCTCCCAAATAATGTGCCAATTTTGAGATGATATCTCTTTACCCAAAACAGACTCCCATCTGCTCATGTAGGGATGCTTAAGTTGTTGACCTTCCCGAGGTGAATTCAAAAACCTATATATCTCTGATATTAGACCTTTAGTTGACGGTCCTCTTCTGCATATCCTCTCAATGTCAGTTGGTAAAGAAACTGTTGATACACCATAAAGAGAGTAAGCAAAGTGCTTGATCTGCAAATACTGGAAAAACTCTTTATTAGAGATAGTGAATTTGGACTTGAGAGCATCAAAAGTAAGAAGCTGCAGCCTGTCCACGTCAACCACATCTGCAAACCTAAATAGACCCGCAGAGGTCCATGGATTGGCCATTACATGTTCCAAACTGTTTGGTAGTAAGGGCTATAATATAAATGAGATCATTGGTGAATTAGGAGAGGCCAAGCTGAACCTCTTCATACATGAAATCCATATCTCCCTCGCAAACTTCTTGGGACCCAACAAAGGAACCGTTATTCTAGAGGTCCCACTGAACCGTAATGAATTCTTATGAATTGGGGCTTGCCACAACTTTTCTATCTCTGCCCATTTGCTATATGCCAATAGTGAAGCCCACTAGGGAATCCTTCTTAAATGCGTGGCCCAGCAGTATTTAAGAATGTCAGGAATGGAGAGGCCCCCTTGTGATTTATGGTAGACAAGGACACACATGGAGATCCGGTGACGCTTATCGTTCCTAATGAATCTCATCACTGCAGCTTGGAGGGACTTAAGTTCCTTCATGGGTACCTTGAATGGTAAGGTCTTAAAAAGTAGAGTAACTTAGGAAGGAGCGGCATTTTAATAGAAGTAATTCGTCCTATTAATGAGAGCGAGAGCGGTTTCCACTTTTCCAACATTCTTCTCAAATCAATCAGAAGAGGTGGAAAATTGGTGTTATACAGATTACCATAGGAAGAAGACAGATTAACTCGCAGATGTTTAATAGCCACAGTCTGTCATCTAAATTTAAAGTTTAGCTTTAAATGGTCTAATACCTCAGGGGGGATATTCAATGGGAGGGCTTCTGTTTTTGAAGTGTTCAGTGTATACCCTGATAGTTCCCTGTTATGTTTCGGTGGCTGAGGAGAAATTGCAAAAAATAGCCAAAGTAGTAATACACCAGAGAGGCTGGAAACTACTGGATTGCAGTACACTAAACTAACCGCCACACTAGAAGTAGCCGTGGAGCGTACCTACAGTGATCCTAGATGCCTCTTCACAGCCGGAGAGATAACTACACCTAAACATAGTAACATAGTTATTAAGGTTGAAGGAAGACTTTAAGTCCATCTAGTTCAACCCATATCCTATCCTAACCTGCCCTAACATGTTGATCCAGAGGAAGGCAAAACTACACCTAAAGGCAGAAAGATGAAAGCTATCTGCCCTGGAGCAGAATCCCCAAAGAAATAGTAAGCCCCCAAACATGTAATAGCGGTTAGACAAGAAGAAAACACGGACACAGACAGAAAATAGAATGGGCCCCAGCGTTTGCTCAATCTGTCTAGATAGAAAAGTATAGGAGAGAATTCTGACTGCAACCCAAAAAAAACCTTGTTATGTTTCGGTAGCTGAGGAGGACAGGAACAACAGCATGGCAGCCGAACACCTGAGATGTTGGTAACTGATGGGATGCAGATTCCTAAACTAACGACACAACTAGAGGTAGCCGTGGAGCGTTCCTACGTTGATCCGAGACGCCTCGTCACAGCCTGAGAGATAACTACACCTAAAGGCAGAAAGATGAAAGCTATCTGCCCCGGAGCAGATCCCCAAAGAAAATAGGAAGCCCCCAAACATATATTGGCGGTTAGACAAGATGAAAATGCAATCATAGGCAGAAAATAGACTGAGCAAACGCTGGGGCCACAAGCTGACTAAATAGGATAGGACAGGAGAGATTACTTTCTGCAACCCAGAAAACCCTACAAAAATCCAACAATTCTGATTACAAAAATACTGAGATCACACGATCTTGCCACCCACTAAATCAGATCTCCGTGTGAACAAAAACCAAGCCGCAGCGCTGAAAAAAAGGAAAGCAAAGAGCAAATAACAGTGGCTGCAGAAAACTGTGAGGAGCTCAGGCCCCAGGAGGGGACCTGGCTGACCTCCACAAAAGTGCAGAAAACAATGCAAAAAGCAAGCACAAAAAGAAAAGCAAAAAATATCTTATCTGAAAGCAGGAGATGCAGGCAAGACTCCAGCAAGCTTCCAAATGAACCAGGAACCACAACTGAGACAAGAACAATTGATCACCGGCAACCATCATGGGAGGGAACCTCCCTTATATCAGACCAGTCCGTGATTCCAGATTGCCACTCCTCGCTGAAAGGTTCAGTACTGTCTGTAACCACCAGAGGGAGCCTCTGCTCAGAAACCATCTCTAGCACATTCATAACAGTACCCCCCCCTTGAGGAGGGGTCACCGAACCCTCACTTGTGCGACCAGGCTGATCAGGATGAGCTCGGTGATAGGCACGGATCAGTCTCCTAGCATGGATGTCCGAAGCAAACACCCAAGAATTGTCCTCCTGACCATAACCTCTCCACTTAACCAAATACTGGAGTTTCTGTCTAGAAAAACGAGAATCCAATATTTTCTCAACCACATACTCCAAATTGCCCTCAACCAAAACAGGGTCAGGAGGCGCAGCCATAGGAACCACTGGCTCGACAAACCTCTTCAATAAGGACTTGTGGAACACGTTATGGATCTTAAATGTCCTGGAAGAAGCAAATGGAAGGAAACAGGATTAAGAATCTCCATGATCTTATAAGGTCCAATGAACCTGGGCTTAAACTTTGGAGATGCAACCCTCATAGGGATATTTCTTGACGACAACAAAACCAAGTTCCCCACTTTAAACCGAGGACCATCAGTCCTATGCCGGTTGGCAAACCGTTGGGCCTTCTCCTGAGAGAGAGACAACCTCTCCACTACCTGGTCCCAAATCTGCTGCATTCGCTCCACAACAGAGTCAACACCCGGACAGACAGAAGCCTCCGCCTGTCCCAAAGAAAATCGAGGGTGAAACCCAAAATTGCAGTAAAATGGAGACATCAAGGTGGCAGAGCTAGCCCTATTATTAAGAGCAAACTCAGCCAAAGGCAAAAAAGAGACCCAGTCATCTTGATCAGCAGACACAAAACATCTCAAATAAGTCTCCAAGGTCTGGTTTGTTCTCTCGTTTTGTCCATTGGTCTGAGGATGAAAAGCAGAGGAGAAAGATAATTGAACACCAAGTTTAGAACAAAATGTCCTCCAAAATCTGGAAACAAACTGGACTACTCTGTCAGACACAATGTTCTCCGGAATGCCATGTAACCGAACCACGTGCTGAAGGAACAAAGGCACCAATTCGGAGGAGGAAGGTAACTTAGGTAATGGCACAAGATGTATCATCTTGGAAAACCTATCACAGATTACCCAGATAACGGTCATTCACTGAGAAACAGGGAGGTCGGAAATAAAATCCATAGAGATATGGGTCCATTGCCTCTTGGGCACAGGTAATAGCATTAACAAACCACTAGAGCAAGAGCAAGGCTTGGAGCGAGAGCAAGTCCCACAGGACTGCACAAATTCCCTGACGTCACGAGACAAAGTAGGCCACCAAAAGGACCGACTCATCAAGACTCTGGTACCAAAAATCCCGGGATGACCAGCCAACGCGGAACAATGAATCTCAGACATCACATTCTTCTTCCACTGGTCTGGGACAAACAATTTCCCAATAGGGCAGCGCTCAGGTTTATCCTCCTGACACCCTTCCAAGGCCAGTCTCAAATGGGGCGAGATGGCGGAAAGAACTACACCCTCTTTCAAAATAACAGTTGGATCAGATAACTCAGGAGAGTCCGCAAAGAAACTCCTCGAGAGGGCATCCGCCTTAACATTCTTAGTGCCAGGAAGAAAAGAAACCACAAAATTAAAACGTGTGAAAACCAAGGCCCACCTGGCCTGTCTAGGATTAAGTCGCTTGGCTGATTCGAGATAAACCAGATTCTTATGGTCCGTGAGGACCACCACCTGATGTTTGGCTCCTTTCAGCCAATGTCTCCACTCTTCAAAGGCCCACTTCATGGCCAATAACTCCCGATTACCCACGTCATAATTACGTTCAGTTGGAGAAAATTTTCGAGAGAAAAAGGCACAAGGGTTACTCTTAGAGGTCTCTGGATCTCTTTGGGACAAAACGGCACCTGCCCCAATTTCAGAGGCATCAACCTCCACCTGAAATGGTAGAGAAACATCAGGCTGCCGTAGAACAGGAGCAGAAGTGAATCTCTGCTTAAGTTCCTGAAACGCAGAGACTGCCTCAGGAGGCCAATACACCACATCAGAACCCTTTTTGGTCAAATCAGTCAATGGTTTAACAATACCGGAGAAATTACCAATAAATTTACGATAAAAATTGGCAAAACCCAAAAATCTCTGAAGAGCCTTTAATGAAGTAGGTTGGACCCAATCACAGATGGCTTGAACCTTGACCGGGTCCATTTCAATAACAGCAGGAGACAAAATGAATCCCAGAAATGAGACCTTCTGTACGCCAAAAAGACACTTTGATCCCTTCACATACAGTGCATTCTCTCTCAAAATCTGGAACACAGTCCGAACATGTTTCACATGAGAGTCCCAGTCATTGGAAAAAATCAAGATATCATCCAAATAAACAATCAGAAATTTATCCACAAAATCCCTGAAAATATCATTCATGAAGGATTGGAAGACGGAAGGAGCATTAGTGAGCCCAAAGGGCATCACAAGGTACTCAAAATGCCCCTCTGGGGTATTAAACGCGTCTTCCATTCATCCCCGTGCTTAATGCGAATAAGGTTATACGCCCCCCTGAGGTCAAGCTTGGTGAACCAACTAGCACTTTTCACCCTGGAAAACAGGTCAGAAATTAAGGGTAACTGATATTGATACTTCAGAGTGATCTTATTCAAGGGACGATAATCAATACACGGCCTCAATGAACCATCCTTTTTGGCCACAAAGAAAAAACCGGCACCCAAGGGTGAAGAGGATGGTCTGATATGACCTTTCTCCAATGATTCCTTGATATAAGATCGCATAGCATCGTGTTCAGGTACAGACAAATTAAAAAGGCGACCTTTAGGAAATTTACCACCAGGTACTAACTCAATAGCGCAGTCATAGCTCCTGTGAGGAGGTAAGGATGCAGACTTACTTTCACTAAACACATCAGAAAAATCAGTCAAAAAGTCAGGACATCCTGAGACTGGGGAGAGGCAGAAAAAACAGGAGTGTCAGTATTAACACATTGGTAGCCCCAACTGGTCACAGACACAGATTTCCAATCCAAAACAGGATTATGAGTCTGTAACCAAGGGAAATCCAGTACAATAATGTCATGCAGATTATGCAACACCAGAAATTTGCAACTCTCCTGATGATCTGGTTCAACCCTCATTATCACCTGAGTAGAAAACTGGGGTTTATTCTCCGCCAAAGGGGTAGAATCAATGCTCAGTAAAGGAATAGACTTCCGCAGGAGTATCAAGGGAAACCCACAACGTTTGGCAAAGTCAAAATCCATGAGGTTAATAGCTGCTCCTGAATCAACAAAAGCCTGAGCCGAAAATGTGAACAGGGAGCAAATCAGGGTAATAGTCAACAGAAATTTAGTCTGAACACTACCCAAGACAACTGAGCGCGCAAAACGTCTTCCCCGCTTAGGGCAGATGGAAATAGCATGGGAAGCGTCACCACAGTAGGAACATAACCCATTGCACTTACGAAACTCATGACGCTGAGCCCCAGAAGTCACTCCATCACACTGCATGGGCTCAGGAGCTGGCTCACAAGGCAACACTATCTCACGCATACCTCTGCGCTCCCGCAAACGTCTGTCAATTTGAATAGCCAAAGACATAGAATCATTGAGACCAGAGGGAACAGGGAATCCCACCATAACGTCCTTTACATTTTCTGACAGACCCTTCCGAAAAAGGGCTGCCAAAGCATCATCATTCCATTTGGTCAGGACTGCCCATTTTCGAAATTTCTGATAGTACAGCCAGCTCAGAGTCTTCACGACCCTGATTTAATGCCAACAAGGTCTTTTCAGCTTGATCAGTGACATTAGGTTCATCGTACAATACCCCCAGAGCCTGAAAAAATACATCAACATCATTCAAAACAGGATCCCCAGGTGTCAGGGAAAAAGCCCAATCCTGAGGGTCGCCGCGCAGCAGAGAGATGACAATTTGAACCTGCTGTGCTGCGTTCCCTGAGGACTTAGGTTTTAAAGCAAAAAACAACTTACAGTTATTTTTGAAATTCTGAAATTTAGACCGATCCCCCAAAAATAAATCTAGTATGGGGATCCTAGGTTCCACAACAGGCAACCTAGCAAGATAGGTAGTAATACTCTGAATCTCAGTGGCAAGCTGCTCCACACGGCCAGACAACTGTGCAAACTCCATTGAGAGGAAAAAAAATTTCCTCCTCTGCACCCAGAGAAAAAGAGGGAAAAAAATGCAACAAACAGAGGAAAAAAAAATTCTGACAACTCCCTTTTTTTTCTTTTTCCTTTTTACTATTTTTCCCTTCTGTGAGTACCATATAATTTTCAGTTTGGCCGGTAATACTTTTATGTTCGGTAGTTGAGGAGAAATTGCAAAAAATAGCCAAAGTAGTAATACACCAGAGAGGCTGGAAACTATTGGATTGCAGTACACTAAACTAACCGCTACACTAGAAGTAGCCGTGGAGCGTACCTACGGTGAATCCTAGACTCCTCGTCACAGCCGGAGAGATAACTACACCTAAAGGCAGAAAGATGAAAGCTATCTGCCCCGGAGCAGAATCCCCAAAGAAATAGGAAGCCCCCAAACATGTAATGGCGGTTAGACAAGAAGAAAACACGGACACAGACAGAAAATAGAATGAGCAAACGCTGGGGCCCAATCTGTCTAGATAGAAAAGTATAGGAGAGAATTCTGAGTGCAACCCAAAAAAACCCTGACAAAAATACCAACACTTCTGATTAACAAAAAACCTGAGATCACACGAGCTCTACCACCTAAATCAGATCTCTGGTGTAACTCACAACAACTCAGCAAATAAAAAGTGACAAAGGAACAAAGCAAAAGTGCAAACACAAAATGAGCACAATTGCAGCGCCAGACCCCAAAAGAGGACCAGGCTGTAGTCCACTGTAAGCAGCAAACCAGCAGTGAAAATCCAACAGAGGAAAAAAAAACAACAAAACAATTATCTGAATTAGAGCAGGAAAGCAAGCTGTGCTCCAAGCAAGACCAGGAGGAACAATTGATTACCGGCAAGACTGATGGGAACTCAGGTCACTTATATCATACCATTCAAAGCCAACTGAAGGCCATTCAGTAACTAGTTCATTACCCTCAGCAACCACCGGAGGGAGCCCCAGCTCAGAAGTCGCCTCCAAAGTATTCACAACAGTTCCTCATACCTTTTTAAATCCTCCATGAGATTAGGCAGTGTAGTATGTAATTTGGTTAGGGTTAGAAGGACATCATCCGCAAATAAACAAATCTTAAACATTTTGTTTCTAACCTCAATCCCTGAAATATTAGGATTTTGTCTTATCATAGCCGCCAGCGGTTCTATGCATAAGTCATAAAGTGGGGGCGAAATGGGGCGTCCCTAGCGAGTACCGTTCGATATCTTGAACGAGGGAAAGAAGTGGAAAGGAAGGTTAAGTGAAGCCGATGGGGAACTGTAAAGTGCCCCAATGGCTGTCAAGAAAGGACCCGAAATGCCAAAGATCTTCAGGGTCTCAAACAGAAAGGACCAATTTAGGCAGTCAAATGCTTTCTCCGCATCTAAACTTAATATAAGGGACTGAAGATTATCACTATTGGCAACTTCAATCAAATCTATTGCCCGTCTGGTATTATCCCGTCCTTGACGGTTAAGGACAAAACCTACTTGGTCCTTATTAATAAGCTGAGGAAGCCAACACTTAAGTCTATTAGCCAGTATGCAAGTGAAAATTTTCAGATCAGAGTTTAGCAATGCAATTGGATGATAATTTGAGCAATCTAAGGGATCCTTCCCTGGTTTGGGGATGAGAATCAGATAGGAATGTGATATCGTGTCTGGGATGGAAGAGCCTTCCAAAAAGGAATTAAACATTCTGACCATGTGGGGAGAAAGCTCCTCTGCAAAGGTCTTGTAGTAGAAATATGTCAGCCCATCCAGTCCCGGAGATTTACCTAAAGGAAGATCTTTCAAAATATCCACAACCTTCTCCTGTGACACCTGTTGGTTGAGAAAAGTTAGGGCCTCTGAGGGGAGAACTGGTAGGTTTAGGTTCGATAAAAAAAATTTCAGTACCATAGTTCTATCTATCCTATTCATGTGAAGAGTGTATTGTAGGTTATACAGTTTCCTATAAAAATTATAGAATAGCTTCGAAATTTCTGTTGGATTATAATGAATTGTGCTGTCAGTCCCTCTCAGCACCTGGGAATGGGAGTTCACAGTTCTATCTTTCAGCATTCTAGCTAAGAGCATACGGGCTTTATTACCCTTTTCATAATATTTTTTCTTCGTGTAGAGAAGGAGTTTTCTGTTTTATGTATTGAAAGTTCTTTTAGTTTGTTTCTGATCTCCATAACTTTATTCAAAACCTTCACGGAGGAATCTATGTTCCTCTTTAGTTAATTGAGAGGTTAATTTATTATATTCCAATTTTAGCATTTTTTTTTAATCTGGAACCCTCTTTGATACAATACCCCCTCTTGACAGCCTTGTGAGCTTCCCACAGTACTGAAGGGGAAGGCACCGAACACTCATTCAGACGATAGAAGTCCATGAGATGGTCCAACAAGGTCTTCCAAATGACTGGGTCCTTAATAAGGAATTCATTCAATCACCAATGGCAATTCCTAGTACACGGTTGAGTGGATTTAAGGTTTGACACAACTGGAGCTGATCAGACCAAGTAATTTGACCCATCTCAGCTCCCTCCATCATTCTAACGGTCAGTATATTTGCAAAGAAGTCAATTCTGATATGAGTGTGATGAGAGGGTGTGTAAAAGGAGAAGGCTCTTTCCCTTGGATGATCAATTCTCCAAAGGTCAAATAGGGAATTAGTCCTAATTAATTTTCTAAATTCTCTTGTCATTCTAATTAGATTTTGTGAAGGGGGTTTATTGTTGATCAAAAGTCTATCAAATACCTCTGAAAAGGGGATATTAAAATCGCCACCTATCAATAAGGCTGCCGGCAAAAGTTTTTAAATCATAGAAAAAACCCTTTGCAAAAATTTTATATTTCCTGAATTTGGAGCATATAGATTACATGAAATGATAGAGCTGCCTCTCAGGGAGGCTTCTAAAATTACGAATCTCCCCCTGGGTCGATATGTGTCTTTTTTACTTGCAAGTGGCATTTTGATGATATTAATATTGCTACTCCCCCTCTTTTATTATCATTAAAAGCAGAATAAGATGTAGGGAAAGAATTAGAGGCAAATTTAAAGGTGCCCGCTTTATCATAGTGCGTCTCTTGGAGAAACACTATATCGGCCCTCTAACTTTTCAATTCCTGGAGGGTAAGTCTCCGTTTTCTAGGGGAGTTAAGACCCCTAACGTTCAAAGATATTATGTGTGTCATGGTGCAAAATTAGGTTACTCACATGTACAAGGAACCCCAAGAACTTCAACTCTCCCAGTGCCTCCAGCATGCAGTGACGGACCAACCCATACAGAATGCTCTGCATCTCCTTCTCTAGAGACTGTGTCTGGACAAATGGATAGGGAAGAAACAGTAGGAAGAGGGAAAGACAAAGACAACATAGAGAATGGAGAAAAAAATAAAAGGCAATTGCCATCTTTAAAAAATAAAGATCCATAGTTCCCAGGAACTAATTACCTGGTCTGTGGTTATACCTGTGGAAAATACCAAACCCACTAGGTAGGGAAGAAAAAAAAATCCTCTTAACCACAGAAGTGATTTCTCAGGGAGACGTAGTCCAGTGTTTGACCTACACAGAGGAAAAGATCGATATAATAAAAAGAAGGAACTATCATCTACTGCAGGGAAAGCCAGGGGTTTCCCCAGGCAAATGTTATCTATTTCTTGCAGGATTACCCGCTTTCTTAAAATAAATAAAAATCGGCATTCAAAAACTGTAGGATTATTAGAAAAATAAGCCCACACTGGCAAACATTTTTAAAGTGATATACACAACTTCAATCTACTGAATCTTGGAATATAGGAATAAAAGACCCTCAAAAACAAATTATTTCAAGACTGATAAGTCAACCAAGTCCTTTTTGGGATGCTCCTTTCTTGCCACCCTTCTTGCCACCCTCCTTCCTTCTTTTCTGTAACCAAATCGGAGGCAGAGGTGGGCCCCCAGGGATCGGGATGTCCCAATCCGGAATTTTAGGGATTTGGAATCCCAATGTGTCACAAAAGGCTGGAAGGTCCTCCATGGATCTCAGTATCACTGATACACACTCTTTCCTGGCTAATAGAGCAAAAGGAAAACCCCACCTGTAAGGGATTTTAAGGCCTAAGAATTCTTCTTTTTTGTAATATAATACGGGATAAGTCTAGAAATAGTTGAATTGCAGCACCCATATATAATATTTCCTCTTGGGACCTGGCCTGAGCCATAATTCTTTCCTTTGTTTCAAAATCATGAAGGCAACATATGATGTCTCTGTTGTCATATGCAACAGATCAGAACTTATTATATATGTGTAACAGGAGGACTTTATGCTGACCTGACAGTAGATGGCGATGTTGTGTAGCGTTTCCTTTAATGTATTGTATAAGAATTAGTCTCTCTTCTGTTTTAGTTTCACTTTCGTTTTGTTCATGTTTGCTGATGCAATGCTGTAATGTCTGTGCATTATTCCTTTATCTCATGTTCAGAGAAGTAAACGCTTGTTATCCCATGCAACTTGCTCTGTGAAGTTTCTGCTGCAAAGGTGTGGATTAAGAAGCTGTGCAACAGGTTATGGGTCCAGACACCCAGACCCAGGCACCACCCAGATACAGCGTACCCAGAGCACCAGAGAATACCAGATACCCAGGACACTGGAACTCAGCAAGACCCTGGTGAATGCAGAAGAATTCTTCAGTGCAAGTCTCACCAAACAAGTAAGATAAGTTAAAAATGATGAATAGCACAGAGCTAAAACTCACAGTAGCTAAACTTAATGATGAGAACTATCAGCTATGGAAGTTCAAAGTAGAGATGTTATTGTCTAAAGATGATTTATGGGAAGTAATCACTACAGATAGACCTGATGAAGATAATCAGACACGGAATAGAAACAATAGACAAGCGAGAGCTACCATTAGCTTATTAGTGGATGATGCTCAATTAATACATATAAGAAATGAAGAAACAGCGAAAGGAATGTGGGAAGAATTAAGAAAGCTATATGAGAGACCTAGCTTAAATCACAAGTTATTTCTACTAAGAAAGCTTTACAATATGAGACTAAATGCAGACAGTGACATGCAGAAGCATATATTCTATATTATGGAACTGATATTACAGCTAAGATCTATTGGTGAAGACATTAAAGAAAGCCATATAGCAGCAATTTTATTGTGCAGTTTACCAGATTCATATACAGCTTTAATAAATGCACTAGAGACAAGACCAGAAACTGACATTACATTAGAGTTTGTGAAGACCAGACTCATAGATGAATATCAGAGAAGGAAAGAGCAAACAAATGATTCTTTTACTGAAAAAGATAATGGAAATGCTCTTAAAGCTACAGAACTTAAAAAACCCTATAATAAAGAGACAAGAGAATGCTTCAAATGTAAGAAAAAAGGTCATTTAAAGAAAGACTGTACTATATGGAAAGAAGAACAACAGAAATGACACCATAAAGATAATATACAGAAGGTGAAAAACA
This sequence comes from Oophaga sylvatica, assembly GCA_033576555.1. Classification (NCBI taxonomy): domain Eukaryota; kingdom Metazoa; phylum Chordata; class Amphibia; order Anura; family Dendrobatidae; genus Oophaga; species Oophaga sylvatica. The sequence goes on from JARQOD010000005.1 coordinate 80,947,158, forward strand.
CAATTTCTGATTCATGTGAAAATAATTGGAATGGCACATTTAAAGTAACTGATAAGAAATCATCACTTGGTTGGTTTATTGATTCAGGAGCAACGAGTCATATGACAAGTGACAAGAATTTCTTTACTGATCTTAATTTAAATAAGAAAGAAGCCATTTATCTTGCAGATGGAAGCAAAATAACCGCAGAAGGTATCGGACAAGGTATGCTAAATTGTTCAAACAAGTTCGGACAAGATTCAAAGATACTTGTACAGGATGTGTTGTATGTTCCAAAATTGGAAGGCGGATTATTATCTGTGAAACGTTTAACAGCAAAAGGACTTACAGTAAAATTCAAAGATAATGAGTGTGCAATTATTGCAGGAAACAAGTTGATAACCAAAGTCAAGGCAGATGAACAATTATATCATTTTGACAAACCAAAGGAACAGATGAAGGTATGTACACATGATCACAAAACCTGTATTCACATGTGGCATAGACGTCTATTACATAGACACCCGGACAGTATAAGGGAACTACAGAGAAAAGAATTGACAAAAGATTTAAAGATATCAGATTGCTCAATTACCGTAAGATGTGAATGTTGTATAAAATCCAAAGTCACAAGGATATCTATTCCAAAAGAAAGTGAGATTAAAAGCGAAAGACCACTTGATTTGGTGTATACTGACGTATGTGGACCCATGAAAGTGACTACATCAGGAGGCAATAGATACATGTTGACTTTTATAGACGACTACTCAAGATACACAGTCACATACTTAATTAAGAACAAAAGTGAAGTTTTTGATAAACTTGTAGACTATGTAACAAGATCAAGTAACAAATTTCAAAGGAAGCCAATTGTCATCAGAAGTGATAATGGAGGTGAATTTACAGGTCACAGAATAGAAGACTACTTAAGACAAAATGGAATAGAACATCAGAAAACAGATCCATGGAAGGAATATTCGTTGGATATAGTGAAAACTGCAAAGGATATAGAATCCTAGATCCCAAAACAGACAGAGTTACAGTGAGTAACAGTGTGACATTCATTGAAGATTTAAATGAAGACATTATGATTTCAGCTGAAACAAAAAATGAGAAAAACAATAGTGACATAACTGAAGAAATATCTGATGAGAAAGAAGTAGAAATTAATGAAGAACAAAATACTGAAAGGGAAGAATCACAACTACAAACAGACACAGAACCAAGACGTTCAATAAGAGAGAACAAAGGAAAACCACCAAAACGCCTCTCATACAAGGCAAGTACAAGTAAAATGTATGAATCTATCTCTTGGGAAGACATAGCTCGACTTCCAGAAGAAGAAGACTATGATGAAACATTTGCTCCAGTTGTCAAACACACTACAATAAGAACTTTACTTACAGTTGCAGCAATGGAAAAGATGGAACTAAGACATCTGGATGTAAAGACAGCTTTTATGAATGGAGATTTAACAGAAGACATTTACATGGAACACCTCCAGGATTCAAAGATGAAAGAAATCCAAACAAAGTTTGCAAACTACAGAAAAGCATATATGGTTTAAAACAAGCAGCTAAAGCGTGGAATGACAAAATCACGGAAGTACTAACAAATTAAAAATTTCAAAGAAGCAAAGCTGATCCATGCTTGTACACAAAAAGGCTGAGTAATAGATGGATTTATGTACTCATATATGTAGACGACATTTTGATTTGTTTTAAACAAGAAAGGGATAAAGAAAACATTCTAAAAACCCTGAAACAACATTTTGAAATCAAAGACTTGGGAAATGTAAAACAGTACCTAGGAATACAGATTGAAAGACAAGAAGTACTGTGGTTAAGACAATTGTTGACAGAATTAGGACAATCACACTTGGAACCAACAAAACTCAAAGAGGACCAAGGAGTCTTAAAGTTGGAGTATTGCCCTACTGAAGAAATGACAGCGGACATTTTCACGAAGGCGTTGAATGCTGATAAACATCGGAGACTAATAAAAAAGTTGGTTTTGCTTGAATAAGTCCTTACTGTTGAGAAATGGTGTTGTCATATGCAACAGATCAGAACTTATTATATATGTGTAACAGGAGGACTTTATGCTGACCTGACAGTACATGGCGATGTTGTGTAACGTTTCCTTCTTTAATGTATTGTATAAGAATTAGTCTCTCTTCTGTTTTAGTTTCACTTTCGTTTTGTTCATGTTTGCTGATGCAATGCTGTAATGTCTGTGCATTATTCCTTTATTTCATGTTCAGAGAAGTAAACGCTTGTTATCCCATGCAACTTGCTCTGTGAAGTTTCTGCTGCAAAGGTGTGAATTAAGAAGCTGTGCAACAGTCTCTTGGATACGGTAATGATCCCTTGGGCTGTAGGGCCCAATGAGCGCGATCAAATTTAATAGGTTTCGGGGCTGGATCACCCATAATGGAGTTAAAGATGACTTGAAGGATCTTTTTAGTATCATCCTGATCAGTTGATTCAGGGACCCCTCTCACCCTAATGTTACATCTTCTTCCCCTACTATCTAAGCCCTCTAGTTGGACCGGAAGGTGTCTAATCGTTTTCTGGTGCAAGATAGATGTCTGATGGAGTTCCGCCATATGAGATCTGGTGAGCTCGTGGTCTCCTTCCAATGAATCGATTCTGCCAGTCAGAAGCTGCAGGTCTTGATGCAGGCAATTTCAGACCTGCATGTGTCTTTAACCTCTGTTATTAATGCTTTAAAGTCTGATTTTGAGGGGAAACATGATAAGAAGCTCATCAACTGTGGGGGAAAGTGCTCATCCGATTGGTCTCCTTCCTCATCAGAGGATTCTTCCATATATTCCCTCCCCTCTTCCTCACATGTGATGTTTGGCGTTAACTTAGGGGGATCCTTTTAGGAAGCCCATATCCCTTTTTCTCCCCATTGCTATTGTTACTCCCTTCATTATGAGTCAGTGAGCTTCCAGGCAATTCCTCAGGTTCAGCAACCCGATACTGTCCCAGTGATGGAGAAAGGAGATCCGCTTGTCTGCTTGCTGTGATCCTCCATCTTGTGTAACAGTATGAACAAGGGAAGATAATGACTGCAGGACCCCCTCTGTGCAGTGCTGCCCTGGTTCCTCTCCCAGTATCCAATTCCTTCTACCACCTGTAGCTCCAGCGCCAGCCAAGATCAGTCGCTGTTCTCCCTCCTCCAGCACTTCATGCATCTCGTCCTCCCTGCACTCCTCAGCCGCCTCCTCCATCCGGCAAGATGACACCTGGATTTCAGCTCCGCTCTGCTCGCGCTGATGGAAGACATCTAGAGAGGTCACAGGGCCAGCGGACACTGCTTTTGAAAGCGCAGAGGCTCTGTGACGTCCATCTGCTGCAGGTCTGAGCTGCAGATAAGACAGCAGCCCGAGAAACCCCGAGACCCTTTACCCCTATACAGGGATCTGGAATTACAGCGGAGCACAAGGGGTAGCTGCCTATGGGAGCAGTGGACCGGAGCAGGAAGGTCGTCAGGAAGGGAATAAAAAACTAGACCAAATGCGCAGTCAGAAGTCCAAAGGTCAAAACCGGGAGGGCAGAAAAGGTACAAAATTGGCAGGCTGTAGAAGGGTCAAAATCCAGGCCAAAGTCAGAGTCAAAACCGGAGGGCAGCAGAGGTACAAAATCGGCAGGCTGAAGAAGGGTCAAAATTCAGGCCAAAGTCAGAGTCAATAATATGAACAAATCTGGCACTCTAAAGATGATGTTCAAACCACAAGAATATTTATTTACAAAATCCAAGATGACGTTTCGGTCGAAAACCTCGACCTTCATCAGACTGGAAAAAAGTATAAACATAGCAAATTACAGACATGTATAGAATCATACTCATCAGAAATTTTGAAAAATAAACAGGAAACATAACAGAACAGATATGACACCTTTTTGAAGTTATACAATATCAGTTGACTCAGTAAGCTTTATCATACATAGCATATGAGACATTATAATAGTATCATTGTCATGTGAGGAAACCGGAAAAAAATGGTCCCACAGAGGAAAAAAAGACAACATGATGGTGCATATTGTTACCACATGGATGATATCCAGTGGAGTGAGGAGGTATTGCAGGGGGTATATAGTAATAAATAAAATGAGCTTACCCAATTTTGTATATAATCAAAAGAAATATCTGAAATAAATAGAATACACCGCTAAATTGAAGCGTTCCACAAAATACCCAAGTTGTGAAGGAAGGAAGCAATGTGCCCATAGTGATATAAAGTAATCTTACCACGGAATAAATGTAAACAGGGGTTGGCAATAGTAGCGCTTAATGGCCTCTCTGCTTGTATAATAGCGCAAACGCCCTGGGTTCTAAATAACAAAAGGATTCTTAGTATATTCTGTCCGGTGGTGAACTCCAAATACCACTCTCAAGACATTCTCAGAACTTTGAATAAACCTTACCATTACCGGATCTATTATCGGGAAATTGAAGTTTCGGTAGCGCTATTGGTAAAGGCATGCATGCCTGAGTAGTGCGCTCGACTCACTGTGCTCCATGTGCGTCCTAAAATGGCGGTGAACGCCGGAAGTAAGGAACAGTCCGTTTAGAGTGACGTATACAGAGCGCAGGACGCGCTGTGATGGCGCGCAAGGCCGGAAGTGAGTAAGTGTTTACTAGTATGCGGAAGTCTGGCGTGACACGCTTGGTGGAACGCACGGTAATGTGATAGTGCAGCGATTCTCTTGTGGGTGAAACGGTCAGCGCTGGAACCGGTGATACAGGTAAGTATTCAGTGAAAGGGAGAAATTATGTGGTGACCTAAGAAAAGATAATAATAAAGCAATCAGTATTGGCAGGCTGTAGAAGGGTCAAAATCCAGGCAAAAGTCCAAATAGCAATAAACACTAGCACACTGGGGAAACCAAGACTATATCTGGTGGCCTACAGGACAGGCTCCAAGGTATTTGAAGGGCATAGCTACCTCTCACAGACTCACAGCCTGATGGCCTCATCTGGACCGCCCCCAGAATCAGGCCAGATGGTGATGCACGACTGACACCAACCACTTCACCTCTGACAGAAGAGTGAAGCCTGCGCCCACCAGACGCCTGCGCAGGGACCCCTTCTCTGTCACCAACATCACCCACAGGAGAAACATGGCGATGCCCAGTGACAGAGGCCGGCGTCAAAGAAGTGGAACCATATGAGGATATAGCCCTCCTATCACCGGCACCACCAGCTGAAGGAGTCCGGCGCCTCCCAGCGGCCGAGGCTGGAACACCAGCCACCGAGTCCAACGGCGAGGTGACAGGCTCCCCGTCTCCTGAGACCCATCTCTGGCTAAGGCTTTAATTGGTGCAGGGCTCTACAGCCGATTATTTAGGATGCCTGGCTGGAGCTCTGCAGCCACATGTACTCTCAGTTCAGCATCCGGACACGCCCCCCACTCTCCCTTTAACATGGGCATAACGCTATTCAGACAATACAGGGTGAAGGTAAAACAGTGTGGCAATACTTTATTGAACTACAAAAAACAAGCAGATAACAAGTAGAACAGTCCCAGAAAAATACCCCAAGATGGTGCACATTACAGAGTCTCACACTTCCTCTGACTCGCCGGGATAATGGCAGCTGTTACTTCAGAGCTTCCAGGGTCGACTACACCACCTGTGGCACGCACCGAAAGGAGGTAACAACAAGCGTAGGAGGATGACAGTCCATTGAAGTACAAAGGCCAGTTGACCGGAGTGTCACAACCGGTCTTCATCTTCCAGGGGTTTATTACCCCACCTGTGGCATGCACACAGAGAGGAGTTAATGACGAGCGTACCTTGTGGCACGCACACAGAGAGGAGGTTACGACAAGCATAGGAAGATGACAGTCCATAAGGTACAAGGCCAGCTTACCAGAGGGTCACAACCTGGGCTTCATCTTCCAGGGTCGATTACCCCACCTCTGGCACACACACACAGAGGAGGTAATGACAAGCGTAAGAAGATGACTGTCCATTTAGGTACAAGGCCAGATGACTGGAGGGTCACAGTCTGGCTTCTCCAAACGTATCCATGGATTTGATGGTCAATGGAGCAGATCTGTATTCTTCCAGCTGGGGTCAAGGTCCCCTAGGTTGGCATTTTGTAGAATGATAAATCTGTGTCTCTCTTGATGGAGCCATTATGTCTTGGCTGTAGTCTTGTAGAGTTCCTGGATGTTTGAATGTCTTGGCTGAATCTCTGTCTGTCTCTCTCACTCTCTGTCTCTATATACAGAACAATATATATATATCCAGAGATAAAAAATGCACAAAAATAAAATTATATATGTGTTTCAAAGAAATAATAATAAAATAATACGTGCCTATATCACCAGAAACAGAGCATTGGATGGTGGACCATCCGAAAATGATTAAAAAGAAACACCCAGGATGTGGAGGGAAATGGCCCAATGAGAGGGAAGAGACACGAGACAAAAATATATAAAATAATGCCTTTATTGTACAAAAATTGGCTGACAAACATGCAATAAAACCATGTAAAAATAAGATATGTAATAAAATATTAATAATGAACTAAACACACCACAATCAATAAGCTGTGATGTATACACATTCAAATATAAATAAGCATATATAAGAGGAATTGTGTATACATATGCTCAAATAATAATAACCAGGAACATAGTATATGAAAAACATGTGAAAATAAATATTATAAGTGGCACAAAAAAGATGATAAAAATTAAATGTGATGAATGCTGACTAATAAAATAACCATATAAAAAATGTGTATAAAATTGTGGTCAAATATGTGTCAAAATTAGCAATAACGATAAATGCCCTAACTTAGGCACACACAGAAGAAATAATAAACTGTGCTTCACTATATGTAATGTAAAATGACTAAACGGATAAATGTGCTAAACTATACTGTGCAATTGTGCATAGAGAATGTGCCACGTAGTAACAAAAAAAAGGAGAGACCATACCTGGGAGCAAAAACAGCGTGGTGTGCAAAAGAACGGGGCGCGTTTATTTTCACATGTTTTCATATACTATGTTCCTGGTTATTATTATTTGAGCATATGTATACACAATTCCTCTTATATATGCTTATTTATATTTGAATGTGTATACATCACAGCTTATTGATTGTGGTGTGTTTAGTTCATTATTAATATTTTATTACATATCTTATTTTTACATGGTTTTATTGCATGTTTGTCAGCCAATTTTTGTACAATAAAGGCATTATTTTATATATTTTTGTCTCGTGTCTCTTCCCTCTCATTGGGCCATTTCCCTCTATATACAGAAGCATGTAACCTATTTTTATAATTAACAAGTGTTCTTCATTCAGTATTTACATAAAGGGTAAGAATGGAGATGAGTTCAAGTAGCATTACTTGATTATTTAATCTATTTGCATAGTTTTTTCCGCATCTATTTTCGAAGTCAGCAAAATATCTAGCCTAGACAATGCATAATTAGTATATAAGTATACATCACTGTAACGCTTCCCAAGGCTGCGGGGCGTCGGGACATGGCATAGCTTGCCTAACTAGCCAATGCTCCCACGCCGCCAGTCCACGACGACGTGAGGCATACGTCCCAGATGGTAAGAGAATGTGGACCCACTGGACCACGGAGGGAGACCCAGGCCTGCCCGGACAAGGGAAGGGCAGCGGCCGGGATCCGTGGCAGCTGAGCATGTGGGCAAGATGGCGACCTGCAGGACTAGACAACACCGCACAACTTCAGGTATGAAGAAACATAAAGTTTACTTAAAGAAACACAGTACATAAACAAAACATAAGACCGGGCTCCCGATTCCGCACATCAGAGAAGGGTACACGACTCAGGATCACAGACGAGTGCAGGAGGACATCACGGGTAGATGCAGTCCAGGTTATCTGGCACGGGCATACTTGGGCGGCCTCTCTCTCAGGCCTCAGGCGTAGCACAGGCTCAGCAGGAGAACATCAGACACCGACCTCAGACAGACTTCAGACGATGGCGGGGTCATCACGGGTAGATGCAGTCCAGGATCATCTGGCACGGGCATACTAGTATGGCCTCACTCTCAGGCCTCAGGCGTAGCACAGGCTCAGCAGGAGAACATCAGACACCGACCCAGGACAGACGTCATCACAGGGTAGACCAAGGAGGAACCGGCAGGACATCGGAACATCAGGAACACAGACTGGATCTCAGGGACACAGGAACACGGACAGGACATCAGGAACACGGATTGGATCTCAGGGACACAGGAACACGGACAGGACATCAGGAACATGGATTGGATCTCAGGGAGTCAGGAACACGGACTGGACATCAGGAACACGGATTGGATCTCAAGAACACGGACAGGACATCGACATCGGACTCCGGACATCTGACAACGATCGGCAGGCTCCGGACATCTGGCAACGATCGGCAGGCTCCGGACATCAGGCAGGGAGGATAGGATCCGGACATCTGGAAGTGGTCGTCGGACATCGGACATCAGGCCATGGTCATCAGGCATAGGATCCGGACATCTGGCAGCGACCTGAAAAGGAACCCCAGCGGTCTGGTGCAAGCCCCGCCAGGCTCAACGGGAGCTGGCCGGGAATTGCACAGAAGCTGAGCACAGAGTAACAGAAACTCAGCACACACCGGACTCCTCCTTCCAAGATGAACTCAGGTTATATAGCAAGGATTCAAAGTCACTGGCAAAGGGTTCAGGACACAGCAGGATTTCAGGAACATAACACAGAGGACACAGTTCAGACAGTCAGGTACAGTATGCGATCCAGGATCAGGGGTTCAGGTAATTAGACACAACAGGAACAGGCCTGGATATACAGCCTCCAGGAAGGGCGATCTGGGTAATCAGCCCCCAGCATAGGTGGAAACACAAGACACAGTTCAGACATTCAGGTACCAGGTTAGGTCCAGGATCAGGGATTCAGGAAACAAGACACAGCAGGAACAGGCCTGGATATACAGCCTCCAGGAACGGCGATCTGGGTAATCAGCCCCCAGCATAGGCGGAAACACAAGACACAGTTCACACATTCAGGTACCGGGTTAGATCCAGGATCAGGGATTCAGGAAACAAGATACAACAGGAACAGGCCTGGATATGCAGCCTCCAGGAACGGCGATCTGGGTACTCAGCCCCAGGCAGAAACACAAGACAGGACAAGGGGAATCAGCTCTCCAGAGCTGATCAAACTCAGAGCAGGAGCTGAACACACAACCACATACGGCTAGGTTCAGGAATTCAATGTGGATTCAATGTGAAGCTCTGGCAACGCCCCTCAGGGCTGGGGAACTTTATATATGAGCTGCTTCACAGCGATAGGCTGGAGCAGTAATTCTAGTACACACCCAATCCTCATAAAAGCAGGACAGGTGTGGGCCGCGCCCCCTTTGCAGAGCCAGACAACTCATCACAGAGGAACACCTGACCGTGGCTGCTGCCACACACGTAGTAAGTCATGCACAGTGCAGAGGACTTTGCAACCTACGGATGGTCTTCACAGCAGGCCAGGCGCCTGACAGTAGCTGCTGCCACACACGTAGTAAGTCATGCACCACTGCAGAGGACTTTGTAAGCTACGGATGGCTTTTACAGCAGGTCAGGGACCGCACATGCGGGTGGTCATGCAACGCAGCGGAGACACTCACGCAAGTACGGCTACGCAGCAGAGCTGGGAACTGAGCAGCATCCATACAGGTAACAGACAACAGTATCCCAGCTGGTTAGGGGGAAAGGAGCAAAAGGGTTAAAGCAGAGACATGCTGAGTAACGCTGGAAAGCAAAGTACAGACAATACGAGCGTTACAGTATCCCCCTCCTCAGGCCCCCTCTTCTGAAGACCCAAGTAAAAAAAAATTCCCCAGAAAATTCACTTGGGTTTGGCGGTAAGTCCCACAGTTCATAATATGGCAGCAGAGTTCATAGCTCGAAAAGTCCGAACCGCTGACCAAGCGGGGAATCGAGCCATCTAGTCCACTTACCATGTGGGACCAAGCAGTCTAGTTCGTAGATCAGGTGGAGCTTGGAGAAAAGTCCTGCAGACCACACATGCTCAGCGGAGTCCAGGGCCAGAGCTTTCTGTAACGCTTCCCACGGCTGCGGGGCGTCGGGACATGGCATAGCTTGCCTAACTAGCCAATGCTCCCACGCCGCCAGTCCACGACGATGTGAGGCATACGTCCCAGATGGTAAGAGAATGTGGACCCACTGGACCACGGAGGGAGACCCAGGCCTGCCCGGACAAGGGAAGGGCAGCGACCGGGATCCGTGGCAGCTGAGCATGTGGGCAAGATGGCGACCTGCAGGACTAGACAACACCGCACAACTTCAGGTATGAAGAAACATAAAGTTTACTTAAAAAAACACAGTACATAAACAAAACATAAGACCGGGCTCCCGATTCCGCACATCAGAGAAGGGTACACGACTCAGGATCACAGACGAGTGCAGGAGGACATCACGGGTAGATGCAGTCCAGGGTTATCTGGCACGGGCATACTTGGGCGGCCTCTCTCTCAGGCCTCAGGCGTAGCACAGGCTCAGCAGGAGAACATCAGACACCGACCTCAGACAGACTTCAGACGATGGCGGGGTCATCACGGGTAGATGCAGTCCAGGATCATCTGGCACGGGCATACTAGTATGGCCTCACTCTCAGGCCTCAGGCGCAGCACAGGCTCAGCAGGAGAACATCAGACACCGACCCAGGACAGACGTCATCACAGGGTAGACCAAGGAGGAACCGGCAGGACATCGGAACATCAGGAACGCGGACTGGATCTCAGGGACACAGGAACACGGACAGGACATCAGGAACACGGATTGGATCTCAGGGACACAGGAACACGGACAGGACATCAGGAACACGGATTGGATCTCAGGGAGTCAGGAACACGGACTGGACATCAGGAACACGGATTGGATCTCAGGAACACGGACAGGACATCGACATCGGACTCCGGACATCTGACAACGATCGGCAGGCTCCGGACATCTGGCAACGATCGGCAGGCTCCGGACATCAGGCAGGGAGGATAGGATCCGGACATCTGGAAGTGGTCGTCGGACATCAGACATCAGGCCATGGTCATCAGGCATAGGATCCGGACATCTGGCAGCGACCTGAAAAGGAACCCCAGCGGTCTGGTGCAAGCCCCGCCAGGCTCAACGGGAGCTGGCCGGGAATTGCACAGAAGCTGAGCACAGAGTAACAGAAACTCAGCACACACCGGACTCCTCCTTCCAAGATGAACTCAGGTTATATAGCAAGGATTCACAGTCACTGGCACAGGGTTCAGGACACAGCAGGATTTCAGGAACATAACACAGAGGACACAGTTCAGACAGTCAGGTACAGGATGCGATCCAGGATCAGGGGTTCAGGTAATTAGACACAACAGGAACAGGCCTGGATATACAGCCTCCAGGAAGGGCGATCTGGGTAATCAGCCCCCAGCATAGGTGGAAACACAAGACACAGTTCAGACATTCAGGTACCAGGTTAGGTCCAGGATCAGGGATTCAGGAAACAAGACACAGCAGGAACAGGCCTGGATATACAGCCTCCAGGAACGGCGATCTGGGTAATCAGCCCCCAGCATAGGCGGAAACACAAGACACAGTTCACACATTCAGGTACCGGGTTAGATCCAGGATCAGGGATTCAGGAAACAAGATACAACAGGAACAGGCCTGGATATGCAGCCTCCAGGAACGGCGATCTGGGTACTCAGCCCCAGGCAGAAACACAAGACAGGACAAGGGGAATCAGCTCTCCAGAGCTGATCAAACTCAGAGCAGGAGCTGAACACACAACCACATACGGCTAGGTTCAGGAATTCAATGTGGATTCAATGTGAAGCTCTGGCAACGCCCCTCAGGGCTGGGGAACTTTATATATGAGCTGCTTCACAGCGATAGGCTGGAGCAGTAATTCTAGTACACACCCAATCCTCATAAAAGCAGGACAGGTGTGGGCCGCGCCCCCTATGCAGAGCCAGACAACTCATCACAGAGGAACACCTGACCGTGGCTGCTGCCACACACGTAGTAAGTCATGCACAGTGCAGAGGACTTTGCAACCTACGGATGGTCTTCACAGCAGGCCAGGCGCCTGACAGTAGCTGCTGCCACACACGTAGTAAGTCATGCACCACTGCAGAGGACTTTGTAAGCTACGGATGGCTTTTACAGCAGGTCAGGGACCGCACATGCGGGTGGTCATGCAACGCAGCGGAGACACTCACGCAAGTACGGCCACGCAGCAGAGCTGGGAACTGAGCAGCATCCATACAGGTAACAGACAACAGTATCCCAGCTGGTTAGGGGGAAAGGAGCAAAAGGGTTAAAGTAGAGACATGCTGAGTAACGCTGGAAAACAAAGTACAGACAATACCAGCGTTACAATCACTAGTCATCAAGGATAAGAGCACAATATGTTATATCAAATGTCAACTTACAAGTCAATCTTACAGGCTTATACAATCAAAAGTCTGTTTTCTTAACCAACCAGAAAGATACACATAAATTCAAAAGTCAGCATGTAGATAACAGTCTATTCTTTCTGGCTTGCTAAAAATAGTCAACTGGTTAAATAAGATACAAAGCTATGTCTTCACAATTAGTTATGTAGAGTCTTGTCATGTCACTGCATTGTTACTGTTTTGCTCTTAAAAAAATCTAAATTTTAACCCCTTAGTGACAGAGCCATTTTGCAGCTTAATGACCGGGCCAATTTTTACAATTCTGACCACTGTCAATTTATGAGGTTATAACTCTGGAACGCTTTAACGAATCCCGCTGATTCTGAGATTGTTTTTTCGTGACATATTGTACTTCACGTTAGTGGTAAAATTTCTTTGATATGACTTGTGTTTATTTATGAAAAAAACGGAAATATGGCGAAAATTTTGAAAATTTAACAATTTTCAAACTTTAAATTTTTATGCCCTTAAATCAGAGAGATATGTCACACAAATTTCTTAATAAATAACATTTCCCACATGTCTACTTTACATCAGCACAATTTTGGGACCAAAATTTTTTTTTGTTATGAAGTTATAAGGGTTAAAAGTTGACCAGCGATTTCTCATTTTTACAACACCATTTTTATTTTAGGGACCACCTCACATTTGAAGTCACTTTGAGGGGTCTATATGATAGAAAATAGCCAAAAGTGACACCATTCTAAAAACTGCACCCCTCAAGGTGCTCAAAACCACATTCAAGAAGTTTATTAACCCTTTACGTGCTTCACAGGAACTGAAGCAATGTGGAAGGAAAAAATTAACATTTAACTTTTTTTGCAAAAACTTTAATTCGGAACCTATTTTTTTTTATTTTCACAACTGTTAAAAGAAAAAATGAAACCACAAAATTTGTTGTGCAATTTCTCCTGATTAAGCCGATACCCCATATGTGGGGGTAATACTTTTTGGGCGCACGGCAGAGGTTGCAAGGGAAGGAGCGACATTTGACTTTTTCAACGCAGAATTGGCTGGACGCCATGTCGCGTTTGTAGAGGCCCTGATGTGTCTAAACAGTGGAAACCCATCACAAGTGACCCCATTTTGGAAACTAGACCCCCTAAGGAACTTATCTAGATGTGTGGTGAGCACTTTGAACCTCCAAGTGCTTCACAGAAGTTTATAACATAGAACAGTGAAAATAAAAAATCATATTTTTTCCACAAAAACAATCTTTTCACCCCAATTTTTATTTTCCCAAGGGTAACAAGACCCCAAAAGTTTTTGTGCAATTTGTCCTGAGCATTCTGATACCACATATGTGGGGGTAAACCACTGTTTGGATGCAAGGCAGAGCTTGGAAGGGAAGGAGCGCCGTTTGACTTTTTCAGCGCAGAATTGTCTGGACGTCATGTCGTGTTTGTAGAGGTCCTGATGTGTCTAAACAGTGGAAACCCCCCACAAGTGACCCCATTTTGGAAATTAGACCCCCTAAGGAACTTATCTAGATGTGTGGTGAGCACTTTGAACCTCCAAGTGCTTCACAGAAGTTTATAACATAGAACCGTGAAAATAAAAAATCATATTTTTTCCACAAAAACGATCTGTTTACCCCAATTTTTATTTTCCCAAGGATAACAAGACCCCAAAAGTTTTTGTGCAATTTGTCCTGAGCATGCCGATACCCCATATGTGGCTTGGAAGTGAAGGAGCGCCGTTTGACTGTTTCAAACCAAAATTGGCTGAAATTGAAATTGGACGCCATGTCGCGTTTGGAGAGCCCCTGATACGCCTAAACAGTCGAAACCCCCCACAAATCACACCATTTTGGAAACTAGACCCCTTAAGGAACTTATCTAGATGTGTGGTGAGCACTTTGAACCCCCAAGTGCTTCACAGAAATTAATAAACGTAGAGCCGTGAAAATAAAAAATCATTTTTTTCCTCAAAAATGATTCTTTAGCCCGCTATTTTTTTTATTTTCCCAAGGGTAACAGGAGAAATTGGACCCAAAAAGTTGTTGTGCAATTTTTCCTGAGTACGCTGATACCCCATATGTGGGGTGAAACCACTGTTTGGGCGCATGGGAGTGCTTGGAAGGGAAGGAGCGCCATTTTGTAATGCAGACTTTGATGGAATGTTCTGCGGGCGTCATGTTGTGTTTGCAGAGCCCTTGATGTACCTAAACAGTAGAAACCCCCTGCAAGTGACACCATTTTGGAAACTAGACCCCCCAAGGAGCTTATCTAGATGTGTGGTGAGCACTTTGAACCCCCAAGTGCTTCACAGAAATTTATAAACGCAGAGCCGTGAAAATGAAAAATCATTTTTTTTCTCAAAAATGTTTTTTTTAGCCAGCTATTTTTTATTTTCCCAAGGGTAACAGGAGAAATTAGAATCCCAAAATTGGTGTGCAATTTGTCCTGAGTACGCTGATACCCCATATGTTGGGGTAAACCACTGTTTGGGCGCACGGCAGGGCTCGGAAGGGAGGGAGCGACATTTGACTTTTTGAAAGCCACGTCGTGTTTGGAGACCCCCTGATGTGTCTAAACAGTGGAAACCCCCCACAAGTGACCCCAGTTTGGAAACTAGACACCTTAAGGAACTTATCTAGATGTGTGGTGAGCACTTTGAACCCCCAAGTGTTTCACAGAAATTTATAAACGCAGAGCCGTGAAAATGAAAAATCATTTTTTTTCTCAAAAATGTTTTTTTTTAGCCAGCTATTTTTTATTTTCCCAAGGGTAACAGGAGAAATTAGAACCCCAAAATTGGTGTGCAATTTGTCCTGAGTATGCTGATACCCCATATGTTGGGGTAAACCACTGTTTGGGCGCACGGCAGGGCTCGGAAGGGAGGGAGCGACATTTGACTTTTTGAAAGCCACGTCGTGTTTGGAGACCCCCTGATGTGTCTAAACAGTGGAAACCCCCCACAAGTGACCCCATTTTGGAAACTAGACCCCTTAAGGAACTTATCTAGATGTGTGGTGAGCACTTTGAACCCCCAAGTGTTTCACAGAAATTTATAAACGCAGAGCTGTGAAAATAAAAAATCATTTTTTTTCTCAAAAATGATTTTTTAGCCAGCTATTTTTATTTTCCCAAGGGTAACAGGAGAAATTAGAACCCCAAAATTGGTGTGCAATTTGTCCTGAGTACGCTGATACCCCATATGTTGGGGTAAACCACTGTTTGGGCGCACGGCAGGGCTCGGAAGGGAGGGAGCGCCATTTGACTTTTTGAACGCCACGTCGTGTTTGGAGACCCCCTGATGTGCCTAAATAGTGGAAATCCCTCAATTCTAGCTCCAACCCTAACCCCAACACACCCCTAACCCTAATCCCAACCCTAATCCTAACCTAAATCCCAACCCTAATTCCAACCCTAACCTTAATTGTAACCCTAACCCTAATTTTAACCCTAACCCTAATTGTAACCTTAACCCTAATTATAACCCTAATTATAACCCTAACCCTAAGGCTAGGTTCATTTTGCGTTTTACCAGCCCGTTCAACACATAGCGTTGACGGGCTGGTAACGGTATAGCATAACACGATCGCGTTATGCTATACCCGCTAGCGCAGAGGAATCAGCAGATGATTCATCTGCGCTTGCGGTGACGGAGCCCAGACGCTGCAGCCCGTGTCCGAGGCTCCGTCACTGAATGATGGCACGTCGCAAACGCATCCCGCTTTAACGGCATGCGTCGCGATGCGCCCTCAAATGGGGGTGAATGGCAGCGTTAACGGACTGCGTTACACCGTGTTATACCGCGGTGTAACGCAGTCCGTCTAACGGACTGCCATAACGCAGTATGAACCCAGCTTAACCCTAACGCTAATTATAACCCTAACCCTAATGCTAACCCTAACCCTAATGCTAACCCTAACCCTAATTATAACCCTAACCCTAATTATAACCCTAACCCTAATTATAACCCTAACCCTAACAGAAAAATGAAAAAAATATAATTTCTATTTTTTATTATATGTCCCTAACTAAGGGGGTGATAAATGGGGGGGTTATGTACTGTTTTTTTTATTTTGATCACTGTGATAGTTTATCACAGTGATCAAAATGCACTTTCTGGAGAAATGAATGAAATCATTTTGAATCTGCCGCCAAGCAGATCGGCGGGCGCACTGCGCATGCGCCCGCCATTTTTTTTTTGCAGGAAGAAGACGCCGGGATCCTGGGGCCTGCGGGAGGACGGAGGACACCGGTAAGTATACGGGGGGGGCGATCGGGGGACCGGGGACCCTCATTTTCTCCCCTCTGATGTGCGATCACATCAGAGGGGAGAGAAATCTTTTTTTTTTTTTTTTTTTTTTTTGCGATCGCATCTATGCTTGCATAGATGCGATCGCAACATCGGGATCGGTGAATACCAACCCGGATCATGTTCTCTGGGTCTCGGCTACCCCCGGTAGCCGAGACCCCAGAGAATATTTGCCCATCCCCCCCAGGACACAGCGGCACATAGCGGCGGGCGCACTGAGCATGCGCCCGCCATTTTCTTCATCGCGCCGGCCCCGGGGGACACCGGAGGGCCCTGGGGCCACATACAGGACATCGGGGGCCACATGGGGTCCCGGGGACCCTTTTTCTCTGTCCTCTGATGTCCGATGACATCAGGGGACAAAGAAATTAAATGACACAACTTTTTTTTTTTTTTTTGCGGTCGCCGTTATAGGGTTAATAACGGCGATCGCAACATCGGTGTCGGTAAAAACCGACCCGATTCATGTTCTCTGGGGTCTTGGCTACCCCCGTAGCCGAGACCCCGGGAGAAAATGCGCCTCTGGGGGCGCTATTCACTTTTTCCACAGCGCCGTTAATTAACGGCGCTGTGGTTTAAGTACCCTTAATGACCGCCGTTAAAAGGCGTATCGGCGGTCGTTAAGGGGTTAAATTGTACTATTTTGTAAACCCACCTTTTGCTTTTAACACTACGTGAATCCTTCTGGGCATGCTCTCGATCAGATTCAAGCATGTCTCTAATGTTCCCAAAGTTGGTGCATACTGGTCAACTCACTTGAGTATGTATACAGCTTTTTCTTCAACTTTATCCACAAGTGTTTGATTGGGGTTGAGGACTGGGGACTGTGGGGGCCAATCTAGCAGCTCTGCTTCATTGTTATTGAGCCATTTGTTCGCCAATCTTGAAGTATGTTTTGGGCCTTTGTCCTGCTAGAACACTCGTCGTCCTTTTCATACTCATAGTACTCAAGTCTACGAATTAACTCATCTTTTTGGATACTCACGTATAGCTCAGCTCTCAGACCACCATCGATCCTGGTCAAGTATTCAACTCTTGAAGTATGTTTTGGGCCTTTGTCCTGCTAGAACACTCGTCGTCCTTTTCATACTCATAGTACTCAAGTCTACGAATTAACTCATCTTTTTGGATACTCACGTATAGCTCAGCTCTCAGACCACCATCGATCCTGGTCAAGTATTCAACTTCTTTGGTTGTGAGACCACCCCATATCATCAGTCTTCCTCCACCCAACTTGTCAGTTCCTTCAGTTTCTTGATGGGTTAGACCTATTTGCACCCATTAGAGCCTAGTCTAATGACGTTTGTCTCATTGCTTCAAATCACTTGTTTCCAATCTTTAACTGTCCAATTCTCGTACTTTTTTTGCAAACTTAACCGATGTTTCTTATGACAATATTGAAGTTGATACATATCAAAAACTGCACATCCAAACATAGATCTAGTCTGAACAGGTGCTAAAACCTAGAGTCACCAACTCATACACATTCAAGAATAAAAGGTAGCACACTGTAGCGCTATAGCTTGCGGACACAAAAATATGAAAAATGAATTGCATCATTGCCTTGGAAATATGAAAAATTGAGAAGTCTTAGTGCATAAAAAGGCCAATTTATGTGTACCTGGTAGCCACGTTAAGGCTCTTCTCATATACCAGGTCCTAACTATGCCAATCCTCACTTAGAAAAGTCTGTCTGCATGGGAACATATGAATCCTCTCTCCAGACTAAAATCTACATCTCTGTGGAGGGTTAATGAACCTGCTATAATTAAAACGCCTGTGACCACCAGGTGGAGTGCTCAGGTAGAAGGTAAATGAATACATATCAAAAACTGACCGGCACATCCAAACATAGATCTAGTCTGAACAGGTGCTAAAACCAGAGTCACCAACTCATACACATTCAAGAATAAAAGGTAGCACACTGTAGCGCTATAGCTTGTGGACACAAAATATGAAAAATTAATTGCATCACTGCCTTAGAAATATAAAAATTGAGAAGTCTTAGTGCATAAAAAGGCCAATTTATGTGTACCTGGTAGCCACGTTAAGGCTCTCTCATATACCAGGTCCTAACTATGCCAATCCTCACTTAGAAAAGTCTGTCTGTATGGGAACATATGAATCCTCTCTCCAGACTAAAATCTACATCTCTGTGGAGGGGTAATGAACCTGCTATAATATTATTGTATTATAATATTGAAGTTGAGGCTTCTTCACCTTTTTTCGGGCCACCATTCCAGACTTGTGTAACGAGCATCGCACGGTGCTTGGATATGGACATCTGTGATCTCCCTATTATGAAGCATATGAGCCCCCTCCACAGACCTTGTAATGAGCCATCTTGTTGACTCCGATACACCTGTACAGTTTGGCAATTTTCTTGGCTAAAAGACGGCTATCGATGAGCTGGATGATGCTGTTTTCTCTTTTCTTGGGAAATCTTTTTCATGGCCAATCCTCGATTCGAACCACTTGGGAATCAACCTAATAAAACACTGAGATATTAGGGAATGTTAGAGCAGGTTGTCTTTTGTAGTATGCAAGAAGAAAAAGATTTTTCCACCACTAGGCGCAAAACAGTAACAATGCAGTGACATGACAAGAATCTGCATAACTAATCATATGCTAAAGAGTTGCAAGTCAAATTTGTGTGTGAGATAGCCAAGATGATTGTCTACAAAATGATGGCAGTCTCACGTTCGAAGCAGCAGTGGATGGTGAGATATGGGGCCCGAAAGTCAAAAGTTCAAAACATTGTTTTTGTCAGTCAATATAGATTAAATTTCTAGCAACGCACCTGTTTGTACAAGTGTACAAACTTGTAAAAGTTTTGCTATAGTTTCTTGTACTTTGTACAAACCAGGACGTGCCCCTCATTTACTTATTTGCTTACTATAGGATACATGCTTATTTTGTTTTTGTTTTTTCCTTGTGTTTTGTTTTGAAACAAGCAACTTAGTAAAATATGAATACTTTAAAACACTATGACCATTAATATTCTCTCATGGTAAAAATATTATCTGAAATATTATGACTTTAGTTATTATGATGAAGATGCATTAAAGTGGATCTGTCATCTGATTTGAGAATACAAGCTGTATAAATTATTATCTAGATCTCTTAGGCATGATGAGGATACTCCACTTACTTTGTAAATCCATATCGCAATGGCTGTATAATCCTCATATTAGACTGGACTCATAAAATGCTCATTTTAACATTAGACAGGAAAACTTCCATAAAGGATTATACAGCCATCATGACATGGATTTTTAGAGTATACAGCTCTAGTGGTGATGTTGTGCCATAATTCCGGCAAAATATTATTTTAACGAGATTAAAAAATATATTTTTTATGTACATATAGTTGTACAATGTGTATAGGAGGTATATTGCTTCATCTATGCTATTTTCACAGGTACATGCCATGCATATGGTAAAAATGCATCCTTAAAAACATTCCATGCTAAAAATGTTAACTACAATTCTTGCCATTGCATCTCTGGACCGGAAATGATGTTTTGACAGGAACAAAGGTTACTTCTATGTACAGAAGTAACCTTTGTTCCTGTCAAAACATCATTTCCGGTCCAGAGATGCAATGGCAAGAATTGTAGTTAACATTTTTAGCATGGAATGTTTTAAGGATGCATTTTT
>JARQOD010000005.1:80967644-81157471 GCA_033576555.1 Oophaga sylvatica
TTAGACACAAATTCCATCCCACCGAAACCACACCAAGGCACCCATGCAACCGCACATTTTTTAAAAAAAAAAAAAGATGTTTTTCTGCTTTGGGCCCCCCCCCCCAAAAGTACAAAATGCGCCTGTTTACTGAATCTCCAAAACCCTTCCCAGATAACGTTTTGCCTTTTGGAAAAGGGGGGAACATGAAAAATTCATGGAAAATGAGCCAAGGGGGCATCCAATTGGAAAAAGGCCCCAAAATTTCCCCCCCCGGCAATTATGGGCACTATTGCCGGGCCAGGGATACAAGTAGACCAAACCTAGCACATCAGGGTCAGGAGGACCACCAAAACAGCTAGCAATGGCTTTCCGGGGGCTAGACCCCCCGGTCCCACGAGAGCAGAATCTGAAACCCCTGGAGAACCCTCTCCCCCTATGAACGGGGAAAAAAAGGGCCCTTTTTTCAGGGAAAAAAGGGGGAGCAAGGACTAAGCCTCCCAAAATTTTTAACTCCATTTCAGAATCTTCAGAACAACCCCCCGTGCAAAAAAGGGGGAACGATTGGGGGGGATATCGGATCAAAAACTGCGAGTAAGGCATCCCCTTGGATTTTGGAACCCGGCCGAAAGGTGATAAAAAAAATAAAACATAAAAAAAAAAAGCGACCCCTCGCCTGTCTAGGATTAATTTGGGGGCTCAATGAGGAAAATTTTTGTGGCCTAAACCCCGGTTCAATAACCCCCCCCAAAAAATCCCCCCATTCTTCAAAAGCCAATTTTAGGGGCCCAAAAAAACCCCCGGTTCCCCAAATCATAATTCCTCTCTGCATAAAAACTTCCTGGAAAAAAAGGCACATGGTTTTTAATTGGCAAATGAGGGTCCCTGAGAAACACGCCCCCACTTCACCCCCGTGCTCCCCCTACAAGAATGGTTTTGGGTGGGGGGGAACCAATAAGGAACAGACTAAAACATTTTTTAAGTGTAAATGTCGCCAAGGGTATCAGCTTGAAATCAGCCCCTTGCGAATGAACAGGGTGGCTTGCCACCTGAAAACCCCTGAGAATTTTTGAAATTGGGAAACCCAGAAAAACTCTGAACCCCGGGGTTTTTTCCCGGCTTACCCAATCAACAAGGCCTGTACCCTTTCGGGGTCCATCCAAAAAAACCCTTGGCAGAAGGTGACCCCAAAAATGAAAGCTTGTGCGCAAACAACTTTTTGGGGTTTTTCAAAAAAGGAATTTCCGGAACCCCATCAAAAAGCCTAATACCAAGGGGATTCCTTGTCAGGAGAGAAAAAAGGATTTGTCCGGGATACTTCATAAAGGGCCCAAAATCAGAAAAAAAACTCATTCTGAAGTTTTAAACATTTTTGGGGGCCCTTGGAGCCAGGGGATGCCAAATTTTCAAAAAGACCCTTGAGGTGAGAAATCCCCTTTTCACCATCCCTTCCCGAAAACGGATAAGGTTTTATGCCCCCTGAATCAAATTTTAAAATCATTACCCCCCGACAAGGGGTTAAAAGATCGGAATGGGGGGGGGGGTAGGGATTTCTAACCGAACTTTTTTTATTTTTCCCGGGGAAAACGAGGCAGGGCGTAAAACCCCCTTTTTTTTCTTAACAAAAAAGAACCCCCGGGGGACAGGGGGACAGAGGACGAATTGACCTTTTCGTGACTTCAAAATAAATTTTTCATAGCAGTAGTTCCAGGAAAAAAATTTTTATAAACGGGTTTGGGGGAAATTTGAACCCAAAAAAGATTACGTACAATAAAGGACGAGGGTGGCAAACCTCCCCCTTTTTTTTGGAGAACACCCCAAAACCTTCGGACCCAAAACCCTCCAATTAAGGGCAACAAAAAAACCCGTAGGAACCCCCTTTTTGGGAAAATTAGGAACATTTCAAAAATATCCCAAATCCCATCTTTAAAAATTAGCCCCTGAAACCCGGGGGAACCCCCCAACACCTCCCGCAGGAAGTTTTAAAAATTAATTAAATTTTTCTGGTGCAAGGGAACCCACCCTTGAGGGGGACTCCTCGAGACAAACTTAAAACTTTTGACCAACGGTGTCTTTCAATTCAAGATATGGGGGATCTTATCCTAACTGTCCCTAACTTTAACGGGGGCACCCGACTAAAGTCAATGAATTATGGAAGATCCAAGTACTTGCGAAGGGATTTGTAACCACTCCATAAACGTTCCCCTCTAACAAATTTTTAAACAATAAAATGGTACCAGGTCGGGTAATCCTGACAATCCCCGACTGGGCTTTTAATCGATGGCAAGGGACGTCCTTCTTCCAAGTCCCGGATCTCCAAATAAAAACATAATTTCCCTCACGTCTCACTTCCTCTCCTTCCCCTTAATTTGGTGACACCAACCCCATGGTCCCCCCTAAGGCTCCCTCAATTACAGGCTAACGGGAAATCTTCCCGGATAACTCCCCTTTCCCCTTTAATCTCCGGCCTACGAAGGGGCCGGGGGGGCCCCCTCCGGGAATGGGGGGCGGATGGGGGGCCCCCAAAGCTCCTTAGATATCCAAAAAGCCCTTTCCTGACTGACACCAAACCGAAATCCTAGCCCCTCATGGCCCTTTTAAAAAATCAAAAAATTTACCTTTTGCAGGGGTTTACTCGGGGGTGACCCTGATCTTTCTCTGTCCCCTGACCCGGTTGTTCTAAAAATAAGTCCTAAGGCCCAAAGAACCTACCCCACCCATTTCAGGGGCTTTTCCAGGTAAAGAGAAAGCCCACTTGAGGTCGCCCCCCTAAAAAAGGAAAAATTACCCCCCACCCCTGACTCCTCCCCGGGGAAAACGGGGTTAAGAGGGACAGCAGCTTCAATCCCCTGGGTAGGAAATTCCCTTTTCTGCGGGAATGTTCTGGCCTCCTGGGTTCGTAGGGCAGAAAAACATAAACGTTTAGGTGTCCCGACAGTTGGGAAATAAACCCCAAAAAAGATTTAACTCTAGAAGCCCTTGCTTGGGGTTATAGAAAAAGCAAACCCCCATTTCCCTGAAAATCCTGGGTAAAATTGACCTCAAAAGTGTCCCAGAACCAAGGGGGGAGAAAAGAAAAAAAAACCCCTTGGTCATTATAATGTCACCCTGTGCAATGCAGGTAGATGCAAGCTCCCTAGATACAAAATGGGGGAGGACTGCACACGCAAAAACAACCGCAAAACCGCATTTAGGCCCCCACCGGGGGCAGAAAGCAAAAGCCGGGGGGATATTAGTCTATTCCCAGTACAAAAGGAAAAAACACCGAGTCAAAAAAAAACCAAAAAGGGTCGTACCGGAAGGGGGATGCCAAAGAAAAAACACAGAACCAGGTCAAGTCCAAACCCTCAAAACCGGGGGCCAAAAACAAAAAGGGGAAATAGAGTGGGAGGGGAACGGGGAAAACGTATGGCTTGGTAGCAAACGCGGACAAATCGGGGAAGGGTTAGTACACACCGTAGGCAGAAATATAAACTAACCGCCGAAAAGGGACGGAAAAATACAAACCTGAAACCAAAGAGGTGAGAAAGTTAACCCCCTTTACTACCAACGGGGAAAAGGAAAAAGGACTAAAACCCGGGCGGATCATGACCCTACTTTGCGATTTTCCCTCTGTTTTTTGCTGCTCACCAAAATTAATGCTTAAGAATCCCTCACTAGTTAACCATAAGATTTCTGCACTCCTATTTTTTGCTTGGTTTTTTTTAATTCTTCATGGGTCCCAAGTTGGGGATAATGGTGGGATGGCAAAACTGAACAGATTGTTTTAAGGTGGATACAGAGTCAATGGTAAAAACTCCACCCAAAGTGTAAGGGGGCTTTCTGGTGATCATGTGAACAATGATCCTTTTTCAATAATTTTGGGGTGAAAATTGGCTTTTAAGTCCCCTGAAGAAAAGGGAAAAAACTCTTTTTGTCAGCTTAAAAAAAATTTTTTAATTAAAAACTTGTTTTCCTGCATTTCCCCGTGTTAAAAAAAAGTGCCCAAAGAAGGGCACCTGGTATTCTGAAAAGGGGTCTGTCTGCTTAAATGGTCCGCTTGTTTAAACCCCCCCCGGGTTGAGTTTTATAATATTTTCCACACGTTGTGGCTTTAGATTTTTTTTCTTTTCCTTTTTTTTTTGGGAAACTCAGTTGTAAAAACTGTTGCGTGATCAAGAAATTTTTCAATAAGTTATCAATTTACAAAAATTGCAAATTTTTTTAACAGAATTTTTTTTTAAATTTAATTATAAAATTTAAAACCTAAATTGTGCCCAAAGGGGAAAGTGAGGGGAGGTTTATTGTTGTGTTTTTTTTTCTTTTCTTCGTAACTTTGGTTTTTTCAATGTTTTTTGGGGTTTTGGCCATCAGCGCTATTTGAGAAAAACATCTGCTTCTTTTTTTATACTACCTTTTCTGAGAAGTGTAGAAACTTTTTTTTTTAGCTTAAGGTTTTAAAACTCAAAGAGGAAAAAACAAATGAAGAAGTAAAAACCTCGGAAAAACTCTCAAAATTTCTTTATTCCAACACTAATGAGAAGATTAGCTGCCCCGCTCCAAGAGGATTGATGCACCCCACAAAATTCTTGCTGCCATTAAATTGTGCGGAGGGGTAGGCACATGTAAAGAATGGAGTTGAAGGAAAAGCAAAGTTTTATCATCTCCAATGTGATGTATTACTGACAACACTTGTGAACCTTTTTAAAACGCATTGGATTAATGTTTAGGTGATAGACTTTCAACAATTCATGGTCATGCTATGGCTATGAGAAGTTACGGGCAAATCCTAATTGATAAAAGGTCCAATTGAATGTTGTAAGAAAATTCACAATTGGCATAAATAAGCCTGTAGTGGAACGAACATTAATTATCTCTGTCTATAGAAGACATGAACCTTTAGGAAAATTTGTAGTACTAAGTCCCAGGCACTCCGTGTGCCCCATATAATGCCATCTTATGCACCACATTCTGTGATATGACTTTGCCAATGTGAAGAAACTGATTATATCTTGATTCCCAGATGACTTTTTTAGCAAACCAAGAAGAATTGACTTTTTATCTGTTGTTGGCTTTAGATTTAAGTGTTGATTTTGGTGGTCAAGAAACAGACTTTTGTTTGTTTTAAGCCATAGTATTGACTTTTTATCTGATATTTGATTAACATAGCCTGCTCTCTCCGGATAAAATAGTGAGGTCTACTGATATGCTAATTATTATTGTCTAGCCCAGATGTTTGTTGGTTTCTAAAACAGAGGAGGAAAATTTATGCAAATAGATTACATAATCAAACAAGGAAACTTGTCATCCCATGCTTTCCCTATCTTGAGGCTGGACTGAAGGATACGGGTAAATGTAAAAATACTGGTGCATCCACAAAATTAGAATATCATAAAAAAGTTTATTATTTCGTTCCCCAATACAAAAAGTGAAACTCAATATTATTAAAGTCATTACAAACAGAGTGATCTATTTCAAGTGTTTTTTCTGTTAACGTTGTGATTATGCTTACAGACAATGAAAACCCAAAATCATTATCTAGTAAATTAGAATACTTTATAACACCACTTGAAACATGATTTTAAAATCAAAATATTGGCTACTAAACGTATGTTCAGTAAAGACTCAATACTTGTTCCGGCTCCTTTGGCATCAATTACTGCATCAATCCTGGCATGGAGGTTATCAGCCTGTGGCATTTGTTTAGGTGTTATGAAGCCAGGTTGCTTTGATAGCAGCCTTCAGTCGTCTGCATTGTTGGGGTCTGGTGCTCTCATCTCCCTCTTGACAAAACCTCATACATTTTTTATGGGGTTACGCATGCGAGTTTGCTGGCCAATTTAAGCACAGCGATACGTTGTTTAAAAAACAGGTATTGGAATTTTGGCAGTGGGACAGGTCCAAGTCCGTGGGGAAATAAATTTCATCTCCAAAAAACTTTTCAGCGGAGGAAGCTGAAGTATGTTTAAAATTTCTGGTAAACGGCTGCGCTGTCTTTGATCTTGATAAAACACAGTGCCTACACCAGCGATGACATGGCTCCCCCAAACCATCCTGATATGTACATCTTGTTCAATTTTGTGTCAGTATTTAGAACGGAAAAAAAAAACTTGCATCTGGGAATTTTTTATTTCCATTCTAAAACCAACTCATGACAGATCCTAATCAAGGGTTCCCTTGCTTTCACGTAATCATATGCAAAGGTCTTTTTGACATTTAAATCTGTTGTTTTCCAAAAATGTAACAGAAAAACAGAAAGCCCAAAAACAGGTCTGAAAAAAAGTCTTACTTCATTTAGTTCCATGGAGCTTGTCACCTTTTTTTCTTTGTATCTACATTGATTCTTTGTAAATTTCCTTTTTAGCTTGATTTAATTCAGAAATTTTTGGAATGAGCTCTGTCCACGGGGGTTGTCTCCAGATTTATGTGGATCCTTGGAGACAGGTACTAGTGGACTCCGTCAATTTTTTTTTTCCTTTTTCACCTCCGAAGCTGTAAGTTTTGTCATTGACATAGTAATTGTTGACCTGCTTTTTTTCCGGTACCGTTGTAGTTTTAGGCTCTGAGTGCTGTCCAATTTTTTCATGTACCCATAGCTTTGCATTGGTAAGTATGACCTGTGACTCTTTTCAAAAGCGGCACTTCTCCTGGATTTTGTGAGGACGATCCCGATTGCAAAATACACGCACTGCGATCAGCTCTGAGACTTTGATAGGTACAAGCAGGGCCGGGTCCAGGTTTTTATGGCCCCGGGGGAAAGAGTCTCAGTGGGCCCCTTTAACACAGACCATGATTCATGATGCACAGATACGGCAGAGAAATATAGGTATAGTACAATGCCAAACACTTCACTTCTTCCATTACATGAGTGATATCTATTGTAAATTGTACAATAGCTCAGAAACTGCCAAATCCTCACAGCGCACAGTACAGACCAGACAGCACAGTCCTCCATACAATATTATGGGCACCACCAGGGGCGGAACTATCGTGGAAGCAGGGGAAGCAGCTGCCATAGGGCCCGGGCTAGCAGGGGGCCCGTCCAGGGGCGGAACTATCGTGGAAGCAGGGGAAGCAGCTGCCATAGGGCCCGGGCTAGCAGGGGGCCCGTCCCTGCTGCAGCTGTCTCCCCTGCGGCTGTGTTCCGCCGCCCATGGCCTGAGAGTCGGCGGTTCCCTGTGCTGGCTGTCATGCTGACAGCCGGCGCAGAGAAGCTGCTGCGTGCCGTCTCCCAGGAATCAATTGCACTGGTGTCTATACAGACGCCAGTACAATTGAAGCTCTGACCGCCGGGTCAGAGCGACGTCTGCAGCGTGATCATGTCATGTGATCACGCTGCTGACGTCACTCGTCGGCGGCGCCCAGAAGGGTGAACACTGGTGGTGAGTGTGCTCCATTGTGGAGCTGAAGATACCACCGAAGATTAACGGGGGCACATACTGTGTGAGTGATAACTCTGCATTCTTGGCTGCATTACTACTTGAGGGGCACATTACTACTGATGGGACTGGGAGAATAAGAGGCTTATTACTAGTTATGGGGGCATAATGTGCCTGCATTAATAGTTATGCGGGACATGGTTACTAGTAATGGTAGCATAAGGGGGCTGCATTGCTACCAGTCCATTATATTATATTGTGTTTCCATAATGTCTGCTTTAAATACAGCTCTGATTTGGGCAAAAAGCTGGCCGTTATGAGACTGAAGAGTATTTTTTGGGCCTAGAGAATTGCTGTGATTTGCTCCGCCCACTGCTATTGGCTCCTCCCACTATCAGAACCCCGCCCCCCCCGCCGCCCGTTTGGGAGAGGGGCCCCGTTCAAAATTTTGCTGTGGGGCCCCGCCATTTCTAGTTACGCCACTGGGCACCACATAGTCCTCCATACAGTATTATGTGCCAAATATAATGCTCCATAAAGAATACTGGACCCCAAATAATGTTCCATACAGGATACTGGTCTCCATATAATGCTCCATACAAAATATGGAGCTCTCCTCTGCACTGTGCTGCGTTCTGCGCTGTTACGGCTCAGGAAAGGGCACTGTGGAAAGACTCCCCATCATCAGCATCATTGTCTCCCCATCATCATCATCATTGCCTCCCCATCATCATTGTCTCCCCATCATCATCATCATTGCCTCCCCATCATCATTGTCTCCCCATCATCATCGCCTCCCCATCATCATCGCCTCCTCATCATCATCGCCTCCCCATCATCATCGCCTCCCCATCATCATTGCCTCCCCCATCATCATCTCCTCCCTATCATCATCATCATTGCCTTCGGTCCTCACCACCATCACTGCCTCCCCCCACCACCATCACACATACAGCACCACACACAGACAGCACCGCAGCACTCGCTCACATACACACACACAAAGCACCGCACTATATACACACACACTGATACACACAGACACATACACGCACCTCACATCTCACCTGTCCGGCGTCTGCACTCTCTCTGCCACAGCCGGCCGCTTAATGATGACATCATTCAGCGGCGCTGCTGTGAGGAAGCGCGGGCGCCCTGCAGAGGGAGCCTGGAGCTGTGGATTGCGGAGGCACGGGGAGAGGTGAGTATTGTGCTGGCTGCTGCCAGGGCACTGAGCAAGCGGGGGGGCCTAGTGGCGGCGCTGGCACCGCTTTCTCCTCCGCTGACGGGCGCCGGGGTGCCCGAAGGCGAGTGGGCCCCCCCGCCTGCTCAGGGCCCCGACACTTGCCCAGGTATGCCGGGTGCTGACGCCGGCCATGGGTACAAGTTCCATCTATGAAAAACATGTGTTAGGTTCAGCAGGTAACGCAGGATGCAGTGAAGAGCAGGAGGTAGAGCAAGAGTTAAAGGGTTTATTTACAAGGGATACTCCACGCAGGGAGATAAGGAGTTATGAGGGAAGCAAAACTGGGTATAGTATAGAGGAAGGAGCGAATGTTTATGAAACAGGCAAACTTATCAGTCTGATGGTTTCCAGGCTGTGAAGGCTTGGAATCCCTCGGTAGCGTCGCAAGTGACGCGTGAAGTCTCTGGCCTGATCCTGAAGAAAGTTGAGGCACTGTCCCCTGATGGAAGCGACGTATCCTGGCTCTCCTAGACGAGGTCCTGCGTTACCGGAGTGACGTACAGTACAGACCAAAAGTTTGGACACACCTTCTCATTCAAAGATTTTTCTGTATTTTCATGACTATGAAAATTGTACATTCACACTGAAGCATCAAAACTATGAATTAACACATGTGGAATGATATACTTAACAAAAAGTGTGAAACAACTGAAAATATGTCTTATATTCTAGGTTCTTCAAAGTAGCCACCTTTTGCTTTGATCACTTCTTTGCACACCCTTGGAATTCTCTTGATGAGCTTCAAGAGGTAGTCACCGGAAATGGTCTTCCAACAGTCTTGAAGGAGTTCCCAGAGATGCTTAACACTTGTTGGACCTTTTGCGTTCACTCTGCGTTCCAGCTTACCCCAAACCATCTCGATTGGGTTCAGGTCTGTTGACTGTGGAGGCCAGGTCATCTGGCATAGCACCACATCACTCTCCTTCTTGGTAAAATAGCCCTTACACAGCCTGGGGGTGTGTTTGGGGTCATTGTCCTGTTGAAAAATAAATGATGGTCCAACTAAACGCAAACCGGATGGAATAGCATGCCTCTGCAAGATGCTGTGGTAGCCATGCTGGTTCAGTATGCCTTCAATTTTTAATAAATCCCCACCAGTGTCACCAGCAAAGCACCCCCACTCCATCACACCTCCTCCTCCATGCTTCACGGTGGGAACCAGGCATGTAGAGTCCATCCGTTCACCTTTTTTGCTTCGCACAAAGACACGGTGGTTGTAACCAAATATCTCAAATTTTGACTCATCAGACCAAAGCACAGATTTCCACTGGTCTAATGTCCATTCCTTGTGTTATTTAGCCCAAACAAGTCTCTTCTGCTGTTGCCTGTCCTTAGCAGTGGTTTCCTAGCAGCTATTTTACTATGAAGGCCTGCTGTACAAAGTCTCCTCTTAACAGTTGTTGAAGAGATGTGTCTGCTGCTAGAACTCTGTGTGGCACTGACCTGGTCTCTAATCTGAGCTGCTGTTAACCTGCGATTTTTGAGGCTGGTGACTCGGATAAACTTATCCTCAAAAGCAGAGGTGACTCTTGGTATTCCTTTCCTGTGGCGGTCCTCATGTGAGCCAGTTTCTTTGTAGTGCTTGATGGTTTTTGCAACTGCGCTTGGGGACACTTTCAAAGTTTTCCCAATTTTTCAGACTGACTGACCTTCATTTCTTAAAGCCACTGAGCCATCGTGCTGCCCCAACAACACTGGTGAAAGCCCCAATGGTTCCAGACCCATCACGAGAGAGGTACCACTGGCCCTGTCCATCTTCCTACACTCCCCTTCATCTTTTGCTCGCCATTCCACGGGCAAGTGTTCCTGTAAAACGCGTTGACAGTCTTCTTCTTTTTGAACGGTTTGTTGCCAAATAAATTGGTCTTGATTGTATTGATTGGGGGGTAGTAGAGTCACCTTGGGTGGTCGAGTCAGTTTGCATGGGTGAGGGCGATAGCGTGTCCATCTCCACTAGGACAGACTCCTCAGGGCTTTCAGGTACTTGTCCCCTGATCTTCAGGTGGCCATTCAGGACTTTCTTCCTCTTCACAATCTACTACTACTAGTGGAGGTACTTCAGGGGCATCTTGCACCTCTTCCACTTGATCAGGATCCTTGGACAGACAGGACCGAAGCATATTCCGGTGAACTATACGAGAGGCGGAGTTCTCTCCCCTTTCAGGCTGAATTTCATAAACGGGCCCTTCAGAATCAATTCGCCGCTTCACCCGATACGGGTTTATCTCCCTCCGGTTCTCCAGTTTGTCTTGAGGACGTTTTTCTCGCACAAGCACACAGTCCCCAGCTTGGAGATCTGTCCCCCGCAGAGGAGTTCTTTCTGCATGTTCTAATTCCTGGAATCTGGCCGCACCAGGCGATGCAAGGTCTGTAACCGTTGGCGATGTTCTCAAACCCAGGTGGAAACCCCCGTCCGTGAGTAGTCCTCCTCTGGGTCCAGCTCCAGCTCAGTGAATTCTTTTCCTGAACGACCAAACAGCAAGGTATAACCGATGGATCAATGTGTTCGATTGTTGTACACCCATACTAACTCAGCTACAAACTCGGGCCATCGGGCCTTCCGGTCTTCTTCCAGTGTTCTCAGTATTTGAATTAGAGTGCGGTTGAACCATTCACAGGCTCTATTTCCCTGAGGATGATACGGCGTTGCGCAAGACTTCTCGATCTGGTACAGACGGTGTAATTCTTCCATCACTTTCCCTAGAAAACAGGCCCCCTGGTCAAAATGATTTCGCTTTGGGCAGCCATATACCTGAATGAAATTCTTACAGATGGCATGCGCGGCAGATTCAGTAGTCTGATCACATGTTGGGGTCACGACAGCGAACTACGTGAAGTGGTCCGTCATTACCAGACAATGCTCGTATCCCTGAGGAGCCGGACCAATAGTCAGGTAGTCTATTATTAGCACCTCCAGAGGGGCAGAGGTCACAATGGTTTGTGTAGGAGCTCTCTGCTCTGGTGGTTTTGCCAACTCACATCTCCTGCATAGCCTACAGATCTCTTCCACTACGGCCTTCAGTCGTGGATGATAAATTAATCGTTGTAACCACTGAAAGGTCTTCTCTTGGCCGAAGTGTGATCCCCTTTCATGCACCTCTGTGGCCACCTTAGATAACACGTATCAGGAATTACCACCTGCCAGGTGAAACCCAGTTTCCTTTGTAGTTGGACCTTCCGGTACAGCAGCCCATTCCTCATATGAAGTCTTTCCCATTGTTGAAGAATCTGCAGAGCTTCTGAAGACAGGGCATTTCTCTCTCCTTGACTGGGAAGTTGCTTAGACGTCACCCACTTTCTTAGTTGGGCAAGTTCCCCATCTTCCGGCTGTAACAGAACCCACTCATCACGAGATCGTCCCAAAACACCCTTCTGGGCCAACACTTGCACCTGTTCCTGCATTGCTACCACCGTCCTGGCAGTATTTCGGAACTTGGGGATCTTCTCATCTTCTAATTCCTCATCCCTGTTTCGCCCAGGTTTTCCATGTTTCACCCTGGATAAGGCGTCAGCATGAGTATTCTCAGCCCCTCTTTTGTAGGCAACTTTATATCAAAACTTTGCCATTTTAGCCACCCATCGTTGCTCCAGAGCTCCTAGTTTCGCATTGTCCAAATGAGCCAAAGGGTTGTTGTCGGTACGCACTAGTACTTCGGACCAGGATAGGTATTCTGCGAACTTCTCCGTCATAGCCCACACCAACGCCAGCAGCTCTAGCTTGAAGGAACTGTAATTGTCGGGATTTTGTTTGGAATCATGAAGGGACCGACTCACATAAGCGATCACCTTCTCTATCCCATTCTGCATCTGCAACAACACAGCCCCAAGTCCATGCAGGCTTCGGTCAGTGTGTAGAATGAATGGTTGAGGGAAGTCCGGTCCGCATAAGCCAACACAGGTGCCTCCGTCAATGCCTTCTTCAACTCTTGAAATGCCTTTTCCTGCCGTTCTTCCCATCGAATAGTCTGGTTCTTGGCGCCTGAGGTACTCCCTTTAATAATTCTAGCAGAGGATTCACTATGCGGGTAAAATTTTTCACGAAACGCCGATAATACCCGGTCAGTCCCAAGAACGCTCGGACATCTTTCACTGTCGTCGGGGTAGGCCAATCCTGCACTGCAGCAATTTTCTCCCAGGACGGTTTCACCCCTTCAGCAGAAACGACGTGACCCAGATACTCTATTTGAGTGCGAAACAGGTGACATTTCTGGGGCTTCACTTTCAGACCGTGTCTTTGAAGGTGAGTCAACACCTGTTCCAGTCTTTGTAGATGATCCTCAAATGAAGCAGCATAAACGATGATGTTGTCTAAATAGATGAGTGTAGCGTCAAATTTTAAATCACCTAGACACCTCTCCAGCAACCGTTGAAACGTTCCAGGGGCGTTGGCCAAACCGAATGGCACCCGATTTAATTCATACAGTCCCATAGGAAGTATAAAGGCTGTCGTTGCTCAGTCCTGCTCTGACATTGGTACTTGCCAGTAGCTGTTGGCTAGATCCAACGATGAAAAGAATTTGGCATTTCCTAGTGCCGACAATGATTCTTCAATTCTGGCTAACGGATAGGAATCTCGTGCAGTGCAGGCATTGAGTTTACGATAGTGTACACAAAAACGCAGAGTGCCATCCTTCTTCTGCATTAGCACAATGGGGACGGCCCACGGACTTTGACTCTCTCTTATGATGCCTTTCCGCAGCATTTGCTTAAGCATACCTTTCACCTCTTGATATAGTTGTGGCGGAATTTGTCGGTACCGCTCTCTTATGGGTGCAGCATTCCCAGTTGGTATCTTGTGAGTGATTGCCATAGTGCAGCCGAAATCATCCTCACGGTGTGCGAACATGTCCTGATATTTCCCCAGTAGAGCTTCTACCTGCTGGATCTACAGCGGAGTCAGGTCTGTCAATCTGTTCGAATATACCCGCCCTCTCGGATATGCTGGGGTTCCAATGTTAGAGACGTATCCACAGCTACGGTCCAAGGGTCTCCCTGCTTCACAGTCAACTGCACGGCCTGAGGTGGTATGACTTCTTCTGGCATGTCCATAATTCGAGCCACTTCAATTCTGGGAGAAAGCATGATGTCACCTTCTCCTAAATTGACACAGCATACTGGGACCATCCCGTCACGTAAGATGGCGAGCGTTCGCGCCACAAGGAGCCCTGGAGGTTATTGTTCCGTAGTAGCAGGTTCAATCTGGATCTCAACTCCTTCTAGAGGAGTACAGGCCCTCACAGGCAGGGTAAGCACGGTTTGTCCTTGTGGCAAAACAAGTTTAGCAGAGGCAGGGACTATCACTTTTCCCAACGTTCCTCCGTCACTGGAGGACTCCTGAGCTTGAGCCACTCGGATTAACTGTTGGAACACTCTTCTTTGGGGAATATGCGAGCTCCACTGCTTCAGGGTTACATCTGCGGGCTCATTGATGAGGAGACTCCCGAACTCCTTCAGCACGTTCATTCCCAGGGTGACGGCATGTTCGTTACGTGCTTCTCCAATGGTCAACATCACCCCCTTACGAGCCAGATCTTTGCCACAGACGGTTATTTGCATCCAGACCACCCCTGCGACCGGGATGGGCAAGTGATTGGCAGCCGTCAGCTTTATCACTGGACCCCACTCAGGCCGCATTGCTTCAGGAAAGTGTCGCCAAAAGTAAACTTCAGGCATCGTAGTTACCTGTGAACCAGTATCCACCAAACAACATACTGCTTGACCGTCCAGTTCAGCCGAGATGAGAGGACATGTAGAGACTGGATTTGTGGGACTTCTGTTACTCCTTCGTGACTGTTCAGGCTCTGGGAGCCCTCTAGTTTAACAGACGACGTTGAGGGGGCCTACCCCGTCGTGGGCACTCCCGAGCCAAATGTCCCATTTCTCCACAATTATAACAGGTGAGGGGTCTTTCTCGACGGTACATCCTTGTTTCGCGATGGGGATTCAGGGTACCTACTGACTTGTTTACATCAGCCAACTCTCCTCGAATACCCTGGATTTCCTTCCGCAATTCCTCCACCCATTGGGGTTCGATGATCATGTTTACAGATACCTCTCCACTCCAGATCTTCCCCACCGGGACTGTCACCCCCTGCTCTTGCTCGCGTGTACGTGCTTCGCTTCCTATCTCAGAAAAGGTCATGCAAGGGTTCTCCCGCAAAGCATGTTTCGTCAGCACGTCCCGCAAGCCTGTCACCAACTGATCTCGCAACAATACATCAGTAGAACCTACGCCTATGCCGTCTTTTCTAATGATAGCAGTATGGATTTCCTGAAGGGAGTTCTTGTACTGAGTCTCTGTCTTCTCCTCCCTTTGCATACGGCTAAATAGGCGCAATCTTAACTCCTTGAATGGGTTTGTGGAGAGTGGCTGTTTAATCTGGTATTTTGCACCTGTGCTGCTAACATCTTGCTTTATGGGCTGGCTGCATCCTGTAGTGCATTTGTCCTGAGATCTGGGCAGGTGAGTGTTGCTGCCTTTTTGTTTGCTGTTTATATTGAATTTTTGGAGACCTTGAGTCTCCTTTATTGGCTTTGCTTGATAGTGTAGTGTAGGACTTGTAAGCGTGGGGACCTTTGGCGCAGGTTACAAGCTTACGTATTTTGGCCAAAATATTAACTAATACCCCACTATTTTTGTATTTTTTGCACTTTATTTTTCGGGGTGCAGCCAGGCCCAGGCACGTCTGGTCTCGAATGAGTGGTGTTCACACTGGTGCGCATTGAGAGTGTACTGGCCAGCACGCCTAGTCGAATAGTAGGGGCGTGACTAATAGGCTGTGAACCAGACACTGTGCAGTATCCTTGTGTGAATGGCACCCTATGCGGGCCTCTATTGTGCAGTTGTATACTGGGCAGTCAGTATACAATTTTTGGAGACCTTGAGTCTCCCTTAGTGGCTTTGCTGGATAGTGCAATCTTAACTCCCCTACATCCGTGGGGTCCCTATGGGTCTCCTCCAAAATTTGTAGCACCTTGTTAAAGGTGTCTTGCTCCATGGGGGGTCATAACATGACTGAATCTCTGGCTTCTCCATCATGGCCACCTCGGCTTCTAATGCAGGGGTCATGGTGTGCATCCTAATCATCCCCCTAATGCGCTCAGTCCAGCTCCATAACATAGTATTATTCCCCGTAAACTTAGCGAGATTGTTCAACATTGCCCCCCAGAGAGATGCTGGACCTAGGGCTCACCCCAACTGCTCGGTCTGCCGCCTCCTTGCTGGTAGACTGCATCCTGCCGACTACGCCATGTGTTAGGTTCAGCAGGTAACGTGGGATGCAGTGATAAGCAGGAGGCAGAGCAAGAGTTAAAGGGTTTATTACAGGGGTTACTCTATGCAGGGAGATAAGGAGTTATGAGGGAAGCAAAACTGGGTATAGTATAGTGGTAGGAGCGAATGTTTATGAAACAGGCAAACTTATCAGTCTGTTGGTTTCCGGGCTGTGAAGGCTTGGAATCCCTCGGTGGTGTTGCAATTGACGCATGAAGTCTCTGGCCTGATCCTGAAAAAAGTTGAGGCAATGTCTCCTGATGAAAGCGACGTATCCTGGCTCTCCTAGACGAGGTCCTGCGTTACTGGAGCGACATACATGTTGTGAAGTAATCTGTGGTACCGCCGGAGTGTATCCCAGTCCAGTGGCAGAGGGGGGAGTGAAGCTACCTGGCTCTGTATGCTCCGCTGGTCAGACTTAGGCCGCGAGCCCGTGGCAGTCAGTGGAACAGTGCGGGAAGAACTCACAGTCAGAGAGATGAGCAGGCACTCCGGTTTAAGTTGCTCGCAGTCAGTGTGCGCATAGGCTGGGGAGCTGCAGGTCGGGCCTGGATTACTACGCAGCTCCACGGAGAGTGAATCAACCTTCTCCTGCTGCATGCTCTGTCTTCCCGCCAAGTGAGCCTCTATCTTGCGCACCGCCCTTTTTATCTCTGTCACGCCCCTTACAGTCGAGTGCAGAGGTCTGTCCAGGTCTGAAAGCTTTCCCCCCAACAGCACTGGTGACAGCCCCAATGGTTCCTGACCCGTCATGAGAGAGGTACATCTTACTACACATGCATAGAACTCATACGAGAACAACTGACATCTGAATGAGCCCTAATACTCGTTTTGTGTATAGGATTCAGGGCCTGGGGGAAACAAGTCATCAAGTCATCAATTCAATTGATCCCCAAGAAGCGATAAACATCCAAAGTCTTAAGACCCCATACACATTAGACTTATTTAATCTGAACCTGCTGATATCAACGGGTTCAGCTGGCAGTGAAATGTGCATGAGGGCCTCGGGCAACTCAGGGTGGGGAAGGGATTATCTGCAAAGGTTATGAAATATTGCGATTGTGAAAAAAAAATGAGGTTGGAATTTGAAATACTGGAAGAAAAATTAAAAAAAAGCAAATATCCTTATGGGATGATTATAAGAGCTCGCAATATAGTAAGCAAAAAACCACATAAAGAGTTGATAACACCTATAAATAAAATCACAAAAAAAATATAAAAGGGAACAATTCAGAAAAACTACAGTATATGTATGCTTACAATGTAGTCCCCAATTTAACCAAATTAAAAGAATCATAAATAAGTTTTGCCAGTTTTACATGAAGATCAAACATTATCATCAACTTTAAACAATGGGGTAAATATAGTAGCAAGACAGGCTCAAACAATTGGAAACATTATCTCTCCTGATATGTTTCAGTCCAAAAAAAAGGAAAAAACCTGGCTTGATGCAAAAGGTTTTTTCAAATGTGGTACCAATAAATGTAAAACTTGTGCACATGCATTGAAAAGAAAAGCATTTGTCAATCAAAATAATTCTACATAGTTTAAAATAAATAAATGTATTAATTGTAACTCTATTAATATAGTATATAAAATGGATTGTTCTCTTTGTCAATTGTCCTATTTAGGATGTACAACACTCAAACTCAAAATACGCATCTCGGAACATATAAGGGATATACAGTATATATAAAAACAAAGAGACCAATCACAACATTTCTACAGTTGAAAACATTATATTACTCATCATGCACGTAGTACTGATTTCATTCATATGTATGGTATTGAGCAGGTGAATAAGCCTATGCGAGGAGATGTGAAAAGACGACTCCTAATGCGCGAGGCATTCTGGATTTATAACTTAGATACTAGTACACCGAATGGCTAAAATAGGCAAAATGAAATCATGTTCCATCATTGAAAATATCATGTCTCTCTATAAATGTTCTTTATGCTTTTAATGTCTATGTTTGATGCCATTTCCATTTATGGAAATTTTAATATACACAATGGTTTTTTTTTTTGGTCTTTTGCAATCTTGCCAGTAATTCACCTTTAGGACCTGATTTAATGTCAGCTGACTACCCTGTATGTTTACATCAAGAGGAGTTTTTTACGTGTTTCCAAATTGGATTAATAAAGCTTGAAGTTTTTTAAAGGAGCTGGAACATTTTCATATACCTTTACAGACAACTCGTTTCATCTGTACGAAGTTCTGTGCACCTGTGGGTCTGGTGAGCTGGCTGTGGCTTTGTACCACTTTGCTTCTATCGTGAAGGGATTAGTTTGGGCATGTCTGGTGACGTTCCTCTCATGGAGAACACAGGAGCGCTTGGCCAAACAAACACTCCAGTGTATGGGAGAGATGGCCGCCAAGATGGCTGAACGATCATTCGGCTGACAGCCATCTAATGTGTATGACAACCTTTACACACATTTTTTAAGACCTAGTCCTGTGTTGCTTACTTTCGCATCCTGTGATGTCATCTCCAGTCCTGGGAATAGAATAATTGCATTTTCTGACTCTTGTTGTTGATGCTATCCTCAGCACTCCTGGTTTGTGAAATATAATGTCAAAGAAATGCAAATCCTAATCATGTGAAAAGAACAAACAGTCTGCACATTCATCTTTACCAATTGACAATATGGCCTTGATTCTTCAAAGCAATTTTGGCAGAATTCTGGTATAAATTGCTTTGAAAATTTTGGCGCAACTTGGAATTCCACAAAATATTTTTGACTTTTGGCATTTTCATACCAAAATGGGCAGAGTTGGGGTGGGACGGAGATACAGGATGTCACAGCTTATCTAATTCATGACAAACTGGTGCTATCTGCTCACCAGATATCTAACTCCAGTCCTTGAATGAATGGAGTAAGATTTCTGGTGTGGTGAATTGAGGCTCATGCCACTAGCCAGAAGCCCCAGATTCACGAAGAGGCTTTTGACTTCACCATGTCCCCTCATCAAGATCGGCGAGAAAATTGAATGTTATGATTATTTGGGCTTCAGTCTTTCAATTAGAGAAGCTAATCTCCACTTGATATTTATTTTCTAACTCAATCTCTTTCAATTAGAGGAGCTCATCTCCGCTTGATATTTATTTTTTAACTCAATCTCCCTAAGGGATTGTAGCCTGCGATCGCTAAATTACTAGATTCCTATGAAGGCCAGTCATAGGCACGCAGTCCACTATCGAGATGTTATGGG
Organism: Oophaga sylvatica; assembly: GCA_033576555.1. Classification (NCBI taxonomy): domain Eukaryota; kingdom Metazoa; phylum Chordata; class Amphibia; order Anura; family Dendrobatidae; genus Oophaga; species Oophaga sylvatica. The sequence goes on from JARQOD010000005.1 coordinate 80,986,715, forward strand.
CACAATTGTGAGGTGGATTCGTTAAGCCATAGGTTAGGGTGAGCAACTCGGAATAAAAGTGAAGGCACAGCGGGCAAGACTTACCAGGTAACACATGGATCCGCAAGGTCCAGGTCAGCAGAATATGCAGGATAGCAGGAAAACAAGTGGAGTAAAAAACACCAGTAGACTCAAAGCCAGGAGTTTATACATACAGAGGAAATGTAGATGTATAGTCAGTCCCGGATTGCAGCAAATAAATTTGTGAAACATGGAGTTGTATGCAATCAGCAGGAACAAACGCAGAAGAGATGAACAGGCAAACTAAATACTTGCTTGTAGAGAAGATACACTCTGTTGCAGCAACGTTTGTAGTGTGAACAACACCTGAGAAGAGATCAATATGTTTATTGTAGACAAACCTTTAATCAGCAGGTTTGAGCAAGGAAGTAAATACAGATAATAAAGAAACATGGATCTGCTGGAGAAATGACTGCTAGCTGGAAGGATTGGATGGTTAGTGTGGCTCCCTTGAGGGTTCAGTCGCCACAGAGGTATTGCACCTCATCTAAAGGTGTGATACCCCACTCTCAGGTAAGGAGGGAGCACCACCCAGGACTCTAACACCTGCACCCAACACAGACTATAGGAGCCGGGCACCCTGGATGTACCCTGAGGGAGGATGGTCTCATCCCAGGCTGGGTAGTAAAGAGTGAACGGGTGGGTGGAGCTAGTAAGAAGGATGGGAAGTGAAGCTTACAGAGCAGGAAGCAGCAGAGAGGCTGCAGAGAGAGACGTGAGGAGAATGTGAAAGAAAGCAGACCGGCTGACAGGCAGCTCCCTGTCAGGGGAGCTGCAGAGAGAGAGTCTGAGAGGGGACCTTGAGCTGGGAAGAGCTCGGCCCCAGACAGAGAACGTGAGAGTGAGGGAAGCAGAGAAGGAAGCTTCTGGAAGGAGAGAAGGGGTCCCAGGGGCACGGATAGTGAGTGATCCATCCGTAGGGACTTGGCCCCTAGCCTAGTGGAGAACTTTATGACTCAGCTAGCCAGTCGACTGCTGTGGCAACTTTAGGGTTACAGACAACAACCACATTCATCTTCTCCGGACAGGCAGCTATATAGAATCAAGGAAACGCAGAGAGAGAACGTTATCCGACAGGATTCGCAGCATCCGATCTGGGACACTGTTTGTGATGGTGCTGGAAAGGTAGAAGGAGTGGGAATCAGCCCAGTGAGATGGCCAGTGAAAGGAGCACATATAGAAAGGAGTCCTGGAAAGGTGTATCACAATCTACCTGGGAGTTTGCTGAGCCCCTCACCTGGAGGACACTGTACCAAGCAGGCATCTGTGCGCACCAGAACTGTGAGTAAAGCTTTGGAGACTGCATCTGACTGTGTCCTCTCAAGTTCTTCCTGCAAAACACACTCCACTCTGCTACATCTCCCAGCACCATTACTCTTTCTACAACATCTCCCTGCCCTGAGACCACAAGCTTTACCTGTGGAACGCTATTCCAACTCTGCTGCATCACCACCAGTCTCAGAGGATCTGCACTGCAGCGCTGGTCATTTCTGACCAGAAACCACAGGTGGCGTCACGAACACTTCAACATAAACTATTATCATCCCCTGTAAATATTCCCCTTTTATTGGACGCCCAGGGCCACGGACTGGGTCACTGCTGCCGTGACACATCCCTTTAAGACACCGACCCGGTACTGAGTATCCCACTGCCCTGGCGGGCGATCCATTTTGGCGTCACGAACAGGATGAACCGGCCCTTGAACAAGGGTCTTGTGCGCCTAACAGAATGTGTAAAGGATTGGACTCATCGAATTGTGATTTAGACTGTAAAGATGGCGGACATGGCTGCTCCACGAGGTGCACAGTGAGGCGTGCCATCGTGAGCGGTACCCAAGAAAGAGCGCGAAACAGCATGGACCTCCCCTGCCTGTATTTTTTGCAACTGCATCGTGGCCGACCGCTAGGGGAGTTTGCATCCTAGCGTGGCATGGTGGCAAAGGAAAGAGACACCGCCCCTCGGGGGTGGGAGAAGCCCAGCGGCGGGAAACAAAACGGAAGAGAAGGCAGAGATCGAGGAAGACGCCATGGAGAGCGGTGAGCGGAGGCTTTCTGGGCGCGAGGTGGAAGCAGAAGGCTCCCCCGGCCAGGGAGCTAGAGGCTTCACCCGATCATCGATAGCTGACCTGGCGCTCCTGGAAGGAGAGGTTGAGGAGCCGCAGACGCAACTAACAGTGATACAGGCTGCAGCAGTTCTACCGATTCCTCAGGCTGCAGTTGCACCATCGAAAGTAACAGAAGCAGATCAAGTCTTGCCGGCAGCCATCATCCTGGCTGCTCCAACTGCCACGATGTCAGAGGGAGCAACGTCTTATGTGATCGCTCCCATGATAGCAGGAAGCAAGATGCAACAGGTCCTACCATTGAAGCAGAAGAAAACCAGCGCTTCCATTGCTCCAGGAGGCTACATGGGTCAGCCTCCTTCAAGTAAGGAAAATTGATCTGACTTGTCCACAGAGAAAAGTACAGTGGTGGCCAAAAGTATTGGCACCCCTGAAATTCTGTCAGATAATACTCAGTGTCTTCCTGAAAATTATTGCAATCACAAATTATTTGATATTTTTATCTTCATTTAATTTGCTTGCAAGGAAAAAACACAAAGAGTATGAAGCAAAAATCAAATCCTTGATCATTTCACACAAAACTCCAAAAATGGGCCAGAAAAAAGTATTGGCACACTCAGCCTAATACTTGGTTGCACAACCTTTAGCCAAAATAACTGCGAACAACCGCTTCCGGTAACCATCAATGAGTTTCTTACAATGCTCTGCTGGAATTGTAGACCATTCTTCTTTGGCAAACTGCTCCAGGTCCCTGATATTTGAAGGGTGCCTTCTCCAAACTGCCATTTTGAGATCTCTCCACAGGTGTTCTATGGGATTCAGGTCTGGACTCATTGCTGGCCACCTTATAAGTCTCCAGTGCTTTCTCTCAAACCATTTTATAGTGCTTTTGGAAGTGTGTTTTGGGTCATTATCCTGCTGGAAGACCCATGACCTCTGAGGGAGACCCAGCTTTCTCACACTGGGCCCTACTGTTGTGAATGTTTTAGAAATGAATTCTGAGCAGAAGCTCCCTCTGGTGGTTACAAACAGTACTGAACCATTCAATGAGGATTGGCAATCAGGAATTACAGACTGGCTGGATATAAGGGAGCTTCCCTCCCATCATGGTTGCCGGTGATCAATTGTTCTTGTCTCAACGTTGTTTCCTGGTTCACTTGGAATTTTGCTGAGTCTTGCCTCTTCTCCTGCTCTCAGATAAGATATTTTCTGTTTTTTGCTTTTGTGCTTATCATTTGCATATTTCTCTGCATTTCTGTGAAGTTAGCCAGGTCCCCTCCCCGGGGGCTTGGGCTCCTCTCAGTTCCTCTGGAGCCACTGTTATTTGTTCATTTGCCTTTTCCATTTTTTTCAGTGGCTGCGGCTTAGTTTTGTTACACCAGAGAACTAATTTAGGTGGTAGAGGTCGTGTGATCTCAGGTGTTTTTGCAATTAGTAGCATTGGCTTTTTTAGGGTTTTTTTTGGGATTGCAGTAAGTATCCTTCCTATCATTTTCTGTCTAGGCAGATTGGGCCCCAACGTTTGCTCATACTAGTTTCTGTCTGTGTCTGTATTTCCTCTTGTCTAACCGCCATTACATGTTTGGGGGCTTCCTATGTTCTTTGGGGATCTGCTACGGGGCAGATAGCTTTCCTCTTTCTATCTTTAGGTGTAGTTAACCTCTCAGGCTGTGACGAGGCATCTAGGACCAATGTAGGAACACTCCACGGCTGCCTTTAGTTGTGGTGGTTAGTCAGGGTACTGCAATTCAGTAGATTCCAACCTCTCTGGTGTATTGCCGTTTTTGCCTGCTCTCCTCAGCTACCAAAACATAACAGTATCACCGGCCAAACTGAAAATTATATGGTACTCACAGAAGGGAAAAATAGTGTGGAAAGAAAAAAGGTTGTCAGAGTTGTCAGAGATTTTTTTTTTTTTTTCTGTTTGTTGCATTTTTTCCCTCTTTTTCTCTGGGTGCTGAGGAGGATTTTTTTTTTCTCAATGGAGTTTGCACAGTTGTCTGGCCGTGTGGATCAGCTTGCCACTGAGGTTCGGAGTATTTCTACCTATCTTGATAGGTTGCCAGTTGTGGAACCCAGGATCCCCATGCCAGATTTGTTTTTGGGGGATCGAGCTAAATTTCTGAATTTCAAAAATAACTGTAAGTTGTTTTTTGCCTTGGAGCCTAGGTCCTCAGGGAACGCAGCACAGCAGGTTCAAATTGTCATCTCTCTCCTGCGCGGCGATCCTCAGGATTGGGCTTTTTCCCTGACACCTGGGGACCCTGTTTTGAGTAATGTTGATGCATTTTTTCTGGCTCTGGGGTTATTGTACGATGAACCTAATGTCACTGATCAAGCTGAAAAAACCTTGTTGGCATTAAATCAGGGGCTTGAGGACGCTGAGTTGTACTGTCAGAAATTCCGAAAGTGGGCAGTCCTGACCAAATGGAATGATAATGCTTTGGCAGCCCTTTTTCGGAAGGGTCTGTCAGAGAATGTAAAAGATGTTATGGTGGGTTTCCCTGCTCCCTCTGGTCTCAATGATTCTATGTCATTAGCGATTCAAATTGACAGACGTTTGCGTCAGCGTAGAAGTATGCGTGGAATAGTGTTGCCTTGTGAACCAGCTTCTGAACCCATGCAGTGTGATAGAGTGGCTTCTGGGGCACAGTGTTATGTTTTGGTAGCTGAGGAGAGCAGGCAAAAACGGCAATACACCAGAGAGGTTGGAATCTACTGGATTGCAGTACCCTGACTAACCACCACAACTAAAGGCAGCCATGGAGCGTTCCTACGTTGGTCCTAGACGCCTCGTCACAGCCTGAGAGGTTAACTACACCTAAAGATAGAAAGAGGAAAGCTATCTGCCCCGGAGCAGATCCCCAAAGAACATAGGAAGTCCCCAAACATGTAATGGCGGTTAGACAAGAGGAAATACAGACACAGACAGAAAATAGTATGAGCAAACGTTGGGGCCCAATCTGCCTAGACAGGAAAAAGGATAGGAAGGATACTTACTGCAATCCAAAAAAAACCCTAAAAAAAGCCAACGCTACTAATTGCAAAAACACCTGAGATCACACGACCTCTACCACCTAAATTTGCTCTCTGGTGTAACAAAACTAAGCCGCAGCCACTGAAAAAACTGGAAAAGGCAAATGAACAAATAACAGTGGCTCCAGAGGAACTGAGAGGAGCCCAAGCCCCCCGGGGAGGGGGACCTGGCTAACTTTACAGAAATGCAGAGAAATATGCAAATGGTAAGCACAAAAACAAAAAACAGAAAATATCTTATCTGAGAGCAGGAGAAGAGGCAAGACTCAGCAAGCTTCCAAGTGAACCAGGAAACAACGTTGAGACAAGAACAATTGATCACCGGCAACCATGATGGGAGGGAACCTCCCTTATATAAGACCAGTCTGTGATTCCTGATTGCCAATCCTCATTGAATGGTTCAGTACTGTTTGTAACCACCAGAGGGAGCTTCTGCTCAGAATTCATTTCTAAAACATTCACAACAGCACAGCGTCATGAGTTTCGAAAACGCAATGGGTTGTGTTTCTACTGTGGTGATGCCTCTCGTGCTATTTGTCTGCCCTAAGCGGGGAAGACGTTTTGCACGCTCAGTTGTCTTGGGTAGTGTTCAGACTAAATTTCTGTTGACTGTTACCCTGATTTGCTCCCTGTCCACATTTTCTGCTCAGGCTTTTGTTGATTCGGGAGCAGCTATTAACCTGATGGATTTTGATTTTGCTAAACGTTGTGGGTTTCCCTTGATACCCCTACGGAAGTCTATTCCCCTACTGGGGATTGATTCTACCCCTTTGGCTGAGAATAAACCCCAGTTCTCTACTCAGGTGATAATGAGGGTTGAACCTGATCATCAGGAGAGTTGCAAATTTTTGGTGCTGTATAATCTGCATGATATTATTGTACTAGGTTTCCCTTGGTTACAGTCTCATAATCCTGTTTTGGATTGGAAATCTGTGTCTGTAACCAGTTGGGGCTGCCAATGTGTTAATGCCAACACTCCTGTTTTTTCTGCCTCTCCCCAGGCTCAGAATGTTCCTGACTTTTTGACTGACTTTTCTGATGTGTTTCTGATGTGTTTAGCGAAAGTAAATCTGCATCCTTGCCCCCCCATAGGAGCTATGACTGCGCTATTGAATTAGTGCTGGTAGTAAATTCCCTAAAGGTCGCCTTTTTAACTTGTCTGTACCTGAACATGACGCTATGTGGTCTTATATCAAGGAGTCATTGGAGAAGGGTCATATCAGACCATCCTCTTCACCCTTGGGTGCCGGTTTTTTCTTTGTGGCCAAAAAGGATGGTTCATTAAGGCCGTGTATTGATTATCGTCTCTTGAACAATATCACTGTGAAATATCAATATCCGTTACCCTTGATTTCTGACCTGTTTTCCAGGGTGAAAAGTGCTACTTGGTTTACCAAGCTTGACCTCAGGGGGGCATATAACCTTATTCGCATTAAGCACGGGGATGAATGGAAGACGGCGTTTAATACCCCAGAGGGGCATTTTGAGCACCTAGTGATGCCCTTTGGGCTCACTAATGCTCCTTCCGTCTTCCAGTCCTTCATGAATGACATTTTCAGGGATTTTGTGGATAAATTTATTTGGATGATATCTTGATTTTTTCCAATGACTGGGACTCTCATGTGAAATATGTTCGGACTGTGTTCCAGATTTTGAGAGAGAATGCTCTGTATGTGAAGGATCAAAGTGTCTTTTTGGCGTACAGAGGATCTCATTTCTGGGATTCATTTTGTCTCCATCTGTTATTGAAATGGACCCGGTCAAGGTTCAGGCCATCTGTGATTGGGTCCAACCTACTTCATTAAAGGCTCTTCAGAGATACTTGGGTTTTGCCAATTTTTTTCGTAAATGTATTGGTAATTTCTCTGTTATTGTTAAACCATTGACTGATTTGACCAAAAAGGGTTCTGATGTGGTGAATTGGCCTCGCAGTCTCTGCGTTTCAGGAACTTAAGCAGAGATTCACTTCTGCTCCTGTTCTACGGCAGCCTGATGTTTCTCTGCCATTTCAGGTGGAGGTTGATGCCTCTGAAATTGGGGCAGGTGCCGTTTTGTCCCAAAGAGATCCTGAGACCTCTAAAAGTAACCCTTGTGCTTTTTTCTCTCGAAAATTTTCTCCAACTGAACGTAATTATGACGTGGGTAATCGGGAGTTATTGGCCATGAAGTGGGCCTTTGAAGAGTGGAGACATTGGCTGGAAGGAGCCAAACATCAGGTGGTGGTCCTCACGGACCATAAGAATCTGGTTTATCTGGAATCAGCCAAGCGACTTAATCCTAGACAGGCCAGGTGGGCCTTGTTTTCACACGTTTTAATTTTGTGGTTTCCTTTCTTCCTGGCACTAAGAATGTTAAGGCGGATGCCCTCTCGAGGAGTTTCTTGCGGACTCTCCTGAGTTATCTGATCCTGCTGTTATTTTGAAAGAGGGTGTAGTTCTTTCCACCATCTCGCCCAATTTGAGACTGGCTCTGGAAGGGTGTCAGGAGGATAAACCCGAGCGCTGCCCTATTGGGAAATTGTTTGTCCCAGACCAGTGGAAGAAGAGTGTGATGTCTGAGATTCATTGTTCCGCGTTGGCCGGTCATCCCGGAATTCTAATGGAACCAGAGACTTGGTGAGTCGGTCCTTTTGGTGGCCTACTTTGTCTCGTGACGTCAGGGAGTTTGTGCAGTCCTGTGGGACTTGCTCTCGCTCCAAGCCTTGCTCTCGCTCTAGTGGTTTGTTGATGCCATTGCCTGTGCCCAAGAGACCATGGACCCATATCTCTATGGATTTTATTTCCGACCTCCCTGTTTCTCAGAGACTGACCGTTATCTGGGTGATTTGTGATAGGTTTTCCAAGATGATACATCTTGTGCTATTACCTAAGTTGCTTTCCTCCTCCGAATTGATGCCTTTGTTCCTTCAGCACGTGGTTCGGTTACACGGCATTCCTGAGAACATTGTGTCTGACAGAGGAGTCCAGTTTGTTTCCAGATTTTGGAGGACTTTTTGTTCTAGACTTGGTGTTCAATTGTCTTTCTCCTCTGCTTTTCATCCTCAGACCAATGGACAAACTGAGAGAACAAACCAGACATTGGAGACGTATCTGAGATGCTTTGTGTCTGCTGATCAAGATGACTGGGTCTCTTTTTTGCCTTTGGCTGAGTTTGCTCTTAATAATAGGGCAAGCTCTGCCACTTTGATGTCTCCATTTTTCTGCAATTTTGGGTTTCACCCTCGATTTTCTTTGGGACAGACGGAGGCTTCTGTCTGTCCGGGTGTTGACTCTGTTGTGGAGCGTATGCAGCAGATTTGGGACCAGGTAGTGGAGAGGTTGTCCCTCTCTCAGGAGAAGGCCCAGCAGTTTGCCAACCGGCATAGGACTGATGGTCCTCGGTTTAAAGTGGGGGACTTGGTCTGGTTGTCCTCAAGAAATATCCCTATGAGAGTTGCATCTCCTAAGTTTAAGCCTAGGTTCATTGGACCTTATAAGATCATGGAGATTCTTAATCCTGTTTCCTTTCGTTTACTTCTTCCAGGGACATTTAAGATCCATAACGTGTTCCACAAGTCCTTATTGAAGAGGTTTGTCGAGCCAGTGGTTCCTATGGCTGCGCCTCCTGACCCTGTTTTGGTTGATGGCAATCTGGAGTATGTGGTTGAGAAAATATTGGATTCTCGTTTTTCGAGACGGAAACTCCAGTATTTGGTTAAGTGGAGAGGTTATGGTCAGGAGGACAATTCTTGGGTGTTTGCTTCGGACATCCATGCTAGGAGACTGATCCGTGCGTATCACAGAGCTCATCCTGACCGACCTGGTTGCACAAATGAGGGTTCGGTGACCCCTCCTCAAGGGGGGGTACTGTTGTGAATGTTTTAGAAATGAATTCTGAGCAGAAGCTCCCTCTGGTGGTTACAAACAGTACTGAACCATTCAATGAGGATTGGCAATCAGGAATTACAGACTGGCTGGATATAAGGGAGCTTCCCTCCCATCATGGTTGCCGGTGATCAATTGTTCTTGTCTCAACGTTGTTTCCTGGTTCACTTGGAATTTTGCTGAGTCTTGCCTCTTCTCCTGCTCTCAGATAAGATATTTTCTGTTTTTTGCTTTTGTGCTTATCATTTGCATATTTCTCTGCATTTCTGTGAAGTTAGCCAGGTCCCCTCCCCGGGGGGCTTGGGCTCCTCACAGTTCCTCTGGAGCCACTGTTATTTGTTCATTTGACTTTTCCAGTTTTTTCAGTGGCTGCGGCTTAGTTTTGCTACACCAGAGAACTAATTTAGGTGGTAGAGGTCGTGTGATCGCAGGTGTTTTTGCAATTAGTAGCGTTGGCTTTTTTTAGGGTTTTTTTTGGATTGCAGTAAGTATCCTTTCTATCCTTTTCTGTCTAGGCAGATTGGGCCCCAACGTTTGCTCATACTATTTTCTGTCTGTGTCTGTATTTCCTCTTGTCTAACCGCCATTACATGTTTGGGGCTTCCTATGTTCTTTGGGGATCTGCTCCGGGGCAGATAGCTTTCCTCTTTCTATCTTTAGGTGTAGTTAACCTCTCAGGCTGTGACGAGGCGTCTAGGACCAACGTAGGAACGCTCCACGGCTGCCTTTAGTTGTGGTGGTTAGTCAGGGTACTGCAATCCAGTAGATTCCAACCTCTCTGGTGTATTGCCGTTTTTGCCTGCTCTCCTCAGCTACCAAAACATAACACCCTACATTATGCTGCAAAATTTGTTGTTAGTCTTCAGACTTCATAATGCCATGCACACGGTCAAGCAGTCCAGTGCCAGAGGCAGCAAAGCGACCCCAAAACATCAGGGAACCTCCGCCATGTTTGACTGTAGGGACCGTGTTCTTTTCTTTGAATGCCTCTTTTTTTTCCTCAGTGGTAGTCAGAATATTGGAGACACCACAAAGTAGTATAAAAATACAAAATATTTTATTAACATTAAATATCATTACATGAATGCATAATATGATGACAAGGTACAGAAAAAAAGGGTACAGAAAAACACACACATAAGAGGGACCCTATACCATAGTGGAGTAGAACTACAGCAAGAATTTAATGTCTATTACCCCTAGGGTCCCTCTTATGTGTGTGTTTTTCTGTACCCTTTTTTTCTGTACCTTGTCATCATATTATGCATTCATGTAATGATATTTAATGTTAATAAAATATTTTGTATTTTTATACTACTTTGTGGTGTCTCCAATATTCTGACTACCACTAAGGTGTTTTCATTGATTGGCTGTAGTATAAATAAGTTTAATTCTTGTGGGCACATATTGTGAAAATTCTGCTATTACTGTTGTTTAACAGAGCCCGTTCCTTATGGATTTCAAAAGCAAAGAGAATTCTTGGCAAATGAAGGCTTCTAATATATTTCAAAAGGGTGCAGGAGCACATGTTTCAGTCTCTAGTGGTTATCTTGATAATTTGAAAAAATACAAAAATGCTTTACATAAAAAAATAAAAATTTGGTGGACCAAGGTCACCTTGGAGAGTTATTTATCCCAGAAAATTGTACCCAGGGGATTGAGAGTTAATATCTTTCCCACCTTTGAATTGGGGATGAAAATCTGATAAATCGATGGATAAAAGCCGCAAATACTTGTTCCTTAGAGTTTATTTCTATCATCATAGAAAAAAATGTGGTTTCTCTTAAGACCATTGAGGCCGAAATTGATATATTACAGAAATCACTGCAACAAGAGTTAAGCAGTGATAAATTTGATGAAATGATTAAAAAATTAGACCATGAAGTTGAAAAATGGGAAAATAACATCAGTTCGAACAAACAAAAGAAATATGAAAGGGACCTTAATGACTTTGAGTCTAATAAAATATTTCGATGGCAATTGAAGAAAGAATCAGTGAAGAGAAAATCATCTCGTAGCTTATCCTCTGTATCCAATTCATCTATGAGCGAAAGTGGGGGATCGGTATATGAAGGAAGATATGGCCCTAAAACTAGACAATTCTATAAGAGAAATCCCGGACCTAAGAAATCTGATAAGGATGGAATTAAGGTAATCAATTTGTCTTCCCATTCATTATCTAAGGATCAGGAAAGTGTATTATCAAGGGGGCTTACGTTTTCTCCTTCAATTGAACTAGATCCATTCACGGTCATAAAGGATCTTCATCTTTTCGCGAGAAAGTTGGTGTTGAGGAAGCTGCATTATAGGTGTGAAGTCGATGTGGGTTTTCCTTCTTCTGAAGAACAACAGGCATTGGATGTCTTGGAATCATTATTGGAAGAAAATATCTCCCCTGTAAGTGGTAATATTGTCAACGATGCCTCTAGGAATAATGTGGATGATGATGTCATCATTAACAATAGGGAGTTTCCTACCAAGATTCTTGGAACCTCTAAAAAATTCCCTGCATTATCTATGGTTCCTGCCGTGGATACATTCACTAAAATGGTGTCATTGGATGTGGAAAGGTTGATGCAAACCAAAAATAGGGCTTTCAGAAATCTTAGTAGGGCTGAAAATGTTGCCCTGCAACAGTTGAAAACTTGGGATGATGTTGTCTTCAAGATGGCTGATAAAGGGGGTAATATTGTGATGTGGCCTAATGAGATGTATGAGACACAGGTATTCAAAATATTGAATAACTCTGTTGAATATAGGCAACTCACATATAATCCCCTGGTTAAATATAAGGCTGAATTAGTCATTATTTTGCAAAAAGCCCATGAAGACAATATCATCCCCAAAAGAATGTTGGAAATTCATGAGAAATTGAACCCGAGACTGGCTACCTTTTATTTAATACCAAAGGTACACAAAGATCCCTCAAATCCTCCGGGAAGGCCCATTATATCAGCCAATGAGGGACTTTGTGAAACTATTTGTGATCTTATTGAATTTTTTCTGAAGCCTTTGGTGATGCAGCTGCCTTCCTTCATCAAAGACACCACGGCTGCATTAGGACACTTGGAAAATATCCAATTGACTGATGAAATGGTTCTTGTTACAGCAGACGTTGAGGCGTTATATTCCTCAATCAATCATGTTGATGGATTGAAGGCAGTGGAAAGATATCTACAACATAGTAATTTGACTAGGGAAATGGCACTCTTCATCCTGACCTTATTGGAGTTTGTATTGACACACAATGCATTCATTTTTAAAGAAAAAATCTATGTCCAAAAAAGAGGCACCGCAATGGGTGCCTCTTGTGCACCCTCCTACGCCAACCTTTTTATGGGGGCATGGGAGTGGTCCATTTTTCAGGGTGAAGAAATAATTGGCGTTGATCGGGTCCACAATTGGATCCGATATATAGATGACATTTTGTTTATCTGGGAGGGTCCAATTGTGGACCTGGAGGCTTTCATCAACCAATTAAATAACAATAACCAAAATATTAGGTTGACTTATAAATATGGGCGCCAAATCGATTTTTTGGATTTATCAATTACAGCTCTCCCCAATGGTCGTCTGTCAACCACCATCTATCGAAAGCCCACGTCGACTAATTCCTTTTTGCATGCTTCATCAGCACATCCTAAGTCCACCATTCAAGGTATACCCATTGGTCAGTTTATCAGGGCGAAGAGGATCTGTTCAGAAGATTCATTATTTGAGGAACAATCAGAAATTTTGAGAAATCGCTTTAAGGAAAGAGGATATGGCCATCGTGCTATTCAAAAGGGATATGTTAAAGCAAAAAACACCCCAAGAAATCAATTGTTACACAAGAATCAACCAATAGTACCATCTACCGAGGGTGATCAACAGGTAAGGTTCATCACTAATTTCAACAGTAGGTGGTCAGACCTTAGAAACATCGTGGAAAAAAATTGGAACATTCTGTTTACTGATTCCGTCTTGAAGAAATGTCTCCCCAATAGTCCATCATTTGTGGCAAAACGAGCTCCTAATTTGAGAGATATTTTGGTCCATAGTTTTTATGAACCAAAGGGTGGGGCCAGAAACAGGAAAGGTTTGGAAAGGAAAGGATTTTTCCCGTGCGGATTTTGCAAGGGATTTTGTAATATGAAGAAGTGTACTACCTTCTCAAATTTCGACAATTCTAGAGTTTTTTCTATTAGAGCACACATTACTTGTTCATCCAAAGGGGTGATATACTGCGCAGAGTGCCCTTGTGGTAAGAAGTACATAGGTATGACCAGTAGGGAATTGAAAATTAGGGTCCGTGAGCATTGCTTAGATATTGACAAGGCGAAGTCCGTCAATGATATTATGTCTTTGAAAACTCTGCCAAGACATTTTAACCCCTTCACCCCCAAGGGTGGTTTGCACGTTAATGACCGGGCCAATTTTTACAATTCTGACCACTGTCTTTTTATGAGGTTATAACTCTGGAACGCTTCAACGGATCTTCGCGATTCTGAGATTGTTTTCTCTTGATATATTGTACTTCATGTTAGTGGTAAAATTTCTTCCATATAACTTGCGTTTATTTTTGAAAAAAACGCAAATATGGCGAAAATTTTGAAAATTTAGCAATTTTCAAACTTTGAATTTTTATTCCCTTAAAACAGAGAAATATGTAACACAAAATAGTTAAGAAATAACATTTCCCACATGTCTACTTTACATCAGCACAATTTTGGAATCAAAATTTTTTTTTGTTAGGAAGTTATAAGGGTTAAAAGTTGACCAGCGATTTCTCATTTTTACAACAAAATTTACAAAGCCATTTTTTTTAGGGACCACCTCATATTTGAAGTCACTTTGAGGGGTCTATATGGCAGAAAATACCCAAAGGTGACACCATTCTAAAAACTGCACCCTCAAGGTACTCAAAACCACATTCAAGAAGATTATTAACCCTTCAGGTGCTTCACAGGAACTAAAGCAACGTGGAAGGAAAAAATGAACATTTAACTTTTTAGCCACAAAAATGATCTTTTACAAACTTTTTTTTTATTTTCACAAGGGTAAAAGGAGAAAATGGGCAGATAAGATTGTTATGCAATTTCTCCTGAGTACGCCAATACCCCATATGTGGGGGAAAACCACTGTTTGGGCACACGGCAGAGCTCGTAAGGGAAGTAGCGCCGTTTGACTTTTTCAAACTAAAATTGGCTGGAGTTGAGATTGGACGCCATGTCGCGCTTGGAGAACCTCTGATGCACCTAAACAGTGGAAACCCCCCACAAGTGACACCATTTTGGAAACTAGACCCCCTAAGGTACTTATCTAGATCTGTTGTGAGCACTTTGAACCCCCAAGTGTTTCACAAAAGTTTATAATGCCTGGGTGTGAAAAAAAAAAAAAAAAAATTCCACAAAAATGATTTTTTAGTCCTAAATTTTTGAATTTTCCCAAGGAAATTGGACCCCAAAAGTTGTTGTCCAATTTGTCCTGAGTACGCTGATACCCCATATGTGGGGGTGGAAAACTGTTTGGGCGCACGGCAGGGCTTGGAAAGGAAGTATTAACGTTTTGGAATGCAGACGTTGATGGGGGTCATGTTCCGTTTGCAGTGCCCCAGATGAGCCTAAACAGTGGAAATCCCCCACAAGTGACCCCATTTTGGAAACTAGACCCCCTAAGGAACTTATCTAGATCTTTGGTGAGCACTTTGAACCCCCAAGTGCTTCAAACAAGTTTATAATGCCCGGGCATGAAAATAAAAAACCCTATTTTTTTCCCACAAAAATTATCTTTTAGTCACTAATTTTTTATTTTCCCAAGGGTATCAGGAGAAATTGGACCACATAAGTTGTTGTCCAATTTGTCCTGAGTACGCTGATGCCCCATATGTGGGGGGGAACCACTGTTTGGGCGCACGGCAGAGCTCGGAAGGGAAGGAGCACCATTTGACTTTTTCCAACCAAAATTGGCTGGAATTGAGATTGGATGCCATGTTGCATTTGGAGAGCCCCTGATGTGCCTAAACAGTGGAAACCCCCCACAAATGACCCCATTTGGGAAACTAGACCCCCTAAGGAACTTATCTAGATCTTTGGTGAGCAATTTGAACCCTCAAGTGCTTCACACAAGTTTATAACGTAGAGCCGTAAAATTTAAAAATCATATTTTTTCCACAAAAATGATCTTTTCACCCGAATTTTTATTTTTCCAAGGGTAACAAGACTCCAAAAGTTATTGTGCAATTTGTCCTGAGTACACTGATACCCCATATGTGGGGGTATACCACTGTTTGGGTGCATGGCAGAGTTTGGAAGGGAAGGAGCGCCGTCTCACTTTTTCAACGCAGAATTGGCTGGACGCCATGTCGTGTTTGGAGAGCTCCTGATCTGCCTAAACAGTGGAAACCCCCACAAATGACACCATTTTGGAAACTAGACCCCTCAAGGAACTTATCTAGATGTGTGGTGAGAACTTTGAACCCCCAGGTGTTTCACTAAAGTTTATAACGTACAGCCTTAAAATAAAAAATCCTTTTTTTTTTTTATAAAAATGATTTTTTCGCCCCCAATATTTTATTTTCACAAGGGTAACAGAAGAAACTGGAACCCAAAAGTTGTTGTCCAATTTGTCCTGAGTACGCTGATACCCAATATGTAGGAGAAAACTACTGTATGGGTGCACGTCAGGGCTCGGAAGGGAAGTAGTGACGTTTTGGATTGCAGACTTTGATGGAATGGTCTGGGGGCGTCATGTCGCATTTGGAGAGCCCCTGATACGCCTAAACAGTGTAAACCCCCCACAAGTGACCCCATTTTGGAAAATAGACCCCACAAGGAACTTATCTAGATGTGTGGTGAGCACTTTGAACCCCGAAGTGCTTCACAGAAGTTTATAACGCACAGCCGTAAAAATAAAAAATCCTTTTTTTTTTTACAAAAATGATTTTTTCGCCCCCAATATTTTATTTTCACAAGGGTAACAGGAGAAATTGGACCCCAAAAGTTGTTGTCCAATTTGTCCTGAGTACGCGGATACCCAATATGTGGGAGAAAAACTACTGTATGGGCGCATGTCAGGGCTCGGAAAGGGAAGTAGTGACGTTTTGGATTGCAGACTTTGATGGAATGGTCTGGGGGCGTCATGTCGCATTTGGAGAGCCCCTGATGCGCCTAAACAGTGGAAACCCCCCACAAGTGACCCCATTTTGGAAAATAGACCCCACAAGGAACTTACCTAGATGTGTGGTGAGCACTTTGAACCCCGAAGTGCTTCACAGAAGTTTATAACGCACAGCCGTAAAAATAAAAAATCCTTTTTTTTTTTACAAAAATGATTTTTTCGCCCCCAATATTTTATTTTCACAAGGGTAACAGGAGAAATTGGACCCCAAAAGTTGTTGTCCAATTTGTCCTGAGTACGCTGATACCCAATATGTGGGAGAAAACTACTGTATGGGCGCATGTCAGGGCTCGGAAAGGGAAGTAGTGACGTTTTGGATTGCAGACTTTGATGGAATGGTCTGGGGGCGTCATGTCGCATTTGGAGAGCCCCTGATCCGCCTAAACAGTGGAAATCCCCAACAAGTGACCCCATTTTGGAAAATAGACCCCACAAGGAACTTATTTAGATGTGTGGTGAGCGCTATGAAGCCCCAAGTGCTTCACAGAAGTTTATAATGTACAGCCGTAAAAACAAAAAAATCTTATTTTTTTTACAAAAATAATATTTTCGCCCCCAGTTTTTTATTTTCCCAAGGGTAACAGAAGAAATAGGACAAATTTCACAATAACTCTTGGGGTCCAGAGTACGCTGATACCCCATATGTGGGGATAAACTACTGTTTGGACGCATGGCAGAGCTCAGAAGTGAAGGAACACCGTTTGACTTTTTCAAAGCAGAATTGGCTGGAATGGAGATCAGACGCCATGTCACATTTGGAGAGCCCCTGATGTGCCTAAACAGCGGAAACCCCCCAATTCTAACTCCAACCCTAACCCCAACACACCCCTAACCCTAGTCCCAACCCTAATCCCAACCCTAACCCTAATCCAAACTCTAACCCTAATCCTAACTTTAGCGCCAACCCTAACCCTAACTTTAGCCGAAACCCTAACCCTAATGGGAAAATGGAAATAAATACATTTTTTTTATTTTATTATTTTTCCCTAACTAAGGGGGTGATAAAGGGGGGTTTGATTTATTATTTATAGCGGTTTTTATGATTGGCAGCTGTCACGCTAAAAGATGCTTTTTATTGCAAAAAGTAGTTTTTTGCATCGCCACATTTTGAGAGCTATAATTTTTTCATATTTTGGCCCACAATGTCATGTGAGGTCTTAATTTTTGCGGGACGAGGTGACGCTTTTATTGGTACCATTTTTGAGCACGTGACATTTTTTGATCGCTTTTTATTTCGATTTTTGGGAGGTTAGAATGAACAAAAATCAGCAATTCATGAATTTCTTTTGGGTGAGGCGTTTTTATTGTTCCGCGTGTGGTAAAATCGATAAAGCAGTTTTATTCTTCGGGTCAGTACGATTATGGCGATACCTCATTTATATAATTTTTTTATGTTTTGGCGCTTTTATAGAATAAAAACAATTTTATATAAAAAATAATTATTTTTGCATCGCTTTATTCTGCGAGCTATAACTTTTTATTTTTTTGCTGATGATGCTGTGTGATGGCTCGTTTTTTGCGGGACAAGATGACGTTTTCAGCGGTACCATGTTTATTTATATCGGTCTTTTTGATCGCGTGTTATTCCACTTTTTGTTCAGCGGTATGATGATAAAGCACTGATTTTTTGCTTCGTTTTTATTTTTTATTTTTTAAGGGGTTCACAAAAGGGGTTAACTAGTGGGACATTTTTATAGGGGGGGTCGTTACGGACGCGGCGATACCATATATGTGTACTTTTATTGTTTTATTTTTTTTATTTACAATAAGTAATGAATTTATTGGGGAATATTTTTTTTTTTTTTTTTTTTTATTTTGGATTTTTTTTTACACATGTTTATTTTTACTTTTTTTTACTTTTTTACTTTGTCCCAGGGTGGGACATCACTGTATTTCAT
Source organism: Oophaga sylvatica (assembly GCA_033576555.1). Lineage (NCBI taxonomy): Eukaryota > Metazoa > Chordata > Amphibia > Anura > Dendrobatidae > Oophaga > Oophaga sylvatica. The sequence continues at coordinate 81,004,792 of JARQOD010000005.1, forward strand.
CAGATCGCTGGTGTGACAGTGTGCACAGCACTCTGTCACACCAGCGATGTGACAGGCAGTGCAGGACGCTTCCTCATGCCTGCTCTCGGCAGGCACTGAGGAAGCCGCCTCCCTCCAGGACCCCAGCGCCATCTTGGATCCGGGTCCTGGGAGGGAGGAAGCCCTCAGAGCAGCGCGATCACATCGCGCTGGTCTGAGGGTCTCAGGGGGGCGCGCAGGGAGCCCCCACCCTGCGCGATCCTCCCCTGTGCCCCCAGTACACCGCGATCATGTTTGATCGCGGTGTGCAAGGGGTTAATGTGCCGGGAGCGGTCCGTGACCGCTCCTGACACACAGTCATGGGTGTCAGCTGTGATAATCAGCTGACACCCGGCGGCGATTAGCTGCGCTCCCTCCGGGAGCGCAGCTAATCGCCTATGACGTACTATCCCGTCCATGGTCAGAATGGCACGGGTTTTATGGACGGGATAGTACGTCTAATGTCAGAGAGGGGTTAAACAATATCATCAAAGCAACTCCAGACTTCTCAACTTCAAGGGGATTGATATTGTGGAATTGGGTGCTAGGGGTGGCGATGTGGCCAAAAGGGTTGCCAAGAAGGAATGTCAGTGGATCTTCAGGTTGGTGACTCTCATTCCACAGGGTCTAAACGAAAGTTTTGGGTTTAGTGCATTTTTATAATTTTTCATAATTCCGTTGAGACTGTTTTAGGGGTTTTTTGGGGGTTTCTGTGATCTTGATATATTTTATATTAATTGTATTTTATTTCTTATTAATCTTTGCTTATATGTTATTTCAGTTGAGTTTTGTTTACGCCCGGTTTATTGATTGACCACTCACCTTATAAGAAGATGCATGTCCTTTCCATGGTTTCAGTTTGATTCCAACCTGCAACACGGGAAGAATGAGAACAAGATATAAAGGGGATAAGGAATGAATGAAATGAACAAGGAGGAAAAAAATCTCTTCTTTAATATACCTCAATGACATTGTATTTTTAATTTTCCATGTCTCGATTAAGTAATTTATCACAATATGTCACTTTAGTAGTAATATATCACCTTTTCTACTTACTCATCATATTATTAATTTTTATATAGTATTTACTATGGCACTTTATAATATATGTTTTTTGAGTCAATATAGTCTTGGTTAAATTACTGGTCACTTCACTTTTTATTTATTCACTTTTTAATTTATCTTTATCTACCCTACTTTTAATATTAATTCATATAGGGTTTTTTTGTTTCACATTTGGCATTGATTATTCAATCGCATATTGTTATTATTAACCTCCCAGCGATTGGTGAACCATATACTAACTAATAGTCTCATCTTAGGGGTAATAGACATTAAATTCTTGCTGTAGTTCTACTCCACTATGGTATAGGGTCCCTCTTATGTGTGTGTTTTTCTGTACCCTTTTTTTCTGTACCTTGTCATCATATTATGCATTCATGTAATGATATTTAATGTTAATAAAATATTTTGTATTTTTATACTACTTTGTGGTGTCTCCAATATTCTGACTACCACTAAGGTGTTTTCATTGATTGGCTGTAGTATAAATAAGTTTAATTCTTGTGGGCACATATTGTGAAAACTCTTTTTTTTCCTGTACACTCTATGTTGATGGTTTTTCCCAAAAAGCTCGACTTTTGTCTCATCTGACCAGAGAACATTCTTCCAAAACGTTTTAGGCTTTCTCAGGTAAGTTTTCGCAAACTCCAGCCTGGCTTTTTTATGTCTCGGGGTAAGAAGTGGGGTCTTCCTGGGTATCCTACCATACAGTCCTTTTTCATTCAGACGCTGACAGATAGTACGAGTTGGGCTAATCCTCTGATTGAGACTCGGGACGCACGTTTAGACAATCTGAACGAGTTTATTCGAGCGATGCAGCAGATGTTTGATGACCCAAACCGTGCAGCTACCGCTAAATCAACGTTGCTGGCATTACGACAAGGCAAATGCCCCGTTGCAGAGTATGCTATGGAGTATAGGAGGTGGGCCGTCGACACTGAATGGAATAATGCAGCAAAAGTAACTTTCTTTAAAAGAGTACTTTCTAGTGCAGTAAAGGACGAACTTGCCCGTGGAGAGACCCCTTCGGATTTGGATGATTTCATCAAGAATTGCATCCGGGTTGACACCCGTCTGTCTGAACGACGACAAGAGAAGTGGACCTCCATGAATCGTTCAACTAACTCTTATAACTCCTCCCTGCCATCGGTCACTAAAGAAGTGCCTAGCCGGAATTTCCGTGATACAGAACTAGAGCCAATGCAAGTGGATGCGATCCAAAGATGAGCGAGTGCAGAACGAAGAGAACAGAAATTTAAAGAGAATCTATGTCTGTACTGCGGGGAAGCAGGACATTTTCTTATTAATTGTCCAAGTCGTCCCACAAACCGTTCAAGAAAAATGGTGGCGGCTATAATGGATCCTGATTCTTCCGACGAGGAGTCTTTCATCTCAGAGACTGATTACGCTAAAGAGGAGATCCAGTCCATATCATCCATAGATCCACCTACCAGGAAGGAGAGCCGAGAATCCCATTATTTTGTAACTATCAAACTGAAGGTTAACTCCCAGTGGATCACCGCATCAGCCATGATCGACTCTGGGGCCAGCAGGATGTTCATGGATTCTGCATTTGCTCAAAATCATGGCATAGATGTGCAGAAAAGACGTTCACCTATTGTGATGGAGACGGTAGATGGATCTCCACTGAATTCGGGGCCAGTGGATCATGAGACAGGACTTTTGGAGATCTATATTGAGCCGCAGCATCGTGAGATGTTGACATTCCTAATTATTTCTTCTCCACATTTTCCCATCATTTTAGGTTTGCCCTGGTTGCAGAAGCACAATCCTATCATCGATTGGGAGATGAAAAAGATCAGTTTCCCCGAAAAGGAAGTCCAGACGGAGGTTCCAAGTGAATCCACATTAGAAGCAGTTCAGAATCCAGAATTGCCTCAGCTACCAGCGGTGTATGAAGATTTCTTGGATGTCTGTGACAAGAAGGGAGCGGATACACTTCCCCCGCATCGACCATACGACTGCCCAATAGAACTACTCCCGGGGGCGGCTATACCGTTTGGAACTATCTACCCTTTAGCGGGTCCTGAACTGAAGGCTCTCAAAGAATTTATTGATGAAAATCTGTGACGCTTCCCACGGCTGCGGGGCGTCGGGACATGGCATAGCTTGCCTAACTAGCCAATGCTCCCACGCCGCCAGTCCACGACGACGTGAGGCATGCGTCCCAGATGGTAAGAGAATGTGGACCCACTGGACCACGGAGGGAGACCCGGGCCTGCCCGGACTAGGGAAGGGCAGCGACCGGGATCCGTGGCAGCTGAGCATGTGGGCAAGGTGGCGACCTGCAGGACTAGACAACACCGCACAACTTCAGGTAAGAAGAAACATAAAGTTTACTTAAAGAAACACAGTACATAAACAGAACATAAGACCGGGCTCCCGATTCCGCACATCAGAGAAGGGTACACGACTCAGGATCACAGACGAGTGCTGGAGGACATCACGGGTAGATGCAGTCCAGGGTTATCTGGCACGGGCATAGTTGGACGGCCTCTCTCTCAGACCTTAGGCGTAGCACAGGCTCAGCAGGAGAACATCAGACACCGACCTCAGACAGACTTCAGACGATGGCGGGGTCATCACGGGTAGATGCAGTCCAGGATCATCTGGCACGGGCATACTAGTATGGCCTCACTCTCAGGCCTCGGGCGTAGCACAGGCTCAGCAGGAGAACATCAGACACCGGCCCAGGACGAACGTCAGACGATGGCGGGGTCATCACGGGTTGATGAAGTCCAGGGTCATCTGGCACGGGCATACTAGGACGGCCTTCTCTCAGGCCTCAGGCGTAGCACAGGCTCAGCAGGAGAACATCAGACACTGACCCAGGACAGACGTCATCACAGGGTAGACCAAAGAGGAACCGGCAGGACATCGGAACATCAGGAACACAGACTGGATCTCAGGGACACAGGAACACGGACAGGACATCAGGAACACGGATTGGATCTCAGGGAGTCGGGAACACGGACAGGAACATCAGGAACACGGATTGGATCTCAGGGAGTCAGGAACACGGACTGGAACATCAGGAACACGGATTGGGTCTCAGGGAGTCAGGCATCGGACTCCGGACATCTGGCACCGATCAGCAGGCTCCGGACATCTGGCAACGATCGGCAGGATCCGGACATCAGGCAGGGAGGATAGGATCCGGACATCTGGAAGTGGTCGTCGGACATCGGATATCAGGCAGTGGTCATCAGGGAGGACACAGTCCTCGGACTCCGGACATCTAGTATCGATCTGAAAAGGAACCCCAGCGGTCTGGTGCAAGCCCCGCCAGGCTCAACGGGAGCTGGCCGGGAATTGCACAGAAGCTGAGCACAGAGTAACGGAAACTCAGCACACACCGGACTCCTCCTTCCAAGATGAACTCAGGTTGTATAGCAAGGATTCACAGTCACTGGCACTGGGTTCAGGACACAGCAGGATTTCAGGAACATAACACAGAGGACACAGTTCAGACAGTCAGGTACAGGATGCGATCCAGGATCAGGGGTTCAGGTAATTAGACACAACAGGAACAGGCCTGGATATACAGCCTCCAGGAACGGCGATCTGGGTAATCAGCCCCCAGCATAGGCGGAAACACAAGACACAGTTCAGACATTCAGGTACCGGGTTAGATCCAGGATCAGGGAACAAGACACAGCAGGAACAGGGAATCAGCTCTCCAGAGCTGATCAAATTCAGAGCAGGAGCTGAACACACAACCACATACGGCTAGGTTCAGGGATTCAATGTGGATTCAATGTGAAGCTCTGGCAACGCCCATCAGGGCTGGGGAACTTTATATATGAGCTGCTTCACAGCGATAGGCTTGAGCAGTAATTCTAGTACACACCCAATCCTCATAAAAGCAGGACAGGTGTGGGCCGCGCCCCCTATGCAGAGCCAGACAACTCATTACAGAGGAACAACTGACAGTGGCTGCTGCCACACACGTAGTAAATCATGCACCATTGCAGAGGACTTTGCAACCTACGGATGGTCTTCACAGCAGGCCAGGCGCCTGACAGAAGCTGCTGCCACACACGTAGTAAATCATGCACCATTGCAGAGGACTTTGGAACCTACGGATGGCTTCTGCAGCAGGTCAGGGACCGCACATGCGGGTGGTCATGCAACGCAGCGGAGACACTCACGCAAGTACGGCCACGCAGCAGAGCTGGAAACTGAGCAGCATCCATACAGGTAACAGACAACAGTATCCCAGCTGGTTAGGGGGAAAGGAGCAAAAGGGTTAATGCAAAAGACATGCAGAGTAACGCTGGAAAACAAAGTACAGACAATACCAGCGTTACAAAATCTAAGTAAAAAATTAATTCGTCCATCATCCTCGCCCGCTGGAGCCCCTATATTCTTTGTTAAAAAGAAGGATGGAACATTACAGCCAGTAGTGGACTACAGGGAGCTTAATAAAGTCACGGTAAAAAATCGTTATCCTATACTGTTGATCCCGGAACTCCTAGAAAGAGTACAAAGTGCGAAGATCTTCACTAAGTTAGATTTACGTGGGGCATACAATTTAGTACATATAAATTTGTGGGGTTCGCCAACTTTTACAGACGTTTTATTAAGAATTTTTCAGAAATCGTGGTACCCATCACGCAACCAACAAAAAAAGGAGCAAAATTCATCTGGACACCCCAAGCGCAAGAAGCGTTCTCTCGTTTAAAAAGGAAATTCACAACGGCTCCCATATTACGCCATCCTGACCCTGAATTGGCTTTTATCATCGAGGTGGATGCTTCAGACTGTGCGGTCGGCACTATCCTCTCTCAGAGGACAGGGGAAAAGAAGTTGCTGCATCCATGTGCATTTTTCTCACAACGTATGTCTGTAGCCGAAAAGAACTATGACGTGGGAAATAAAGAATTGCTCGCCATCATATCAGCATTCAAAGAGTGGAGACATCATCTCCAAGGGGCTGCACAGCAAATTTTGGTGTTGACCGATCATCGCAATCTAGAGTTTATCAAGTCTGCAAAATGCCTCTCTCCTCGGCAGACCCGTTGGAGTCTGTTTTTGAATCAATTCAATTTTGTAATTTCATATCGACCAGGCTCCCGCAACAAGAAAGCAGACGCATTATCCAGAATGTTTTCAAGCAAAGCTAATGTTGTAACAACACCCAAACCCATTGTGGCAGATACTAAGATCTTGGGAGTAATACATGATGGAGACTTGCTGGAAGATTTGAAGGCAGCATACGAAACAGACTCGTTTCTATCACGTCCATCAGGGGACGTGCATCTGTTTTTTAAAAATCAAGTATGGACTGATGGTCGACGACTATATGTACCAGAAGCAGCTCGGTTAAGAGTCCTACAACTAGTGCATGATTCTAAAATTGCAGGACACAAAGGGACACAGAAAACGCAGGAGTTTTTGTCACGTTTCTTTTGGTGGCCGAACTTTCAAGAAGACGTGAAGAAGTACGTTAATTCCTGTGACATCTGTGCCAGATATAAGACTCCACGTGCATCCCCTATGGGACTATTGCAGCCTCTCGCCATCCCAACACGACCGTGGGGATCGATTTCAATGGACTTTATAGTAGATCTACCAGAGTCCAAGGGAAAGACATCCATTCTGGTAGTAGTGGATCGACTTACAAAAGCAGCGCATTTCATCCCGTGTTCAGGTCTGCCTTCAGCAAAAGATACAGCTGATCTGATAATTTGCAATGTTTTTCGCCTCCACGGAGTGCCGGATGAAGTCGTCTCAGATCGAGGTGTGCAATTTACATCTAAATTTTGGCGCAGTTTATGCTCAGCACTAGACATCAAAGTACGATTGTCAACCGCTTACCATCTGCAATCTAACGGCCAGACAGAACGTACAAATCAGACGCTGGAGCAGTATCTTCATTGTTATATTTGCCATCTGCAAGACGACTGGGTGGATCTGCTGCCATTTGCGGAATTTTCATATAACAATTCACAGAATGCCTCTACGAAACAGACGCCATTTTTTGCAAATCTAGGATATCACCCAAACATCCTTCCCAAAAATCCTGTGGCACCATTAATACCAGCAGTTGCAGAAAGAATCTCTCTGCTACAGCAAAATCTGAATGTTCTGAAAGACACATTAAAGGAAGCTCAGGAGAAATATAAAAAAGCGGCCGACAGGTATCGGAGACCCACTCCCACGTTTAGGATTGGAGATCGAGTGTGGTTATCCACTAAGAATTTGAAATTGAAGATTCCTTCTCCTAAATTAGGACAAAAGTTTGTGGGACCATACAAAATCAGTAAGATTGTGAGTCCATTGGCCGTACGTCTACAGCTACCAACATCAATGAAGATTCATCCTGTTTTTCATGTGTCTTTGTTGAAAGCCGCCACAGCCAATCCATTTCCAAAACGATCCCCTCCGCCTCCCGATGCAATTGAAGTGGACGGACAGGAGCAGTTTGTGGTGGAAAAGATCTTGGATTCCCAAATACACAGAAATTGTTTACAATATTTAATCAAATGGCAGGGCTACGACACGGAGGAAAATTCATGGGAACCAGTAAGCAACGTCAATGCTCCTCATTTGATTAGACAATTTCATCAGCGGTATCCTGCAAAGCCTGGGCAAGTTGCGTCCAGAGGGGAATATTGTTAGGATTTGAACCTGTGAACCATGGCTTGCTAGTCTGTTCCTTTGCTGTGGAGCTATTCGGAACTTGAATAACTTCAGCCTGAAACCATATGAACTTCATCTGGGATAGAGATCATCACCTGCCCTGCTGATTGTTCCCGCCCTGATTGAGACTGATTGGATAGAGATCATCACCTGACCTGCTGATTGTTCTCGCCCTGATTAAGACTGATTGGACCTGCTATATATACCTGACCCTGTGCAGCTTCCTGTTGCTGAGTATATTGTGGTGCTCAGTCTAACTGAGTGAAGCATTATCTGAGCTCCTGATCTGGAAGGTGTTCTCCTGGCGCCTTCCCGTCTCTTGTGGAAACCCTGCTGTTCCTACCTCGAACTTCTATCACCTAAACGGACTTGGTGCTTGTGTGTGATCTCGGCAGGCCCGTGCTCGGGCGGGCTCTGGCATCTGCCGACATAGTGAACTACCACCGCCATATACTGCACTCCCAGAAGTCTTTCTACGGTCCGGTCATCTGCACACTTCTGCTCCGGCCACTGACCTCCAGTCCAGTATCGCCAGTAACGTGACAGACGGTTGCTACCCAGAGAACACCCCGGATGGGGATTGCACTAGAAGAAAATAACGAGTGTTAATAAAGTAACAGTACTTTTATAGGAAAAGAAGCAAATGTAAATATAATAGTATTTTTGCAGAGAATTTGTGCCCTGTCCTGGCGGCGAACTTGTAAGTTTAACGGTTGCTGCCCGTAGCACTTTTAGAGTAATCAATGTAAGGTAATGTTGTTATGTAACATTCAAGAAATAGTGCCTCCCATACTGGGAAGTTGAGTTTTAAATTATCTTTCTACTTGTTGTTATGCAAAACTAAAAATTTCATATGCTTCCTGTAACATCTGTTTGCTTTGTTTCAGCCCGCAGACGTGCTGTGTTTAACAGGGGGGGTATGTGGCACCCCTGAGGGTTCAATCCAGAGGTGTGATACCCCACTCTCAGGTAAGGAGGGAGCACCACCCAGGACTCTAACACCTGCACCCAACACAGACTATAGCAGCCGGGCACCCTGGATGTACCCTGAGGGACGATAGTCTCATCCCAGGCTGGGTAGTAAAGAGTGAATGGGTGGGTGGAGCTAGTAAGAAGGATGGGAAGTGAAGCTTTACAGAGCAGGAAGCAGCAGAGAGGCTGCAGAGAGAGCCATGAGGAGAATGTGAAAGGAAGCAGACCGGCTGACAGGCAGCTCCCTGTCAGGGGGAGCTGCAGAGAGAGAGAGAGAGTCTGAGAGGGGACCTTGAGCTGGGAAGAGCTCGGCCCCAGACAGAGAACGTGAGAGTGAGGGAAGCAGAGAAGGAAGCTTCTGGAAGGAGAGAAGGGGTCCTAGGGGCACGGATAGTGAGTGATCCATCCGTGGGGCCCGAGCCGATTGGGGAGGGACCAGGTCGCAGAAGGGACTCGGCCCCTAGCCTAGTGGAGAACTTTATGACTCAGCTAGCAAGCCAATTGCTGTGGCAACTTTAGGGGTCACAGACAACAACCACATTCATCTTCTCCGGACAGGCAGCTATATAGAATCAAGGAAACACAGAGAGAAACCGTTATTCGACAGGATTCGCAGCAGCCGATCTGGGACACTGTTTGTGATGGTGCTGGAAAGATAGAAGGAGTGGGAATCAGCACAGTGAGACGGCCAGTGAAAGGAACACATATAGAAAGGAGTCCTGGAAAAGTGTATCCCAATCTACCGGGGAGTTTGCTGAGCCCCTCACCTGGAGGACACTGTACCAAGCGGGCATCTGTGCGCACCAGAACTGTGAGTAAAGCTTTGGAAACTGCATATGACTGAGTCCTCTCAAGTTCTTCCTGCAAAACACACTGCACTCTGCTACATCTCCCAGCACCATTACTCTTTCTACAACATCTCCCTGCCCTGAGACCACAAGCTTTACCTGTGGAAAGCTATTCCAACTCTGCTGCATCACCACCAGTCTCAGAGGATCTGCACTGCATCGCTGGTCATCTCTGACCAGAAACTACAGGTGGCATCACGAACACTTCAACATAAACTCTTATCATCCCCTGTAAATATTCCCCTTTTATTGGACGCCCAGGGCCACGGACCGGGTCACTGCTGCCGTGACACATCCCTTTAAGACACCAGCCCGGTACTGAGTATCCCACTGCCCTGGCGGGCGATCCAGTTAGTCAAAGTCCAAAACACATGATAAGTGAATACAAAACTTACTGAATACTCAGACGCACACAGCTACCTGAGTCGGCCTTAAAAAGTCTAGGGTGATGATGTCACAGGAATTTGCCGAACAACTTTAGAAACCCATGTGGGATGACAGCAAAAGTGGCAGCTGAAGGGGAAGGGATCAGGGTCCAGCCTTTGAAGTGAGACAGTGGATTATCCAAAGGTATATTAAGAACTGCACCAGCACAAAGCCTGGATCTAAGAATTAAAAGCTATTAAAAAGTATACATTGATCTTAGGTCTATATGTTGTGCAAAACACATTCATGTGACATGCACATGCACAGAATGACGGTGACCTGAGCTGCAGGTTCTCAACTATACATTTTTTATGGTGGCTTGGAGTTCATTGTTCTGGCACTTTGAAAAGTCTGTGATAATTTCATTTAGGACAGTGAGTTCAGAGCATATGACTTTCACACATCTTGACTAGATTTCATCAACTGACACATATACATTTTTCTATAAAACTGATGTTCACAAATGTTCCCAATTGTATTTTTCCAAACATTTGTGCACTAAAGACAACTCCCAGACAGCAAGATTAGATGGAAGTTGTAGTATAAAAGCCAAGGGGAGAGCTACAGGTGGCAGCAGTATGTTCTCTTGAATTTTTGCATGGTTCTTGAGCCCTAACATTTAAGCCATGTAGACACAGGACGTCTGGCTGACTCTGATCAGAGAAGAGACGAACAAGCTTGAAGCCAGGCCAGATGTTGTGCAATGCTTCATCACAGCCGAAACATTTTTAGATTTTGCACTGATTAGTCAAATATGTGACAGTCTGCAACATAGAAAAATGGTTTATTTTCCACTGCAGTGTTAGAGAGAAAAAATCTGCATATCTAAAATCCAAAAATACAATGAATTATGTGTGTCTAAGTTTTAGTTATTTTCTGGCATTTCTGTTTATTGTTTTGCGCACATTTATTTTAACATTTATTACAATATAAAGCACGCCTATCGCTTGAAGTGACTTTACGGAATAAGCTGTTATGTGTCTACAAGAGGAATAACACTATTCCTGGCCATTATACAACTTGTATCCTGCATTTTTCTCCAAGTTTTTCCCCTGAATGCTGTCTCTAACTTTAGCTGTCTCTGATGGATTCCAGCTCTTGTGTCTCCATGTAGCACATGTTCAGCATGGGCGACATTATACAGCAGTACTAGGGCAATGAAGCTGTGAATACAAAACTGCTCTGAGAAAAACACTAGAAGGAAGCAGCGCATTTGTCTCATCCCTTCTCCTCTACTCTCCATAGACTTCCGTAGGCAGCTGTATTTTGATTCCTTGGTGAGCTAGCAGTCCTTCTAGAGCAGGATGGATTTTAACAGTTTTTCAGAGTGAGTTCAGGAGACTGGAGAAATGGCTCATATGTAGAAAAAAAACATATTCATCTAATTAGATATATTGCAAAGTTTCTTATATTTGCTTGTACTATTAATTCATGCAACATTTGTTGAAATGACAGTGATCAGTCAAGATTTACTCGTAACCTGCATTCTGCATTATTTCAGAGAGACTATAGTATGAATGCATTTGTTGTCTGTGACCACAGAGATGCTTAAAGTGAATGTCACAGGGTTACCGCAACAGAGAGGAGCGTCTGATAGCTCTTACTCCTGCGCTGAGAAGAAGCACTTCTCCTTCGATTTAATGGTGTTTATTTCTTTTTGCAGAACAGGGGTTAATTGGCCTTGTTGGAAACTCTGAGCTCTCAACTGAGCTCCGTTAGCCACTCCCATCCCCTTTATAATCTGAGTCCTGATTCAAATCCATGTCAGAGCTAGCATTTGCTGCATGGCTTCCGGAGGGAGAGGTGTTCATATGAGAATGAGTTTTGGAGGAGTTATTGGTGACTGTTGCGTGGTTTGTACATGTAGTAATTCCCTTCCCTTCTCTACTTTGTTTTTTTCCCCATCCTCCACTCCCCGGTGCATGACTCTGTTATAGTGAGTGAATATTTGTATGCCTGGTGTTTTCAGTTTACCCTTGTCTGTGTAGCCTTGTTTGCCGGGTTGATGTATTGTGGTGCACAGTAGTGCTCATCTTCCCTGGGTGGGGAAGAGAACAGACGGAGGGCTAACTCAGAAGATAAGGCAAGGGTGGTGGCACCTGCATCTTCACCTTCAGAAGTATCCCAGGGAATAGGGCAACCTAGGGCGCCCCTTAATGTTAGGGACAGGGAAAGAGCCCTTGGTCATGGGTCACCCAACAGCTGAGTCATGACAGTGAACCTGTCAGCTGATACATGCTGCGCAATCCATGGGCAGAATGTATCAAGCACTGACTATACTATCTCAGCCAGGTATGTTTGACTCTGAAACGCCACAGCCTCACCAGGGACCGAGCAGTGCTGTAGACTAGTCAAACCGGCAGCTTCTTCCACCTGTTGATTTGAATTGACAGATTGCTGCCTATAAGCACAAATAAGCAGAGATCTGTCAGTCAAGGGCAGTGGGTGGGGAGAAGCCACTGGGTACAGGTCTGTTCGACTGGTCTACAGGGCTGCTCGGTCTCTGGCGACTTTTAAAGTATGTTTTTGTCTGAAACACTGCAGCTTTTCAGTGTCAAGCGTACATGGATTGGTCAGCGTGCATAAACTTACAGATTTACTTTAAGACTGTATTAGACCTGTAGGCACAATTTTTTAGATTTTTAATGAATTATTTTATAATTGAAGCAATAAAATAATATATAATAATAAAAAAAACTTCTGAAAATGCATATATAGCATTTATCTAAACTCAGGCAAGTGCTAAACTGTAAATTCAGGGTCAAGTTCTAACTATGATGGAACTTTTTGGTAGCTATAAGGTTGTATATGTCACATAGGGATTAATTTAAAATAAACCTGTCACTAGAAAAAAACGTGATTAACCTGCAGATATGGGGTTAATCTGCAGGTTAATAGTGTTGTGAACTTGCCCGGCGTCCATACTTACCCGAGCACGAAAATGAACTTTATTCTCCAAGCAGAGTTCCAGATTCAGTCACAGGGGCGGCTCCGGCACTGGTTCAGTCACCGCTCCAAAAATACAGAGCAGCGGATGGTACCGCGCACCCCACACTGAGTGAAAGCCGGCACTAACGCTGAGTCTGTGTCAGTCAGGGCAGGGGGGTTGGTTACAGCTTCTCTCTATACTCAGAGCGGTGACTGAACCCGCGCCGGCGCCGACTCCATGACTGAAACCAGAACGCTGCCGGGAGGAATAAAGTTCACTTTCTCCCCGTAGTGTTCGGGTAAGTGTAGGCGCAGGCAGGCTCCCAACGCTACTAACCTGCAGATTAACACCATATCTGCACTTTAATAGCGTTTTTTTGTGACAAATTCCCTTTAAAGCACTAGCTTTTTTTTTATTTCATCGCTGGAGCGGTGTTCCCTTCCCCTAGTATTATACTCATCAGCCTCCACCTTCATCAGCTATCGGCGCTGCTCTGGTCATCTTCCGCAGATTGTGCCTTGATGGATCACTCCAGTGTTTGCTGGGTGACCCAGAGGTCACAATTCAATATAAGTCTAGGACAGCCAGAACAATGATCTCATAGGCTTATATTGAAATCTTATGACCGTTAACTCTGACTTCTGGTTGGTCAGAAGGTTGCGGATCGGGCAGGATATATTACTAGGGTCATGGAACTCACATTCAGTGCCGGCGTCAGCATCTGGCGCACCCGGGCAAGTGCCGGTGCCCTGAGCAGGTGGGGGGGGCCCACTCGCCATCGGAGACACCGACGTACTATGAGGGGCCCTGTGCCAGTGCCTTTGCCCATGAGTGTGCACCCCCACTTGCTCAGGGTCCCAGCACTTGCAATACTTACCTCTCCCTGCTCCGCCGCTGTGAAGCCTTCCGCGTTTCCTGACAGTGACATTCAGGTCAGAGGGCGCAATGACGTCACATCTGTACGCCCTCTGCCTGAACAGTCCAAGTGCAGAGAGCTGGAAGATGGCGACGCTGAGGAGTCCAGAGTAGAGCAGTGGCCAGCGAGGAGAGGTATTTCATTTTTTTTATGTTTGGAGCAATATATGGGGAGCATTATACACTGGAGAATTATATATGGGGCCCATCATACACTTGAGCATCACATATGGGGCCGATTATACACTGGAGCATTATATATGGGGCCCATCATACACTGGAGCATTATAAATGGAGCCCATCATACACTGGAGCATCATATACGGGGCCCATTATACACTGGAGCATCATATATGGGGTCCATTATACACTGGAATATCATATATGGGGCCCATTATATACTGGAGCATCATATATGGGGCCCATTATATACTGGAGCATCATATGGGGCCCATTATATATGGAGCATTATATAGGCCCATCATACACTGGAGCAGAATCCATGAGGCCCATCATATACTGGAGCATTATATATGGCACATCATATGGGGCCCATTATATATGGAGCATCACATGGAGCCCATTATATATGGAGCATTATATATGGGGCCCATTATATATGTAGCATTTTATGGGGCTCATCATACACTGGAGCATCATATATGGGGCCCATCATATACTAGAGCATCATATGGGGTTCATTACATATGGGGCATCATATGGGGCCCATCATATAATGGAGCATCATATAGGGCTCATTATATATGGAGCATCATATGGAGCACATATGGGGCCTATTCTGTATGGAGCATTATATGGAACTCATTCTGTTTGGAGCAATATATGGGGCCCATCATACACTGTATGGAGCATTATATGTGATTCATTATACTATATGGAGCAATATGTGGGGCTCATTATACTCTATGGGGCCCGTCCTATACGGTATGGAGCATTATATGGGGACCATCATATACTGGAGCATTATGTAGAGCTCATCATATACTGTATGGAACATTATATGGGACCAATTATGTATGGAGCAATATAAGGGGCTCATTATTCTGTATGGAGCAATATATGTGCCTCATTATACTGTATGACGCATTGTATTGGGCCCATTATTCTGTATGGAGCATCATATATGGGGCTCAATATTCTGTATAGAGCAATATATTGGGCTCATTATTCTGTATGACGCACTATGTGGTGCCCATAATACTGTATGGAGCAATTTATGGGGTTTATTATTCTGTATGGAGCAATATATGGGGCTCATTATTCTGTATGGGGCACTATGTGCTGCCCATAATACTGTATGGAGTAATATATGGGGCTCATTATTCTGTATGCAGCACTATGTGGTGCCTATAATACTGTATGGAGGACTATACTGTCTGGTTTCTGAGCTATTGTAGAATTTACAATAGATATCAGTCATGTAATGTAAGAAGTGAAGTATTTGGCATTGTACTATACCTATATTTCTCTGCCGTATCGGAGCATCATGAATTGTGGTATGTGTTAAAGGGGCCCACTGAGACTCTTTCGCCTGGGCCAGCGAAAACCTGGAGCCAGCCCTGCTCACATTAATGGCACCACTCTAGAAATTAAATTATAAAAACCCACTGTACTGGTGGTTTAAGTTAGTGTAATGTATGTAGTACAGTTCATATAGCGTCTTGTGCTTGGGTGCGATGAAAATACATGAGACACAGGTTTGATATAGAAAGTCTTGTATTACTTCATACAAGTTGGCAAAAATAGTCACACAGTTTGCAGACACAGAAGCAGGAGACACAGCAGGCCAGAGTAATCTAAGCTCAGCAATCACTCTCCACAACAGGTTCAGGATCTTCTTCTCTGTTACCGTAAGTCCATGCAAACGTGGGTCTTTCAAAGAGCAGGGTTCAGAGTCCACAAGTGCTTCAGAGTTCCTCAGTAGGAATAGCTGGAGTACAAGGTCCAAGGCTTTAGGAGTCAGGTCACAGGTTCACTGCAGGCTAGATTCTGAAGCACTGATTGCTCAGCTGTGGCTGCTTAAGAAGCAAAAGGAGAGAATCAGGGCGGGAACATGCAAGCTGGAAACTCCATTTTGACTGAGGGCAAGATAGCTGCAGCAAGACAGAAAGTAAAATGGCTGACGAACAAACTGAGTTTCAGGAACATGTACACAGAACCTTACATTACTCCCCCCTTAGGGACAACCTCCGGATGACCTCAGGCCAGGCTTGTGTGGGTACCTCTGATGAAACTGACGGAGCAAGCGAGGAGCATTAACGTTATTGACTGGTTCCCATGAGTTGTCCTCCACTGGGTAGCCCTGCCATTTAATCAGATATTGTAACTGATTTCTATACAACCTGGAATCTAAAATCCTTTCCACCACAAATTCTTCCTGACCATCGACTAGCACTGGGTCAGGGCAAGGAGAAGAACGTCCAGGAAACGTATTGGGTGTCGCAGCCTTTAGTAGGGATACATGAAAGACAGGGTGAATTCTCATAGTTCTGGGCAGTTGAAGACGACAAGCAACGGCACTTATAATTTTACTGATTTTATAGGGTCCAATGTACTTATGTTCCAACTTAGACGATGGAATCCTTAACTTAAGATTTCTGGTTGACAGCCAGACCAAGTCTCCTACCTTGAAAGCTGGTGCAGGTTTACGAAATTTATCTGCTGCTTTCTTGTACCTTTCCTGAGCCGATTCCAGATTCTCCTTTAGAAGATCCATATTCTTCTGTAAAGACATGATTCTTTCAGCCACTGCTGGTAAAGGCGTTTCTATGGGAAATCGTGGTAGAATGTTAGGATGATAACCTAGATTAGAGTAAAAAGGAGACTGCTTAGTGGAGGCACTCTGAGAGTTGTTATACGAGAACTCAGCTAATGGAAGTAGATCCACCCAATCATCCTGTAGGTGGCAGATAAAGCAGCGGAGATACTGCTCCAGGGTTTGATTGGTTCGTTCGGTCTGTCCATTAGTCTGGGGATGAAAAGCAGAAGAAAGGTTTACTTTAATGTCCAATGCTGCACAGAAATTTTGCCAAAACCTAGAAGTGAATTGCACCCCTCGATCCGAAATAACCTCATCCGGTACTCCATGTAAGCGAAACACATCTTTAATCATCAAATCTGATGTCTGTTTTGCAGTGGGTAAGCCGACACAAGGGATAAAATGAGCTGCCTTTGTTAGACGGTCAACCACCACTAGAATGGTGTTCTTCCCTTGAGAGGTTGGTAACTCCACAATGAAGTCCATAGAAATGGATCCCCACGGGCGGGACGGGGTGGGAAGAGGCTGTAACAGACCAGTTGGTGAGGAGCGAGGTGTTTTGCATCTTGCACAGACTTCACATGAAGTGACATAGTTTAAAACATCCTTCCTGCAAGTGGGCCACCAAAAGAAACGAGAGAGAAATTCCTGTGTCTTTAGAATTCCTCTATGCCCAGCTATCTTGGAATCGTGAATGAGTTGCAATACTCTCAATCTGACTGTTTCAGGAATATACAGGCGTTGTCCCTGAATCCACACACCATTCTTAAAGACAAGACTTACGTCCCTTGGGGGTTGTGCCAAAAAGGAATCCGCATGGTATGCTTCCTTGATGTCCTTAAGTAGGTCTTGATTATGAATTACTCCTAGGAATCTAGAGTCAGGAAGAATAGTCTTAGGAGGAGTAATTGGACGTGTCTCTGCTGAGTAAATCCTAGAGAGTGCATCAGCCTTTCCATTGCGCGATCCTGGTCTATAAGAAATGATAAAATTAAATTGGTTTAAGAAAAGATTCCAGCGAGCCTGGCGAGGAGTCAGGCACTTAGCCGACCTGATAAACTCAAGGTTACGATGGTCTGTCAGGACGACTATTTGCTGTGCAGCTCCCTGAAGAAGGTGTCTCCATTCTTTGAAGGCGGCAATAATGGCCAACAACTCTCTATTGCCCACATCGTAGTTCCTCTCAGCCGAAGACAACTGCTGGGAAAAGAAGGCACAGGGATGCAAGACATTCTTCTCATCTGTTCTCTGAGAGAGTATAGCTCCAACGGCACAGTCTGAAGCATCCACCTCTATTATGAAGGCAAGCTCGGGTTGGGATGTACTAAGATAGGTGCGGTGGTAAATTTATCTTTTAGACGGGAAAATGCTTCCTGGGCTTGGGGAGTCCAGGAGAACCTAGACTCTTTCCGGGTAAGTTGGGTGATAGGTGACACTACCTCAGAGAAATTTCTAATGAAACGTCTATAGAAGTTGGCAAACCCGATGAAGCGCTGTACCTCCTTCACATTTCTAGGACTTGGCCAATCCTTGATGGCTTGGGTTTTGCTTCCATCCATACTAATTCCTTGTGTAGACAGTACATACCCCAGAAATTGAATTTCGGTCCTATGGAATTCACACTTTTCAAGTTTGATGTAAAGATGATTTTGTCTTAGACGTTCCAAGACCATTCTCACATGTCCATGATGTTCCTCTGTGGAGTTAGAAAAAATTAGAATATCATCCAAATAAATTACCACGAATGTATCTAGGAGATCCCTGAAGATGTCATTCACCAAGTGTTGGAAAGTGGCTGGGGCGGTACTCAGACCAAAAGGCATAACTAGATATTCAAAGTGTCCATAGCGTGACCTGAATGCAGTCTTCCATTCATCCCCAGGTCTAATACGGACTAAGTTATAGGCCCCACGAAGATCTGGTTTAGAGAAAATTTTGGCATGTCGCACTCTCTCCAATAACTCAGGGATTAAAGGCAATGGATAACGGTTTCTAATAGTAACCTTATTGAGTTCCCTATAGTCTACGCATGGTCTCAGAGATCCATCTTTCTTCTTTACAAAGAAGATGGGTGCACCTGCAGGAGATGAAGAGGGGCGTATGAAGCCCTTGGCTAGATTTTCGTCTATGTAATCCTTTAAAGCCTTTAGCTCGGGCCCCGCCAGGGGGTAGATCTTACCAAAAGGTATCTCTGCTCCAGGCAATAATTCAATTGGACAATCATATGGACGGTGAGGAGGAAGCTGGTCAGCGTTCTTCTTGTCACATAAATCCACATAGTCCTGGTATACAGCTGGTAGTTCAGGGACTGACATGGTTCCTTTAGGAACAGAGCAAGCTGAAACTTTTGGACTCATCTGTTTCTCTGGAAAGTGTAATTCCTTGGTCTCCCAGTTAATGGTAGGATTCTGAGCCTGCAGCCATGGTAGCCCTAAAATAATGGGAAAGTGGGGAGAAGAGATAAGCATAAAGGACAGTTTCTCTTGATGATCTTTACCCATAAGAACCCTCAAAGGCTCTGTTTCCTGATCCACTGGTCCAGAGGTCAGCAGGGAGCCATCCACAGTTTCCATCTGTACTGGAGTAGCCTTCTTCACTGAACGTATCCCCTGTTTCAGAGCAAAGGAGACATCCATAAAATTTCCACTTGCCCCTGAGTCGATCATAGCAGAGCTAGACACCCAAGCTGAGTCAACCCAGAGTTTGATGGAAAGAAAGCAATGAGAATTGTTTTTCTTACAACTCAGCTGGGACACCGCTGAGGAAACTTGAAAAATGGCAGCGTTTACACAGTCAACGTCCTCAGAGGTAACGGAGTTTAAGTCCGAGAAATCAAGATCTGTTGCTGCAGATCTCTCTGGAGCCTGAGGCTCGGACCTGACAGATCCCCTCTCGCAACACTCACAATGAATGAGTGCTGCAGTAGTCTTACGAGAACGGCTGGGGCAGTTTATAATGAAGTGCCCTGACTTACCACAATAGAAACATAGATTCTCCTTAAAACGATCTTCCTTGCGTGCATCACTAACCCGTCGTTGTAAAGAGTCTACCTGCATGGGTTCAGGTTCAGGTTCCCGTGTAATCCTACTCAAAGGTTCCTTAGCTGGAGAGGAAGGTAGGAAAAGGTTAGTGCGATTGCTTTCGAACCATCTCTCTTGCCTGCGTTCAGTCAGACGAGTATCAATACGGATACAGTAGTTAATAAAGTCACCTAACGCAGTGGGAGGGTCGGCACGAGCAAGTTCATCATTAATCAGTGGAGATAACCCCTTTCGAAAAATAGATTTTTTGGCGGAACTGTCCCAGGTGGTATCAAGGGCCCATCTCCTGAAATCCAAGGCATATTCAGCTACCGAGTGCTTACCTTGGCGCAAAGCTAACATGGCTGCTTCATCTGTTGCACCTCGATTGGGGTCATCAAACACCTGCCCCATGGCTGAAATAAAAGCATCAAGGTGATTCAAACAATCATCCTCAGTCTCAATCAGAGGGTTTGCCCACATCAAAGCCTTGTTGGTAAGCAACATAATTATAGTAAGCACCTTAGATCGTTCAGTGGGAAATTGTGAAGCATGTGCAGAAAAAAAAAGATTGCATTGATTAATAAATCCCCTGAATTTCTCACGTTCACCGCCAAAACGAAAAGGGGGCAACTTGGGAATCCCAGAACTCGGGGCTACGGCAGGAGCCTGGACTCGCTCTTCTAGAACCTCAATCCTGGCTTGCAAATCCTGGGCAGTCTGTCCAAACACTTGCAAATTGTGATTAGTGAGGTCCTGTAGGCTTGAAAAACGGGTCTTTATATTCTGCAAATCTGCAAGGATATTATCAGTCACTCCGCAAAGTTCCTTTATGCGGGCCTCCATTTTCCAGATCTTTTAAGACAGGAGTACTGGAAGAAGAGGAGAGGAGAAAAAAAAAACAATAGTGTTTACCTGTGGTAACACTGCAGAGAGAAAAAAAATTAAGGGAACTGCTCACCTGGAATGGTTGTGAGAAGTCACAACCACTATCATCACAGAAAGTTCACCCGGACATCTGATATCCACAGTTACAGCAGACAAAAAAGAGAAAAAAAAAAAAAAACAATAGTGTTTACCTGTGGTAACACTGCAGAAAAAAAAACACTTAAGGGAATTGCTCACCTGGAATGGTTGTGAGAAGTCACAACCACTGTCATCACAGAAAGTACAACCGGACATCCGATATCCACAGTTACAGCAGACACAGCCTTTCCAGACCCAGCAGACACTAACGTTTTGGCTTCAGAATCTTGTAATGTATGTAGTACAGTTCATATAGCGTCTTGTGCTTGGGTGCGATGAAAATACATGAGACACAGGTTTGATATAGAAAGTCTTGTATTACTTCATACAAGTTGGCAAAAATAGTCACACAGTTTGCAGACACAGAAGCAGGAGACACAGCAGGCCAGAGTAATCTAAGCTCAGCAATCACTCTCCACAACAGGTTCAGGATCTTCTTCTCTGTTACCGTAAGTCCATGCAAACGTGGGTCTTTCAAAGAGCAGGGTTCAGAGTCCACAAGTGCTTCAGAGTTCCTCAGTAGGAATAGCTGGAGTACAAGGTCCAAGGCTTTAGGAGTCAGGTCACAGGTTCACTGCAGGCTAGATTCTGAAGCACTGATTGCTCAGCTGTGGCTGCTTAAGAAGCAAAAGGAGAGAATCAGGGCGGGAACATGCAAGCTGGAAACTCCATTTTGACTGAGGGCAAGATAGCTGCAGCAAGACAGAAAGTAAAATGGCTGACGAACAAACTGAGTTTCAGGAACATGTACACAGAACCTTACAGTTAGCTTTTAGTTCACATGTAACAGTCTAATGCTTAGTCAAGTAATACATCTCTAACTCCTCAGATATACACGACTCCAATCATCTCTGTGTGTATTTCCCCTCCTAACGTTATAATAGTAGGTGTTGTTATTACACAGACATATTAGCAATAAGATCTAATAGGTTATTAGTGAAACAGAACCCCATATTTACCTACTGGACCCCCACCCATCCTCTGAATTGCTGCTGATATGACCTGCATGTGCTGAACTTCCAGAGTGTTCGTTATTACCTGTATCTTTATGCACAGCAGTCTGTCTAACTGATGAAAGTCATTGTTTGACCAAAACGTCGTCTTTATTTTGGCTTGCCTGCACACAATAAAATTACCTTCTTACAACATTTACCTGAGTGCCAAGTTTCTTAATCGGTTGGTGATCAACTTTTTGGGCAGCACCAACCACAGCCACCCAGACACTGTACAGAGAGGTGGTCTGTTTTCTTTCTTCAAAGAAGGGACCACAATTTCTCAATAGGATTTAGATCAGGTGAAGAAGGGACCATATCATTATTTTTTCTTTAAGGCCTTTACTGGCAGCCAAGCAGTGGAGACTTTGATGCACGCGATGGAGCATAAAAATCTGTGTGTGTATTATCAAAACTGTGAAAAGATAACCGTGTGCACAGCCAAGGAGAGAGGTGCCGGAGTAGATTCCCACACCGTAACTAAATATGAAATGAACTCAGCACTCAACTTATGTGTATGAAATATAAGGTTTTTATTCACAGTAGTAGCGAAACGTTTCGGTCCTTAATCTGCGTGGGACGCAGTGTCCACCGCAAGTCTGAGCGCCTCAGACTTGCGGTGGACACCGCGTCCCACACAGAGATCACATTCACCGCCGGACTTTATCCCACAGGATATCGGCTCAATAGAGACATTTGGCTTCATTCTTAACTACTATCACTGGCTGTGTCCAGCTTCTCCTTTTCCCATTGTGGATTAACCCTTTATGCAGTAGTTTTTGTGACTGATGAAGGTCCATGATTAAGGACTGAAACGTTTCGCTACTACTGTGAATAAAAACCTTATATTTCATACACATAAGTTAAGTGCCGAGTTCATTTCATATTTATTATCAAAACTGTCAGTAGGTTTGGGAGTTGATTTTGAGTCCATCTTTAATCCAAAAAGGACCAACTAGCTCATCTTAGTTAATTGCAGCCTCTAGCAGTCCCCACCTCCGCCTTGCTGGCACCTGAGTCAAAGTGGAGGTCTGTGCTTGTTACTGATCCAATCACAGGCCCATCCTTCTGCTTCCTCAAGAGTCATTCTCTTCTCATCAGTCCATAAAAGCTTTGAACTGTCTTCAGATACAGTCATGGCCGATAGTGTTGGCACCCTTGAAACTGTTTCAGAAAATGAAGTATTTCTCACAGAAAATTATTGCAATTACACGTGTTTTGTTATGCACATTTATTTCCGTTGTGTGTATTGAAACAGCACAAAAAGCAGAGGAAAAAGAGGCAAATTGGAAAAAAATTTCACACAAAACCCCAAAATGGCCTGCACAAAATTGTTGGCACCCTCAATTTAATATTTGATTGCACACCCTTTGGAATAAATAACTGCAATCAATCACTTTCTTATAACCATCAACAAGCTTCTTACACCTCTCAACTGGAATTTTGGACCACTCTTTTTTTGCAAACTACTCCAGGTGTGTGTTTAGATCAGGACCCAATACTGGCCACTTCAGAACTCTCCAGCATTTTGTTTCCATCCATTTCTGGATGCCTCTTGAACTGTGTTTGGGGTCATTGTCCTGCTTGAAGACCCATGACCTAGGACGCAATCCCAGCTTTCTGACACTGGGCACTACATTGAGACCAAAAATCCTTTGGTAATTTTCAGATTTCACACAGCAAGGCGCCCAGTGCCAGAGACAGCAAAACAACCCCAAAACATCTTTGAACCGCCACCATATTTGACTGTAGGTACTGTTTTCTTTTCTCTGTAGGCCTCATTCCATTTTTGGTAAACCATAGAATGATGTGCTTTACCAATAGCTCTATCTTGGTCTCATCTGTTCACAAGACCCTTTCCCAGAAGGATTTACATTACTGACGCACATTTTGGCAAACTACAGTCTAGCTTTTTAATGTCTCTGTGTCAGCAGTGGGGTCCTCCTGGGTCTCCTTCCATAGCGTTTCATTTAATTTGAATATTAACCGATAGTTTGCGCTGACACTGATGCACCCTGAACGTGCAGGACAGCTTGAATTTCTTTGTTATTTGATTGGGGCTGCTAATCCACCATCCGGACTATCCTGCATTATAACCTTTCATCAATTTTTCTCTGTCGTTTGCTTCCAGGGAAATTAGCTAGACTGCCATGGGTTGTAAACTTCTTGATTATGTTGCCCACTGTGGATAAAGAAACATCAAAAAGATCTCTGTGGATGGACTTGAAACCTTGAGATTGTTGATATTTTTCAACAATTTTGGTTTTCAAGTCCTCAGACACAGGGTCGGACTGGCCCTCCAGAGAACCGGAGGATTCACCGGTGGGCCCTTGCATCTGGGGGGCCCTGGCACCTGCTGGCATACAGGGGCCAGTTGCCTAGGGCCCCCGCTGCTCCAGGGGCCCCCAGCCGGTGGCGTGTCGCTAATAGCCATGGGGGCCCCGTGCCAGCGGAGCAGCAGCGGGTGACAGGAGGCAGGAGCCCCTGTCCCCGCTGCTAAAGAGAAATGAATATTCACTGCTTCTCACGCCCACATGGGCGTGGGAAGCAGTGAATATCATTACTTATCTGTCACCCGCTCCACCGCTGAGCGCCGCTGTCCTCGGGTCCTCTTGCTGCGATGTTCAGGCAGAGGGCACGATGACGTGGTTAGTGTGCGCCGCGCACTCTGCTTGAGCATTCACTGCCGGAGGACCTGAAGACAGCGGCACTCAGAGGTGGAGCGGGTGACAGGTAAATCTCTCAGGTGCCCGAGCCCTGAGCCAGCGGTGACACCGGCATCTGTCCCCCATAGCGCGCCGATGTCCCGCCTGCTCAGGACAACTGCACCTGGCCCCCAGCGACGAGAGGTGAGTATGTCTTTTTTTTTTTTCTGTTGCAACAGCTGCAGCAGCATAAAGGGGCCTATAAAATGCAGCATCTATGGGGGCACAGTCTGTGGAGCATCTATGGGGGCATAATCTATGGGGACATAATCTGTGGATCATTTATGGGGGCATAATCTATGGGGGCATAATTTATGGGGGCATAATCTATGGAGCATCTATGGGGGCATAATCTATGGGGGCATAATCTATGGAGCATCTATGCGGGCATAATCTATGGAGCATCTATGGGGGCACAATCTATGGAGCATCTATGGGGGCATAATCTAAGGAGCATCTATGGGGGCATAATCTATGGGGGCATAATCTATGGAGCATCTATGGGGGCATAATCTATGGAGCATCTATGGGGCATAATCTATGGGGGCATAACCTATGGAGAAATCTATGGGGCATACTCTATGGGGGCATAATCTATGGAGCATCTATGGGGGCATAATCTATGGAGCATCTATGGGGGCATAATCTATGGGGGCATAATCTATGGGGGCATAATCTATGGGGCATCTATGGAGGCATAATCTATAGAGCATCTATGGGGGCATAATCTATGGGGGCATAATCTATGGAGCATCTATGGGGCATAATCTATGGAGCTTCTATGGGGGCATAATCTATGGAGCTTCTATGGGGGCATAATCTAAGGAGCATCTATGGGGGCATAATCTACTGGGGCATAATCTAAGGAGCATTTATGGGGCATAATCTATGGAGCATCTATAGGGGCATAATCTATGGGGGCATAATCTAAGGAGCTTCTATGGGGGCACAATCTATGGAGCTTCTATGGGGGCATAATCTAAGGAGCATCTATGGGGGCACAATCTATGGAGCTTCTATGGGGGCATAATCTAAGGAACTTCTATGGGGGCATAATCTAAGGAGCATCTATGGGGGCATAATCTATGGGGGCATAATCTATGGAGCATCTATTGGGGCATAATCTATGGAGTATCTATGGGGGCACAATCTATGGAGCATCTATGGGGTTTAATACATGGGCAGCATATGGGGCACAATCTATGGAGCATCTATGAGGGCACAATCTATGGAGCATCTATGGGGCATAATCTATGGAGCTTCTATGGGGGCATAATCTATGGAGCTTCTATGGGGGCATAATCTAAGGAGCATCTATGGGGGCATAATCTACTGGGGCATAATCTAAGGAGCATTTATGGGGCATAATCTATGGAGCATCTATAGGGGCATAATCTATGGGGGCATAATCTAAGGAGCTTCTATGGGGGCACAATCTATGGAGCTTCTATGGGGGCATAATCTAAGGAGCATCTATGGGGGCACAATCTATGGAGCTTCTATGGGGGCATAATCTAAGGAGCATCTATGGGGCATAATCTATGGGGGCATAATCTATGGAGCATCTATTGGGGCATAATCTATGGAGTATCTATGGGGGCACAATCTATGGAGCATCTATGGGGTTTAATACATGGGCAGCATAGGGGGCACAATCTATGGAGCATCTTGTGGGGCATAATACATGGGGCAGCATATGGGACATAATCTCATTTTCCACCCTAGGCTTATACTCAAGTCGATAAGTTTTCCCAGTTTTTTGTGGCAAAATTAGGGGGTCGGCTTATACTCGAGTATATATGGTATCTATCTATTATCTATCTATATATATATATATATATATATATATATATATATATAGTGAGACAGTGAGAGCGTATGTATTGAATGGGGTGTACATTTCACAGGTACTTTGCTGACTTGTATAAGGGAAATGTGTGCCTTTGTAAAACTAGTGGTGGAGAAAGGTCATTACACCATCCATTCAAGTGCACGTTTGCAGCTCAAGCCTGTGGCCACTCAGGTGATGATTAGGAAGCCAGAAGTAGGTGCTTGGGAGCACAGTCAGAGAGCTAGTTTAGTCTGGACACAGGAAGGTGTCCCGGCACAAGAAGCAGTCTCCAGGAGTGGAAGCTAGTTTAGTCTGGACACAGGAAGGTGTCCCGGCACAAGAAGCAGTCTCCAGGAGTGTGAGCTATCTCAGTCTGGGTGCTCGATGTACCCCCGGACACAGGAGTAGTCTCAGTGAGAATCCATGCGAATAGCGGCTGAATAGGAGGGGAGCTCTCTCAAGTCTGGACGTTGAAGGTGCCTTCAGACACAAGGAGGAGACTCTGGGAACCTCAATGCTGGTAAATGCTGGTAAATGCTGACAAATGCTGAACATATGTGTTGTTTTGGCCCCGGCTGGTAGAGTCGGGACCCGGATAGATAGGGAAATCTATCTAAGTGTAATTAGTGGCTAGACAAGCCTAGGTCTTCTGTTTATGATTTGTTTTATATCTGTTTGCTGTGGACTTTAATAAAGCTGGTTGCGGCCAGTTTTCATCAGAACTGCTGTCTGAATGAACTGTTTCCGTGCCACTCTGTCTACCCAGACGGCGATCTCAGAGCTATATCCCCTGGAAATGTTACAATTGGCGGAGAATGCTGGGGCAGCACAGTGGCTGATACAATTGGTGCTGGAATGTGCGTGCGGCACAGTGGCTTAGAGACAGCAATAAAAGTGAAGTCTGTTGAAATAGCAGCAGAGAAAAAAAAAAAAAGTTTGTCAGCAAGAGAAACGTCTATTGAAGCAGTCTTGGAGAGACAGTGGCCCTGATAGGGTCTGCAGAGAGAAAATGTATGCACAGCAAAGCTGAACTTGTTGTGAAAATGACTGTGGAATGTGCAGCAGCAAAAGAAATGTCTGTGGAGCAGTCTTAAAGAGACAGTAGCCCTAATAGACTTTGCAAAGGAAAAAAAAAAAAAAAAGGGTGTTTGCACAGCAAGCTGAACTTTCTGTGGAAAAAAAAGCTGTGTAGTGTGTATGTCTTGAGTGAAGACTGCCGTTGTTGAGACAGAGAAGTCTGACAGCATGGACGACGAGTGTGGATACAAGCATCTTGCTGTGACTCAGTGGGGTCACGAAGGCATCTTGCTGTGACTCGGTGGGGGTTACGAAGATTGTCGTCGCACTCAAATCCAGTTTTGCTGTGGCTCGGCGGGGCCACAAAGATTTTTTCAAGGGAAAGTGGTGAAGTTCTGGTGTGAACAGTGCTCCGCGATGGCTGTGAACGGAGCAGCGAATGGGTCTGACACGTCGGACCGCATGTTTGAGAAATGTCTACTGGACATGCAACTGGACATGGTGCGGGAGCTGTGGGCACCGTATAGAATGGAGGCAGTGGACCATTCTATGGACTCTCCGGGGGTGCCAGTGTTGTCACAGAGTGCCCGGGGAGGTGGTAAGAGATGTTGTGAACTGAGTCCTAAGACTACTGCTGATTTTTTGTGTAAAAATTACCCTGCCGGTGTGGTTGTTAAAAAGGGGGCGGAGTCTAAAAAAGGGGCGGATTTTCACAAGAGTGTAGAGTGTGGAAAACTGAAAATTATTACTGGTTGTGGGTTGGTACCTCCTAAAAATGACAATGTGACTGTTGATAACGGGGTAGCTCCCGTAGAAAGGGGTGACGTCAAAGTGGGAGGTGACCTGTTAGTCCACAACACCATGGGGAGTGACACAGACCCCGTAGCTGACTGGGACACTATGAAAGTAAAAAGTGAGGTCAGTCAGGAGAGGCTAGACGAGGGAAAAGAGTTCCCCTCTCGTCGTCGACGGCGCAAGGGCCACAAAAAGGTTGTGCCGGTAGTACTCGCTGAAAATGAAAATGAAGAGAATGTAGTACTGTCTGCCTATGCTTCAAGTGTGGATTCTCCTTTAGAGGTAGAAGAGGAGAGGGCCAGTCATGGCCAAGAGCTGGAACCTATTCGGCTGCAGTATCAGAGTTACATGCTGCAATTATGTGAAAACCTGGAGGACGTGTCCTCAGACCAGCGAGTCCTAGAAGGAAGCAACGAGGAAGTTATCCTGTGGCAGAATACGTTCTTTGCCATTAAAGAGGACCGCCGCAAAATCAAGGAAGAGGTTTTGCAGTTGAAGCGTGAGAAGGAGGCGCTGCAGGATGGAGTTTCTGGAAGTGAACAAATCCTAGAACGACTGCGCGAACAGCTCAACCAGGAGCTGTGTGACTCCAAGAAGGAGTGTGGTGAACGCAGTAGGGAACTGCAACAGATGAAGAGAGATTATGTGGATCTCCTCAGGGTCAAAGAAAAACTAGAAGAGGATAAGATGGATGCAGAGCAAATGCGCCAGGTGGTTGAGACCACTCTGCAGGACACCCGTGATGAAAATGGTGATCTGCGCAGAAAGACCCTAGGTCTGGAAGCTCAGGTGAAGGAGCTACAGATGTCCTGTGATACTCTCCAGAAGGCGGAGATGCGCCTTAAGGAAAAGCTCAGCCAAATGGAAGCTGAGCGGGAAAAGATGGAGGAGTCCATCAGAGAAGCTACAGACCAGGGCCAGGAGTTGGCTACTGGAGATGGGAGGTGTAAAGCAGATACTTCCTCGAGTGATGTGAGTTCGGATGATTCGGTGGATGTCGGAGCCGAGATCAAGGAGCTCAAGGAGTGGTTACAAGCCCAGTGGACGCAAGAGAAGCTTCAGAGACGGGCAGCTGAGAGGCAAATGGCGGAACTAGAGGAAGAAGTTCTCGGGCTGAAAAGTCGCCTGATACAGTGTCACTCGGTGAACAAGGCCTCCTTGGAGAAAGAAAAAGGCAAACACGTTGCACTCGCTCCCTTTGGCCAGGAGAAGATAGACCTGAGGAGAGCTAAGAGTGTGGTAACGGAAGATAAATGTGAAATGGAAGTGGTCAGGACGGAAATTCACGAATTTGTAGCTGTGAGTCAGCTCAGAAGAAGCGTAAAGGGGGAAGAAGCTGAAAGTCAGTTGTCCCTGAACCCTGAGCTGGGTGATCGTCTGGAAACCACTGGTGAGACCGAAATGTGTCGGTACAAGTGCCTCGTAGATGTACCCGAGGACTTGAGAGAAGAATGCACCCGTGAGTCTGTGCATGAAGCGTTTAGGAAGGCCGTGGGAGCCTGTAAGGTGTACTCGACCTCAGGAGCTAAACAGCTGGTGGTCTTGTCCACGACCGAAGTTACAGTGAAGAGGGTGGCAATCCTAAGTGACATGCACTGGCGATGTATGCGCACAAAGCGGTTTCTCCGGTTGAAGACAGAACAAGCCGTTAGACAACTGAAGCTTATGAGAAATGCTCACAGTCTGCGGGAAAAGGTCATCCGGGTGCCTCATGTTCTGGTGAGAAAGCTGATTGGGAGAAATGGCCGAGCCATGCAGATGATGGTGAAGAGGTCTGGTGTGGTGAAAGTAAGCAGTCCACGTGATTGTCGGGACTGGATACCAGATGAAGACGGCATGGTGTCATTCTACGCTATAGGAACGGAAGAAAGTCTGGAATATGTGCGCATGCTGGTGGCGTACCGTGTGGCCTACCTGCGAGAGGTAGAACAATTGAATCTCGCTAGACAGCGAGTAGATAGACAGCATCATCTGAGCAGCAGAAGATGGCAGCCGTCTACTGAGGGTAGTGGGCGTGGGTTTAGAGGTGAGACCTCCAGTAACTCAGGTTTGAGAGGCCCATACAGACGACCCGATAGAGTACGGGACAGTACGAAGTCTAACCGGACCTTAGATACCCAGGCAAGACCTGACAAGGTTACGGGTGACCGCTGGGAACGGAGGGGAGACCTGACAAGGTTACGACCCGGAAATGTGACTGGACGAAGTCTGTGACAATGACAGACGGTAGGTCCCTAAGGAAGGAACGAATGTCATTGACTAATATTCCGGGGGGCTGAACAGAGCAATGGACAAGTACATGGTCTCTGTGTGAACTGTGGGTTGAGGTGATTGGATGTATTTTTGTGTTCAAACCTACAAGTTTGGAAGGGGGGGAATAGGTAATACAGCCCTGGGCTGGCGTTCCTGTAATGGCTCAGTGTGTGTGTTTTGACTGTCCATGTTCCTTCCCCCAGCTGACTAGTCACATGACTGTGACATCACACAGGTCCTTTTACACACACAAGTCTGAACACATGACTATGACATCAGCTCAGGTCCCGTGTGTGGGTGTGTGTAAGGGTATATAAACCCTGCTTAATTGGAGACAGGTGTGTCAGTGATAGGCGTCAGGCCTGTTTCCTGTTCCCTTGGTGTGGGGGACACCGTTTATGTGAGGCCGAGTGAAGCCTGACTGCCTGAAAGGTCAGAGACTGGATCCTGTGTGGATGCTAGTGGCCTTGGAAGGTAAATGGACGGTAGTGAAGATGAAGTTGATGATGACTATGACTGGTCCGGAGTTCACTGTCTCTTTAGGATTGTTGACCAGCCCTCCGGTCTGGATGACCAGCCCTCCGGTCTGGAGAAGAGGGGGGGATATGTGAGACAGTGAGAGCGTATGTATTGAATGGGGTGTACATTTCACAGGTACTTTGCTGACTTGTATAAGGGAAATGTGTGCCTTTGTAAAACTAGTGGTGGAGAAAGGTCATTACACCATCCATTCAAGTGCACGTTTGCAGCTCAAGCCTGTGGCCACTCAGGTGATGATTAGGAAGCCAGAAGTAGGTGCTTGGGAGCACAGTCAGAGAGCTAGTTTAGTCTGGACACAGGAAGGTGTCCCGGCACAAGAAGCAGTCTTCAGGAGTGGGAGCTAGTTTAGTCTGGACACAGGAAGGTGTCCCGGCACAAGAAGCAGTCTCCAGGAGTGTGAGCTATCTCAGTCTGGGTGCTCGATATACCCCCGGACACAGGAGTAGTCTCAGTGAGAATCCATGCGAATAGCGGCTGAATAGGAGGGGAGCTCTCTCAAGTCTGGACGTTGAAGGTGCCTTCAGACACAAGGAGGAGACTCTGGGAACCTCAATGCTGGTAAATGCTGGTAAATGCTGACAAATGCTGAACATATGTGTTGTTTTGGCCCCGGCTGGTAGAGTCGGGACCCGGATAGATAGGGAAATCTATCTAAGTGTAATTAGTGGCACTGGCTAGACAAGCCTAGGTCTTCTGTTTATGATTTGTTTTATATCTGTTTGCTGTGGACTTTAATAAAGCTGGTTGCGGCCAGTTTTCACCAGAACTGCTGTCTGAATGAACTGTTTCCGTGCCACTCTGTCTACCCAGACGGCGATCCCAGAGCTATATCCCCTGGAAATGTTACAATATATATATAGCACTATACCCTATAGGGGGGGCAGCATTATCCTCTATGAGGGGGGCAGCATTATCCCCTATGGGGGGCAGCATTATCCCCTATGAGGGGGCTTCTTTATAATCTATGAGGGAGGCTACCCCAACTCCTGCTACATAATTAAGACATGTACTACCTTATATTATACCCTGATATTAGTGTGTTTTACTGCACAATTGGTGGTCTTGTATCTATTTCTATGTAGCTACATAGTGGGGCCCAAGAATGATTTTCTCTGGTGGGCCCAAGGTGTTCCAGTCCGACGCTGCTCAGACAGATCTCTTCTCTGTTATAGCTGCAACCAGTAGTGAAAAGATATATCAACCTACAGCTCTCTAATGAGAATATTAATTACCAGACAAAATGTCTTGTGACCCAAATGAGCTGCTTAATTATTGTATTGCTATAAATTGCAACATAGTGTTTTATAATAAGTGATTTTCTTCATGCACCAGTCTACATAAATCATTTTGCTTAGTTCTAATTTAGTGCTAATTATGGTCCTACAGACACATTTTGCCTTGCTGAATATGTAAACCACAATATGACCTAACATACCCCTGCTTGTAAGCACAAGACCAGACTTGTCATTATTGCTGCACTATTATTACTCAGCAGTGCAGTGCAAAAACATCATCAACCATATTGCTTTTTTAAAGTGTTTATTAGACCTAGAGAGCCAGAGTGATACATACTCAGGGATGTAATGGAATTACACATTTCCTAAGTTTTATAACAAGCAGTAAATAAATGTAGTTAAATATGGAATAGAGAAGAATAATAAAACAAGTTTTAGCAGAAAACCCACAATGAATACAATTGAAGAGAAATGCACATTGTCAAAGCGGTGGCTCTCCAGGAGCTCGGAGCAAGTAGCAATGCAAGTTTTATTGGCTAATATGATATGTGGAATGACAAATGAAGTAGCACTCAGTAAAACCATTTCTGTGTTAGGATCCAAACTTGTTCTGAAAAGACAAAAGAGAACATAGAAATAAATTGAGACATGAGGAGTGAGGATTAGTAATACAGATATAATGTTGGAAATATATTTTTACTAATTTCCCTTACCTCGTGTAAAGATGAAGAAACAATTCTTCAGTTTAAGATAAAGACAGATCTTAAAGGAAATCTGTCACCAGGAAAATGCAGGCCAATCTGTAGGCACAATGTTATAGAGCAGATTGATATGTAATTTTGTGAGAAAAGATTCTGTATAACCTGTGTTTTCATTATTTATCAGCTCTTTCTGGGATTTTTGGCCAAGTGGGCGATTCTATCAGTAACTGACAGTTATCACTGTATGCACACTTTCTGCCACCAATGTATGTAGGAGAGATGAGTCTGAAGGATGTAACCACGAATCTCTGTAAGCAATGGTAGATAGGTTACTCGCTATCCCTAGCCTCTCTCTTGCGTTACCAGCTGCACGGAGATGATATAGGAAGGAAGATGCAGAGGACAAAATTTTAGGTTGTTTATAGGTACCTTGACAAATGATGAGGTTGAGACATTAGGGAAGATGAAGGGATGAGAATGAGGTGGAAGAAGGAGGATAGAGGTAACAGGAGAATCCTCTCTCCAGCTCTGATGCATGCTTCTGCCAAGATGGCACTGACTAGAAAGAAAGGATGTGATGAAAAAGATAGGAGTTACAGATAGCGAGAGAGAAGCATAATGGTAAATTAAATCAGCAATACATGAGAGCATATAATAATAATGGCCAGATTCTATAGAAGTTTTGAAGTGATGGTTGTATAGTATAAGTCAGTGATGGCTAACCTTGGCACTCCAGCTGTTGTAAAACTACAACTCCCAGCATGCCCTTGCAACCTGCAGCAGTTGAGGCAGCAGTTGAGGCATGCTGGGAGTTGTAGTTCTCCAACAGCTGGAGTGCCAAGGTTCACAATCACTGGTATAAGTCATTGTAATAGTTATAAACTCAGAAGAAGATAGCTGAAGAGCACACTCCCAGTCTGAAATCCTTGGATTTCACTATATAACGGTCTTGAAGTGGAGGTGTTTTCTGGGGATCACAGGCTACTTCAACCTGAAAGACAAAATCCATAATGACATTAATATATGAACGAGGTAGACAAATGTCTATAAGTAAGTTCCTGGTATAATCCAAAGGACAAATGCTATCTTCGGATTGGAGAAGCCGCACAAGGCCAAACTGTCTTTAACTCCATTGTAATCCAATGATTCAAGTTCCTATGCAATCAGATGAGTATCCTGAATAGTCTTAAAGTTGCTTCCAACTGGATGGAGTATTCATTCTCCACCAGTGCAAGTAAGATAACCTCTCATATAGGCCTAATGAAAGATTTGGTGTCATGTTGTTTTGTGCGCAGGCGCCGGGAAAGGTCAGGGGGGCCCAGCAACTACGCACTGCAGTACTTTGCTCTGCCCTCAACAGGGCAGATCAGTACGCCTGCGCAGAAGCCGCGACAAGAAGCAAGTAGGATGACGACATTGCATGAAGATGGGAGGCACCTGATCCGGACCTGTGACACCCATCGGACCTGACCGCATCGGACCACCCCCCGGGTGAGTATAATAAAACCTCTTTTTCTTATCTTTCAGGTCAGACTGCGGACTTATCTACAGCATTACAGAATGCTGTAGATAATCCCCGAAAGGCAGTGGCGGCATCTTATAGCGGCAAAACGAGGTGACAGGTTCCCTTTAAGAAAGAGAACACTGCATTTTGCATGGTGCTAGCTCACTATCAATATACCATCTGGAAGCAGGGTTTCTTAATTATGTTATCTAAGCAACTGCTAAACTAGTGGAGAAGTCTGAGGTCTGCAAAAAAGTAAAATATGAAGAATGCAAGATATATACTAAAATAAGGAAAGTACTAAGGTCTGAAAGGTACTTGTTATATACCTGTTGGTTAGCTAAGTTTGCATTATTGTTCTTCTTGAGGATTTGAAGATGTAAAATAATCAGGAGTGTAAATTAATATATAGTAATATTTGCACATTCCACAACTGTTTTAAGATAGAATAGGACAGAATATGACAAAAAACACTCATCATAGGCTGTGGTTCCACGGTCCGGAACCACAGCGCTTTGGACGGAGCGGAAATTCCGCTCCGTCTAAGCCCCGCCCCCTTTCTGACGCG
Organism: Oophaga sylvatica; assembly: GCA_033576555.1. NCBI lineage: Eukaryota > Metazoa > Chordata > Amphibia > Anura > Dendrobatidae > Oophaga > Oophaga sylvatica. The sequence continues at coordinate 81,039,594 of JARQOD010000005.1, forward strand.
CGATCTTTCCGGAGGTGTTCAGGACACCTCCGGAACACCTCCGGAAAGAGCGCAGGGCTACATAGCCCTGTGTTAATTCTGTTGCGGCGACGCACCGTCGCCGCAACACGCGAGGACATGCTGCGGTCTGAAAAGACGCGCCGCATGTCCGTTTACGCAGGTTTGCCACCTGCGTATTGTTACGCATAGTGGAGACGGGATTTATTGAAATCCCCTCCACTATGCTGTAACATCTGGACGCTGCGTGTTTGGCGCTGCGCCAGCGCACAGCGCCAAACACGCAGCGTTTCCTGACCGTGGAAACTCACCCTAAGTTAGGAGAAACGTCAGTCCATCATTACTTTAACCCCTTCATGACCCAGCCTATTTTGACCTTAAAGACTTTGCCATTTTTTGCAATTCTGACCAGTGTCCCTTTATGAGGTAATAACTCAGGAACGCTTCAACGGATCTTAGCGATTCTGAGATTATTTTTTCGTGACATATGGGGCTTCATGTTAGTGGTAAATTTAGGTCGATAATTTTTGCGTTTACTTGTGAAAAAAATGGAAATTTTGGTGAAAATTTTGAACATTTTGCAATTTTCAAATTTTTTATTTTTTTCTGTTAAACCAGAGTTATGTGACACAAAATAGTTAATAAATAACATTTCCCACATGTCTACTTTACATCAGCACAATTTTGGAAACAAAATTTTTTTTGTTAGGAAGTTATAAGGGTTAAAAGTTGACCAGCGATTTCTCATTTTTACAACAAAATTTACAAAGCCATTTTTTTTTACGGACCACCTCACATTTGAAGTCACTTTGAGGGTCTATATGGCAGAAAATACCCAAAAGTGACAACATTATAAAAACTGCACCCCTCAAGCTACTCAAAACTACATTCAAGAAGATTATTAACCCTTCAGGTGCTTCACAGGAACTAAAGCAACGTGGAAGGAAAAAATGGACATTTTAATTTTTCCAACAAAAATTTTCTTTTAGCATCAATTTTTTCATTTTTACATGGGCAACAGGATAAAATGGATCTTAAAAATTGTTGGGCAATTTCTCCTGAGTACACAGATACCTCATATATGGTCATAAACCACTGTTTGGGCACACGGCAGGGCTCAGAAGGGAAGGAGCGCCATTTGACTTTTTGAATGGAAAATATGCTGGAATATTTAGCGCTTGCCATGTCGCATTTGGAGAGCCCCTGTGTGCCTAAACATTGGAGCTCCCCCACAAGTGACCTCATTTTGGAAACTAGACCCCCCAAGGAACTTATCAAGATGCATAGTGAGCACTTTGAACCCCCAGGTGCTTCACAAATTGATCTGTAAAAAAAAAAAGTACTTTTTTTTCACAAAAATTTTCTTTTAGCCTCAGTTTTTTCATTTTCACATCGGAAACAGGATAAAATGGATCCTAAAATTTGTTGTGCACTTTCTCCTGAGTACACCGATACCTCATATGTGGTCATAAACCACTGTTTGGGCGCACGGCAGGGCTCAGAAGGGAAGGAGCGCCATTTGACTTTTTGAATGGAAAATATGCTGGAATATTTAGCGGTTGCCATGTCGCATTTGGAGAGTCCCTGTGTGCCTAAACATTGGAGCTCCCCCACAAGTGACACCATTTTGGAAACTAGACCCCCCAAGGAACGTAGCTAGATGTATAGTGAGCACTTTGAACCCCCAGGTGCTTCACAAATTGATCCGTAAAAAAAAGAAAGTACTTTATTTTCACAAAAAATTTCTTTTAGCCTCAGTTTTTTCATTTTCACATGGGCAACAGGACAAAATGGATCCTAAAATTTGTTGGGCAATTTATCCTGAGTACACAGATACCTCATATGTGGTCATAAACCACTGTTTGGGCGCACAGCAGGGCCCAGAAGGGAAGGAGCACCATTTGACTTTTTGAATGGAAAATTAGCTCCAATCATTAGTGGATACCATGACGCGCTTGGAGAGCCCCTGTGTGCCTAAACAGTGAAAACCCCCCACATGTGACACCATTTTGGAAACTCGACCCCTTATGTAACTTATCTAGATGTGTTGTGAACACGCTGAACCCCCAAGTGCTTCACAGAAGTTTATAACGCAGAGCAGTGAAAATAAAAAAAATATTTTTTTTCCTCAAAAATGATTTTTTAGCCCGCTATTTTTTATTTCACAAGAGTAACAGAAGAAATTGGACCACAAAAGTTGTTGTGCAATTTGTCCTGAGTACACCAATACCCCATATGTGAGGGAGAGCTCAGAAGGTGAAGGAGCCCCATTGTGGAATGCAGACTTGATGGAATGTTCTGCGGGCTTCATGTTGCATTTGCAGAGCCCCTGATGTGCCTTAACAGTAGAAACCCCCCACAGGTGACCCCATTTTGGAAACTAGACCCCCCCAAGGAGCTTATCTAGATGTGTAGTGAGCACTTTGAACCACCAAGTGCTTCACAGAAGTTTATAAACGCAGAGCAGAGAAAATAAAAAAAACATTTTTGTTCCTCCCCAAAAGTTGTTGTCCAGTTTTTCCTGAGTACGCTGGTGCCCCATATGTGGGGGGAACCACTGTTTGGGCGCACGGCAGGGCTCAGAAAGGAAGGAGCGCCATTTGACTTTTTTAATGGAAAATTAGCTCCAATCGTTAGCGGACACCATGTCCTGTTTGGAGAGCCCCTGTGTGCCTAAACTTTGGAGCTCCCCCACAAATGACCCCATTTTGGAAACTAGACCCCCTAAGGAACTTATCTAGATGCACAGTGAGCACTTTGAACCCCCAGGTGCTTCACAGAAGTTTATAACGCAGAGCCGTTAAAATAAAAAATCATTTTTTTTTCTCGAAAAATTATTTTTTAGCCCTCTATTTTTTATTTTCACAATGGTTACAGGAGAAATTGGACCCCAAAGGTTGTTGTCCAGTTTGTCCTGAGTACACTGGTACCCCATAGTGGGGGAACCACTGTTTGGGCACACGTCAGGGTTCGGAAGGGATGTAGTGACGCTTTGAAATGCCGACTTCATGGAATGGTCTGCGGGCATCTTGCTACGTTTGCAGAGTCCCTGATGTGCCTAAACAGTAGAAACCCCCCACAAGTGACCCCATTTTGGAAACTAGACCCCCAATAAACTTATCCAGATGTGTGGTGAGCACCTTGAACCCCCACGTGCTTCACAGAAGTTTATAATGCAGAGCCGTGAAAATAAAAAATAATTTTTTTCCTCAAAAACTGATTTTTTTTAACCTGCAAGTTTTTATTTTCACAAGGGTAACAGGAGAAATTGGACCCCAAAAGTTCTTGTACAGTTTGTCCTGAGTACACTTGTACCTCATATGTGGGGGGAACCACTCTTCGGGCACACGTTGGGGCTCGGAAGGGAAATAGTGACGTTTTGAAATGCCGACTTGATGGAATGGTCTGCGGGCGTCATGTTACGTTTGCAGAGCCCCTGATGTGCCTAAACAGTAGAAACTCCCCACAAGTGACCCCATTTTGGAAACTAGACCCCGCAAGGAACTTATCTAGATGTGTGGTGAGCACTTTGAATCCCCAAGGGCTACACAATTTTATAACGCCCGGGCATGAAAATAAAAAATCATATTTTTTCCACAAACATGATCTTTTAGTCCCCAATTTTTTTTTCCCTAGGGTAACAGGAGAAATTAGACCCCAAAAGTTGTTGTCCAATTTGTCCTGAGTACGCTGATATCCCATATGTTGGAGAAAACTACTGTATGGGCACACGTCGGGGTTCGGAAGGGAACTAGTGACGTTTTGAAATGCCGACTTGATGGAATGGTCTGCGGGCGTCATGTTACGTTTGCAGAGCCCCTGATGTGCCTAAACTGTGGAACCCCCCAAGTGACCCCATTTTGGAAACTAGACCACCCAAGGAACTTATCTAGATGTGTAGTAAGCACTTTGAACCCCCAAGTGCTTCACAGAAGTTTATAACCCAGAGCCATGAAAATAAAAAATCATTTTTTCCCTCAAAAAATGATATTTTAGCCCACAATTTTTTATTTTCACAAGGGTAACAGGAGAAATTGGACCCCAAAAGTTGTTGTCCAGTTTGTCCTGAGTACGCTGGTACCCCATATATGGGGGGGAACCACTGTTTGGGCACATGTCAGGGCTCGGAAGGGATGTAGTGACGCTTTGAAATGCCGACTTCATGGAATGGTTCGGGCATCTTGTTACGTTTGCAGAGTCCCTGATGTGCCTAAACAGTAGAAACCCCCCACAAGTGACCCCATTTTGGAAACTAGACCCCCCAAGAAACTTATCCAGATGTGTGGTGAGCACCTTGAACCCCCACGTGCTTCACAGAAGTTTATAATGCAGAGCCGTGAAAATAAAAAAACATTTTTTTTCCACAAACATGATCTTTTAGTCCCCAATTTTTTTTCCCTAGGGTAACAGGAGAAATTAGACCCCCAAAGTTGTGCAATTTTTCCTGAGTACGCTGATACCCCATATGTGTGGGTAAAACCACTGTTTGGGCACACGTCGGGGCTTGGAATAAAGGGAGCATTGTTTGACTTTTTGAACACAAAATTTGCAGGAATCAATGGTGGCGCCATGTCGTGTTTGGAGACCCCCTGATGTGCCTAAATAATGGAAACCCCTCAATTCTAACTCCAACCCTAACCCCAACACACCCCTAACCACAACCCTAACCCCTACACACCCCTAATCCAAACCCTAACCATAACCCTAACCCCAACACAACCCCTAACCATAATCCCAACCCTAACCATAACCCTAACCACAAGCCTAACCCTAATCCCAACCCTAACCCTAATTCCAACTTTAACCCTAATTCTAACCGTAACCCTAATTCCAACCCTAACCCAAATTCCAACCCTAACCCTAATTCTAACCCTAACCCTAATTCTAACCCTAATGCTAAAGGCTAGGTTCACATTACCAGCCCGTTCAACACATAGCGCTGACGGGCTGGTAACGGTATAGCATAACGCGATATACCCGCTAGCGCAGAGAAATCAGCAGATGATTCATCTGCGCTAGCGTTAATGGACTGCGTTACACCGCGTTATACCGTGGTGTAACGCAGTCCGTCTAACGGACTGCCATAACGCGATATGAATCCAGCCTAACCCTAACCCTAATTATAACCCTAACCCTAATGCTAACCCTAGTCCTAACCCTATCCTAACCCTAAAGCTAGGTTCACATTACGTTTTACCAGCCCGTTCAACATATAGCATTGACGGGCTGGTAAAGGTATAGCATAACGCGATTACGTTATGCTATACCCAGTAGCGCAGAGGAATCAGCAGATGATTCATCTGTGCTAGCGGTGACGGAGCCCAGACGCTGCAGCCCACGTCCGAGGCTCCATCACTGAATGACGTCACGTCGCGAACGCATGCCGTTTTACGGCATGTGTTGTGATGCGCCCGCAAATGGGGGTGAATGGTAGCGTTAACGGGCTGCGATACACCGCGTTATTTATATATAAATCCAGCCTAACCCTAATGCTAATCCTAACCCTAAGGCTAACCCTAACCCTAAGGCTAACCCTAACCTAACACTAACTGTAATTCTAACCCTAATAGAAAAAAAAATTATTTTATTTTTTGTCCCTACCTATGGGGGTGATAAAGGGGGCGTTTATTTACATTTTTTTATTTTGATCACTGTGAGAGTTTATCACAGTGATCAAAATAAATTTTTGGACTTTGGAAGGCGCACTGCGCATGCGCCGGCCGGTGGGTGCACTGCGCATGTGCCCACCATTTTCCAAGATGGCGGCGCCCATGAAGAGTCCCGGACGGACGCCGGGACGGATCCACGGGCACCAGAAGACCGGGGGAGGTGAGAAGAGATGGGGAGGTGATTGGAAGGCGTAGGGGAGCGGACCGGAGCGCAGGGCAGCAGATAGTAACGCCGGTGACCGATCGCTGCCATGAATCGGTGGCGGCGGCCGATCACCGCCGTCACTCGGTGTGGGGAGGGTGGGAACTCGGTGTCCAGCCATGGCAGATGCTATTGCAGCATCGGCCATGACTGGATTGTAATATTTCACCAAATTTCATTGGTGAAATATTACAAATCGGTCAGATTGGCTGTTTCACTTTTAACAGCCAATCAGAGCAATCGTAGCCACGTGGGGGTTAAGCCACCCCCACTGTGGTGATGCACAAAGGGTCTTGTTACTGCGGGTCGGGTGACCTTTCAGTGACCTCGGTCACCCGACCCGCAGGAACATGATTTATACCATGACGCCTACGTCAGCGTTATGGGTCGAGATGCCACTGGTTTTCATGACGCTGACGTAGGCGTCATTGGTCGGGAAGGGGTTAAGATAGGTTTGTCAATAGTGAAAATTGCTAGAAGGTATTCTCATGTGCTGTCATGATAACTAAAGATGAGCTAATTTGTTCGGATTCGGTTCTGAATACGATAGGAATCGAATATTGTTTTTGCAGTACTCGTCGAACACAGCCGAACGTCATTAGAGTCAACGGGAGTGGAAATTACAGAACATGTTCGGAACCGATCATAAGACGTACATTTGTCATGAATAGTGTTCGAATATGTCAAAATCATATTTGGGGACAAAATCCAAACAAGTTCGCTCATCTCTAATGATAACCATCAATCACTATGATAAAATTGACACTCATGAGAATCATTCTAGGAAAGGAAAGCAAAGAATTACTTCTGCTGCAGAGGATAAGTTCATCAAAGTTACTAGCCTCAGAAATTACAAATTGACATCCCTTCATATAATAGCTCTCATAAATTATACACAGACATCAAATAGCAGCTCAACATCACCTCTTCAGAGGAGATTGTGAGAAGGAAGACCTTTATGGTCAAATTGCTGCAAAGAAGCCACTATTGAGGACAGCAAAGAAGAAGTTTGGGATAAGCAACACCAAGATTGAACATTAGATCAGTGAAAATCTGTACTGTGGTCTGATAAGTAAAAATTTGAGATTATTGGTACCAACCACCTTGTTTTGTGAGATGCAGAAAAGGTACACACATGGTCAAAATTGTTGGCACTCCTCGTTTAATGACAGAAAAATCCACAATGGTCACAGAAATAACTTGAATTTGACAAAAGTAATAATAAATAAAAAATCTATGAAAATGAACAAATGAGTCAGATATTGCTTTTCAACCATGCTTCCACAGAATTTAAAAAAAAATAAAACTCATGAAATAGGCCTGGACAGAAATGATGGTACCCTTAACTTAATATTTTGTTGCACAACCTTTTGAGGCAATCACTGCAATCAAACGATTCCTGTAACTGTCAATGAGACTTCTGCACCTTTCGACAGGTATTTTGGCCACTCCTCAATAGCAAACTGCTCCAGTTGTCTCATGTTTGAAGGTTGCCTTTTCCAGACGGCATGTTTCATCTCTTTCCAAAGATGCTTAATAGGATTTAGGTCAGGGCTCATAGAAGGCCACTTCAGAATAGTCCAATGTTTACCTCCTAGCCATTCTTGGGTGTTTTAATAGATTTTTGATTTATTGTTACTTTTGTCAGATTCAAGTTATTTCTGTGACCATTGTGTTTTTTTTTGTATCAACAATTTTGACCATGTGTGTAGATGGATGTTTTCTCAATGAGTGGTGCCCACCTTGAATCATTGAGGGGGAAGGTTAGTGCTTTTGGAGTGGTGACACTGTTGATGATTTATTCTAAGGCCGGCGTCAGACTCACCGTACAACAATATGGATCGTATTGTATGGCTGTATTACGCCAAAATGTTGGTGGCACACCAATCCGTATTTCATGCGTTTTCAGGGTGTGGCTGCGCATTTCCTTCATGTAAGCATCCGTATGCAATCCGTATGGCATCCGTATAGCGTATTTTTCTCGCAGCCTTGCAAAATGAACATTTAACGGTTTTTTAGGCCTGAAACTCATTCAAATCATCATCAGCAAGGCTATTTATTGCCTCTGCATCCGGTTGCAACCCCCAATCTTGCCATTTTAGTGGTCTGCTTGTGTTGGAGTCCTGCTGCTTGGTTGCTAATATGTCTGAGAGTCTTCAGTTCACCCCAAAAGATACTGTGTTGTACAACTCGGTTTATTCCCGACGCTTTGGCCAACCTTACCCAGTGATCGTTGATCCGCGAAGGAGGCGAATGTGGACTTGTCCGCATTTCAGCCAACCACTGACTAAAGCTCATTTTCACCGGCTGTATGCATGTCTGCAACCTCTTCCATATTCTTTTGTCCAGTTTTGTCTGATGACCATTCCCAGATGTTAGGTTTTGTGGGAGATTGTGCGGCCAGGGATCACGTAGCAGGATGCGGAAAGCTATCTGTGCACAGGAGCGACTTTTCCTTAAGCAACCGTCTGGATTTCTTACCTACATACTGTCTATTGATGATATGTTTTACCACTAGTTTACATTTACCCTTATGGGTGTTGCAGAAATATAATCTTAATCTAGGCCATATATGACATTGAAATACCAGAACAATGATGTGAATATTTTCATTAGAGTACAATGTTACTTGGCCTACATGTCACTTATCATGGTTTTGACATTCACTCATGTAAGGGTTATGTATTGTGTGTTTGCATAATCTTTCTGCATGTGCATTGATTGTTCTCTGTACATTGGGTTACTTGTCACTTCTTAACTACTGGCATATCCTATTCGGCACTCCATCTGCATTTTTGTATGGGGATGTGTAACATCTGTGCCATTGTTCGTGATACCTGCTCACAACTGTGCTACAAACTTAATCAACTTGTGATGGCAGAGCCAAAGATGGAACAGCATAAGAGGATTGCCAGGGGATTTGAGGACCAATGCAACTTCCTTTATTCTCATACTCTCTGTCTGGTGTTAATGGTCATAACACATGTATTTGTGTTTGAGTACAAAGAAGTAATGCAAAAAGACTCCATAATTTTTTACAAAAATAGAGATTTTTATGTGTAAACTTCCACTTGAGGTAGAGACTACCATATTAGCTTCATATGGCATATTTCGCTAAATCACAATAGTGTAAGTGTGCAGTCTTAGACAAGGAAAAAAATATAGCATCACAAGATTACAAATTCTTCCATACATAATAGTATGTAAAGGCCAAAACCAATAGTGACTATGGGTAATGCTGATCATATGTTACACATATGTTTGTTTCACAAGATTATACTACTTTAAATATGCAGTAGCCAACATGGAGTGAAATTACATTTAAACAAATAAACAACTTTCACTACCACTAGTGAGCACCATATCTGCCCCATATGGTTAGGTTGTAAGACTAGACTAATGCAATGATGCATTAGCCAACAATTTTTAACAGTGATGGGGACAAAATAACAAACATTGGTAGAAATAATAATATCTAACGAAATAATATTTTCCCATATTCCATATACCACCAGCTAAGTACCATATGGTATTTGTAGGCATTCAGATTAGTGTAAATATGCGTTACACAACATGTTGTTAAAATAAATGATCCAAATGAAATACGATTTCTCACAATAGGAGCAGATAATGAAAATAATATAGGTTGACTATGCCTAGTCAACAGCAATATTGCTTGCATATGTTGGTTACAGGCATCTAAATAGCTGCAAATCTGTTATACACAATTCGAGTTGAAAGTACATCTAAAACCATTAATAACTGTTTTATAAATGCAAAAATATACTTTACATACTAAATTACAGCTGGTGGTATGTGGGTGTGGGGTTGGCGGCTTCCCAGCATCTTGGTGTGGTTGGCTTGGATGACCACCTTGACCATCACCCTGTTGGGGTGGATTTTCAGGGCCCTGAGCTAACATCTGCCCATGGTCAGGTTGGTGTGTGGGCACATTGCCATACAGATAAGGGAGATTATATTCCTGTGTAAGATGATACCCACGAGAATCATACCCCTTAATATGACCATGTTGAGCACATCCAGGTTGGGACCGGCCTCCAACACTGGATCTGTACAAGTGGTCATATTGGGAAGTCGGATTATAGGCAGCCATTTGACCCTGTTGTTGCCAACGTTGTTTCGGTGGGGGAATGGGTAGAGATGTAGGCGCAGGAGGATCATCTGATCTGTTGGGAAAGGAAAGAGGATTAGAACATGTTTGAGAGGTGAGCCTAAACTGCATATGTGTTATATGGTGTGATGTATGTACTTACGGTTTCAGATCAAGAATATGTGCAAGAAAACCCAGCCTGTCAAAGTAAACGTAGTTTAGCTTTCTGGGTGCTGCTGACCCGCTCTTGGCCCTCTGCTGGCGTTGCTGCCTGTATTGGTCGCGGCTGCTTCTCCATCTTCTCATAACATCATCCACTGCAATCAGACATATAATGTAATCATTTAGCTAGCTGGACAAAGCATCAGTATTCTGCAGACACGTTATATAGTCATGGGGGTCTAGTAGGATGGGACTATACGACAAATGTGTCGGATAAAAGAAGCCAAAAAAATGGGGGGCTAATTCTGCGCTACAACGACGCTTTTAGCGTTAAGAAAATTGTGACAAAATCATGTAACTTACTGATTCGCTGATGCTTCTTGCGTGGCCTGTCGCCAAAGTGGTGAAACATCTTCCTACAGATGCACCTCCATGCCGCCTCTTTCCTTGCGCGTTCCGCGTAATGTGCATCTCTTTTGTGGCACATTTCGGCCCTCTCCTGCAGCAAGAGTCTCAACATGGCCAAATTGATGTGCGTAGGCATCATGGCCGACTCTGTGGAGGCGTCCTTCCGGGATGTCTGGCGCTCTTTTTGAGCTAATTTGCATGTGTCAGCTTCCTCCTGCATGTGTTGCACCATTTCCTGTGAGCTGCAGAAGTCTGGCGTATTTCTCGCAAGTCACACGTCTGGTCCGTGTGTAATCCATTGTTTTCTCGCACCCATAGATTTTCATTGGCGTACAACGGGCGTAATACGCGTACAATCGCAGCACGCTGCGGGTGTCTTGCACCGCAAGATACGCCCGAGAAAAATACGCATGATCAGAGCTGCCCCATAGAGAAGTATAGGTCCGTGTGTAATGCGTGGTTTTCACGCCTCTTAGGCTAAGTTCACACGTTGCGGAATTGCCGCAGAAATTTCCGCGGCAATCCCGCACTTCTCTGCCGCGGGAAATACGCATTTTTTTGGTATGCGTATTCCCGCCAGAAACTAGCGTTTTGCAAGCGTAATTAGCTTGCAGAATGCTAGCGTTTTCCTAGCGATCTGTAGCATCGCTTGGAAAACTGATTGACAGGTTGGTCACACGAGTCAAACATAGTGTTTGACTCGTGTGACCAACTGTTTACTATTGATGCTGCCTATGCCGCATCAATAGTAAAACGATCTAATGTAAAAATACTAAAAAAAATAATAAATCGTGCTATTCTCACCTTCCGGCGGCCCCCGCAGCTTTCCCGCCTCTCAACGACGCTCCCGGCCAATCGCGTTCCCAAGAATGCATTGCAGCAGACCCCAGATGACGTAGCATCACGCGAGACCGCTACGTCATCTGGGTGATTCTCGCAATTCATTACTGGGATCGGGAGCGTCTCTGAGAGGTGGGAAAGCTGCGGGGGCCGCGGGAAGGTGAGGATATCATTATTTTTTATTTTAATTATTGTTTTACCAGGGATATGGTACCCAGGGCCTGGAGGAGAGTCTCCTCTCCTCCGGACCCTGGGTACCATCCGCACATGAACCGCTTACATTCCGCATAGCCACATGCGGAAAGTAAGCGGTTCAATTCATTCCTATGGCGGCGATTCCGCCGAGATTACGCAAAATTAATGAACATGTTGCTATTTTTTCCGCGAAGCGTTTTTTTTTGCGGAAAAAAACGCTGCATGTGCACAAAAATTGCGGAATCCATTTAAATGAATAGGATGCTTAATGCTTGCGTTTTTTTCGCGTTTTTGCCGCGGGAAAAAACGCAAAAAAAACGCGAAAATTCCTGCCGTGTGCACTTAGCCTCACTTGTCTGTATTCCTACCAAGTGTGACGCCGGCCTAAATTCAAAACACACATCCATGTAATAGTAACCACAGTATTCTGCAATGACATGTCATCCCATCTGGTTTGCACTTAACCACTGTTTGTGTTGCAACAGAAGGATTACCCAAAACACACCTCCAGGCTATGTAAGATATATGTGACCAAGAAGAAGAAGGATGGAGAGCTATGTCAGATGACGCAGCCTGCAAAATCACCCAACCTCAACCCAGTTGAGATGGTTTGTAATGAGCTGGACCACAGAGTGAAGGTAAAGTAACTGATTTTAAAGGGTTATTCTGAACTTGTGTGTTCTCTTTTACTTCTGTTTTGCTGGGGCTGGAAATACAATTCTGGTCAGTAGCAGAACTTGTGCTGAACTTTGTACAGGAACACTTTCAAGTATCAGTGTGTTTGCTATATTTGCATATAAAGATAACAGTGTCTTTGATCAAGCACATGGCTTAAGGTACTGCCACACTAAGCTATCCCGCTAGCGATCTCGTTAGCGTTGCATACTAATGAGATCGCTAGCGGGATTGTTTCTATATCGCTAAATGCTGCCGCATTTAGCGATATAGTTAACGACGCTATCGCCGTTAGCGATCTTCTTAACGACTTTAGCGGTACAAAAGTACCGCTAAATCGCTAAGAAAAGGTGCCACACAGCGATAAGATACTTACCCAGCGGGAGCGCCAGCGATGAAATAGGGTCCGGAGCGATTCCAGCGACGAGCGAGATCACAGCAGGAAGCTCGTCGCTGGAAGCTGCCGCACTGAACAATATCGCTAACGGGATCGCTAAATAGTGACGTTTTTTAGCGATCCCGTTAGCGATATTGTTTAGTGTGGCATACCCTTTAGGAAAAGTGAGAGCAGTGATAACATAGTGTGATCCGCTTCTCTGGATGACAGATTTGTAGCACAGGTGAGGAGAAGATGGAGAACAAATTTTCTCCATCTTCTCCATTGTTAGTCACTAGAAATCGGACAGCACTCAGGTGACATCCAAGTGCTATCTGATGATTTTCACTCACCAATACACTTGAATGGGTGCTCGTGATCTGATTTGCAGAGCCACTTGATATGAGAAAAAAACCTCTGATCAGCACTGCCGCCCCAAAGAATAACATTGATCTGAGTGCTATCTGATAAAACATTGTATAGCACTCGTGCGATGTAAATGCTCATGTGAGCGTGTACGGGGATAGAACAATTGTCCAAATGAGAACATAGGGAGAAACGTATCAATCACCTGGAGCAAAGAGAGAGAAGCCGGCCGGGGATGGCAACAGACTAGTCAGGTCTCTGCCTTTAGTCCCCTTCCGGATCTTCAAACTATGTTTTCTCTGAAACACTGCAGCATTTCAGAGAAAGACATAGCTGGCTAATGTTTGGGCAGGATCACTGTTAGGACTGTTAGGCCATGCAGGATTTCCTGACATGTGATGTACATGCTTGTCTCCACAGGTGCTCGTCCCTACAGGCGCTCGTCCCTACAGGCACTCGTCCCTACAGGTGGTGTCCCTACAGATGCTGTTCCTACAGGTGCTGTCCCTACAGGTGCTGTCCCTTCAGGCTCTCATCCCTACAGGCGCTGTCCCTACAGGCGCTCGTCCCTACAGGTGCTGTCCCCACAGACGCTTGTCCCTACAGGCGCTGTCCCCACAGACACTCGTCATACAGGTGCTGTCCCTACAGGTGCTGCTCCTACAGGTGATGTCCCTACAGATGCTGTTCCTACAGGTGCTGTCCCTACAGGCGCTCGTCCCTACAGGTGCTGTCCCCACAGACACTCGTCCCTACAGGTGCTGTCCCCACAGACACTCGTCCCTACAGGTGCAGTCCCTACAGGTGCTGTTCCTACAGGCGCTCGTCCCTACAGGTGCTGTCCCTACAGGCGCTCGTCCCTACAGGTGCTGTTCCTACAGGTGCTGTCCCCACAGACGCTCGTCCCTACAGGTGCTGTCCCCACAGACACTCGTCCCTACAGGTGCTGTCCCTACAGGCGCTCATCCCTACAGGCGCTCGTCCCTACAGGTGCTGTTCCTAAAGGTGCTGTCACTACAGGCGCTCATCCCTACAGGTGCTGTTCCTACAGGTGCTGTCCCTACAGGTGTTGTCCCTACAGGTGCTGTTCCTACAGGTGCTGTCCCCACAGATGCTCGTCCCTACAGGTGCTGTCCCCACAGACACTCGTCCCTACACGTGCTGTCCCTACAGGCGCTCATCCCTACAGGCGCTCGTCCCTACAGGTGCTGTTCCTACAGGTGCTGTCCCTACAGGCGCTCATCCCTACAGGCGCTCGTCCCTACAGGTGCTGTTCCTACAGGTGCTGTTCCTACAGGTGTTGTCCCTACAGGTGCTGTCCCTATAGGCGCTTGTCCCTACAGGTGCTGTCCCCACAGGCGCTCGTCCCTACAGGTGCTGTCCCCACAGGCGCTCGTCCCTACAGGTACTGTCCCCACAGGCGCTCGTCCCTACAGGTGCTGTCCCCACAGGCGCTTGTCCCTACAGGTGCTGTCCCTACAGGCGCTCGTCCCTACAGGTGCTGTCCCTACAGGCGCTCGTCCCTACAGGTGCTGTTCCTACAGGTGCTGTCCCCACAGACGCTCTTCCCTACAGGTGCTGTCCCCACAGACGCTCGTCCCTACAGGTGCTGTCCCTACAGGCGCTCATCCCTACAGGTGCTGTCCCTTCAGGCTCTCATCCCTACAGGCGCTGTCCCCACAGACGCTCGTCCCTACAGGTGCTGTCCCCACAGACGCTCGTCCCTACAGGTGCTGTACCCACAGACACTCGTCCCTACAGGTGCTGTCCCTACAGGCGCTCATCCCTACAGGCGCTCGTCCCTACAGATGCTGTTCCTACAGATGCTGTCCCTACAGGCGCTCATCCCTACAGACGCTCGTCCCTACAGGTGCTGTTCCTACAGGTGCTGTCCATACAGGTGTTGTCCCTACAAGTGTTGTCCCTACAGGCGCTCGTCCCTACAGGTGCTGTCCCCACAGACGCTCGTCCCTACAGGTGCTGTCCCCACTGACACTCGTCCCTACAGGTGCTGTCCCTACAGGCGCTCATCCCTACAGGCGCTTGTCCCTACAGGTGCTGTCCCTACAGGTGCTGTCCCTTCAGGTGCTGTCCCTACAGGCGCTCGTCCCTACAGGTGCTGTCCCCACAGACGCACGTCCTTACAGGTGCTGTCCCCACAGACGCTCGTCCCTACAGGTGCTGTCCCTACAGGCGCTCATCCCTACAGGTGCTGTCCCCACAGACGCTCGTCCCTACAGGTGCTGTCCCCACAGACGCTCGTCCCTACAGGCGCTCGTCCCTACAGGTGCTGTCCCCACAGGCTCTCGTCCCTACAGGTGCTGTCCTTACAGGCGCTCGTCCCTACAGGTGCTGTCCCCACAGACTCTCACCCTACAGGTGCTGTCCCCACAGATGCTCGTCCCTACAGGTGTTGTCCCTACAGGTGCTGTCCCCACAGGAGCTTGTCCCTACAGGTGCTGTCCCTACAGGCACTCATCCCTACAGGTGCTGTCCCTACAGGTGCTGTCCCCACAGACGCTCGTCCCTACAGGTGCTGTCCCCACAGACGCTCGTCCCTACAGGTGTTGTCCCTACAGGTGCTGTCCCCACAGGTGCTGTCCCTACAGGCGCTCGTCCCTACAGGTGCTGTCCCCACAGACGCTCATCCCTACAGGTGCTGTCCCCACAGACGCTTGTCCCTACAGGAGCTGTCCCCACAGGCACTTGTCCGTACAGGTGCTGTCCCCACAGGCGCTCGTCCCTACAGGTGCTGTCCCCACAGACACTCGTCCCTACAGGTGCTGTCCCTACAGATGCTCGTCCCTACAGGTGTTGTCCCTACAGGTGCTGTCCTCACAGGTGCTTGTCCCTACAGGAGCTGTCCCCACAGGCATTCGTCCCTACAGGTGCTGTCCCTACAGGCGCTCGGCCCTACAGGTGCTGTCCCCACAGACGCTCGTCCCTACAGGTGCTGTCCCCACAGACGCTTGTCCCTACAGGAGCTGTCCCCACAGGCGCTCGTCCCTACAGGTGTTGTCCCTACAGGCGCTCGTTCCTACAGGTGCTGTCCCCACAGATGCTCAGGTGCTGTCCCCACAGGCGCTTGTCAGTACAGGAGCTGTCCCCACAGGTGCTCGTCCCTACAGTGCTGTCCCTACAGGCGCTCGTCCCTACAGGTGCTGTCCCCACAGGCGCTCGTCCCTACAGGTGCTGTCCCCACAGATGCTTGTCCCTACAGGAGCTGTCCCCACAGGCACTCGTCCCTACAGGTGCTGTCCCTACAGGCGCTCGTCCCTACAGGTGCTGTCCCCACAGATGCTTGTCCCTACAGGAGCTGTCCCCACAGGCACTCGTCCCTACAGGTGCTGTCCCTACAGGCGCTCGTCCCTACAGGTGCTGTCCCCACAGACGCTCATCCCTACAGGTGCTGTCCCCACAGGCACTCGTCCCTACACGTGCTGTCCCTACAGGCGCTCATCCCTACAGGCGCTCGTCCCTACAGGTGCTGTTCCTACAGGTGCTGTCCCTACAGGCGCTCATCCCTACAGGCGCTCGTCCCTACAGGTGCTGTTCCTACAGGTGCTGTTCCTACAGGTGTTGTCCCTACAGGTGCTGTCCCTATAGGCGCTTGTCCCTACAGGTGCTGTCCCCACAGGCGCTCGTCCCTACAGGTGCTGTCCCCACAGGCGCTCGTCCCTACAGGTACTGTCCCCACAGGCGCTCGTCCCTACAGGTGCTGTCCCCACAGGCGCTTGTCCCTACAGGTGCTGTCCCTACAGGCGCTCGTCCCTACAGGTGCTGTCCCTACAGGCGCTCGTCCCTACAGGTGCTGTTCCTACAGGTGCTGTCCCCACAGACGCTCTTCCTACAGGTGCTGTCCCCACAGACGCTCGTCCCTACAGGTGCTGTCCCTACAGGCGCTCATCCCTACAGGTGCTGTCCTTCAGGCTCTCATCCCTACAGGCGCTGTCCCCACAGACGCTCGTCCCTACAGGTGCTGTCCCACAGACGCTCGTCCCTACAGGTGCTGTACCCACAGACACTCGTCCCTACAGGTGCTGTCCCTACAGGCGCTCATCCCTACAGGCGCTGTCCCTACAGATGCTGTTCCTACAGATGCTGTCCCTACAGGCGCTCATCCCTACAGACGCTCGTCCCTACAGGTGCTGTTCCTACAGGTGCTGTCCATACAGGTGTTGTCCCTACAGTGTTGTCCCTACAGGCGCTCGTCCCTACAGGTGCTGTCCCCACAGACGCTCGTCCCTACAGGTGCTGTCCCCACTGACACTCGTCCCTACAGGTGCTGTCCTACAGGCGCTCATCCCTACAGGCGCTTGTCCCTACAGGTGCTGTCCCTACAGGTGCTGTCCCTTCAGGTGCTGTCCCTACAGGCGCTCGTCCCTACAGGTGCTGTCCCCACAGACGCACGTCCCTACAGGTGCTGTCCCCACAGACGCTCGTCCCTACAGGTGCTGTCCCTACAGGCCTCCCTACAGGTGCTGTCCCCACAGACGCTCGTCCCTACAGGTGCTGTCCCACAGACGCTCGTCCTACAGGCGCTCGTCCCTACAGGTGCTGTCCCCACAGGCTCTCGCCTACAGTGCTGTCCTTACAGGCGCTCGTCCTACAGGTGCTGTCCCACAGACTCTCATCCCTACAGGTGCTGTCCCACAGATGCTCGTCCTACAGTGTTGTCCCTACAGGTGCTGTCCCCACAGAGCTTGTCCCTACAGGTGCTGTCCCTACAGGCACTCATCCCTACAGGTGCTGTCCCTACAGGTGCTGTCCCACAGACGCTCGTCCTACAGGTGCTGTCCCCACAGACGCTCGTCCTACAGGTGTTGTCCCTACAGGTGCTGTCCCCACAGGTGCTGTCCCTACAGGCGCTCGTCCCTACAGGTGCTGTCCCCACAGACGCTCATCCCTACAGGTGCTGTCCCCACAGACGCTTGTCCCTACAGGAGCTGTCCCCACAGTCACTTGTCCGTACAGGTGCTGTCCCCACAGGCGCTCGTCCCTACAGGTGCTGTCCCACAGACACTCGTCCCTACAGGTGCTGTCCCTACAGATGCTCGTCCCTACAGGTGTTGTCCCTACAGGTGCTGTCCTCACAGGTGCTTGTCCCTACAGGAGCTGTCCCCACAGGCATTCGTCCCTACAGGTGCTGTCCCTACAGGCGCTCGGCCCTACAGATGCTGTCCCCACAGACGCTCGTCCCTACAGGTGCTGTCCCCACAGACGCTTGTCCCTACAGGAGCTGTCCCCACAGGCGCTCGTCCCTACAGGTGTTGTCCCTACAGGCGCTCGTTCCTACAGGTGCTGTCCCCACAGATGCTCAGGTGCTGTCCCCACAGGCGCTTGTCAGTACAGGAGCTGTCCCCACAGGTGCTCGTCCCTACAGTGCTGTCCCTACAGGCGCTCGTCCCTACAGGTGCTGTCCCCACAGGCGCTCGTCCCTACAGGTGCTGTCCCCACAGATGCTTGTCCCTACAGGAGCTGTCCCCACAGGCACTCGTCCCTACAGGTGCTGTCCCTACAGGCGCTCGTCCCTACAGGTGCTGTCCCCACAGATGCTTGTCCCTACAGGAGCTGTCCCCACAGGCACTCGTCCCTACAGGTGCTGTCCCTACAGGCGCTCGTCCCTACAGGTGCTGTCCCCACAGACGCTCATCCCTACAGGTGCTGTCCCCACAGGCACTCGTCCCTACAGGTGCTGTCCCTACAGGCGCTCGTCCTACAGTGCTTTCCCACAGATGCTCGTACAGGAGCTGTCCCACAGGCGCTCGTCCCTACAGGTGCTGTCCCCACAGACGCTGGTCCCTACAGGTGCTGTCCCCACAGACGCTCGTCCTACAGGTTTGTCCCTACAGGTGCTGTCCCACAGGCGCTTTTCCCTACAGGAGCTGTCCCCAAGGCGCTTGTCCCTACAGGAGCTGTCCCACAGGCACTGGTCCCTACAGGTGCTGTCCCTACAGGCGCTCGTCCCTACAGGTGCTGTCCCCACAGACGCTTGTCCCTACAGGTGCTGTCCCAACAGGTGCTGTTCCTACAGGCGCTCATCCCTACAGTGTTGTCCCCACAGACGCTCGTCCCTACAGGTGCTGTCCCCACAACGCTCGTCCTACAGGTGTTGTCCCTACAGGTGCTGTCCCCACAGGCGCTTGTCCCTACAGGTGCTGTCCCCAAAGACGCTCGTCCCTACAGGTGCTGTCCCAACAAACGCTCGTCCCCACAGGCGCCCACAGATGCCGTACAGGAGCTGTCCCCACAGGCGCTCGTCCCTACAGGTGCTGTCCCCACAGACGCTGGTCCCTACAGGTGCTGTCCCCACAGACGCTCGTCCCTACAGGTGTTGTCCCTACAGGTGCTGTCCCCACAGGCGCTTTCCCTACAGGAGCTGTCCCCAAAGGCGCTTGTCCCTACAGGAGCTGTCCCACAGGCACTGGTCCCTACAGGTGCTGTCCCTACAGGCGCTCGTCCCTACAGGTGCTGTCCCCACAGACGCTTGTCCCTACAGGTGCTGTCCCAACAGGTGCTGTTCCTACAGGCGCTCATCCTACAGGTGTTGTCCCCACAGACGCTCGTCCCTACAGGTGCTGTCCCCACAACGCTCGTCCCTACAGGTGTTGTCCCTACAGGTGCTGTCCCCACAGGCGCTTGTCCCTACAGGTGCTGTCCCCAAAGACGCTCGTCCCTACAGGTGCTGTCCCAACAGGTGCTGTTCCTACAGGTGTTGTCCCTACAGGTGCTGTCCCCAAGGAGCTTGTCCCTACAGGTGCTGTCCCTACAGGCACTCATCCCTACAGGTGCTGTCCCTACAGGTGCTGTCCCCACAGACGCTCGTCCCTACAGGTGCTGTCCCCACAGACGCTCGTCCCTACAGGTGTTGTCCCTACAGGTGCTGTCCCCACAGGTGCTGTCCCTACAGGCGCTCGTCCCTACAGGTGCTGTCCCCACAGACGCTCATCCCTACAGGTGCTGTCCCCACAGACGCTTGTCCCTACAGGAGCTGTCCCCACAGTCACTTGTCCGTACAGGTGCTGTCCCCACAGGCGCTCGTCCCTACAGGTGCTGTCCCCACAGACACTCGTCCCTACAGGTGCTGTCCCTACAGATGCTCGTCCCTACAGGTGTTGTCCCTACAGGTGCTGTCCTCACAGGTGCTTGTCCCTACAGGAGCTGTCCCCACAGGCATTCGTCCTACAGGTGCTGTCCCTACAGGCGCTCGGCCCTACAGATGCTGTCCCCACAGACGCTCGTCCCTACAGGTGCTGTCCCCACAGACGCTTGTCCCTACAGGAGCTGTCCCCACAGGCGCTCGTCCCTACAGGTGTTGTCCCTACAGGCGCTCGTTCCTACAGGTGCTGTCCCCACAGATGCTCAGGTGCTGTCCCCACAGGCGCTTGTCAGTACAGGAGCTGTCCCCACAGGTGCTCGTCCCTACAGTGCTGTCCCTACAGGCGCTCGTCCCTACAGGTGCTGTCCCCACAGGCGCTCGTCCCTACAGGTGCTGTCCCCACAGATGCTTGTCCCTACAGGAGCTGTCCCCACAGGCACTCGTCCCTACAGGTGCTGTCCCTACAGGCGCTCGTCCCTACAGGTGCTGTCCCCACAGATGCTTGTTCCTACAGGAGCTGTCCCCACAGGCACTCGTCCCTACAGGTGCTGTCCCTACAGGCACTCGTCCCTACAGGTGCTGTCCCCACAGACGCTCATCCCTACAGGTGCTGTCCCCACAGGCACTCGTCCCTACAGGTGCTGTCCCTACAGGCGCTCGTCCCTACAGGTGCTTTCCCCACAGATGCTCGTACAGGAGCTGTCCCCACAGGCGCTCGTCCCTACAGGTGCTGTCCCCACAGACGCTGGTCCCTACAGGTGCTGTCCCCACAGACGCTCGTCCCTACAGGTGTTGTCCCTACAGGTGCTGTCCCCACAGGCGCTTTTCCCTACAGGAGCTGTCCCCAAAGGCGCTTGTCCCTACAGGAGCTGTCCCCACAGGCACTGGTCCCTACAGGTGCTGTCCCTACAGGCGCTCGTCCCTACAGGTGCTGTCCCCACAGACGCTTGTCCCTACAGGTGCTGTCCCAACAGGTGCTGTTCCTACAGGCGCTCATCCCTACAGGTGTTGTCCCCACAGACGCTCGTCCCTACAGGTGCTGTCCCCACAAACGCTCGTCCCTACAGGTGTTGTCCCTACAGGTGCTGTCCCCACAGGCGCTTGTCCCTACAGGTGCTGTCCCCAAAGACGCTCGTCCCTACAGGTGCTGTCCCAACAAACGCTCGTCCCCACAGGCGCCCACAGATGCTCGTACAGGAGCTGTCCCCACAGGCGCTCGTCCCTACAGGTGCTGTCCCCACAGACGCTGGTCCCTACAGGTGCTGTCCCCACAGACGCTCGTCCCTACATGTCACGGGTGTTAGCAGATATTATATGTGATGACAATATCTATATCAAAGGCAACATACTTATAACATGCGCCATAGATATATGATAACATAGATTTACCTGACAGAAAGTCCAGTGGGTCAAACGGAATCCGTTATAGCTGTCTCCGGCTAGAGGTGTGACCGGGGTCTATGCTGACCCTAACTGGGGTCCTAACTAATCCTCAACCTGGAGGTACTGTTAAAGTACAGAGGTCCAGGCCACCAGCGTAAACACCTGTCTCCTATCAATCCTGCCAACTGTATTCTGTCCTAAGAGGACCCTGAATACCACCAAAGGAATGAACAGGTAAGGTTAATGAACAGAAAGACATACAAGAAAGACAAGAAATAAAGTAAATAAAGTCTTACATCAACAACACTACAGTAGAACACCTTAGGTCTCAGAGATAAACTATAAGCTGTAAGAGTAAACCACTAAGGAGCTCTTAGCTTAAGTATTCCAGAACCGATCCAGTCTGCTAAACTATATGAATGCTTTCACGGCCTCCAACCCAGACTGGCAGGAATATAAAGGAAACTAATTAGAACATAATCAAGAGCAGCCGGGCGAGGCTGGACCTAGTCTTAGCAAAGAGCTAGGTAAAATTAACTCTCTCATTACCAACACAAGAAACAGCAGCTCACTGTGAGAAGTCAGAATGTGCAATCGCGACGATCTTCGTGCGATGCACCCATGACATACAGGTGTTGTCCCTACAGGTGCTGTCCCCACAGGCGCTTTTCCCTACAGGAGCTGTCCCAAAGGCGCTTGTCCCTACAGGAGCTGTCCCCACAGGCACTGGTCCCTACAGGTGCTGTCCCTACAGGCGCTCGTCCCTACAGGTGCTGTCCCCACAGACGCTTGTCCCTACAGGTGCTGTCCCAACAGGTGCTGTTCCTACAGGCGCTCATCCCTACAGGTGTTGTCCCCACAGACGCTCGTCCCTACAGGTGCTGTCCCCACAAACGCTCGTCCCTACAGGTGTTGTCCCTACAGGTGCTGTCCCCACAGGCGCTTGTCCCTACAGGTGCTGTCCCCAAAGACGCTCGTCCCTACAGGTGCTGTCCCAACAGGTGCTGTTCCTACAGGCGCTCATCCCTACAGGTGTTGTCCCCACAGACGCTCGTCCCTACAGGTGCTGTCCCCACAGACGCTCGTCCCTACAGGTGCTGTCCCCACAGACGCTCGTCCCTACAGGTGCTGTCCCCACAGACGCTCGTCCCTACAGGAGCTGTCCCCACAGGCACTCGTCTCTACAGGTGCTGTCCCTACAGGCGCTCGTCCCTACAGGTGCTGTCCCCACAGATGCTTGTCCCTACAGGAGCTGTCCCCACAGGCACTCGTCCCTACAGGTGCTGTCCCTACAGGCGCTCGTCCCTACAGGTGCTGTCCCCACAGACGCTCGTCCCTACAGGTGCTGTCCCCACAGGCACTCGTCCCTACAGGTGCTGTCCCTACAGGCGCTCGTCCCTACAGGTGCTTTCCCCACAGATGCTCGTACAGAAGCTGTCCCCACAGGCGCTCGTCCCTACAGGTGCTGTCCCCACAGACGCTGGTCCCTACAGGTGCTGTCCCCACAGACGCTCGTCCCTACAGGTGTTGTCCCTACAGGTGCTGTCCCCACAGGCGCTTTTCCCTACAGGAGCTGTCCCCAAAGGTGCTTTTCCCTACAGGAGCTGTCCCCACAGGCACTGGTCCCTACAGGTGCTGTCCCTACAGGCGCTCGTCCCTACAGGTGCTGTCCCCACAGACGCTTGTCCCTACAGGTGCTGTCCCCAAAGACGCTCGTCCCTACAGGTGCTGTCCCAACAGGTGCTGTTCCTACAGGCGCTCATCCCTACAGGTGTTGTCCCCACAGACGCTCGTCCCTACAGGTGCTGTCCCCACAAACGCTCGTCCCTACAGGTGTTGTCCCTACAGGTGCTGTCCCCACAGGCGCTTGTCCCTACAGGTGCTGTCCCCAAAGACGCTCGTCCCTACAGGTGCTGTCCCAACAGGTGCTGTTCCTACAGGCGCTCATCCCTACAGGTGTTGTCCCCACAGACGCTCGTCCCTACAGGTGCTGTCCCCACAGACGCTCGTCCCTACAGGTGCTGTCCCCACAGACGCTCGTCCCTACAGGTGCTGTCCCCACAGACACTCGTCCCTACAGGTGTTGTCCCCACAGACGCTCGTCCCTGCAGGTGCTGTCCCCACAGACGCTCGTCCCTACAGGTGCTGTCCCCACAGACGCTTGTCCCTACAGGTGCTGTCCCCACAGACGCTCGTCCCTACAGGTGTTGTCCCTACAGGTGCTGTCCCCACAGACGCTCGTCCCTACAGGTGCTGTCCCCACAGACGCTCGTCCCTACAGGTGTTGTCCCTACAGGTGCTGTCCCCACAGACGCTCGTCCTTACAGGCGCTGTCCCTACAGGCACTGGGGTCCTGTGAGGCTCTGGCCCTGCTCCATACACTGTGGATTCCCCTCCTTTTCCCGTTTTGTGAATAAAACAAAACATATCTGGTATCACAGCGTCTGTAAAAGTCAGAACGCTAAAAATCTAACATTATTTATCCTGGTAACTGTATAGAAAAGAATAAACGGGGGAAATAATCATACAGCCCTGAAAAAAATACTCCTAAGAACCACACCAGATTCAAGTTAGTCTGCAGTTAGCTATTAGATATTCATCAATCATTAGATATTCATCAATCGTCCATAACTTTAATTTGAAAAGAGGTACCCTGGACCACTAGTGCTCAAAATGAACATCTCAATGTCCTGAATAATATTTGACAAAAAAATTATCAACTCTATCACTTATTTATGTCGCATATAATCAAACGTACTCAATCAATCGTCCATAACTTTTATTTGAAAAGAGGTACCCTGGACCACTAGTGCTCAAAATGATCATCTCAGTGTCCTGAATAATATTTGACAAAAAAATTATCAACTCTATGTGTAGTTCAGAAGTTATTCATGTAAATCGCTTATTTATTTCGCGCATAATCAAACGTGCTCAATCGTCCATAACTTTAATTTGAAAAGAGGTACCCTGGACCACTAGTGCTCAAAATGAACATCTCAATGTCCTGAATAATATTTGACAAAAAAATTATGAACTCTATGTGTAGTTCAGGAGTTATTCACATAAATTGCTTATTTATAAATGTTAACGGAAACTTGCAAGAGTTTCAACAGTAACTTGGTAGGACTATCATCACAATGTACTTCATGGCCAGAATGTTGTGAACTACATCCAGTAAGACATTAATTATTCACAGATTCTGTATGAATTTGAATTTCTTTGTTACATAACGCGCATATTCAAAAGTACTCAATCGAACCAATTTTGCCCAAAAAATTAACAACTCTATGTATAATTGAAGAGTTAAAAAAAATATGCTTACTCCACATGTGCAACATTTTATAGGTACCTCACTGTTTGCTATCACAACTAACGAGAAATTTCCATACGGGCTTAACCAACTAATCCATGTTTAATTCAAGGTTTGTTGAACAGATGCTAAGTTTGTATGTTAAATTACACTTAATAAAGTTTTATGTCCTCAAATAATTTATATGTAATTGTAACGTCATTATTAACCTTTTTTTAACTTTACATAGTGGTTCTTGTGTTGACACGGGTGTCAGTGGGTGCTCTCGTCCGCTGGCCCGGCGGCCTTTACAAAGACAGCATTGACCAGGGCTCATCCCAACTTAACGCCCGACCTCCGTAACAGTGGGTGTAACACTACTCAGACAACACAGGGTGAGGGAATCACAATATTAGGACTTTATTGGATCCCCAAACAATTAACGGCATATCTATCTATATAATTGTCTAACTTTTAACTTCCGTCTGCAACGGAAATCCTTCATCGCTGATTGGTCACGCCTGGCCGGACGCGACCAATCAGCGACAGGCACATCCGACTGCGAATTGGTGCAGGATTTCAACCAGGCACGCCACCGATATCGTCGGGAGATCAGCGGCGTTAACGGCCGATCTCCTGACTGTAGCCGCGAGTCATCTCCACGTACATACTCACCTTCTGTCTCACCCTCACCCTGTCCGGGCCGCGCGTCTGCTTCTATCCTGTGCAGTGCGGTCACGTAGTACCGCTCATTAAGGTCATTAATATGGATGCAATGCCACTCCTATAGGCGTGGCGTCCATATTCATGACCTTAATGAGCGATACCACGTGACCGCTCCACAGAGGAAGAAGCAGACGCGCCGGAATAGAGATGCAGGGGCATGGAGCAACGGAGCAAGGAGGGTAAGTATGATGGAAGAGCACGGGGGAGCTTAGCGGAGGGTGGGAGTGGAGCCAAGTATACAGGGTAGGAGCGGAGCCATGTATATAGGATTGGATTGGAGGATGGGAGCCGAGCCATGTATACAGGGTAGGAGCGAGCCATGTATATAGGATTGGAGGGTGGGAGCGGAGCCATATATATAGGATGGGATTGTGGGAGCGGAGCCATGTATATAGGATGGAAGGGTAGGAGCGGAGCCATGTATACAGGGTAGGAGCGGAGCCATGTATATAGGATTGGAGGGTGGGAGCAGAGTCGTGTATATAGGATGGGAGGGTGGGAGCAGAGCCATGTATATAGGATGGGAGGGTGGGAGCGGAGCCATGTATATAGGGTGGGAGCGGAGCCATGCACACAAGGATGGGAGGGTTGGAGCAGAGCCATGCCTAAATAAACGACATACATATTCTAGAATATCCAATACGTTATAATCGGGCCACCATCTAGTCTACTATATAATCGTCTAATTCTGTCTGTCTGCAATGGACATAACGCGTCGCTGATTGGTTTCGCCAGGCCGGACGTGACCAATCAGTGACAGGCGCAGTCCAGCCGCAAATTGGTGCAGGATTTGAACCATGCATGCCACCGCTATTGTTGGTAGCCGCGGGTCTCTTGCCGCATGGAGGTCAGCGGCGACGCAGTCGGGAGATGACCGGAGCCAGCCGATTATCTCCCGGCTGATCGCAGCGGAAGTACCCAGACCAGCAGCCTCCACATAAACACCTGCAGTAGCATCCACGTACACCCTACCAGCAGCAGCCTCTATATACCCCAGCAGCCTCTGTATAAACACCAGCAGCCTCCACATATACCCCAGCAGCAGAAGCCTCCACATATACCCCAGCAGCAGCAGCCTCCACATATACCCCAGCAGCAGCCTCTATATACACCCCAGCAGCCTCTATATACACCCCAGCAGCGTCTATATACACCCCAGCAGCAAGAGCCTCTATATACACCCCAGCAGCAGCAGCCTCTATATACACCCCAGCAGCCTCTGTATAAACACCAGCAGCCTCTATATACACCCCAGAAGAATCTATATACACCCCAGCAACCTCTATATATACCCCAGCAGCCTCTCTATATACCCCAGCAGCCTCTATATACACCCCAGCAGCCTCATATTTTGATGATCTGTTTAATAATTTTGTTCAGTTGTATTAAGTTCTATGAGCAATAACATTTAATGAAAATGTATATATTTTACCTGGAAAATCCTGTGTATTCATTGTATTATTCTTAAATCTTCATAAATAAACTACATACATATTCTAGAATACTCGATGCGTTAGAATCGGGCCACCATCTAGTATCACATAACCAGCAAAACACAAAATGTAACAGGCAACAGTTTCTCACCCTTCCACTTCCAGGGCTACTTACTCCAAGCCAGCAGCACCCCGCTTTCGCCGGGCACCCACCGAGAAAGGAATAATGCCAGATTTAGGCAGCTGAGTACCGCAAAGTCTGTAGTCAGGTGACTGGATTTTCCCAAGCTGGATTCCGTCCTTATGTAGTCTTTGATATCTCAGTCGAATCCTTGCAATTGATGCTGAAGTCGATGTAGTCTTATAATCCAGGTTCGGTTATGGCCGATCCAAAATTGGTACCATGCAGCAAGAGAGACTTGGTCACTGGACAGTCCTCCTTCTATACCCCTGAGCTCTCAATTCAGACGGTTGGGGCTTCATGATTGGTGGAATAATTAGAGTGTGCTAGATTGGATAGACTCCAAGCCACATACATAATATCCCTAGTAGTAATGGTCTCTAAAGCCCCCATCTCACACAGCGATCTTGCTAGCGAGATCGGTGCTGAGTCACTAGTTTTGTGACGCAGCAGCGATCTCCCCAGCGATATCGCTGTGTGTGACATTCAGCGACGATCAGCCCCCCTGCTGGGTATCGCTGATCGTCGCTGAATGTCCTGGACATTTTTTTGATCGCTGGTCTCCTGCTGACAGGCACGCATCGCTGCGTGTGACAGGCGGGAGACCAGCGATCCGCTGGTAACCAAGGTACACAGCGGGTTGCCAGGCGCGGGGCTGTGCCTAGAAACCCGCTGTGTACCTTGGATACCAGCACCCTGATGCAGGGAGCTGGTAACCAAGGTACACAGCGGGTTTCCAGGCACCGCGCAGTGCCTGGAAACCCGATGTGTACCTTGGTTACCAGCTCCCTGCATCAGGGCGCTGGTATCCAAGGTACACTGCGGGTAACTAAGCGATGTTACCCGCAGTGTCGCTGTGATGATCGCTGCCCTGTGCTGCCTGTTTGGCAGCTCAGCAGCGATCATGTAGCGATACACCAGCGATCCTGACAAGTGCATATCGTTGTCGGGATCGCTGGTGTATCGCTATGTGAGACCCAGGCTTAACTTCAAACCTAGACTCCTAATAGTCTTGTAGAAACAATGAGGGTCTTATCACAAGGTAATAAACAGAATACCTTCATGTCTGGCCAAATTTTAAGAAACTTAACCCATGCTAGGCATTGAAAGAGTCCATGTGGTGACAGTTCTGTTCTGAAGTGATACTCTCACTTGGAAGCCATCAAAGTATTCCACAGAGTGGCCCTACTTGGAGGATTGTCAGTGAAATTAATCTGTCCATGATATAGGAAAGATGTGTATCTTCGTACCGTGTTAGCCAGTAGATAGAAAAATATTTAGACTTGAGAGTCCTCAGTGGTTGATACCTTTAATGGCTAACTGAAAAGATGGTAACAAATTGCAAGCTTTCGAGACTACGCAGGTCTCTTCATCAGGCAAAGACTAAAACAAAAGCTGAAGAATCACATATTTATATACACAAAAGGACACAGGAATAATGCAATAGGTAAGACAAGTGACGTGAAGCAGAACTGTCATTATGGCAGAGGGATGAACATAAATATGACTAGTTCATAGATAAGGAGTGAAAGTTTTATTACCCTCTGATTGGGGTCTGGTATTGTGTTGTGATGACCCTAAAAGGTCAGGGAAGCAGATTCCTTAATTGTTGTAGAAAGACATAAAACTCTGATGATAAGGATAAGGATTTGTGTTGAATTGTCATAGTGGAGTGAACTAAAGTTACTGTCACACTAAGCGAGATCGCTTAAGCGACACCGATTTTATGACGCAGCAGCGACATCGTCATCGACCTCACTGTGTGTGGCATGTAGCAGCGATGTGGCCCCTGCTGCGATGTTGCTGATTGTGCACGAACGTTCTGGGCCGTATTTTGATAGTTGGCGTCCCGCTGGTGAGCCTGAATTGCTGAGTTTGACACCCTTTTAGTAACGACGAGCGACCTCGTTGGCGACTCATATGTCAGAGGCGCAGGCAGGACTAGGTTTTCTTTCATATAACGCCCCTCAGCTCCGATTGGTGGCCACAACATCACCTCAGCAATAAATGAAAACGTAACTGCGCCCCCACCCATTGTTTCAGAGCGCTTTGTGGTTGACTCCAACGTTCTGTCCTTTGTGCGTTGTTGCGAGGATAGTATCGTGTGTGGGGATTTTGCCATCCTGTCAAAGTCGCTACAGCGCTTCATCTTTGCCATTATACCTTCTGGATATTTGGATTTCCCTTGCAAGGTACATATTGTTTGTGATATTTTGTGATGCGTTTTTTGGATAACACACCTTTTCTTTTTGTCTGCTTAACTCCAATATATATACAGCCGTGTTGCCGGATTTTTTTTTCCTCGCCCACCACTGCAATTTTATTAGATCTTTGTTGCTTTTTGAGGATTTTTTTGGGTTAGAATCATCTTGTCAACTAGTGTGCAAGGAAGTAGTGATTCAAATGGATATTCACACTCTATGTATTATAGGCACATATTTTGACGAGGCTGAAGTTGGTTTCTTATTGGTTCAGTTTCTTATTCGGAGCTGAAGTTAGTTTTTTATTCGTCAGTTTCTTATTCGGCAAATTTTTCTTTTCTGTTTTTTATAGGTTTAACAACAAAAAATAAGCATCAAAATAATAAAAAACAATGCAGCTAGATGCCCTGATGTGAATACACTTAAAATCTGTGCCAAAAATTATAAAACTGGCACAAAAATGGGCATCAAAGTGGGCACTAGAGGGCGTTAATGAAAGGGTTAAATGACTTTGGGCCACTGAAATGACACTGCAGACATATAGAACAGGGCGCCCAACATTAAAAACAAGTCTCTCCAGTTGGCCCAGATGGGTTCTGGGCATCAGAATAGGCATCAAAGTGGGCACAGTCGATTTTCACAGGTTTGAATAAGTAACTGATGTTTTTAAGGGGTTAAATGATTTTGGACTCTGATCTCACACTAAGAATACAGAGATAGTGATGCCCCGCATCAAACCCAGGTCCCTCCTGCCTGGCCCAAATGGGTTCTGGGCATCAGAATTGGCATCAAAGTGGGCAAACAGCCAATTTTCACAGATTTGAATAAGTAACAGATGTTGTTCAGGGGTTAAATGACTTTGGGCCACTGTTCTCACTCTATGAGTACACAGATAGTGATGCCTCGCATCAAACCCATGTCCCTCCAGCCTGGCTAAAATGGCTGGCACAAATTGGCATCAAAATGGGCAACTAAGTTTCACAGTTTGAATAAGTAACAGATGTTTTAAGGTTAAATGACTTTGGGCCACTGATCTGCAGACTATAGTACACAATAGTGGCCCTGCAATCAAAACCCAGGTCCCTCTGCCTGGCCCAAATGGGTTTGGGCATCAGAACTGGCATCAAAGTGGGCAAACAGCCATTTTCACAGATTTGAAAAAGTAACAGATGTTTTTAAGGGGTTAAATGACTTTGGCCACTGATCTCACACTATGATACACAGATAGTGATGCCCGCATCAAACCCAGGTCCCTACTGCCTGGCCCAAATGGGTTTTGGGCATTAGAATTGGCATCAAACTGGGCAAACAGCCAATTTTCAGTTTTGAATAAGTAACAGATGTTTTTAAGGGGTTAAATGACTTTGGGCCACTGATCTCACACTATGAGTACACAGATAGTGATGCCTGCATCAAACCCAGGTCCCTCTAGCCTGGCCCAAATGGGTTCTGGGCATCAGAATTGGCATCAAAATGGGCAAACAGAAAATTTTCACAGTTTTGAATAAGTAACAGATGTTTTTAAGGGGTTAAATGACTTTGGGCCACTGATCTCACACTATGAGTACACAGATAGTGATGCCCTGCATCAAACCCAGGTCCCTACTGCCTGGCCCAAATGGGTTTTGGGCATCAGAACTGGCATCAAAGTGGGCAAACAGCCAATTTTCACAGATTTGAAAAAGTAACAGATGTTTTTAAGGGGTTAAATGACTTTAGGCCACTGATCTCACACTATGAGTACACAGATAGTGATGCCCTGCATCAAACCCAGGTCCCTACTGCCTGGCCCAAATGGGTTTTGGGCATTAGAATTGGCATCAAACTGGGCAAACAGCCAATTTTCAGTTTTGAATAAGTAACGATGTTTTTAAGGGGTTAAATGATTTTGGGCCACTGATCTCACACTATGAGTACACAGATATGATGCCCTGCATCAACCCAGATCCCTCCTGCCTGGCCTAAATGGGTTCTGGGCATCAGAATTGGCATCAAAGTGGGCAAACAGCCAATTTTCACAGATTATTATTATTATTATTATATATTTATATAGCGCCATTTATTCCATAGCGCTTTACATATGAAAAGGGGAAAAATATAGACAGATACAATAAACATGTGCTAGACAAGGGACGCATAAGTACAGAAGGAGAGAGGACCCTGCCCGCGAGGGCTCACAGTCCACAGATTTGACTAAGTGATGTTTTTAAGGGGTTAATGACTTTGGGCCACTGATCTCACACCACCATTACAAACACAGTAAGGCTGGAGACACACAAGCGATTTAAAAATCGGTCCACTTTTGATGCAGGAGAGTCGGATGAGTGTAATGCGAGTGTCAGGCGTTTTTTTTGCGAGTACAATTTGATTTTTCTCACCGATCATCTGATTTACAACAGAATGCAGTGTGATTGTAAGGCCTCTTTCACATATCAGGTTTTCAGCGTCAGGCCAAAAACCGGATCCGTCTCATCCAGTGTATCCGGTTTTTAAGCCGTTTTTCGACAGATTACGCCGGATCCGGTTTTTAAAAACGCCCTTTTTGGGGTTCCAAACGTGATTGGCTACTGAAAACCTATATATGCACTGTTCCTACAGCCCATCTGGTTGTATAGGAGCAAGTGCCGGTTGGAGAGAAGAGCAAGTGGCTGCTGAAAATGGACGTTGTGATAGGAAACATTCTGAAGAATTTGGTGGATTTCACAGTGGAGGCGAATCATCTGAAAGCGATTGTTCTGGAGAAGGAGAGAAAGATACAGCAGCGATGACGCCGTTTATGGATCCACTCCATCACAGCCCAGAGAATGACGCGTGGGGTATATTCTACACTATACATGGAGCTACGAGGAAACCCTCAGAATTTTTTTGCATATCTTCGCATGAAAATGGAGAACTTTGATTTGTTGGTGGAGCGTGTTGGAGAAATTAAAGTTATGCATGATTGAAAGTTATGGACGATTGAGCACGTTTGATTATATGCGACATAAATAAGCGATTTACGTGAATAACTCCTGAACTACACATAGAGTTGATAATTTTTTTGTCAAATATTATTCAGGACACTGAGATAATCATTTTGAGCACTAGTGGTCCAGGGTACCTCTTTTCAAATTAAAGTTATGGATGATTGAGTACGTTTGATTATGCGCGACATAAATAAGCGATTTACGTGAATAACTCCTGAACTACACATAGAGTTGATAATTTTTTTGTCAAATATTATTCAGGACATTGAGATGTTCATTTTGAGCCCTAGTGGTCCAGGGTACCTCTTTTCAAATTAAAGTTATGGACGATTGATGAATATCTAATGATTGATGAATATCTAATAGCTAACTGCAGACTAACTTGAATCTGGTAAGAAACCACAACACATAAACGAGCCCGTCACAGCGCCACCAACAGGAGCAGGGAATATTACTGGGTAGTGTTGAGCATTCCGATATTGCAAATATCAGGTATCGGCCGATATTGGCTGTATCGGAATTCCGATTCCGAGTACCGATATTTTCGTCATATCGGATACCGGAATCGGAATGTCACTGTCACTGTCAGTGTCCGTCGGTCGGGTCTGTCAGGAGTCAGCGGCACTTACCTGGCAGAAGATCTCCGGCGGTCACATCCTGGACTGCTTGATGGCCGCCATCCTCTTCTCCCTGGCGGTCACATGCAGTTTCTCGCGATAACTGCAGTGACTGCTGGGTAATCGCGGCCGTAAAGCAGTCAGTCCGATGACGTCACCGCCGAGAAGCAGGTAATCAGCTGTGCTCTGCCTGGCATTCCGATGTAGCAGAGCTGGATCGTTGTGGGACCCTCGTTACTATGGACTGCGTCGGACAGGTGGTATACTGTTGGGTTTTTTTTTCTTTTTTTCCAGGAGATCGATGGCATCGCAGGAATGAGAGAGTAATAAAAGAAATGAAAACTATGTTGTCTCTTTTATTTCATTAAAATACTTTTTTCTTGCTGTGTCTTTTTTTTAAACATTTAAAAACTTTGGGATTAATAATGGATCGGTGTCTTATTGACGCCTCTCCATTATTAACCGGGCTTATTGTCACCGTGCAATCAACGGTGACATTAACCCCTTATTACCCCGCTTGCCACCGCTACAGGGCAAGTGGGAAGAGCCGGGTAAAGTGCCACAATTGGCACATCTTTTGATGCGCCAAATGTGGGGCTGCTGTAGCCTGGTATTATCAGGCTGTTGAGGGCCAAAATCCATGGGCCTTGACAGTCTTTTAATACCAGGCCGCAGCAGTCTGCATTTTACTTGGCTGGTTAACAAAAATAGGGGGACCCCTACGCCGTTTTTTTTTTGAGGGGATCCCCTATTTTTGTTAACCAGCCAAGCTAAGCAGACTGCTGTGGCCTGGTATTATCAGGCTGGCAAGGTCCATGGATATTGGATCCTTACCAGCCTGAAAAACCAGGCCTCAGCGGTCTGCTTCATCTGGCTGGTTAACAAAAATAGGGGGGACCCCACGCCAATTTTTTTCGAGGGGATCCCCTATTTTTGTTAATCAGCCAAGATATGCAGACTGCTGTGGCCTGGTATTATCAGGCTGGCAAGGTCCATGGATCTTGGCTCCTTAACAGCCTGAAAATCCAGGCCTCAGCGGTCTGCTTCATCTGGCTGGTTAACAAAAATAGGGGGGACCCCACGCCAATTTTTTTCGAGGGGATCCCCTATTTTTGTTAATCAGCCAAGATATGCAGACTGCTGTGGCCTGGTATTATCAGGCTGGCAAGGTCCATGGATCTTGGCTCCTTAACAGCCTGAAAATCCAGGCCTCAGCGGTCTGCTTCATCTGGCTGGTTAACAAAAATAGGGGGACCCCACGCCAATTTTTTTCGAGGGGATCCCCTATTTTTGTTAATCAGCCAAGATATGCAGACTGCTGTGGCCTGGTATTATCAGGCTGGCAAGGTCCATGGATCTTGGCTCCTTAACAGCCTGAAAATCCAGGCCTCAGCAGTCTGCTTCATCTGGCTGGTTAACAAAAATAGGGGGGACCCCACGCCAATTTTTTTCGAGGGGATCCCCTATTTTTGTTAACCAGCAAAGATAAGCAGACTGCTGTGGCCTGGTATTATCAGGCTGGCAAGCAGGGTCGGACTGAGCCACCGGGACACCGGAGAAACCTCCGGTGGGCCCCAGCTCCTGCGTGGTGGGCCCTGATTTGAAAGGATAGGTCGCGGGGCAGAGGGGGCGGTGGCCCCGGGCCCCGCGCTCTGAGGGGGCCCACCCGGAGCTACGCTACAGTAACTGTATCGGCGTGCACAGCACGCCGATACAGTTACATTCTGCGGCAGAGCAGGGAGAATCGCTCTCCCTGCTCTGCCGCCCGGAAGCTATGGGGCCTGAACAGGCGGTGGGGGGGCCCGGTGCCAGCAGTGGGCCCCCCACCCGTCATCGGAGGGTCAGCTGTATCGGCATCCAGCCGATACAGCTGACCGCATAGAGAGAGAAGGAGCGAGCGCTCCTTCTCTCCCATAATCCCCCTCTCAGCGTCTGACAGCGGGCGCGATGACATCACCTGCCGGCGCCCGCTGTCAGACGCAGAGAGGGAGAACAGTGAGCAGCACAGGAGCCGGGAGGTGAGTATTGTTTTTTTTTTTTTTTAATGGGGGTGCATTATACTACAGAGGCTGTATATGGGGGTGCATTATACTACAGAGGCTGTATATGGGGGCTGCATTATACTACAGAGGCTCCATATTGGGGTGCATTATACTACAGAGACTCCCTATGGGGATGCATTATACTACAGAGGCTGCCTATGGGGGTGCATTATAATATAGCGGCTGCCTATGGTGGTGCATTATATTATAGACTCTGCCTATGGGGGTTTATTATAATATAGAGGCTGCCTATGGGGGTGCATTATACTATATTGAGGACTATCTGGTGTATTATGCTGTATGGATGCTATCTAGGGGCCATCATACAGTGTTGGACCCATTAAATAGTTTGGGGACATTAAGGGGTCAGTATATATCCAGTGAGGGGCATTATTCTGTGTATAGGGGAGATGTACAGGGGGAGACTTGGGACATTATTAAATGTAAAGTGGACACTTATTGTTATAGGGGAACTCGGGTTACTGTGACTGTCAAAGGGGCACACAGGGCATTATTACAGTCTAGGGGACAAAATGTGGGCACTGTTTTCTAGGGCACTTGCACCCGGCATTACTATATTCTAGAGGGGTGCTTTAAAATTTAGAGGTCACACAGAACCACACAGCAGGTGTAGTAATAGGGACACATACGGCAGCAGCAGCTCAGTATTGGGGTATCAGGTGCAGTAATAGGGACACATACGGCAGCAGCGGCTCAGTATTGGGGTATCAGGTGCAGAAATAGGGACACATATGGCAGCAGCGGCTCAGTATTGGGGTATCAGGTGCAGTAATAGGGACACATACGGCAGCAGCGGCTCAGTATTGGGGTATCAGGTGCAGAAATAGGGACACATATGGCAGCAGCGGCTCAGTATTGGGGTATCAGCAGGATGAGGAGTTTGTGCAGGTTGAGAA
The DNA here is from genome assembly GCA_033576555.1 of Oophaga sylvatica. Taxonomy (NCBI): domain Eukaryota; kingdom Metazoa; phylum Chordata; class Amphibia; order Anura; family Dendrobatidae; genus Oophaga; species Oophaga sylvatica. The sequence continues at coordinate 81,075,449 of JARQOD010000005.1, forward strand.
TAGTCCAATTGGTGACCGTGACAGTGCTAAAAATATGTGAAATGTGTCTTTGTTGTAATCTCTGCAGTCGAGTCCTGGCTGGAGAAGTCGTCATGTCGGTCTGGGCCAGATGGAAAAGACATGAAAAGTGAACAATTCCATTAGAAAGAACATCAGCGGTAAGTCATTATCTGTACCTGTGCTGTAATCTATTATATGTTCTGTAGGACTGGTATTATTTACCACAGACCATATGGCGGTAATATCAATATTGGTCTTTTTATATATAGATTATTTTTGGCAACAGCGCGGTCATTTGCTGAGGTTCTCTGATTAGGGGCCCACTCAGAAGTTTCGCCCCCACTAAACCAAAACCCTAGCTACGCCTCTGGCTCTCTCTCTAGTCTTTCTTTCTCTCTCTAGTCTTTCTCGCTCTCTGTTCTTTCCTTCTCGCTCTCTGTTCTTTTTTCTCTCTGTTCTTTCTTTCTCTCTCTTTTTCTTTCTTTCCTCTCTTTCTTTCTCTGTTTGTTCTTTCTCTCTCGCTGCTCTTTCTTTCTTTTCCTCAGTACCAGCCACTGTGCCCTCATTACCAGTCAGTGTGATCAGCAGTGCTAAATGGGTATGCTTGGGGCCAGGATATGGGTGTGATTAGCTGTTAAATGGGTGTGGTCGGGGCGTGGCCTAAAATTTGCAGCGGCGCGCGTAGCGCGCCGCAGCCTTTAACCCTCTTTCCTGTCTTCAAAATTTGGGAGGTATGCTGTATGACCTCCCTACAACTTCTGGGCATGCTCCTGATGAGCACGACGGATGGTCTCCTGAGGGATCTCCTCCCACACCTGGACTAAAGCATCCACCAACTCCTGGACAGTCTGTGGTGCAACGTGGCATGGCCTAAAATTTGCTGCAGCAGGCACAGCGTGCCACAGCCTTTGTCCCTCTTTCCCTTCTTCAAAGGTTGGGAAGTATGATGGTGGGCCCCAAGAATAATTTTTCTCTGGTGGGCCCAAGGTACTCCAGTCCGATGCTGCTGGCAAGGTCCATGGATCTTGGCTCCCTAACAGCCTTAAATACCATGCCTCAGCAGTCTGCTTCATCAGGCTGGTTAACAAAAATAGGGGGGACCCCACGCCATTTTTTTTTCGAAGGGAACCCCTATTTTTGTTAATCAGTTCCCTCTGACGTCACTGATTGTGTCCCTGGCTGACCTGAAGTGAAAGTGGAAAGCAATAATTAAGCTTTCCACTTCCTCTCCTGTCAGCCAGGAGAGGAACTCATTCATTTGGGGGTTTACTGTGAGGCTGCAGCATTAGCTGCGGTCCCTGCAGTAAACATTAACCCTTTCTGAAGGATTACACCGTGGGACCTGACTGTGCATGGGATAGGTAAGAATAATTTTGCTTTTATATTTTATTTTTATTACAGGAAATGGTTTTTGCAGTCAAATAAAAGATGGTCAAAAACATGTGTCTTTATTTCATTAAAATGATTTTTAATTAAAGTGTGTGTGTTTTATTTTTATTTCATGCAATAGGATTAATAATTGATAGTTGTCTAATTGACAGCTCTCAATTATTAACCTGGCTTAAGGTCACCTTTCAATAGCAAGTGGTCTTTAACCCCATATTAACCCATTCGCCACCGCTACAGGGCAATGGGAATAGACGGGCAAAGTGCCAGAAAGGGCGAATCTAATTATAGATTTGTCTTTTCTGGGGTGTCTGGGGGCAGATGTTAGTAGCCAGGGGGGGCCAAAAATAATGGTCCCTCTCTGGGCTATTATTATCTGCCCCCATTCACTGGCTTTGTCTGTCTGTTTGCGAAAATAGGGCGGGAGCCCACGCATTTTTTTTCAGCAATTTTACACCTTATATATATATATATATATATATACATGTCATTGAATTTGTGACACATATATATATATATTTATATTTATAGTTCATACACTTCTACATATATAATAGCCGCTAATTCAATTGCTGGTTTTTGTGAAAATGCAGAACCCGACATGAAATGACACTTGGTTTACATAGAGTTAACCATGTCTTTTCATGTAGTTTGATATCTGATTTACACAAACAATTACATGAGTGTAAAGGTACTGCCACACTAAACAATCCCGCTAGCGATCACGATAACGACGCATACTAATGCGATCGCTAGCGGGATTGTTTCTATATCGCTAAATGCGGCCACATTTAGCGATATAGTTAACGACGCTATCGCCGTTAGCGATCTTCTTAACGACTTTAGCGGTACAAAAGTACCGCTAAATCGCTAAGAAAAGGTGCCACACAGCGATAAGATACTTACCCAGCGGGAGCGCCGACGAGAAAATAGGGTCCGGAACGATTCCAGCGACGAGCGAGATCACAGCAGGAAGCTCGTCGCTGGAAGCTGCCGCACACAACAACATCGCTAACGGGATCGCTAAATAGTGACGTTTTTTAGCGATCCCGTTAGCGATATTGTTTAGTGTGGCATACCCTTAAGTGTGCAAAATTTCACACCTGTAGGGGTTAATTAAAGGTGTAAATTCGTAGCAAAAAACTCCGTTTTTTTTTACAACAAATTTACACCTTTAATTAACCCCTACAGGTGTGAAATTTTGCACACTTACACTCATGTAATTCTTTGTGCAAATCAGATATCAAACTACATGAAAAGACATGGTTAACTCTATGTAAACCAAGTGTCATTTCATGTCGGGTGCTTCTGTCTTTTCACAAAAGCCGGCTTTACCCGGCAATTGAATCAGAGGCTATTTTATTATGTAGAAGTGTATAAACTATAAATATATGTATATATATATATATATATATATATATAATGTCATAATGACATGTATATATATATATATATATATATATATATGTATTCATGTGTATAATTAGTGTTACAAGGAAAGAAGAGTTTTTTAGTTGCGATATTTTGTTCCCATAGACTTACATGGATTTCCGGTATCGTATCGGGTATCGCCGATATTTTAATGGTATCGGCGATACCATTTCGATACTTTTGGATATCGGAAAGTATCGCTCAACTCTACTACTGGCTCAAATAAAGGAAGAACAGATTTCGTGATACGGTCATTTTTTTATTCTCTAAAATCATAACATGTTCAAAGAAATATAAACTCGGTCACTGTCCACAGAGAAGTGTCGCCGTGAGGCAGGTCACTGTCCACAGAGAAGTGTCGCGTGAGGCAGGGTCACTGTCCACAGAGTGTCGCCTGAGGCAGGGTCACTGTCCACAGAGAAGTGTCGCCGTGAGGCAGGGTCACTGTCCACAGAGAAGTGTCGCCGTGAGCAGGGTCACTGTCCACAGAGAAGTGTCGCCGTGAGCAGGGTCACTGTCCACAGAGAAGTGTCGCCGTGAGGCAGGGTCACTGTCCACAGAGAAGTGTCGCCGTGAGGCAGGGTCACTGTCCACAGAGAAGTGTCGCCGTGAGCAGGTCACTGTCCACAGAGAAGTGTGCCGTGAGGCAGGGTCACTGTCCACAGAGAAGTGTGACCGTGAGGCAGGTCACTGTCCACAGAGAAGTGTCGCCGTGAGGCAGGGTCACTGTCCACAGAGAAGTGTCGCCGTGAGGCAGGGTCACTGTCCACAGAGAAGTGTCGCCGTGAGGCAGGGTCACTGTCCACAGAGAAGTGTCGCCGTGAGGCAGGGTCACTGTCCACAGAGAAGTGTCGCCGTGAGGCAGGGTCACTGTCCACAGAGAAGTGTCGCCGTGAGGCAGGGTCACTGTCCACAGAGAAGTGTCGCCGTGAGGCAGGGTCACTGTCCACAGAGAAGTGTCACCGTGAGGCAGGGTCACTGTCCACAGAGAAGTGTCGCCGTGAGGCAGGGTCACTGTCCACAGAGAAGTGTCGCCGTGAGGCAGGGTCACTGTCCACAGAGAAGTGTCGCCGTGAGGCGGGTCACTGTCCACAGAGAAGTGTCGCCGTGAGGCAGGGTCACTGTCCACAGAGAAGTGTCGCCGTGAGGCAGGGTCACTGTCCACAGAGAAGTGTCGCCGTGAGGCAGGGTCACTGTCCACAGAGAAGTGTCACCGTGAGGCAGGGTCACTGTCCACAGAGAAGTGTCGCCGTGAGGCAGGGTCACTGTCCACAGAGAAGTGTCGCCGTGAGGCAGGGTCACTGTCCACAGAGAAGTGTCGCCGTGAGGCAGGGTCACTGTCCACAGAGAAGTGTCGCCGTGAGGCAGGGTCACTGTCCACAGAGAAGTGTCGCCGTGAGGCAGGGTCACTGTCCACAGAGAAGTGTCGCCGTGAGGCAGGGTCACTGTCACCCGATATCTGCACCCCAGACCAGACTACAAGGAGCTTTGCACAAGTCACCATGACATGTTGTAGAAGCAAAAGAGCCGCCTGCTGTCACAGCAACCAATCAGAACTCAGCTTTCACTTTTTAAATGGCAATATCCAAATAGAAAGTGCGCGGTGATTGGTTACCACGGACTATGAGGTTCTTACAGCACAAGAAGCCGCATAAAATTGGCCAAACGGTCCTACATCGCCATCTAGTGGCCGCTCACTGCTGTTAGCACTAAGTAGTTAACGTTCTCACCAGCGCGGTTTTTTTTTCCATCTCAACTTTATTGACTGCGTACAGAACAGCGCAGCCGTGCAGTGAGCTGACGTTCTGGCATGACGTCACTCGTCCGCCTCTCCTTGTTTTCTCTTTCCGCCGCCGTCACATGACTAACGGCTGCTCATTTCCGGGATACGGCGGTTGAGAAGGGACATCTCCTGGAGGCAGCGCTGCTGTAGGGCGATATCCAGTGCGTACGTTATGTTGTGTGTGCCCGCCGGTTGGTGCCGGCTGCGGGGACAGGACATTGTCACACACCGACAGAGGGACATGCCTACATGGTGGGGCAGCCCGGTCCATGGCGGCTGAGGAGGCACAGTCTGCTCTGTGTGTTGTTCCTGGTCCCATCGAATCCTCCATACAATTGTGTCACTGTCATAAACCTTCATCCTACAGATCCGTCACAGCAGGATTCTGCCCTGTCCCTCACACCGCACACCCCAGCCCGGCCACCTCCAGCCCAAAAATATTTCCAGAATCCGCATTTTCCTTAGCCCCAAATCTACAATGTAGTGCCTGATCTCCCGCCCCGATTACGGCAGCACCCTTATGTGGCCTCCCGATGAACGCCCTTACGCCTCTCCAGTCAGTCTGATAGTCCAGTCCTGTGATAAGTCTGCAGTCACACCCTGCACACAGCGTTCTCGGTCTGCGGTCTCTCGGTAACACATGTTCAGCAGCTGGTGGAGGGCATTATACAGCTGTACAGAGCAGTGTAGCTGTGAATCCATCACTAGAGGCACCAACAAGGCCTTTTTTCCACCCTCCCATCAAAGATTTAAAGGGTTAAATTCATGTTATGAAATTAGATTGATCCACCACTCTCCTCGTTTTCTGCTAGTCTTTACACTCGCCTCCAAGGCCCAGCAAATAAACATTGAATTACTAACGATGACTTAGAAGGCCGACCATAACCTGTCTCCTCTGTACATCTCCAAACTAACTCCTGATACCCCCCACACACACATAATCTCCTGTCCTCACAAGATCTCCTCTCCTCCACCCTTTTATATGTTCTCCTCACACCGTCTTCTCCAACACTTCCCCAGAGCATTTCCCATCCTCTGGAGTTCAGCGCCTCAACAAGTCCGATTGTCTCCCACGTTTAAAACCTTCAAACTCATCTCTATAAGAAAGTGTACTGCCTGCTATGCCCCCGCAGCCACCTCACCAGGTCTGAGGAGTCGCAATCGGTGTCCACTTTGGTGGAGTTGATATAAAATGGACCGACAACTAAAATACATAAGACATTGGGTGCAGTAGTACAATGCAGGATGTGCTGGAAATGTTTTCATAAGAATTTGGGAAAATTCTGAAATGTCCTATAAATGTCTGTTCTGTTCCTGATGTAAGGATCTAGGCTTTTAGTGGAGATGAATCTGTGCTGCACTTTATTTACATGCTCAGTAGTGAGGCAGTGCTGTAGAGTCGGAGGTGAGATTAATCTGTGCTGCTTTTTATGTACATGCTCAGTAGTGACCGGGGCTGTGGGGTCATAGATGAGATTAATCTGTGCTGCTCTTTATGTACATGCTCAGTAGTGACCGGGGCTGTGGAGTCGTAGATGAGATGAATCTGTGCTGCACTTTATGTACATGCTCAGTAGTGACCAGTGCTGTGGAGTCGGAGGTGAGATTAATATGTGCTGCTCTTTATGTACATGCTCAGTAGTGACCGGGGCTGTGAGTCATAGATGAGATTAATCTGTACTGCTCTTTATGTACATGCTCAGTAGTGACCGGGGCTGTGGAGTCATAGATTAGATGAATCTGTGCTGCACTTTATGTACATGCTCAGTAGTGACCGGGGCTGTGGAGTCATAGATGAGATGAATCTGTGCTGCACATTATGTATATGCTCAGTAGTGACCAGTGCTGTGGAGTCATAGATGAGATGAATCTGTGCTGCACTTTATATACATGCTCAGTAGTGACCAGTGCTGTGGGGTCGGAGTTGAGATGAATCTGTGCTACACTTTATGTACATGCTCAGTAGTGACTGGGATTGTGGAGTCATAGATGAGATGAATCTGTGCTGCACTTTATGTACATGCTCAGTAGTGACCAGTGCTGTGGAGTCGTAGATGAGATGAATCTGTGCTGCACTTTATGTACATGCTCAGTAATGACCGGGCTGTGGAGTCATAGATGAGATGAATCTGTGCTGCACTTTCTGTACATGCTCAGTAGTGACCGGGGCTGTTGAGTCATAGATGAGATGAATCTGTGCTGCACTTTCTGTACATGCTCAGTAGTGACCGGGGCTGTGGAGTCATAGATGAGATGAATCTGTGCTGCACTTTATGTACATGCTCAGTAGTGACCAGTGCTGTGGAGTCGTAGATGAGATGAATCTGTGCTGCACTTTCTGTACATGCTCAGTAGTGACTGGGATTGTGGGGTCATAGATGAGATTAATCTGTGCTGCACTTTAGTACATGCTCAGTAGTGACCGGGGCTGTGGAGTCATAGATGATGAATCTGTGCTGCACTTTATGTGCATGCTCAGTAGTGACCGGTGCTGTGGAGTCATAGATGAGATGAATCTGTGCTGCACTTTATGTACATGCTCAGTAGTAACCGATGCTGTGAAGTCATAGATGAGATGAATCTGTGCTGCACTTTATGTGCATGCTCAGTAGTGACCGGTGCTGTGGAGTCATAGATGAGATGAATCTGTGCTGCACTTTATGTGCATGCTCAGTAGTGACCAGTGCTGTGGAGTCATAGATGAGATGAATCTGTGCTGCACTTTATGTACATGCTCAGTAGTGACCGATGCTGTGGGGTCATAGATGAGATGAATCTGTGCTTTACTTTATTTACATGCTCAGTAGTGATCGGTGCTGCGGGGTCATAGATTAGATGAATCTGTGCTGCACTTTATGTACATGCTCAGTAGTGACCAGTGCTGTGGGGTCATAGATGAGATGAATCTGTGCTGCACTTTATGTACAGGCTCAGTAGTGAGGCAGTGCTGTGGAGTCATGGATGAGATGAATCTGTGCTGCACTTTATGTACATGCTCAGTAGTGACCGGGGCTGTGGGGTCATAGATGAGATGAATCTGTGCTGCACTTTATGTACAGGCTCAGTAGTGAGGCAGTGCTGTGGAGTCATAGATGAGATGAATCTGTGCTGCACTTTATGTACAGGCTCAGTAGTGAGGCAGTGCTGTGGGTCATAGATGAGATGAATCTGTGCTGCACTTTATGTACATGCTCAGTAGTGACCAGTGCTGTGGAGTCATAGATGAGATGAATCTGTGCTGCACTTTATGTACATGCTCAGTAGTGACCGGGGCTGTGGAGTCAGTCGGAAGTTTGGTTTACTGACTCCACAGAACTGCACTTCGCTACCAACAGACCTGCCCCAACCTACTGCCTCCTTCCCCATTACCCTAGTTCACTGGATAACATTTACATTACCATGAGCATGGTGTCACTGCGGCGGTTACTGATGACCCTTACTTTTATGATCTCACTACAAGTACCAAATGTGACAACCTTTTTTAACTACAGGAGTTTTAAATTTTTGAGAAACGTGTTATTTTTACATCCCACCTAACACTTTGGTCACTCATAGGCCTCATTCAGAAGTCCATGTTGCGCGCCCATGTTCTGTACGTTTTTTTTTTTTCTCGGATACAAGTACCTATTATAATTTATGGTGCTGTTCACATGTCTGTGTTTCTTCCCAGACTGTGTAACCGTGCAAAACTCAGACACATGTAGATTTGAGTTCTGCTATAACTGATAACAAGGCCCACTCCAAATCCCCCCACACATAAAAGAACCCCCCATCCCCACTCCAAATCCCCCCCACATAAAATAACCCCCCCACAACATCTCCAAATCCCCCCACACATAAAGTAACCCCCGTCCTCACTCTAAATTCACCCCCCCCATACACACAGTATGTCCCCCATTTATCTTCGGTGGTATCTTCAGCTCCATAGTGGAGCACACTCACCACCAGTCTTCACCCTTCTGGGCGCCGATGACGAGTGACGTCAGCAGCGTGATTACATCATCTGATCACGCTGCAGACGTCGCTCTGACGCGGGGGTCAGAGCTTCAATTGTACTGGCGTCTATATAGACACCAGTGCAATTGATCCCTGGGAGCCGGCACTCGGCAGCTTCTCTGCGCCGGCTGTCAGCTTGACAGCCGGCACAGGGAACCGCCGACTCCCAGGCCTGCGTCCCTCTGCTGGCTGCGCCCGGGGCACATGCCCCAGCTGCCCCCCCTAGATACGCCCCTGGACAAGGGCCTATACAAGTCTATGGGTCAGTGAAAAACACGTACAGCACACGGATGGCAGAAGTGTACATGTGCTGTCCGCAGTCACCACTGTAAAGTATAGGAGAAGCTTTGGATTGTATTTAATTATTACATGAAAAACACGGATGGTAAAAATGGGCACACGGACCAAACACTGATGATACACTGATCCAAAACACTGATGACTCTAGTACTATTTTTTCACGTATTCGTTTAAACACGGACATGTGAATGAGGCCTTAGACTGCGATATTCAGACTGGTGGCGTCTATAGGGACCAAAACTTGTGTGCCTGTCTGTCCTGAGGCCATTAATGTCAGACATGTGAAAGTAGCCTTACTCAGTAATTGCCCTTCCACCTTTATGCACCTACACATATAGCTGTCAGTCACTTAAGGCACTCATGCACAGTAAAGTTGGACTGGCCTACCAGGGGATGTGTATGGGGGCTCCTGACTCTATAACCAACCAGTGATGTTAGCAGACATAAGGATATAGCAGCCTGAATACCTTTTCTGCTCCTTGGGGATAATCCGCTGGTAGGGCTGTCCCCTTACAGAACACGTGCATTCTTTGTGATTGATCAGGGGAAGAGCGGAGCTGTCAGTCAAGTGTCATTCAGCCAATAGCTGTGTCATGTGTATGACCATGGTGCCTTTTGTAAGTGCATATGCACCTATTAAGGTCCTTTTCTACATGCCCTACATTTGCGTAGAAGACAGTGCGGTAACATATACCGTTTTCAGTACATTTAATTCTGGCCATAATCTGGGCCTTATTTGTTTTTTTAATATAAGGTTGTAATGTAAAATATTACTGTAGGATGAATAGGCAAAAATAGAAAGAAATGTCAGTGGTTTTCCCTCATACTGGAGAGAGGGTTGACTTGTGGATGCCCCTGATGCACAGTTACACCAGTGATGTGCAGTCTTTAATGTATTTGTCTCCCTGGAGGCCTTTTACAAGTTTTCTCTATAATGTCTGTCTGCTGAGGGCGCTCATATATTCGTTTTCCATGTTGTGTGCGTTGGTAATACAAAATAACTCACATGATCACGTTCTCTATTCTGTCCTGTAACACCAAGTCTTCAGTATCTGCTAATATTTCTAAAAAATGTTCATTTATTCACGTTTTGGGCTTTGGCTGTAAAATTTCTACCTTCACATTTACTTTTCAGGATGAACGGTGCAGGATTCTCCCCTCCGGCAGCTGAGATGGCGGAAATCAGTCGTATGCAGTATGACATGGAGTATACAGAGGGCATCAGCCAGAGAATGAGGGTCCCGGAGAAGCTCAAAGTCGCTCCAAGCAACTCAGAAGCTGCAGCTAAACCCCCCATTGACATTCCCATGCCTGCGCCATTATGCAGGTTCCTGAGAGAATTGTGGTGGCAGGTGAGAGGATTTTCTGCAACATTTCTGCACTTTTTTGGACTGCCTAAAAAGGTGTTCTTGTGATGCTTTTGTTTAGGGTCTTCTTAAATTCTCTCTTTTTTTTCCTTAATATTTTAAAGGTCAAAATGAGGAAGCCTCTTTCTCAAGGCCTGCTGATCTGGACCTCATTCAGACCACCCCTTTCGAGCCTTTAGCACTGAAGACTCCCCCTCGGGTACTGACTCTCAGCGAGAGGCCTCTAGACTTCCTGGATTTGGAAAGACCCACACCAGTCTCTCCACAAAACGATGAGGCGAGTCCTAAAATCATGAGTGACGTTCATCTGCTATGTGTTGGCATGGTCTAAAGCTCAGGTAGACAACAGTGGGCTTGGCTTAAGTTCAGGGCTTAATCCAATAGAGGTAGACTCTGCATGGCATTTTTTATGTTCCCCTGGGTTTTTCCCCCATATTTTTCCTGTAATAAACACATCCTATACCAGGCTTTTAAAACTTCAGTTCAAGTGTCATCAAAGGTGAGTGCTTTATTCACCAATAGACACTTAGATTAGTCATTCATCTTCCATATTATTTGCTTACACGAGCACAAGTGCTCGTTACTCGAGTTTGCTGAGGGTGCTCCGTATACACCGAGTATCAAGGGGGCACAAGTGAGATGTTCGCATCCTCGCGGTGACAAACACTGGTAATCCCTGCATGTTTTATGGCTAATAGCTGCAAAACATGCGTCAGGGATGCGAACATCTCACTCGAGCACCCGCAATACTCGGTGCAGACCCGAGCACCCTTGGCAAACTCGAGTAACAATCACTTGCTGTCATCACTAATTACAAGCTCTCATAGTGAGCACGATGTTATCTCCTGACCAGCTTCAGTTTCACTGCGCTTCTGATGGTGCAGGGGCGAGCTGCCACACATCACATATTTCGGGCCAACATTGCCATAATCCTACTGGCTTGAACTGTCAATCAACCCTTTGCGTCTGCACCGCTCAATCAGGAATTTGGGAAAAATGAAAATGGCACCAACCCTTTAAGTTTGATATAGTGCTGCTTATTTACAATTTGGATGTCAAAAATAACTGGGAACCTAAAGAATAAACTGAGGCACCTAAGAGAATGAAAAGGAATATACATTACATCCTTGTGCGATGCAGGTGCTATAACTATTTTGAGTATTGCGGGATGATGACAGAGCGTCTTGTTTGACATTTGATTGTGTGTACATCTGAGGTGCAGACACGGGAGGGTTGGCAGGCTCTCTGATTACAAGACAGGTCTGTTCCATGTGTTCTATGTAAAATACAAGAAAAATGCATGTTATTTTATCACATCCTTAATCCATGAAGCCACGTGAATTCTTTGCCTAGGTGCGCAGTATGGGACGACAGAAGAGGGAGCGCTCGATTAGTGAGACCACACTACGGCACAATGGGCAGCTGGTCAGAAATGACTCCATGTAAGTACGACACAAGCTCCAGAATTTACAGTCTGTCTCATTGCGTAGTGACAATGATTCCAGGATCAAAAATATGTAAATGATCTTGTTGCTTTAAAGAGTTTGCTATTTCTGTTTTTTATTACACTTGTAGTAAATTTCAGCAGTATTGAGTATTTTGTATTTTTGCACTAACTGTTAGTTCAGAATACAAGCACATACACCATTCCCATCAGTAGACTATAATGGGGGCATGTTTTGGACATAAATGCTTTTCTATGAACATTGTCATCATTAGGAATAGGAGCTTCTGGACGTTGGGTAACTCCATGGATGATTTTTTCTTTTCTTTTTTTATTTGAGAAGGGAAGGAGAGTTGAGCTGTGCTAGATCCAGCTAGTGGTGTAAAACCACACAGCCAGCTGTAGTTATGGCAGAAGATGAAATCGATCTGGCAGGGTAATGTACAGAAGCATAAGGTGAATTCTACACTAAGATTAGCTTGATGATAATGGAGAGGTTGGAATTGTCAGGAGCACACAGGTGAGAGTGCAGTGGACCGCTGTACAAAGGAAAAACAAGTGCTGCTGGGAAAACAGAGCCACCTGCTATGTGAACCTGGATGCAAAGAGGTGAAAAAGACACAAAGGTGTAAGAAAGAAACTTTGTTGGGCTTAATCTGTATATTAATAAGTCTGCATTTTGTGAAAAACTATGTGACTTTGGAAATAACCCTTTAAAAAATAATTTTAAATGTTATTCCTAAAATGGCTATATGCAGTACCCACAGAACTATTATACACAGGCGAAGCCCAACACTATGCTTGTTTCATTTTACCTTTGTGACTTTTTCATCCCTTCAGTGCATCCAGCTTCAGAGTAGAATGGTTTTGGTGCCACCTTCTCTGCTAAAACTACATTTTCCAGCAGCACACTGCTTCTTCTCAGTGCTGCAGGCTCCTCCTTATGCTCCCTTGTGATGGGTGAGTATGTAAAAAAAATCTTACGGAGCTATGGTAGGGTTGTCCCAAAAACTAGAGAGGGTGAATTGAGCCCGTTTATCATTAGAGAGCATGTGAAAAAACAATTACGAGAGGACATTATTATATCGGCAATAACCCTTCAAAGAGTGTCTGAGATTAGGTAAAAAAGCATCTTTCTTCTTTCCATGAATAGTGCCGCTCCTGTTCTTGGCTTGTTCCTGGTATTGGAGCTCAGCCCAGTTACACTTGGACATGATCCGGGCTGTTTCTAGAGGGGAATAAATCAGACCATTACAGTCATGGGCAAAAGTTTTGAGAATGACACAAATATTATATTTTCACATGATCTGCTGCCCTCTGGTTTTTATGTGTGTTTGACAGATGTTTTTATCACAGACAGAAATATAATAATTGCAAACATATGAGTAACAAAAGCTTATATTGACAGTTAGAATGAGTTAATGCAGCAAGTCAATATTTGCAGTGTTGACCCGTCTTCTTCAGGACCTCTGCAATTCTCCCTGGCATGCTCTCAATCAACTTCTGGACCAAATCCTGACTGATAGCAGTCCATTCTTGCACAATCAATGCTTTCATTTTGTCAGAATTTTTAGGTTTTTGTTTGTCCACCCGTCTCTTGATGATTGACCACAAGTTCTCAATGGGATTAAGATCTGGGGAGTTTCCAGGCCATGGACCCAAAATCTCTGTTTTGTTCCCCGAGCCATTTAGTTATCACCTTTGCTTTATGGCAAGGTGCTCCATCATGCTGGAAAAGGCATTGTTGATCGCCAAACTGCTCTTGGAGGGTTGGGAGAAGTTGCTCTTGGAGGACATTCTGGTACCATTCTTTATTCATGGCTGTGTTTTTAGGCAAGACTGTGAGAGAGCCGATTCCCTTGGCTGAGAAGCAACCCCACACATGAATGGTTTCAGGATGCTTAACAGTTGGCATGAGACAAGACTGGTGGTAGCGCTCACCTTGTCTTCTCCGAATGAGGCATTTTCCTGATGTCCCAAACAATCGAAAAGGGGATTCATCAGAGAAAATAACTTTACCCCAGTCCTCAGCAGTCCACTGCCTGTACCTTTTGCAGAATATCAGTCTGTCCATGATGTTTTTTCTGGAGAGAAGTGGCTTCTTTGCTGCCCTCCTTGAGACCAGGCCTTGCTCCAAGAGTCCCCGCCTCACAGTGCGTGCAGATGCACTCACACCTGCCTGCTGCCATTCCTGAGCAAGCTCTGCACTGCTGGTAGCCCGATCGCGCAGCTGAAACACTTTTAAGAGACGGTCCTGGCGCTTGCTGGTCTTTCTTGGGCGCCCTGGAGCCTTTTTGGCAACAATAGAACCTCTCTCCTTGAAGTTCTTGATGATGCGATAGATTGTTGACTGAGGTGCAATCTTTCTAGCTGCGATACTCTTCCCTGTTAGGCCATTTTTGTGCATTGCAATGATGACTGCACGTGTTTCTTTAGAGATAACCATGGTTAACAGAAGAGAAACAATGGTGCCAAGCACCAGCCTCCTTTTAAAGTGTCCAGTGGTGTCATTCTTACTTAATCATGACAGATTGATCTCCAGCCATGTCCTCATCAACACCCACACCTGTGTTAATGGAGCAATCACTGAAAAGAGGTTAGCTGGTCCTTTTAAGGCAAGGCTGCAATGATGTTGAAATGTGTTTTGGGGGATAAAGTTCATTTTCTAGCCAAATATTGACTTTGCAAGTAATTGCTGTTAAGCTGATCACTCTTTATAACATTCTGGAGTATATGCAAATTGCCATTAGAAAAAGTGAAGCAGTAGACTTTGTAAAAATTAATATTTGTGTCATTCTCAAAACTTTTTGCCATGACTGTATATTGTCGTATGTCACATATCGGCAAAGCTGCATGTTCTACTTGGTTGAGTATAAAAACAATTTTTAGGCTTTTGATTTTTCTAGACATGCTGACAACCTTTGTGGAGAGAATCCAATCAATCTGATTTGTTGCTTTCCATCTGTTTTCTCCTAATACACACAATACATTTTAGATAATGTAAATGCTGTCACCTGCTTATCATTTAATCACATCTACACATGGAACACTCTGCAAAGCTTCCTATCCACAGTGGGAATACAGAACTGGCCTGATGTAAGAAGCAGAAGCCAGGTTGAGTGGGTTAATTCTTCTCACTCATATGGGCAATTATATGCATATTCTTTTATTAAGTTAATAGACAAGGATGGCATAATTTTTTGATAACCATTAAGAATTGCATGTTTACTGTAGAAAACAGAGTTTTTACTTCTAATTCAGAGCAAAACAGACTTAAGATGTAAAATGCTCCATATTGCTACAATGCATGCACAAGTTTTTGCCCCAGAATACTAATCTCAAATAAGTCGGCATCTGTCCCTCAGTGTGGACCACTGTGATAAATCTGGCATGTCTTCAGTCTGCCTGGTCAACGCTGGCACTGCCTAAAAATCCTCCCAAATATTTATCTGTATGTGCCTCTTTCAGCTGCAGATGGAAGGAAGAGAGCTACAGTCATTACTAGTGGGTAGGCGGAGCCCAGATAGGATTGACACCTCAGATTAAAAAGAGTGTTGACCGGCCCCTCCAGCTCGGGCTCCTCCTACTCAGCTCTCCAGTTTACAATTTGAGGTCTCAGAGGACGGTCGCTGCTGGAAGCAGCTCCTCAGAAGATTTTATTATTTTTTATCGGACAAGAGACTTGGATCACCAAATGTGGTCTAGAGGTCTCAGGAGTCTCAGCGCTGCTGGACCCCAACCTCTCCCTTGGCGGACCTGTATTACCCTATATGGTGGTCCCTGCAGAACCCTGCCGGCCCAGGGGGATGAGGATGGCTTTCCTGGCGGGGGCGCAAACCGCGCTGCAGGGGTCACTGCGTCCCCCGCCCTGGGGGGAAGCATGGGCATAGCGCCAGAAACCCCTGGGGGTCCCTGTGGCGCTTCGGCTGGTGAGTACCTCACATTTTTACCTCACAGTTTTATTAATGTGTGTGAGTGTTTAAGCGACTGCTGCGGCAGCCGCTGTACATTACATGTCGGTGACTGTGTTTTTTGTCCGCAGGTGGATGCCTGCAGGACATAGGAGAGGAGTGTGCGCCTTTTTATTTGAATTTTCGCGCCGCTCTGAACACGCGCTTTACTGCTGTCTCCATTTCCGGCTTCCCTCATGGAGCACACGGAGACACAGCGCGGCGGCCATTAAAGAAGCAGGCTGAAAGCTTCTTCTGGCTCTTCTCCCTCCTCCCCTCCCGGCAAGATGTTACACTGTTACCAGCTGGGTGAGTCGCTTCTAGCTCGCGGGCAGAAGCTTAACCCCTTCACCCCCACAGCGCGGGCGCCTTCTGGGGCACTAATGAGTGACAGACTGCGCTGTCCTGCGGCTGTTATCGCATAAGGGGCTCGCACACTCTTTTCAATAATAATAAAGAGTTTGTGGGGAGTCTGCGATTTTAATACTGCCACTATACGTTCCCACTAACGATCCTGATAACGACGCATACTAATGCGATCGTTTGTGTGATCATTTTTTAATGTCGCTAGTAGCTGCCAATCTGGGCGATCTCATTAACATCGCATAAGCGGTTAGCGATCTCCTTAACAACTTTGGCGGTCATTGCGATATACAAAACAGCGCAATTTTTAGCGATCTTGTGGAACGTTTTTCTGTTAGTGTGGCATAGCTGTCCTGCAGCTGCTGCCTTATAAGAGGCACTTGGGGCTCGCACAACTTTTTCATTATCAAGGTTGTGGGGAGTCTGCTACTTTAACCCCTTCTTAGGCGGTTAACTCTTAATGCTGGGGTAGCTCTCTCTTTAAGAGCTTTAACCCTTCAGCGATTGTTTTTTCTTTAAGAAACACACTGTTCTAGTTACTGACAGGTTTAACCTGCCATATACTGTGCAAGGATATGTCAGATGCGGACTATCTGACACGCAGACCCCGACAGCGTCATGCACAGCGGTCGGAGGTTCCAGTGGTGTCAAAATGGAGGCCCTCGCTAGTTTCTATGATGGCCTGTCTGACCTTCTAGGTTATGGAGTGTCAGCTAGATCCTCTCAAGGAAGCGACACAAATCGGTGCCTTCCTTCTCGCGTAGCGAAGATGTCCGTTTCGGACAAGGAGGATCGGCAGGAACACTCTGCCTCTCTCATGGACCGTACTATTGGAGCCATGAGGGCGTTACAGTTACCAGAGAGAGGTAACTAGGCGTCCTGGTAAGTCGGCCCGGATGTTTCAGGGGTCGCATAGGTCGCAACGGCTTTACAATCTGTATCAGTTTTCTACGGAGTTGATTGTTAATTGGATCTCCTGAAGTGAATGTCCCTTTATCCTGGTAAAGGAAGCTGAGTCTGCAGGACCTGCTGGACAGAAAAATGGATATGGCAACAATATCCATCTGCGAGGCCGCGGGTCATGGATTCAGTATTAAGGATCTATGTGTACTTGTAAAGTTTCCCTGAGCCGTTTGGACCGTCTACGGACGGCGTGACAAGATGGATCCCCTCTATCGAGATAGATGGGCTTTTCAAGTTGAAGGATTCTGCGTCACTGCTATCCAGGGCGCAATCCTCGGCAGTCACAGTCAGAAGAGCACTGTGGCTTAGACAGTGGAACGCGGTTTCCAAGCAGGGTTTGCTATCTTTAGCTTACAAAGTGGTCAGCTATTTGAATCTGACCTCACAGAGCTGATTTCTGAGGCAAAAGAAACAGCTTTACCGCAGCGCAGAGCTGTGACTTCTGCGTCTGGCAGGACTAGTGCCGGTAGTTGTCGGCGGTCCTTTCCGTCCAGGGGATGATCCGGTCAACCCTCTGGGGGTTTGGGTCGTTCCTCTCTTTTTTTTTTTTTTTAAAAAAAAAAGGGGGAATTTCTCAGAAATTCCGCATACCCTGGAAACAGAACTTCCATTAAGACAGAAGCTGGCAAAAAACCCGCTAAAGCGGTCTGACGTCTGGGTCTCACTCGAGCGCTCTCGAGTGGAGGGTCGTTTACTCCAATTCAAACCGACTTGGGTTTCCCGTATGTCGGACGCCTGGGTAACACAGGTTGTGTTGGCAGGCTACTTCATAGAGTTTCTTTCTCGACCCCCGGACAGGTTTTGCCAATCTCGCATTCCGTCAGAGCCGAGCTATTTGCGGCTCTACTACGAGAGGTCGATTCCCTTCTGCAGAAGGGTGTGGTGATACCGGTTCCGCAGAGGACCGGGGAAGAGGATTCTTATTCCAACCTCTTTGTGGTCCCCAAAAAGGAGGACAAATTTCGCCCTATTTTGGATTTCAAAGATTGAATCGGCATGTTTACATCCCGAAAATTCCGCTTGGAGTCTCTTCGCTCTGTTGTGGCAGCCCTGTCGCAGAACGTCTTTTTGGTCAATCGACATTCGCGACGTTTATTTGCATGTTCCCGTCGGAAGGGCTCATCGGCGCTTCCTTCGTTTTGCCATAGGTCAGGACCATTGCCAGTTTGTGGCTCTGCCATTCGGCTTGGCCTCGGCGCCCAGAGTTTTTACAAAAATTCTAGCGCCCCTCATGGCAATTCTTCGAAGACAGGGGGTTACGGTTTCCCTACCTGGACGACCTTCTGATTGTGACGTCCTCAAAGGAGGAGGCGGGGACGGCTCGCAATCTATCCCTTCAGCTCCTGGAGGATTTCGGGTGGCTGGTCAATTGGGAGAAGTCGTCTCTGGAAGTCAATCCTGTTTTTGGGAATGCATTTCGACACTGTACGGACGGTGGTGTCCCTTCCTCCAGACATGCGGGCATGTCTCTTTCGACATGTACAGATTGAGGTCTACGGCAGCAATGTCCTTTCGGAAGTGTATGCGCCTTCTGGTTTGACGTCCATGGAGGCACTTCCGTTTGCCCAATTTCATTCCAGGGCCCACCAAAGGCTCATTCTGAGTCGTTGGGATCGATCGCAAGCTTCTCTGAATTGCAGCGTCATCATCCCTCACAGGGTGCGAGAATCCCTAGGATGGTAGTTACGTCCAGGAGCGTTATTCCTGGGGAAATCTTTCCTCCCTCCGAGGTGGTCGGTCATAACCACCGATGCCAGCCTGACGGGCTGGGGGGGGGTGTCTGGAACGATCTTTGGATCCAGGGAGTATGGTCATCGGAAGAGTCTGTTCTACCGATCAACCTCCTGGAGTTGAGGGCAATTTTTCCTTTGCCTACAACACTGGACGGTCCCTTTAAGCGGTCTACCAGTCCGAGTGCAGACAGACAACGCGACGGCGTTGCGTATATCAACCACCAAGGCGGGACAAGGAGCTCCAGCCTCATGATGGAGGTGTCTTGGATCCTGCTATGGGCCGAGACCAAGGTTCCAGCCATCTCTGCGATCACATTCCAGGAGTCCAGAATACCACGGCGGACTTCCTCAGTCGCGAGAAGATGGATCCTGGAGAATGGAATCTTCATCCGAAAATTTTTGCGCTGCTGTGCTTCCGTTGGGGAACTCCCCAAGTGGATTTGATGGCATCCAGGTTCAAATGCTAAACTACCGACCTTCATGTCCAGGTACAAGGACCCGAAGGCTGTGGCGGTGGTTGCTCTGGTGGCTCCGTGGGACCATTTCGAGCTAGTCTATGTGTTTCCGCCGATATCTTTACTTCCTCTGGTGCTGCGTCGGATCAGACTGGAAGAGAATTCCGGCTATGTTGATAGCCCCGGATTGGCCAAGGAGGACGTGGTTCTCGACACTGGTGTCGTTTTTGGCGGCACCGCCATTCCCACTTCCTCCTCGCCCGGACCTGTTAACCCAGGGGCCCGTTCGTCATCCGGACTTGAAGTCTCTGCGTTTGACGGCGTGGCTCTTGAGACCGAAACCTTGACCCGTAGAGGTTTTTCAGCCGAAGTCATTGCCACTCTGCGAGCTGCCAGAGGTCCGGCTACTACTAAGATTTATCACAAGACTTGGTCTTTTCGTGGTTTCGGGTTCTTTAAGGAATCCGAGGATTTTTTTTTTCCATTCCCAATTTGTTGGCTTTGCTACAGTATGGGCTGGACAAAAGGTTTGGCAGTTAGCACTCTGAAAGGTCAGGTTTCTGTCCTGTCTTTGCTATTTCGGAAGGCTATCGCCTCGCGTAGGGACGTACGTTCCTTTTTTCGCGGAGTAACCCGTCAGTTTCCACTGCGGAAGGCGCCTGTGTCTCCTTGGCGGCTCAACCTTGTCTTGGAGGCTCTTCAGCATATACCTTTTGAGCCTATGGGTTCTGCTAGCCTTTCTTTAATTTCTTGGAAGGTTACCTTCTTAGTGGGGTAACCTCTTTAAGAAGGGTTTCTGAGTTGGCAGCTTTTTTCTGCTCGCCTCCTTTCCTGGAGTTTTACCCGGATCGAGTAGTGCTTCGCACACGGGGCGATTTTCTACCTAAGGTGGTGTCGCAATTTCATGTTAACCAGGATATTGTGTTGCCCTCGCTTTGCCCGTGCCCAGGGAATGCAAAGGAACGGAACTTGCACAAATTGGATTTAGTGCGGGTCTTGAAGTTCTATTTTGTCTATTACTCAAGGTCTCGAAAGTCAGATTCCCTGTTTGTGATTACAGCAGGTCGTAGGCGTGATCAACGAGTTTTCAAGGACTCTATAGCTCGTTGGATTCGGTCGGCCATTTTGGAGGCTTACCGTCTTAATGGCGAACCTTGCCCGATTAAGATTCGAGCTCGCTCCACGAGGGCTGTGACTTCATCGTGGGCCTTTCATCAAGGGCTTCGGCAGCTCAGCTCTGCCGAGCGGCGACCTGGCGTTTCGTCCACACATTTACAACGTTTTATAAGGTGGACGTCAGTGCTTCCGCTGATGCGGCCTTAGGACGTAGGGTCCTGCAGGCAGCGGTGATTTAAAGTTTTTAGTTAACTTGTATTTGGCGCCTGTGGCGCATTTATCTAGGTTGTTGGGTTTCTGCCTATTTTGGTTTTTTCCCACCCTAATTTTTGGACTGCTTTGGACGTCCCACTAGTAATGACTGTGGCTCTCTTCCTTCCATCTGCAGCTGAAAGATGGATTTTGGTAAGAACTTACCTGTAAAATCCTTTTCAGCGAAGGAAGGAAGAGAGACACAGCTCCCTCCCATGGCAGAAGTGTGTTGTTGTATTTACAGATGCAGCGTGACCCTTTTCTGATAGCGATTATCTGGACTGAGGTCGACGCGCTACGGCTCTGTTCCAGCATTGCCAGCTTATCGCAGTAGTCAGGTTCAGTGAGTAGTACCTGTAACTGTGTGATTTTTTTTGCCGAATGCATGCATAACCTGTACTCTTATGTTTTTTCTCTGAAGTCCTTCAGAAGGGTTATGTTGCTTCGCTGGTGATATTGTTCTTCCTTAAGCTTGGGTACGACTGAAGAGCTGAGTAGGAGGAGCCCGAGCTGGAGGGGCCGGTCAACACTCTTTTTAATCTGAGGTGTCAATCCTATCTGGGCTCCGCCTACCCACTAGTAATGACTGTGTCTCTCTTCCTTCCTTCGCTGAAAAGGATTTTACAGGTAAGTTCTTACCAAAATCCATCTTTTGCATAGTTCACACTCTTGTAGTTTTGGTGCTCAATTCATGACCCGGTAATGTTTTGCTTTGGTCTTGTCTGACTGAAAGGGGTTATCCACTATTAGGACAACCCATTCTTATATACTGCATCTCCCGTATACTCACCTCCTTTACCGGCGCCATTTTAGCGATGTTTGTGCCAGATTCCCCTGAGGCTCGCATTGACTGCAGGGTTCATGTGCCCTAACAATCAGCGGCTGCTATTGAGGCGCTGTGCCTTTGGCCGAACCTTGGACATCCGGGGAAGTCATTAGCTGCCGCTGATTGCTTGTTACGGGAGACTCTGGAAGGCATCGGTGCGGGAGACGAGTATGAGGTGGTTTTACTTTAGAAGGGGGAATGTAATATTTATAAAGGGGGTTATACAAATAGTGGCCATCTCCTTTAAAGTGGTAGCAGTAAGATTGTGTTCCTTTAAGAAGAGATCCACCTTTACAGCCAATTTATTTTTCATTCCAGTGTTTTTAAAATAAAGCATTAAAAATATATAAAATCTCTTATTGTTTTGTGTCTGCAGCTCCTCGGGTTGTCGTCTGTTATCATGGAGACACTTAGGAGTTTTAGGCTCAAAGCCATAATAGATTTGTCTTTTTTAACAAAACGATTTGCAAAAGTGCATAACGTTTCCATTTCCGATTACCGTATATAAGAAATTGCTTGTGTCCATGGACTTTCTCTGAGCTTATGACTATTGATGCCTGAGGGTTGGCTGTACTCTCTCTGCCCTTGTCTTGTGTTTGCCATCTGTGTCTCCTAGAACATTCATGTCTATCTGCCCTTCTTCTCATATATCTGATTTATTTTCTTCTGCTGAGACTTTTGTGGATTTTTGCTGTGTTCCTCCTCATTTTCCCTTTCACTCTCTCTTGAGTAGATTCCTGTCTGGTGTGTAGACCTCCTCATCTCTTGCTTTGCCTCTTCCATTGCTGTGCTCGCCCTAATGTCCATATTAGCAGTCGTATGTATCCACCTTTCTCTGTCACACTCGCACACGGTCTGACTTCTGTGTTTCTCTTTGCTGCTCTCCTCCGGTCAGCCCGACTCCACCTGCCCCCACAGGCCGCCCGAACCCTGCTCCCTTGCTCCCCGCAGATGGAGCAGATCTTTTCTCTGCCCGTGGCATTCTGTCGCTCATCCAGACCTCCACCCGCAGGGCTTATCAGCAGGTCCTCGATGTGCTGGATGAAAACCGCAGGTGAATGTCTCCCCTGTTCCCTGTCCAACCCCTGCAATGCATTCAGATAATTCTCCTCCGTTGTGCACATTTGTGGCTCCAGTCCTTCTAGTTATTGAGTGATTCCTGTCCTTCTTGTCTTCACTTTCCCTTCTGTCCTTGTTTCCTTCCTAATGCTCCAGGCCAGTCTTGCGTGGAGGGTCTTCAGCCTCTGCTCCTGCTCCTCCTCATCATCATCATCATGATAATGCAAGGTAATCAATACAATTTGCCGGTGAGCTGCTTGTCCATCACGGTTTGTCGCAATGGGAGCTGCAAGTTCTCCTTGTTCAGGGCTGGGTCAGTGGCATGTTTGTTTGACTGGAGCCACTTTTATTGGACTTTTTCATGAGCTACATAGATATTCTAACACCATTGTAAAGTAAGTAAGAGCTTAAAGGGAATCTGTCACCCTAAATTGGCGGGATATTTAAATGATGGCAGTCAGGTCAGATGGGCGGTGTTTTGGGTACTTGCCTTAACATGTTGTTCGCCGCTGTCTCTATTATTTCTGGGAATTGTAGTCGTTGCCCTCCATATAACGCGCCTGCGCATTGCAATCTGCGGGCAAAGCATACTGCGCGTGCGCAATTCAAGATTGCAATGCGCAGGCGCGTTATATGGAGGGCAACGACTACAATTCCCAGAAATAATAGAGACAGCGGCGAACAACATATTAAGGCAAGTACCCAAAACACCGCCCATCTGACCTGACTGCCATCATTTAAATATCCCGCCAATTTAGGGTGACAGATTCCCTTTAAAAGTAACTGGTGTTACTGGTGCCACTTTTATAATTCCACTTCTAGGAACATTCTGCTTTGGTATATGTATGGCTTTTCTATTTGAAAAAACTTTAAGTATATTTAATAAATTGCTAGCTTTTACGAGACCTTTTTGTGTACTTGTTTTCAAACGTGGGTTTGTTGATTAGTTAACCTAAGATAGAAACAAAATGAACATATGCCCTGCTGTAAGTAAAAGCAATAGTGCATATAACTAACAGGTTACTTAGTAAACACTGTTTTTGATTAAAACAAAGCATACAAGCTCCTACACATTGCACGTATGCCAACTTATACTCCCGTTCACGTCTTTCGGTTTTGTTAAATAAGAGTTTAAAGTCAACAAAAAGTCATAATCCTCATCAAACTATGTTCTTGTGGCATATCAAATATACTGCAAAAAATGCATACCGTTGTACTATAGCCACGGTGAATATCCCAAGCAGATAAACTATCCACCTGACCCAGTCCTTATTGTCCAGTGACCCTATAATTCACTGGTATGATTTGATTATTTATTTTAATGCAAAAGCTTTGAATTTGGATAATAATCCTTCATGAACCTGCTGCTTTAATTTGGCTGGAATTAATTTTTTCCCCTCATTGCTGCATGTTGCATTGTTCTTTCTAATTACTTGGTTTTGTGAATTTTGCTACAAAACATCACTTCACACCTCCAACATAGAGCATAAAATTGTGGAAAAAAATCTCTCCAAACATCAGTGTAGTCCATAGATGGATACAGTTAGGAAGCAAAACTGAGGCCCTACTCACATAATGGCTAGCCTGTGCTTAAGGACGCAGATGATGATCGCATCTCAACACTCGGACCTGCCGCAGCTCTCCCCACCTGAGTGTGACAGCTATATAGAAGTACATGATGTCACACCCTGGTCAGGACAGCTGCTGGCCATTGCGAGTGTTGAGATGCAGTCTTTGTCTGTGTTACACAGCCGTGTGACTACACCCTATAAGAACTTGTGATGTACACGTTATAGAGGTGTCTGTCACCCATGAGCGATAATGATACGTAACACATGCCAGGAGTTCTTCATAAGGTATGCCCATATAGGTGATGGGTGCCACCGTTGGGCACTGGTCACACATGGGTATGTCATACATGGGTTAGCTGCACATTATACATTTTAATTTACAGGACTGGAAGGATAAAATAGCGTAGTGCACTAATGAAAAGGTTTTTTTTATGTTCCATCACATACTTGTAAGATAAAGGTAAAAAGGATGCGCTTTTGGCCTCTTGACTAATAGAGCCCTATAGTTGTGTGCGCAAAATGAAAAGGTGACATGAACAGCCCCAAATGTGTACTAATGTCACCCCAGAATATTGAGGTCTTTGCATTTAGAGTAGTATATGCATTGTAATATACTCAATGACTATAGGATAATTGGGGGGTGGTCCCACAGCTTGGTACCCCAGGAGCTGGTTAGTTACAGCTCACACCTTAAGCCTGAGAATAAAAGCATCTAAGCAGAAGTAGGATTCTGAGACTAGGCACACGCAGCGATTCACTAGTCATGGCACGAAGCCTCGATCACAAGTGCTGCTTTGCCCCTTTTTTTGGTAATGCTTGTATACATTACTCTTCTGTAGGTACGCAATTTCATCGTTGGATGCCACCATGGAGGGGACACCAGATGACCTGTCACTAGTGGATGCAGTGTCGCTTAGAAGACAGGTCAGTCATGGTGACGTATGGGTCTATCTGTTTCATGACTCTTCTCAAGCGGAGATATTCTATATTAATCTCTGAGAGGGAGATACAGAGAGGAATAGGAATGTAGGAACAGGGAGCAGTTTCACCATTTTGATGCCATTTAGGTTCCCGTTTCACCCTTGTAGTAAGATGGGAAGAAGTTACTTTACTAAGACATGTCCTGGTTGTCAGAGCTGGTTTGGCTCCTGTTTAGTGACTTTATTACCAGTCCCCATGCTCCGTCCTTCTGCGTCTCCTCGTACCGTCCGCTCTCGCTGCTTGGATTCGGAGTACGGAATTGGGGCCAATAAAGTGTCTCTTGTAAAGACATGTATGAAGGATCCAGATGTGAAGCAGGTGGGTTGCATAGATTGGGGGGCTTCAGGTCAGTACATATGTCTACAACCTGGGACACAATAGCAGTTATATTTCTGTAAAGACTGCCTCTCTTTTCCATGAGTTGTGTTTTACTATTGCAGCTTAGCTCCATTCACTTAAAGGGATTTTCTCATGCATTTGCAGCTAATCACCCAGGGTCCTACTTTTGGCAAAAAAAAAAAACTTATTTTAGCAAGGGAAGCCATGTTTAGCCAACCAGATCCCTTTGAGCAGTCGAAGCAAGGAAATGTAGTATTACAATCTAGGCATTATTTCAAGGTGTACTCAAGGTAAAAGGGGTGGAGAACTATAAAACTATATGGCTATAAAAGGGCTGTTTTTTATTTTCTATAAGCCATTATGCCCAACAGAGCAGTTAGCCATCCATGTGTATATCGCAGGGCCACATTGGGCACAGCAGGGCCACATTGGGCACAGCAGGGCAGCATGTGGACTGGCTATTATTTTACGCCCATCATGTGGTTAGCACAGTCGCAAACTTTACCGGGTGAGGGTAAAGCCGTTTCGGTGTAGATTTAGACCATTGTAAAGCTCAGGGATAACTTCTGTTTATTCCATATTTAGCAATGCTTTCATTGCTTTAAAGAGAATTGTCGCCAGGTTTTTGCTGCCGTATCTTAGAGCAACATTAAAGGAGTTGTTCTTTTACAGGAAACTTTTCCCAATTGGCTTTAATAAAGCAAAGTGTTCTTTACTTACCCAGCCTAGGTTCAGCCCAGCGCCATTGCTGCTTCCCCAGCCTGTTACTTGCCTGCAGCGGTGATGTCATGTCGACAGTGCTGCAGCCAATCACAATAATCCTGTCTTACAGTAGCAAAGTTTCTTAACTCTGTGATTGGCTGCAGCGCTGTCGAATTGTCGCCACTGCAGCAAGTAATGAAACTGTGGCAGAGGCGGAGACTCCGCGCTGGATCTCTGGAAAGTAAGTAAAACACTGCATTAAAAAAAAAAAAAAAACATTAACTATTTGCTAGGGCAAAAGTTTACTGAAAGTGTACAAACTCTATAAATAGTGATAGAGAACCTGATCCCTGTGTCAGTTACTGGGCTTCTTGCTGTCATTTTGATAAATCACTGTCCAACCATGGGAGCTATTTTGCTCAATAAGTTCCTGCTTTTGCAGTCCTCCTTATTTACGAGTAATGGCTAACCCCACAACCCACCATTCATGAGCAGCTTTCTGCCTATGCGTAGTGTAAACAGTGATGCAGGAGTTCTACACAGCTTATCATTGTGAGAACTAGAAGAAAAAAGTATCAAAATGAAGGCAAAAGGCTCAGTAATTGATATACTGCTGGAATCGGGGTCCCTATTTGATACTGCCCTCAGAATGGGAAGCATAACCTGGTATGAAGGATGATGTGTAAGTCCGCCAATTACTGATTGAATGAACTGGGCAATTAATAGGCTACTGTCAGATACACACAATGTTACCAGGTTATCTCTAAATTCACAGATAATCAAGCTGAACAGACGTCTTCTCCTCCTGGAAGAGGAGAACAAGGAGAGGGTCAAGAGGGAAATGGTTATGTACTCCATCACGGTGGCCTTCTGGCTCCTCAACAGCTGGTTTTGGTTCAGACGTTAAGACCTTGCCACTTTTAATGCTAGAGACTGCACCGAGATCATACAAAGAGACCCACCGAACCTCACAACTACGCAGACCGCAGTGGGAGAGACCAACGCACGGCACAAATCATCAGCCCAATGTGGGAAGCCGACATCCCTTCCCTGCAGCTGTGCCGCAGACAGCGCATTCAGTTCTGCCTGTTACTGGGCTCATGTAAAAATCATTTTTTCCCATCAACCATATTACGCTGGAGTGAAGTCTGTGTCGTTCCCAAAGCCTTCTTTATACATCCAGCATGCAAGAATCATTCCTGACATATACGACTCGTGGACTTCTATAGGTTTCTGTTCTAAGCTGTGGGACTGGGATGAGATGGTTAGAAGATGATATCACTATAGCACAGAGGGAGTCATGTGAAACCCCCCAAAAAGTTAAAAGGCAATCGCAACGAATCTCCACCATAAAGGAAAGTGGCTTATAGCACAATCGAGCGCTTATATATCTCTTCTAGATGTGACAGTTTATCGGTATTTTGGGGTTGCCCAGTAGTGCAGAGTCCCATTATTAATGCTTGTGCCTCATGCCATTTTGTGCATTGTTGTAGTGATTGAAAGGATTGTCTCTGTATGTGTATATTGGGATATGCTGAGGACATGAAGACAAATGTAGCTAGATCTAGGCCAGATTTACATTAAAAGGGTTGTTTTATTATATGTATTTTTTTTTTTTTTTTTACAAAGGGCAGGTGTAAGGAAAGCACTTACATTTGGTTACATTTCTAGCTGCCCACCTTAAACTGCATGTGTACATTTGCCCCCTTGCTGGTATAGCTCGTCACTAGAGGATTTGTCTATTAGCCATCTCTCCTTTTTGAAAGGGACTGTTCAGATCTAAGAAAATATGGAAGCTCACATTGACAAGATTAAAGATCAGAGTTGGGAAGCTCTTCAATAAAATGAAAAAGGTCATTATTAAAAAAAAGCAGGAATAGCTAACATTATATATATATTTTTTTTCAAACAATGTAAGCTACGTCTGCTGGTGTAGCATGGTCACGTGCCAGTATGACACTAAGGTAAAGTGAGGACCTATTCCACTACAAAGGCTTGCCTCTCCCTCCCCTATTGTATTTTCTTAATAGATATCGACTGAAAACCTGAGAATAAACCAATGGCTTGGCCTTCTTTGCATGTGCTAAATAGGAATTCTTAACATTTTCTTAAAAGAAATGCTTAATTGTGGCTATATTGATCTCGACCAGGGTCGGGCAGTACTAAATGTATTATTTATTTCTCATACATTTAAGGGGTTTTCGAAGTATTAAAAGATAATATATTTAGAGCATGTAAAAACATAATAAAGAGCAGTCAGATGACTTTATAAATCGGACCGAGATCGGAACGCAGTCCACGGACTGGCTGGTGGCTTTTCCCACCAGAGCTGGAAGGGCTTCATCGATGTCTCAGTCCGGTTTATATGACTCCCTTAAAAATAAAATATGCTCTCCTGTTAAATCCCCTTTGTCCCAGCTCTCCTGCTCCAGTCCCTGATTATTTCCCTATAGCAGTGGTGTCACGTACACCTCTATGATGGCCACAAGCCACTCTTGCTAGCCTCAGTGGTCTCGCCGGGTACACCGATGTACGGCACGCCATCGCTGCAGTAAGGTAGAGCAATCACTGGAGGAGGGGTGCTCAGATTTAACAGGTGAGCAATTCTTACTTTCATTTTATCCCATTCCTTGCTCTTACGCATTTCTTTTAAATCCTGAACAAACCCATTCAATCTTCATGTCCTGGATGTAGGAGACGGTGTGGCAGGACATAGGGAAACAAAGAAAAACTTAATTTAACCAGTTTATATTTTAATATGTATTTAGTAGAACTAGTGTGATCTGCTCTTAGTGTATGTAGAATGTGTTAAATGTTGACTCCAAAAGTTGAAGATTGGATATAAAAAGGATCCACTGTAAATGTAACTGGCAACACAGAATGCAATGTGCGTGGTGGGACGTCAGGGTGGGGGAGCACTGGGGCTTTGAAGGTTTTTGTGTAGAAATTATTTTATAGCATTTTCTTGTTTTGTGTGGTTTGCCTCTTTTTGTTATGTTTTTACGTCCTGCTTGTCAGTTATACAATAACTGATCTAACTGTACAGAAGAAAAATAAAGTTATAACAAAAAAATGTTTTCTTTGTCATTGCTGAGAGGCAGATAAACACTTCTTTTTGTGAGCGTGCATTTATTGACCTCCGCCTCTAGCCGTGGAGGCACAACACAATCACTTCTTTGGATTAGGGAGATCATCACAAGCGTATCTTATTTTTGGGTTGGGTTCAGTCAAGCATGTGAAAAATAGTCAGGTTTTCATCCAGAAAAAATGGAATAAGTGTCGGTGACAATATGGATGAAAGTCATCCGTGTGTCATTATTTTACATCCATATGAAAACCGTATAGCATCCGTTTTTATACATCAGCAATATATAAATACCGTTCCCTATGTTAATTGCAATATTTTTTTACAAAATTAGTTTCCTTCACATGGACTCTTGGTCTGTGTGTATGAATGTGAAAAACAAAATTCCCCTCTGTCATCTGAACAGCCCTACTGAATTAAATTAGTCGATGTATGGTCCAAAGTCGAACGTGGACAGCACACGTACATATAATCTTCTCATCCGAATGAGTCCTTAAAAGAATTGTCAGTTTTTCCATCACCCATGACGGCACCGCTAGAGAGAGGATCCGCCCTTCAAGGACAGGAAACCTACAAGATAAAAAGGGTGGCTCCTCTCTCCACATCAGTTCGTTTCCTGTCCCTGATGGGAAACCCTCAAGATCAGTGTTTCTCAACTCCAGTCCTCAGGACCCACCAACAGGTCATGTTTTCAGGATTTCCTTAGTATTGCAAAGGTGATGGAATTAATGCTTGAGCAGGTGATAAAATTATCACCTGTGCAATACTAAGGAAATCCTGAAAACATGACCTGTTGGTGGGTCCTGAGGACTGGAATTGAGAAACACTACTCAAGATGAAATCTTTAGAAGATTAGAAGAGGATGCCTGGGGCGTGGCTGGATGAGGTAGACGTCCGGCAAGAGGCTCCTGCAGAGTTCTGCAAAGCTACTAAAAAAAAGCGACTTAAAAGGACTATTCCTATACAAGAGGAGATCGACTAGGTCCCTAAATATCCCGGGATCAAGAAGAACTGAAAAAGAACCATTTTTGCCCGGTATTTATATTATTTTACTTTCCGCCATTATCTTCTGCGGTCAGAGCGGGCCTGGAATTCTCCTCCTCTAGTCAAACCTGTGGAGCGACGTTCGTGGATCTGGTGAGCTATACTGGGGCCTCCGGGTATCCAGGGACTCTCCGTGTTCAAAGCGGTATCCTCAGATCCAGGATTAAGAATAAAGAACCGGAGTTAAAGATCATTTTCCCCGGCGGTATTGTAAGCCGCGGGGACCTTTGTCTGACAGGAAAATGGCGGCGTTTTCCGTTCGCTGAGGTAAAAAGTTGTGCCGGAGCATTGGACGTTAATTGTGCCTTTGGCTACAGGAGAGTCGAAGGTAAGACTCAGCTTCCCCGGCGGAATAACAGGACAGCATCGCTCGGTCCCGCTGGTGTGAAGACTCGTGCTGAATCTCGGGGGTTCCTGTGACTCTTTGAGATCGCTTCGGTTGCGTTCCTGCAGGGGTCGCACCTTCGGCTGCGTTCTTGCAGAAGTCGCACCTTCAGTTGCGTTCTTGCGGGGGTCGCACCTTCGGCTGCGTTCTTGCAGGGGAAGCCGAGGCGCTGCAAGCCGTGGAGACTTCATTGCTGGTATCAGCAGCGTTTCACTAAGGTGACAATTTTAGCTCTGGGTCTGGCGGCATTAAAAGCTGTGGAACTCTCCATGTTTTAATCATATTCTGTCCTCTATGATTTATAGTATAACTACAAAGAGTCTACTTGTGTACTAGAACCTAATAAATACTGTAGTGTAGCTTGATATGTATTACTTAATACTGCCATATAGTGTACGCACAAAATTTGGTTCATTTTGGTTCTTTTGTTTGCATATAAATTGCACAATTTTTTCTTATTGCTGAAATTATTGTTCAAAAAAGACGAATATTATTTGATCTATTTGTTTGATGTATTTTATTCCTCAGTCTGAAGAAGGTCAGATGCTTGACCGAAACGTTACAAATTTTGAGGATTGCATATTGAAATAAAGAAAATTTCTTTCAATTACCTTTATTTGAGTGCCGGATTTATCTTTTGCATTATTTGTATTATGGGACTAGCATCCCAAATCTGAGCACCTCTTTTCATATACAAGGAGTGACGTGTCATTATACTTAATATTACTGCCTTTCACACAGGGCACCCTTGTTATAAGTCCATTCATTTTTTTTCAATTTTTTTATCTTTTTCTAATTTCTTTTCAAAATTATACTAATTTTTTTCTAATGAGGAGATGACCACCAGTGGTTTCTCATATAGCGACACGCAAGTGGCAGCGATTGTTGCTCAAGTGTCTTCAACAAGTGACTTTCTACAGATTTCTGGCAATGAGTTCAAGTCTAGAGACTTTGAGCGCGAATCAAGACATCTTGTAGGCCTTGAACTACACAGCATAACTATCGCTGAATACATTAAAACTCAGAGGATCCCTAGGGGCCTACGGGTATCCCTCAGACCTACTCTCTTTCAGGACAACAAGGACTTCTGCTCAAAATTTGAACAGATATTGAATAAATGTTCCCTGGATCTAATGACCCTGACTTTAGAATCTCTTAATTCCGAAATAAAGAATTGTCAAGATAAGGTTTCGGCTATAGAAACACAATTAAAAGACTCATTACCAAAGGAAGAATTTGACAACATTCAGGTCCGGACAAAGGAGAATATAGATTCCTTCAGGAAAGAGACAGAAAAAAGGAAACGTTAAAAGTTTATTCGGGACACTCAAGACTATCTAAATAAAAGGGTCTATAGATGGCAGAGCTCCTCCTCCCGTCCATATCAACGCTTTCACAAATATACAGGCGGCACTTCAGCTTCAAGTTCCGACAGCGATCGGGGAGACTACAATCGGCCGTCTGTCTTGTCTTCTTCCTCTTCCTCTTTTTTAGTCTCCAGCAGGAATCTTCAACAACGAAGAGGACGAGGCAGGGGGGCCAATGCTACAGACATCAATCGACGGGGGGCATTCACGAGGTACCAGGTAATACCAACTTGGTAATAAATATATCATCTAAATGCCTGAATAATACACAACTCAATGTATTACAGAAAGGCCTCTCATTCTGTCCATCATATAGATTTAATTCTTTTCAATTAAATCTAGATCTACAGAGGTTCTACAGAAATATCAGACTAAAGGCACATTTTCATAATAAACCTTCTATGTCTACTACAATTGTTCAACCTACACCTATTAATATTTCAGACCTAGGCATGAAGTTGCGTAGTAACTTTTTACCACCTAGGAATCAACACCCAGTGGAAACATTCATTTCACTCATTGATAGAGAAGTGGTAGATTATACTAAACGAATCTCCAGAGGTGATTTTGTACTTCACTCTAACCTCAGCCCTGAAGATCACCTAGCACTTAGGACATTAGTTGAAGATAAGGAAATAGTCCTTAAACCAGTGGACAAAGGGGGTGCCACTGTAGTAATGGATCGTTCTTTCAGCAGCAGATTCGAAGGAAGGGAGACACTAGTCATTACTAGTGGGTAGGCGGAGCCCACATAGGATAGAAACACCTCAGATTAAAAAAGTGTTGACCGGCCCCTCCAGCTAGGGCTCCTCCTACTCCAGCTCTCCTGTCTAAAATTTGAGGTTCACAGCTGCTGAAGCAGCTCCTCAGAAGATTTTTATTTTTTATCGTAAAGAGACTTGGAGAGGTCTCAGGGGTCTCAGCGCTGCTGGACCCCCACCCCTCCCTTGGCGGATCTGTATTACCCTTTAAGGTGGTCCCTGCAGAACCCTGCCGGCCCTGAGGGATGAGGGTTGCTTCCCTGGTGGGGACGCAAACCGCACTTCTGGGGTCACTGCGTTCTCCGCCCTGGGGGGAAGCGATGGGCACAGCGCCACAAATCCCTGGGGGTCCCTGTGGCGCTCGGCTGGGTGAGTACTCTGCATTTTTAATGTGTGTGAGTGCTTCAGCGGCTGCTGTGGCAGCCGCTGCTACATGTATCATGTTGGTGACTGTGTTTTTTGTCCGCAGGTGGATGCCTGCAGGACATCGGAGAGCGGAGGAGTTCGCGCCGTTTTTTTGAAGCCGGCGGGGGCGTGGCTTCGCGCTTTCCCGGTCTTCTCGGGCAGGAAGCGCTCTGAGAGCGCGATTTTTCCTGTCCCTTCTCTTCCGGCTTCTCTCCTCACAGCGCGGCGGCCATTACTAAGGCTCTCTCAGGCTCCTCACTCTCCGCTCCTCCCGACTGACCGAAGGAACAGCACCGCGGCCAGCTGGGTGAGTCGCTTCTGCCTGTCAGGGCAGAAGCTTAACTCCCTCACCCCCACAGCGCAGTGCACCTTTCTGAGTAATAAGTGGCAGATTGCGCTATCCTGCAGCTGTGGTCTCATATAGAGACCTTTTTTTTTGTCTGGGGCTCGCACACCCTTTTCATTTAAAAGAGGTTGTGGGGAGCATGCGACATTAACCCCTAGTAGGTTAACCCTTTCAGCGGTCAAGAATCCAGCATTAAATATAGCTGCTGGAGCCATCCTCATATTCTGCTGATATTTTAAATTGAGGGACAGCTGGGGTAGCTCTCCCTTTAAGAGCTTTAACCCTTCAGCGTTCTTGTTTCGTCCCCTTAAGAATCCACACTTTTCTAGTTACTGACAGGTTTGACCTGCCATATACTGTGTGAGGGCATGTCAGATCAGGGTCCAGGAGGTGCGGACCGTCTCCCAGATCCGCTACATGATCAGTCTCGCGTATCTGACACGCAGACCTCGACGGCGTCAAGCGCAGCGGTCGGAGGTTTCAGTGATGTCAAAATGGATGCTCTCGCTCGTTCTATTGATGGCTTGTCTGACCTTCTAGGTTATTGGGTGTCAGCTAGATCCTCTCATGGCAGGAAGCGACACAGGCCGGTGCCATCCTACCCGCATAGCGACTCGGAGATCTCTGGTATGGAGGGTTCCCCTTCAAGCTCAGATGGGGAGTTGTCCGATTCGGATAAGAAGGATCGGCAGGGACACTCTGCCTCTCTTTTGGGCCGTACAGAGGCTTTTATTGGAGCTATGAGGGAGGCGTTACAGTTACCGGAGGAGGTAACTAGACGTCCTGGTAAGTCGGCCCGGATGTTTCAGGAGTCGCATAGGTCGCGATAGGCATTACCATCTCTGGATGAGCTTAATGGGACAGTGGAGAAGGAACGTCTGTGTCCAGATAAACGTTTTCAGGGGACACGGTTTTTTGAGACACTGTATCCGTGTTCGACGGAGTTGATTGATAACTGGATTCCTTCTCCTGAAGTAGATGTCCCTTTATCCCAGCTTAGCAAATCCTCATTACTTCCTGTTAAAGGGAAGGCGAGTCTGCAGGATCCGCTGGACAGAAAAACGGAGATGGCGGCGAAATCCATCTACGAGGCCGCGCGCGGGTCATGGATTCAGAGCAGTGCTAGGATCCATGTGTGCTTGTAAAGCTTCCCTGAGATGGTTGGACCATCTACGGACGGCGTGGCAAGATGGATCTCCGTTATCCGAGGTAGATGGGCTTTTCCAATTGT
Organism: Oophaga sylvatica; assembly: GCA_033576555.1. NCBI lineage: Eukaryota > Metazoa > Chordata > Amphibia > Anura > Dendrobatidae > Oophaga > Oophaga sylvatica. The sequence continues at coordinate 81,110,090 of JARQOD010000005.1, forward strand.
TGGAGAATGCAGCCCGATATGGCAGTGATGCAGGTTTGGATACTGCGTCACTGCTGTCCAGGGCACAATCCTCGGCGGTCACAGTCAGAAGAGCACTGTGGCTTAGACAGTGGACCGGGGACGTGGTTTCCAAGCAAGGTTTGCTTTCTTTAGCTTACAAGGGTGGTCAGCTATTTGGATCTGACCTCACGGAGCTGATTGCTAAGGCAAAAGAAACGGCTTTACCGCAGCGAAGAGCTATGGCTTCTGCGTCTGGCAGGCCTAGTGCCGGTAGTGGTCGGCGGTCCTTTCGGTCCAGGGGACGGTTCGGTCAGCCCTCTTGGGGATCGGGTCGTCCCTCTTTTTCAGGAAAAAAGACCTCTCAGAAATCCCGCACTCCCTGGAAACAGAGTTTCCGTCAAGACAAGCGGGAAGCTGACAAAAAGCCCGCTAAGGCGGACTGACGCCAGGGTCTCACTCGAGGGCTCTCGAGTGGGGGGTCGCCTGCTCCAATTCGAATCGACTTGGGTTTCCCGCGTTTCGGACGCCTGGGTAACGCAGGTTGTGTCGGCAGGCTACTTCATAGAGTTTTATTCTCGACCCCCGGACAGTTTTTGCCAATCTCGCATTCCGTCAGAGCCCGAGCTATTTGCCGCTCTACTGCGAGAAGTCGATTCCCTTCTGCAGAAGGGTGTGGTGGTACCGGTTCCGCCGGAGGACCGGGGAAGAGGGTTTTATTCCAACCTCTTTGTGGTCCCCAAAAAGGAGGACAAATTTCGCCCCATTCTGGATCTCAAAAGATTGAATCGGCATGTCCACACCCGGAAATTCCGCACGGAGTCGCTTCGCTCAGTTGTGGCGGCCCTGTCGCAGAACGACTTTTTGGTGTCAATCGACATTCGCTACGCTTATTTGCATGTTCCCATCGGAAGGGCTCACCAACGCTTCCTTCGTTTTGCCATAGGTCAGGACCATTACCAGTTTGTGGCTCTGCCATTCGGGTTGGCCTCAGCGCCCAGAGTTTTTACAAAAATTCTGGCTCCTCTCATGGCAATTCTTCGAAGACAGGGGGTTACGATTCTTCCCTACCTGGACGACCTTTTGATTGTGGCGTCCTCAAAGGAGGAGGCGGTGACGGCTCGCAATCTATCCCTTCAGCTCCTGGAGGACTTCGGGTGGCTGGTCAATTGGGAGAAGTCGTTTCTGGAACCGTCGCAGTCAATCCTGTTTTTGGGGATGCATTTCGACACGGTACGAGCAGTGGTGTCCTGCCTCCAGACAAGCAAGCATGTCTCCTTCGACATGTCCAGGTTATGAAGTCTTCGACAGCAATGTCCCTTCGAAGGTGTATGCGCCTTCTGGGTTTGATGGTGGCGTCCATGGAGGCACTTCCGTTTGCCCAATTTCATTCCAGGGCCCTCCAAAGGCTCATTTTGAGCCGTTGGGATCGATCGCAGGCTTCACTGGATTGCAGTGTCATCATCTCCCACAGAGTGCGAGAGTCTCTAGAATGGTGGTTACGTCCGGAAGCGTTATCCCTGGGGAAGTCCTTCCTCCCTCCGAGGTGGTCGGTCATAACCACTGATGCCAGCCTGACGGGCTGGGGGGGTGTCTGGAACGATCTCTGGATTCAGGGAGTATGGTCGTCGGAAGAGTCTGTCCTGCCGATCAACATCCTGGAATTGAGGGCAATTTTCCTTTGCCTCCAACACTGGACGGTCCCTTTAAGCGGTCTACCAGTCCGAGTGCAGACAGACAACGCGACGGCGGTCGCGTATATCAACCATCAAGGCGGGACGAGGAGTTCCAAGCTCATGGTGGAGGTGTCTCGGATCCTGGTATGGGCCGAGGCCAGAGTGCCAGCCATCTCTGCGATCCACATTCCAGGAGTTCAAAATATCACGGCGGACTTCCTCAGTCGCGAGAAGATGGATCTCTGAGAATTGAGTCTTCATCCGGAAATTTTTGCACTGCTGTGCTCCCGTTGGGGAACTCCCCAAGTGGATTTGATTGCATCCAGGTTCAATGCCAAGTTACCGACGTTCATGTCCAGGTACAAGGACCCGAAGGCTGCGGTGGTGTATGCTCTGGTGGCTCCGTGGGACCAATTCGAGCTAATCTATGTGTTCCCGCCGATATCCTTACTTCCTCTGGTGTTGCGTCGGATCAGACTGGAGAGAATCCCGGCTATGTTGGTAGCCCCAGATTGGCCAAGGAGGACGTGGTTCTCGACACTGGTGTCGCTTCTGGCAGCGCCTCCATTTCCACTCCCTCTTCGCCCGGACCTGTTAACCCAAGGGCCCGTTCGTCATCCGGACCTGAAGTCTCTGCGTTTGACGGCGTGGCTCTTGAGACCGAAATATTGACCCGTCAAGGTTTTTCAGCCGAAGTCATTGCCACTCTGCGAGCTGCCAGAGGTCCAGCTACTACTAGGATTTATCACAAGACTTGGGAAGCCTTCTTTTCGTGGTGTTCGGGTTCTTCAAGGAACCCGAGGATTTTTTCCATTCCCAATTTGTTGGCCTTTTTGCAGTACGGGCTGGACAAGGGTTTGGCAGTTAGCACTCTGAAGGGTCAGGTTTCTGCTCTGTCCTTGCTGTTTCGGAAGGCTATCGCCTCGCGTAGGGACGTACGTTCCTTTTTTCGCGGAGTAACCCGTCAGTTTCCGCCGCGGAAGGCGCCTGTGTCTCCTTGGCGGCTCAATCTTGTCTTGGAGGCTCTTCAACATGGGCCTTTTGAGCCTATGGACTCTGTTAGCCTTTCTTTGCTATCTTGGAAGGTTGCCTTCCTAGTGGCGGTCACCTCTTTGAGAAGGGTTTCTGAGTTGGCGGCTCTTTCTTGTTCACCTCCTTTTCTGGAGTTTCACCCGGATCGCGTAGTACTTCGCACACGGGACGACTTTCTACCTAAGGTGGTGTCACAATTTCATGTTAACCAGGATATTGTGTTGCCCTCGCTCTGTCCGGAGCCGAGGAATGCGAAGGAACGGGCCTTGCACACATTGGATTTAGTGCGGGCTTTGAAGTTCTATTTGTCTATTACTCAAGGTTTTCGGAAGTCGGACTCTCTGTTTGTGATTCCAGCAGGTCGTCGGCGTGGTCAACGAGCTTCCAAGGACTCTATAGCTCGTTGGATTCGGTCGGCCATTTTGGAGGCTTACCGACTTAAGGGCGAACCTTGCCCGATTAAGATTCGAGCTCACTCCACGAGGGCTGTGGGTTCATCGTGGGCCTTTCTTCAAGGGGCCTCGGCAGCTCAGCTCTGCCGGGCGGCGACCTGGCGCTCCGTCCACACGTTTACAAAATTTTATAAGGTGGACGTTAGTGCTTCCGCTGATGCGGCCCTAGGACGTAGGGTCCTGCAGGCGGCTGTAGTTTTAAAGTTCTCGTTAACTTGTATTTAGCGCTAGTTGCGCATTTACCTAGGTTGTTGGGATCTGCCTTTTTTGGTTTTTTTCCCACCCTTAATTTCTGGACTGCTTTGGGACGTCCCACTAGTAATGACTAGTGTCTCCCTTCCTTCCAATCTGCTGCTGAAAGACGGATTTTGGTAAGAACTTAACTGTAAAATCCTTTTCAGTGAAGGAAGGAAGGGAGACACAGCTCCCTCCCATGGCAGAAGTGTGTTGTTGTGTTTTCAGATGCGGCGTGACCCTTCTCTGATAGCGATTATCTGGGCTGAGGTCGGCGCGCTAAGGCTCTGTTCCAGCATTGCCAGCTCATCGCAGTGGTCAGGTTCAGTGAGTAGTACCTGGGACTGTGTGGTTTTTTCTGTATATGCATAACCTGTCTTTTTGTTTTTTTTCTCTGAAGTCCTTCAGAAGGGGTTATGTTGCTCCGCTGGTGATATTTTGCTCTTCCTTAGCTTGTGTACGGACTGGAGAGCTGGAGTAGGAGGAGCCCTAGCTGGAGGGGCCGGTCAACACTTTTTTAATCTGAGGTGTTTCTATCCTATGTGGGCTCCGCCTACCCACTAGTAATGACTAGTGTCTCCCTTCCTTCCTTCGCTGAAAAGGATTTTACAGGTAAGTTCTTACCAAAATCAGTCTTTTTACGTCAGTGAGATCTTGTCACAGTTATTGAATCAAGATATCTATTTACCCCTTCCTCATAATCCGACATTACAACTAAAAGGAGAAATTACCCAAGTTTTATCTAGGGCTCTAGATGACAATATCATTGATTCCAAAACATTAGAATACCTTACAAAAGTGGATCCCCTAATCCCAGTATTCTATGTGTTGCCTAAAGGGTATGCCACACTAAACAATATCGCTAACGAGATCGCTAAAAAACGTCACTATTTAGCGATCCCGTTAGCGATATTGTTCAGTGCGGCAGCTTCCAGCGACGAGCTTCCTGCTGTGATCTCGCTCGTCGCTGGAATCGTTCCGGACCCTATTTCATCGCTGGCGCTCCCGCTGGGTAAGTATCTTATCGCTGTGTGGCACCTTTTCTTAGCGATTTAGCGGTACTTTTGTACCGCTAAAGTCGTTAAGAAGATCGCTAACGGCGATAGCGTCGTTAACTATATCGCTAAATGTGGCCGCATTTAGCGATATAGAAACGATCCCGCTAGCGATCTCATTAGTATGCAACGCTAACGAGATCGCTAGCGGGATTGTTTAGTGTGGCAGTACCTTTAGATTCACAAAAGATTGGACAGACCACCGGGATGTCCTATTGTTGCGTCCACAAATTCTATCCTTTCTCCATTGTCCATCTTATTGGAAAAGGTGTTAACCCCATTAGTTAAAACCACACAATCTTTTCTTCCAGACACTGGATCTTTTGTACAACTTATTAGGGGATTGAATACACTCCCCAAACAGACGCTACTTGTTAAGTTAGATGTAAATAGCTTATATACCTCAATTTTACATACCAAGGGCATTGCAGCCACCAAAAGGACATTAGAGGAATCTTCCTCCTATTCTGGTCGGACTATTTCCTTTCTACTGGAACTTCTTACATTAGTCCTCACAAAAAACTTTTTTATCTTTGAGGATCAGTTCTACTTACAGACACAGGGCACCGCAATGGGGTCTAATGTAGTGCCCCCCTACGCAAACTGCTACATGTCCTGCTTTGAGGTTGATTATGTTTATTCAAACACTTTATATCAGAGGCACTGTTATGGCGTCGCTATATCGACGATATTTTTTGCTTGTGGCATGGGTCCTTAGACACCTTAAATCAATTTTTCGATTCTATAAATGCAATTTGGCCTGAATTAAAATTTACTCCTAATCACAGTTATACGAAAATTAGTTTTCTGGATACGTCTGTTTTACTGGATAGTGATGGTAATCTGTCTTTAGACCTATTTGTGAAAAATACAGATCGTAACAACCTCTTACTGTTTCAGAGCTGCCATCCCAAGGCGGTGAAGAAATCAGTACCGATTTCACAATTCGAGAGGGTACGCAGAATTGTTAGTGACCCATCCACACGCACCAAACGTTTGGAAGAAATGGAGAACAAATTCATAGAAAGGGGTTATCCTAAATCGCTTCTACGTAACTCTCGTCAGCCACGAGCTACTTTTCCACCACCTGCAGCCAGTAGGATCCCATTCGTCCATACTTACCATCCCCTGATGTATGGTCTTCATCATAGGATTCACAGACATTGGTATGTCCTTCGGGATAGCTTCCCTGAAATTCCTGAATTCCAGGTTCCATTTTTACCATGCTTCAGAAGGCCCGACAATTTAAAGAACAAACTAGTAAGGGCAGATTTAGGTTCATCCCAGATGGTATCCAGACAAACTTTTTTTTGGACACAAAAGAAAGGCAGTTTTCCTTGCCTACACTGCGCTCAATGTGCCAACATTTTAAAAGGCCCAAAATTTGCACACCCTTGTACAGACATAGACATTCCAATAAGAGGTTTTTTTACCTGTAATTCTACAGCTGTCATCTATGCTATAAAATGCCCATGTGGGAAAATATATGTTGGTGAAACTACCCAAGCCATTGAAGATAGAATCTCACATCATAAATCTGATATACGTTGTCAAAAAAATCACCTGCCTATTCCATATCATTTCAACACAGCAGGACATTCCATAGCACAACTGAGATTTTTGGTGTTAGAGCAAGTACAATTGAGTAGAAGGGGTGGTAACGTGATTCAAAAATTACGGTATAGGGAGGCTTACTGGATACACCGACTCCAGACTCTTGAGCCAAAAGGCCTCAATAGAGAATTTGACACAGTAGGTCTATATTGAATTGATTTATTCCTTATATACAGATATAATCAATAATTCAACGTATGAGTTTATAGGTATCCAAAGAAACCCCCATATCTATGGTTTCATCATTATAATGGGATTTTCAGGTCCTCCACCCCTCTACATGTATAGATTTATGTGTATATAATTTTCTATGATTTTCCATATGATTCTGACTTTATTTACACAAACTGTATTCATAGAGGTTTTTTCTGATTTTTTTAACTATTATTTTATTTGTTATTTCTTCATTTAATTGTGATGTTCATTTGTTCTCTTATACTTAACAAATTACTCTCTCTCATTTCTCATAGGCGAATCAATAAAATCCTTTATCACTCTGCACATCGTTCCAGCGATTCCTAGCTTCTGCTATACTCACAGTCACTGTGCACTGCCGTTTCTGCGTTCCACCACCTAGAGGAGATGGATTATGACCTATTTCCGGTCTAGTCCCCATGATTGCATTCCAAAGGCGTCTCAGCAGTCAGCCTCAGTATACTGAGGTCACTTCCGGTCACATGGTAACGCCAGGGTCTTCTATAAACACATGGTTGTCGTCCTCACACAGCCCTTATCTGATAGCCTTACTGCTTTACTTATCCAGCGCTATACTTCACTCTTACTACCTAAGTGGACTTCACATGGTAAGACCTCTTTTTGGACACTGTATTATTTGTTAATACTTGGTGAACGCTTCACTTTATATGCTACTAGCTGTAGTACCCGGCTTCGCCCGGGTTAATGTACTTAACTGTGCCCTCATCAGGATAGCAACATAGAAGGACAAAGCTGTGGCTGCTACTATATATATATCCTCCCACATACAGGTGATGTGACTTACATCAGTCATTACACCAACATTGGCCAAGCATAGTAACTGAAATCCTATTACCTCACACAAGCTTTCTTATCGACAATCCTGTTGCTATAGTAACAAATGGAGCTTCATATTAATGACCTAGGCAATAGAAGCTGAGCTTGTGATTGGTTGCTAATAGGCAGCGGCTGATAAATCCCCACCAACAGAAAACAAATTCCCCCTGGCAGTAACTGAATATTACCTCACACATACAATATATATACTACCATGACTGCTCTGTCTTATTCCTATATGGTCATATTAATGTCCTTGCAAAATAGAAGCTGAGCTGTGATTGGTTGCTATAGGCAGCCTGATAATTCCCCAGCCAACAGAAAACATTCCCCTCTGGCAGTATATATTACCTCACACATACAAATAATATACAGCTCATGTGACTGACATGTGGCTTATTTCCCTATATGGTCATATTAATGTCCTGTCGCAAAATAGAAGCTGAGCTGTGATTGGTTGCTATAGGCAGCCTGATAATTCTCCAGCCAACAGAAAACATTCCCCTCTGGCAGTATATATTACCTCACACATACAAATAATATACAGCTCATGTGACTGACATGTGGCTTATTTCCCTATATGGCAAACTTATAACAAATTGGTCTTGTAGTTTGGCTGGTTATTAATCAGATATTTATTTTTAAAAGATAAAAATACCAGACGTGTGTGTGTTTTTAATGCGTGCAATTTTGAACACGTGGGGTTAAAATGTCGACTCAAAACACAGCCTATGATGCTCCCGGGTCGAGACGTGCGGGTGTGCAAAATTTCATGCCCGTAAATGCAGATTCCTATGCCGGACATACACACAAGCATTCAGCTTCTCCCCATTATGTAGATAGGGCCAAAATTGTTTGGCGATTTGGAACGTGCGGGGTTAAAATTTCCATTCAACACATAGCCTATGATGCTCCTGGGGTTGAGATGTGCGGGCATGCAAAATTTCATGCCCGTAAGTACAACGGTGCAGATTCCTATCCCGGGCCAAAATTATTTGCCGATTTGGAATGCGCGGGGTTAAAATTTCGACTCAAAACCTAGCCTATGACGCTCCCGGGGTCGAGACGTGCGGGTGTGCAAAATTTCATGCCCGTAAATGCAGATTCCTATGCCGGACATACACACAAGCATTCAGCTTTCTCCCCATTATGTAGATAGGGCCAAAATTGTTTGGCGATTTGGAACGTGCGGGGGTTAAAATTCCGATTCAAAACATAGCCTAGGACGCTTTTGGGGTCGAGACGTGCGGGCGTGCAAAATTTCATGCCCGTAAGTGCGACGGTGCGGATTCCAATCCCGGACAAACATACCCACATACATACACACATACATACATTCAGCTTTATATATTAGATGGCGATGATAGCGACCTCCATATGTGTTTCTATTCACAGAAACTCACCTCACAGCTCATTTGCAATTCGGTAAGGTATCCATTCCTCAATAGTGCACTATGTAGCGCATGTTGTATATATTCATTCCACCATGTGTCTATACGATCTTTATATAGCACTTTGTCCAGACATAGCAACACCTTTTGCTGACTTTATATATAAATTGAACATCAGAAAAACAGTCTAGAATTTATTAGCTTATTGTATTTTTGCTTTAATCATATTCTGTCCTCTATGATTTATAGTATAACTACAAAGAGTCTACTTGTGTACTAGAACCTAATAAATACTGTAGTGTAGCTTTATATGTATTACTTATTACTTAATACTGCCATATAGTGTACGCACAAAAATTTGGTTCATTTTGGTTCTTTTGTTTGCATATAAATTGCACAATTTTTTTCTTATTGCTGAAATTATTGTTCAAAAAAGACGAATATTATTTGATCTATTTGTTTGATGTATTTTATTCCTCAGTCTGAAGAAGGTCAGATGCTTGACCGAAACGTTACAAATTTTGAGGATTGCATATTGAAATAAAGAAAATTTCTTTCAATTACCTTTATTTGAGTGCCGGATTTATCTTTTGCATTATTTGGCTTAAGTTCAGGGCTTAATCCAATAGAGGTAGACTCTGCATGGCATTTTTTATGTTCCCCTAGATTTTTCCCCCATATTTTTCCTGTAATAAACACATCCTATACCAGGCTTTTAAAACTTAAGTTCAAGTGTCATCAAAGGTGAGTGCTTCCATATTATTTGCTTACATGAGCACAAGTGCTCGTTACTCGAGTTTGCTGAGGGTGCTCAGTATATACCGAGTATTGAGGGGGCACAAGTGAGATGTTCGCATCCTCGCGGCGACAAACACGGGTAATCCCTGCATGTTTTATGGCTAATAGCTGCAAAACATGCGTCAGGGATGCGAACATCTCACTTGAGCACCCGCGATACTGGGTGCAGACCCGAGCACCCTTGACAAACTACAAGCTCTCATAGTGAGCACCATGTTATCTCCTGACCCTGACCGGCTTCAGTTTCACTGCGCTTCTGATGGTGCGGGGCGAGCTGCCACACATCACACATTTCGGGCCAACATTGTCATAATGCTACTGGCCTGAACTGTCAATCAACCCTTTGCGTCTGCACCGCTCAATCAGGAATCTGGGAAAAATGAAAATGGCACCAACCCTTTAAGTTTGATATAGTGCTGCTTATTTGCAATTTGGATGTCAAAAATAACTGGGAACCTAAAGAATAAACTGAGGAATATACATTACATCCTTGTGCGATGCAGGTGCTATAACTATTTTGAGTATTGCGGGATGATGACAGAGCGTCTTGTTTGACATTTGATTGTGTGTACATCTGAGGTGCAGACACGGGAGGGTTGGCAGGCTCTCTGAGTACAAGACAGGTCTGTGCCATGTGTTCTATGTAAAATACAAGAAAAATGCATGTTATTTTATCACATCCTTAATCCATGAAGCCACGTGAATTCTTTGCCTAGGTGCGCAGTATGGGACGACAGAAGAGGGAGCGCTCGATTAGTGAGACCACACTACGGCACAATGGGCAGCTGGTCAGAAATGACTCCATGTAAGTACGACACAAGCTCCAGAATTTACAGTCTGTCTCATTGCGTAGTGACAATGATTCCCAGGATCAAAAATATGTAAATGATCTTGTTGCTTTAAAGAGTTTGCTATTTCTGTTTTTTATTACACTTGTAGTAAATTTCAGCAGTATTGAGTATTTTGTATTTTTGCACTAACTGTTAGTTCAGAATACAAGCACATACACCATTCCCATCAGTAGACTATAATGGGGGCATGTTTTGGACATAAATGCTTTTCTATGAACATTGTCAGCATTACGGAATAGGAGCTTCTGGACGTTGGGTAACTCCATGGATGATTTTTCTTTTCTTTTTTTATTTGAGAAGTGAAGGAGAGTTGAGCTGTGCTAGATCCAGCTAGTGATGTAAAACCACACAGCCAGCTGTAGTTATGGCAGAAGATGAAATCGATCTGGCAGGGTAATGTACAGAAGCATAAGGTGAATTCTACACTAAGATTAGCTTGATGATAATGGAGAGGTTGGAATTGTCAGGAGCACACAGGTGAGAGTGCAGTGGACCGCTGTACAAAGGAAACACAAGTGCTGCTGGGAAAACAGAGCCACCTGCTATGTGAACCTGGATGCAAAGAGGTGAAAAAGACACAAAGGTATAAGAAAGAAACTTTGTTGGGCTTCATCTGTATATTAATAAGTCTTCATTTTGTAAAAAACTATGTGACTTTGGAAATAACCCTTTAAAAAATAATTTTAAATGTTATTCCTAAAATGGCTATATGCAGTATACACAGAACTATTATACACAGGCGAAGCCCAACACTATGCTTGTTTCATTTTACCTTTGTGACGTTTTCATCCCTTCAGTGCATCCAGCTTCAGAGTAGAATGGTTTTGGTGCCTCTTCTCTGCTAAAACTCCATTTTCCAGCAGCACACTGCTTCTTCTCAGTGCTGCAGGCTCCTCCTTATGCTCTCTTGTGATGGGTGAGTATGTAAAAAAAATCATAGCGCTACGGAGTATGGTTCCCAAAGACTAGAGAGGGTGAATTGAGCCCGTTTATCATTAGAGAGCAGGTGAAAAAACAATTACAAGAGGACATTATTATATCGGCAATAACCCTTCAAAGAGTGTCTGAGATAAGGTAAAAGCATCTTCTTTCCATGAATAGTGCCGCTCCTGTTCTTGGCTTGTTCCTGGTATTGCAGCTCAGCCCAGTTACACTTGGACATGATCCGGGCTGTTTTTAAAGGGGAATAAATCAGACCATTATATTGTCGTATGTCACATATCGGCAAAGCTGCATGTTCTACTTGGTTGAGTATATAAACAATTTTTAGGCTTTTGATTTTTCTAGACATGCTGACAACCTTTGTGGAGAGAATCCGATCAATCTGATTTGTTGCTTTCCATCTGTTTTCTCCTAATACACACAATACATTTTAGATAATGTAAATGCTGTCACCTGCTTATCATTTAATCACATCTACACAAGGAACACTCTGCAAAGCTTCCTATCCACAGTGGGAATACAGAACTGGCCTGATGTAAGAAGCAGAAGCCAGGTTGAGTGGGTTAATTCTTCTCACTTATATGGGCAATTATATGCATATTCTTTTATTAAGTTAATAGTAGACAAGGATGGCATATTTTTTTGATAACCATTAAGAATTGCATGTTTACTGTAGAAAACAGAGTTTTTACTTCTAATTCAGAGCAAATCTGACTTAAGATGTGAAATGCTCCATATTGCTACAATGCATGCACAAGTTTTTGGCCCAGAATACTAATCTCAAGTAAGTCAGCATCTGTCCCTCAGTGTGGACCACTGTGATAAATCTGGCATGTCTTCAGTCTGCCTGGTCAACGCTGGCACTGCCTAAAAATCCTCCCAAATATTTATCTGTATGTGCCTCTTTTGCATAGTTCACACTGTTGTAGTTTTGGTGCTCAAGTCATGACCCGGTAATGTTTTGCTTTGGTCTTGTCTGACTCAATTAGGACAACCCATTCTTATATACTGCATCTCCCTATACTCGCCTCCTTTACCGGCACCATTTCAGCGATGTTTGCGCCAGATTCCCCTGAGACTCGCATTGACTGCAGGGTTCATGTGCCCTAACAATCAGCGGCTGCTATTGAGGCGCTGTGCCTTTGGACATCCAGGGAAGTCATTAGCTGCCGCTGATTGCTTGTCACGGGAGACTCTGGAAGGCATCGGTGCGGGAGACGAGTATGAGGTGTTTTACTTTAGAAGGGGAATGTAATATTTATAAAGGGGGTTATACAAATAGTGGCCATCTCCTTTAAAGTGGTAGCAGTAAGATTGTGTTCCTTTAAGAAGAGATCCACCCTTTACAGCCTATTTATTTTTCATTCCAGTGTTTTTAAAATAAAGAATTAAAAATATATAAAATCTCCTATTGTTTTGTGTCTGCAGCTCCTCAGGTTGTCGTCTGTTATCATGGAGACACTTAGGAGTTTTAGGCTCAAAACCATAATAGATTGTTTTTTTTCTCACAAAACGTTTTGCAAAAGTGCATAACGTTTCCATTTCCGGTGAAATGGAATTATATAACAAATTGCTTGTGTCCATGGACTTTCTCTGAGCTTATGACTATTGATGCCTGAGGGTTGGCTGTACTCTCTCTGCCCTTGTCTTGTGTTTGCCATCTGTGTCTCCTAGAACATTCATGTCTATCTGCCCTTCTTCTCATATATCTGATTTATTTTCTTCTGCTGAGACTTTTGTGGATTTTTGCTGTGTTCCTCCTCATTTTCCCTTTCACTCTCTCTTGAGTAGATTCCTGTCTGGTGTGTAGACCTCCTCATCTCTTGCTTTGCCTCTTCCATTGCTGTGCTCGCCCTAATGTCCATATTAGCAGTCGTATGTATCCACCTTTCTCTGTCACACTCGCACACGGTCTGACTTCTGTGTTTCTCTTTGCTGCTCTCCTCCGGTCAGCCCGACTCCACCTGCCCCCACAGGCCGCCCGAACCTTGCTCCCCGCAGATGGAGCAGATCTTTTCTCTGCCCGTGGCATTCTGTCGCTCATCCAGACCTCCACCCGCAGGGCTTATCAGCAGGTCCTCGATGTGCTGGATGAAAACCGCAGGTGAATGTCTCCCCTGTTCCCTGTCCAACCCCTGCAATGCATTCAGATAATTCTCCTCCGTTGTGCACATTTGTGGCTCCAGTCCTTCTAGTTATTGAGTGATTCCTGTCCTTCTTGTCTTCACTTTCCCTTCTGTCCTTGTTTCCTTCCTAATGCTCCAGGCCAGTCTTGTGTGGAGGGTCTTCAGCCTCTGCTCCTGCTCCTCCTCATCATCATCATGATAATGCAAGGTAATCAATACAATTTGCCGGTGCGCTGCTTGTCCATCACGGTTTGTCGCAATGGGAGATGCAAGTTCTCCTTGTTCAGGGCTGGGTCAGTGGCATGTTCGTTTGACTGCAGCCACTTTTATTGGACTTTTTCATGAGCTACATAGATATTCTGACACCATTGTAAAGTAAGTAAGAGCTTAAAAGTAACTGGTGTTACTGGTGCCACTTTTATAATGCCACTTCTAGGAACATTCTGCTTTGGTATATGTATGGCTTTTCTATTTTAAAAAACTTTAAGTATATTTAATAAATTGCTAGCTTTTACGAGACCTTTTTGTGTACTTGTTTTCATACGTGGGTTTGTTGATTAGTTAACCTAAGATAGAAACAAAATGAACATATGCCCTGCTGTAAGTAAAAGCAATAGTGCATATAACTAACAGGTTAACTTAGCAAACACTGTTTTTGATTAAAACAAAGCATACAAACTCCTACACATTGCACGTATGCCAACTTATACTCCCGTTCACGTCTTTCGGTTTTGTTAAATAAGTATTTAAAGTCAACAAAAAGTCATAATCCTCATCAAACTATGTTCCTGTGGCATATCAAATATATTGCAAAAAATGCATACCGTTGTACTATAGCCACGGTGAATATCCCAAGCAGATAAACTATCCATCTGACCCAGTCCTTATTGTCCAGCGACCCTATAATTCACTGGTATGATTTGATTACTTATTTTAATGCAAAAGCTTTGAATTTGGATAATAATCCTTCATGAACCCGCTGCTTTAATTTGGCTGGAATTAATTTTTGCCCCTCATTGCTGCATGTTACATCGTTCTTTCTAATTACTTGGTTTTGTGAATTTTGCTACAAAACATCACTTCACACCTCCAACATAGAGCATAAAATTGTGGAAAAAAATCTCTCCAAACATCAGTGTAGTCCATAGATGGATACAGTTAGGAAGCAAAACAGAGGCCCTACTCACATAATGGCTAGCCTGTGCTTAAGGACGCAGTCAGACGGCTATATAACGCAGATGACGATCGCATCTCAACACTCGGACTGGCCGGCAGCTCTCCCCACCTGAGTGTGACAGCTATATAGAAGTACATGATGTCACTCCCTGGTCAGGAGAGCTGCTGGCCATTGCGAGTGTTGAGATGCAGTCTTTGTCTGTGTTACACAGCCGTGTGACTACACCCTATAAGAACTTGTGATGTACACGTTATAGAGGTGTCTGTCACCCATGAGCGATAATGATACGTAACACATGCCAGGAGTTCTTCATAAGGTATGCCCATATAGGTGATGGGTGCCACCGTTGGGCACTGGTCACACATGGGTATGTCATACATGGGTTAGCTGCACATTATACATTTTTATTTACAGGACTGGAAGGATAAAATAGTGTAGTGCACTAACGAAAGGTTTTTTTTATGTTCCATCACATACTTGTAAGATAAAGGTAAAAAGGATGCGCTTTTGGCCTCTTGACTAATAGAGCCCTATAGCTGTGTGCACAAAATGAAAAGGTGACATGAACAGCCCCAAATGTGTAGTAATGTCACCCCAGAATATTGAGGTCCTCACATTTAGAGTAGTGTATGCATTGTGATATACTCAATGACTATAGGATAATTGGGGGTGGTCCCACAGCTTGGTACCCCAGGAGCTGGTTAGTTACAGCTCACACCTTAAGCCTGAGAATAAAGCATCTAAGCAGAAGTAGGATTCTGAGACTAGGCACACCAGCGATTCACTAGTCATGGCACGAAGCCTCGATCACAAGTGCTGCTTTGCCCCTTTTTTTCGGTAACACTTGTATACATTACTCTTCTGTAGGTACGCAGTTTCATCGTTGGATGCCACCATGGAGGGGACACCAGATGACCTGTCACTAGTGGATGCAGTGTCGCTTAGAAGACAGGTCAGTCATGGTGACGTATGGGTCTATCTGTTTCATGACTCTTCTCAAGTGGAGATATTCTATATTAATCTCTGAGTGGGAGATACAGAGAGGAATAGGAATGTAGGAACAGGGAGCAGTTTCACCATTTTGATGCCATTTAGGTTCCCGTTTCACCCTTGTAGTAAGATGGGAAGAAGTTACTTTACTAAGACATGTCCTGGTTGTCAGATCTGGTTTGGCTCCTGTTTAGTGACTTTATTACCAGTCCCCATGCTCCGTCCTTCTGCGTCTCCTCGTACCGTCTGCTCTCGCTGCTTGGATTCAGAGTACGGAATTGGGGCCGATAAAGTGTCTTTTGTAAAGACATGTATGAAGGATCCAGATGTGAAGCAGGTGGGTTGCATAGATTGGGGGGCTTCAGGTCAGTACATATGTCTACAACCTGGGACACAATAGGTGTTATATTTCTGTAAAGACTGCCTCTCTTTTCCATGAGTTGTGTTTTACTATTGCAGCTTAGCTCCATTCACTTACAGGGATTTTCTCATGCATTTGCAGCTAATCACCCAGGGTCCTGCTTTTGGCAAAAAAAAAACAACAAATTTTAGCAAGGGAAGCCATGTTTAGCCAACCAGATCCCTTTGAGCAGTCGAAGCAAGGAAATGTAGTAGTACAATCCAGGCATTATTTCAAGGTGTACTCAAGGTAAAAGGGGTGGAGAACTATAAAACTATATGGCTATAAAAGGGCTGTTTTTTATTTTCTATAAGCCATTATTCCCAACAGAGCAGTTAGCCATCCATGTGTATATCACAGGGCCACATTGGGCACAGCAGGGCAGCATGTGGACTGGCTATTATTTTACGCCCATCATGTGGTTAGCACAGTCGCAAACTTTACCGGGTGAGGGTAAAGCCGTTTCGGTGTAGATTTAGACCATTGTAAAGCTCAGGGATAACTTCTGTTTATTCCATATTTAGCAATGCTTTCATTGCTTTAAAGAGAATTTGTCGCCAGGTTTTTGCTGCCGTATCTTAGAGCAACATTAAAGGAGTTGTTCTTTTACAGGAAACTTTTCCCAATTGGCTTTAATAAAGCAAGGTGTTCTTTACTTACCCAGCCTAGGTTCAGCCCAGCGCCATTGCTGCTTCCCCAGCCTGTTACTTGCCTGCAGCGGTGATGTCATGTCGACAGTGCTGCAGCCAATCACAATAATCCTGTCTTACAGTAGGAAAGTTTCTTAACTCTGTGATTGGCTGCAGCGCTGTCGAATTGTCGCCACTGCAGCAAGTAATAGAAACTGTGGCAGAAGCGGAGACTCAGCGCTGGATCTGGGGAAAGTAAGTAAAACACTGCATTAAAAAAAAAAAAAAACATTAACTATTTGCTAGGGCAAAAGTTTACTGAAAGTGTACAAACTCTTTAAATAGTGATAGAGAACCTGATCCCTGTGTCAGTTACTGGGCTTCTTGCTGTCATTTTGATAAATCACTGTCCAACCATGGGAGCTATTTTGCTCAATAAGTTCCTGCTTTTGCAGTCCTCCCTATTTACGAGTAATGGCTAACCCCACAACCCACCATTCATGAGCAGCTTTCTGCCTATGCGTAGTGTAAACAGTGATGCAGGAGTTCTACACAGCTTATCATTGTGAGAACTAGAAGAAAAAAGTATCAAAATGAAGGCAAAAGGCTCAGTAATTGATATACTGCTGGAATCGGGGTCCCTATTTGATACTGCCCTCAGAATGGGAAGCATAACCTGGTATGAAGGATGATGTGTAAGTCCGCCAATTACTGATTGAATGAACTGGGCAATTAATAGGCTACTGTCAGATACACACAATGTTACCAGGTTATCTCTAAATTCACAGATAATCAAGCTGAACAGACGTCTTCTCCTCCTGGAAGAGGAGAACAAGGAGAGGGTCAAGAGGGAAATGGTCATGTA
Organism: Oophaga sylvatica; assembly: GCA_033576555.1. Taxonomy (NCBI): domain Eukaryota; kingdom Metazoa; phylum Chordata; class Amphibia; order Anura; family Dendrobatidae; genus Oophaga; species Oophaga sylvatica. The sequence goes on from JARQOD010000005.1 coordinate 81,127,351, forward strand.
CTCCATCATGGTGGCCTTCTGGCTCCTCAATAGCTGGTTTTGGTTCAGACGTTAAGACCTTGCCACTTTTAATGCTAGAGACTGCACCGAGATCATACAAAGAGACCCACCGAACCTCACAACTACGCAGACCGCAGTGGGAGAGACCAACGCACGGCACAAATCATCAGCCCAGCGTGGGAAGCCGACATCCCTTCCCTGCAGCTGTGCCGCAGACAGCGCATTCAGTTCTGCCTGTTACTGGGCTCATGTAAAAATCATTTTTTCCCATCAACCGTATTACGCTGGAGTGAAGTCTGTGTCGTCTCCCAAAGCCTTCTTTATACATCCAGCATGCAAGAATCATTCCTGACATATACGACTCGTGGACTTCTATAGGTTTCTGTTCTAAGCTGTGGGACTGGGATTAGATGGTTAGAAGATGATATCACTATAGCACAGAGGGAGTCATGTGAAACCCCCCAAAAAGTTAAAAGGCAATCGCAACGAATCTCCACCATAAAGGAAAGTGGTTTATAGCACAATCGAGCGCTTATACATCTCTTCTAGATGTGACAGAGTTTATCGGTATTTTGGGGTTGCCCAGAAGTGCAGAGTCCCATTATTAATACTTGTGCCTCATGCCATTTTGTGCATTGTTGTAGTGATTGAAAGGATTGTCTCTGTATGTGTATATTGGGATATGCTGAGGACATGAAGACAAATGTAGCTAGATCTAGGCCAGATTTACATTAGAAGGGTTTTTTTATATGTATTTTTATTTATTTATTTTTTACAAAGGGCAGGTGTAAGGAAAGCACATACTTTTGGTTACATTTCAAGCTGCCCACCTTAAACTGCATGTGTACATTTGCCCCCTTGCTGGTATAGCTCGTCACTAGAGGATTTGTCTATTAGCCATCTCTCCTTTTTGAAAGGGACTGTTCAGATCTAAGAAAATATGGAAGCTCACATTGACAAGATTAAAGATCAGAGTTGGGAAGCTCTCAATAAAATGAAAAAGGTCATTATTAAAAAAAAGCAGAATAGCTAACATTGTATATATTCAAGAAACTTAAATCATATATATGGGATACTATGGATAAATTGGAGGAGTAAGACTGGAGGACCAGGTTTTCTTGGTATCCTTCGATGTCGTTTCCCTCTACACATCTATTGAGCATAATCGGGGATAGCGGCGGTATCAAAAATGCTTGATAAAGAAGATAGCTTTTCTGTGGAAGGAAAGAAATTTATCCTCACAATATTAGAAAAAATTTTGAGACAGAATTATTTCCTGTTTGGTAATGATTTCTACTTGCAGTGTAGAGGTACAGCAATGGGGGCCGATATGGCCCCCGCTTATGCTAATCTGGTTATGGGGGTCCTGGAGGAGGATCTTATCTGTGTCCCACCACTTTCGACATGTGTCGAGGTGGTGGAGATACATAGATGACGTCTTCCTCCTTTGGACTGGGACCCAACAGGAATTGGAGGCCTTCTATACATTTCTTAATCAGATAGATGAAACTATCAAATTTACTATAAATTTTTCCAATGAGGAATTACAATTCTTGAATGCATTAGTTAAACAAAAGAATGGAAAATTGGTTACAACATTATATGTGAAGGAAACGGACAGGAACAATCTATTATTATATAATAGTCAACATCCAAAGAATATGATCAATTCAATCCCATTGAGTCAACTATTAAGGACGTATAGTACATGAAACGGAAGGAGTCGATGTGACACTTGATTCTATGATTGAAAAATTTCAAAAAAAGGGGATATCCAAGCAATCTATTGAGAATGACTAGAGATAGTGTACTCCAAAAAACAGATTGGAATTATTGGAAAAACAACGTTCCAATAAGGAATTGGAGAGGATCCCATTTGTCTCCAGATTTACTGAAGAGAGTAGAGATAAATCTAAAATAATTAGAAAACATTGGGGAATGCTAACAAAATGTCTCCCTGAAATTGAGGGGTACAAATTTCCCCCTCTTTTTTCTTATAAAAGAGCAAAAAACGTTAGAGATGTTTTGATTAGATCGGATATTGGACCTTTAAAAAAAACTACGCAGATGTCTTTAACAGGTACAGCAAGAAAGGGGTGTTACCCCTGTTTGAACTGCATTAATTGTAATCAGATGATTAAGGGAGCACAATTTGTGCATTATGAAACAAATAAGGTGTACCGTATAGACCACTTCTTAACGTGTGATTCTGAGTATATAGTTTATTTACTAGAATGCCCTTGCAAGTTATGGTACATAGGCGAGACTACATGTGACTTTAAAACTCAAATAAGTCAACATAAATACACAATTAGGAAGAAAAGAATGGATCTTCCAGTTTCAAAACATTTCACTGAATTAAAACATACGGAAAAACAATTAAAGTTCAGATTAATACATGCGGTCCCTATACAGAGGAGAGGGGGAGATAGAGTTGGTCTCCTGAAGAAAAAAGAATTGCAATGGATATATGAACTTAATACTTTGAAACCTAAGGGTCTAAATGTAGACTTTAAACTTAATTTTGCAACCCAATAGGGTATCCGCTTATTTATCCATTTGTAGTTATAGATTATGGTCGGTAAATATTAGTGATTTCGTGATATAATGTTTCTATATTTCCTTATTTTTCTTTGTAGATATTGATATCGAGAAGAGAAACTGATATCTGGGGAGCTAAGTTTGAGATGGAGGACGCATTCAGGAAAATGAATTTTTTTCTGTTATTTTTTCTATATTTTTTTCATACATTTGCGCAGAGTCCCTTGTATATAGTGCTCAATAAAAAACTTGAACTTCATGAATGTCTGTTGACATATCTTTATTGTAAATGGAATTCTAACTAGTCGAAGGTTCTGTACTGGGGATCGAACATCTCCATCTTAAGACATTGGGGTTGAGGGATCCGTGCCACAAAGGGTGCGGAATACCTCCCCCGTTTGTCATAGGTAGTGGGAAGTGACCCAACAAAGGGAACTGTTCCACTTACCAGGGTGGACAAGATGGGTATATCTCCATTTGAGTACGAACCGGACTAATGTATTTCAGTCATTTTGGATTCTATGTCTGACGGATAGACATAGGTATTATTTCTGGAAAAAGTGAGCAAAAGCTATATCAGACACTAAGAAAGAGTCATACATGAGGATTCGTTCATATTAATTTTTTTTTTGAGCAGACACAAATGCACAGACTGCATATTCTGAGAGTTTGTGCAGTCTGCCACATCCAAGATGGCACCTCGGCACTGACACTGCCGTAGTGCGCATGCGCAGTGTGGAAAATGCCACACAGCAGTTTTGATTGGCTGTAGGCCAGTGAAACATTCAATTACATAGGAGACATGCGCAGAGAGGTAGTATGTGAGACCAACATGGCGATTTCAGCGTCCTCCATGTGCAGCATAGCTCCTCTGGATAAGCGAGTACCTCTGTACATAATTTTTGATCACAGCTGTTTGTGCTTTGCTAATATGGGTAATCAGTGAGTGATATGTATAATATATAGAAATACAAAAGAGTACACAGCTGTTAAGTGTCATGTAAGGTGAATAAGAGGTATATATGACATTACTGTAAAATATGAATACATTCTATGAGATTATATGCTTGTATTTAACTAATTGGGTATAAAGTGGTTGTGAGACATAGACCCTATAAAAAAAACCACATTTGTATGTTAGACACTGCTTGAGGAAGGCTCATGGAGCCGAAACGTTGCTGTCACATGTGGGTATAATAAAATATCCATTTTTTTCTATCTACCTGTGGAGTGCTGCCTATTTTTTGGAATAACATTGTATATATATATATTTTTTTTCAAGCAATGTAAGCTACGTCTGCTGGTGTAGCATGGTCACGTGCCAGTATGACACTAAGGTAAAGTGAGGACCTATTCCACTACAAAGGTTTGCCTCTCCCTCCCCTATTGTATTTTCTTAATAGATATCGACTGAAAACCTGAGAATAAACCAATGGCTTGGCCTTCTTTGCATGTCCTAAATAGGAATTCTTAACATTTTCTTAAAAGAAATGCTTAATTGTGGCTATATTGATCTCGACCAGGGTCGGGCAGTACTAAATGTATTATTTATTTCTCATACATTTAAGGGGTTTTCGAAGTATTAAAAGATAATATATTTAGAGCATGTAAAAACATATTAAAGAGCAGTCAGATGACTTTATAAATCGGACCGAGATCGGAACGCAGTCCACGGACTGGCTGGTGGCTTTTCCCACCAGAGCTGGAAGGGCTTCATTGATGTCTCAGTCCGGTTTATATGACTCCCTTAAAAATAAAATGTGCTCTCCTGTTAAATCCCCTTTGTCCCAGCTCTCCTGCTCCAGTCCCTGATTATTTCCCTATAGCAGTGGTGTCACGTACACCCCTATGATGGCCACAAGCCACTCTTGCTAGCCTCAGTGGTCTCACCTGGTACACCGATGTACGGCACGCCATCGCTGCAGTAAGGTAGATCACTGGAGGAGGGGTGCTCAGATTTATTGATGCCTGAGGGTTGACTGTTCTCTCTCTGCCCTTATCTTGTGTTTGCCATCTGTAAGTGTCTCCCAGAACATGCATGTCTATCTGCCCTTCTTCTCATATATCTGATTTATTTTCTTCTGCTGAGACTTTTGTGGATTTTTGCTGTGTTCCTCCTCATTTTCCCTTTCACTCTCTCTTGAGTAGATTCCTGTCTGGTGTGTAGACCTCCTCATCTCTTGCTTTGCCTCTTCCATTGCTGTGCTCGCCCTAATGTCCATATTAGCAGTCGTATGTATCCACCTTTCTCTGTCACACTCGCACACGGTCTGACTTCTGTGTTTCTCTTTGCTGCTCTCCTCCGGTCAGCCCAACTCCACCTGCCCCCACAGGCCGCCCGAACCCTGCTCCCCGCAGATGGAGCAGATCTTTTCTCTGCCCGTGGCATTCTGTCGCTCATCCAGACCTCCACCCGCAGGGCTTATCAGCAGGTCCTCGATGTGCTGGATGAAAACCGCAGGTGAATGTCTCCCCTGTTCCCTGTCCAACCCCTGCAATGCATTCAGATAATTCTCCTCCGTTGTGCACATTTGTGGCTCCAGTCCTTCTAGTTATTGAGTGATTCCTGTCCTTCTTGTCTTCACTTTCCCTTCTGTCCTTGTTTTCTTCCTAATGCTCCAGGCCAGTCTTGTGTGGAGGGTCTTCAGCCTCTGCTCCTGCTCCTCCTCATCATCATCATGATAATGCAAGGTAATGAATACAATTTGCCGGTGCGCTGCTTGTCCATCACGGTTTGTCGCAATGGGAGCTGCAAGTTCTCCTTGTTCAGGGCTGGGTCAGTGGCATGTTTGTTTGACTGGAGCCACTTTTATTGGACTTTTTCATGAGCTACATAGATATTCTAACACCATTGTAAAGTAAGTAAGAGCTTAAAAGTAACTGGTGTTACTGGTGCCACTTTTATAATGCCACTTCTAGGAACATTCTGCTTTGGTATATGTATGGCTTTTCTATTTTAAAAAACTTTAAGTATATTTAATAAATTGCTAGCTTTAACGAGAACTTTTTGTGTACTTGTTTTCATACGTGGGTTTGTTGATTAGTTAACCTAAGATAGAAACAAAATGAACATATGCCCTGCTGTAAGTAAAAGCAATAGTGCATATAACTAACAGGTTACTTAGCAAACACTGTTTTTGATTAAAACAAAGCATACAAACTCCTACACATTGCACGTATGCCAACTTATACTCCCGTTCACGTCTTTCGGTTTTGTTAAATAAGTATTTAAAGTCAACAAAAAGTCATAATCCTCATCAAACTATGTTCCTGTGGCATATCAAATATACTGCAAAAAATGCATACCGTTGTACTATAGCCACGGTGAATATCCCAAGCAGATAAACTATCCATCTGACCCAGTCCTTATTGTCCAGCGACCCTATAATTCACTGGTATGATTTGATTATTTATTTTAATGCAAAAGCTTTGAATTTGGATAATAATCCTTCATGAACCTGCTGCTTTAATTTGGCTGGAATTAATTTTTTCCCCTCATTGCTGCATGTTACATCGTTCTTTCTAATTACTTGGTTTTGTGACATTTGCTACAAAACATCACTTCACACCTCCAACATAGAGCATAAAATTGTGGAAAAAAATCTCTCCAAACATCAGTGTAGTCCATAGATGGATACAGTTAGGAAGCAAAACAGAGGCCCTACTCACATGATGGCTAGCCTGTGCTTAAGGACGCAGATGACGATCGCATCTCAACACTCGGACCTGCCGGCAGCTCTCCCCACCTGAGTGTGACAGCTATATAGAAGTATATGATGTCACTCCCTGGTCAGGAGAGCTGCTGGCCATTGCGAGTGTTGAGATGCAGTCTTTGTCTGTGTTACACAGCCGTGTGACTACACCCTATAAGAACTTGTGATGTACACATTATAGAGGTGTCTGTCACCCATGAGCGATAATGATACGTAACACATGCCAGGAGTTCTTCATAAGGTATGCCCATATAGGTAATGGGTGCCACTGTTGGGCACTGGTCACACATGGGTATGTCATACATGGGTTAGCTGCACATTATACATTTTTATTTACAGGACTGGAAGGATAAAATAGTGTAGTGCACTAACGAAAAGGTTTTTTTTATGTTCCATCACATACTTGTAAGATAAAGGTAAAAAGGATGCGCTTTTGGCCTCTTGACTAATAGAGCCCTATAGCTGTGTGCACAAAATGAAAAGGTGACATGAACAGCCCCAAATGTGTAGTAATGTCACCCCAGAATATTGAGGTCCTCACATTTAGAGTAGTGTATGCATTGTGATATACTCAATGACTATAGGATAATTGGGGGGTGGTCCCACAGCTTGGTACCCCAGGAGCTGGTTAGTTACAGCTCACACCTTAAGCCTGAGAATAAAAGCATCTAAGCAGAAGTAGGATTCTGAGACTAGGTACACGCAGCGATTCACTAGTCATGGCACGAAGCCTCGATCACAAGTGCTGCTTTGCCCCTTTTTTTGGTAATGCTTGTATACATTACTCTTCTGTAGGTACGCAGTTTCATCGTTGGATGCCACCATGGAGGGGACACCAGATGACCTGTCACTAGTGGATGCAGCGTCGCTTAGAAGACAGGTCAGTCATGGTGACGTATGGGTCTATCTGTTTCATGACTCTTCTCAAGTGGAGATATTCTATATTAATCTCTGAGTGGGAGATACAGAGAGGAATAGGAATGTAGGAACAGGGAGCAGTTTCACCATTTTGATGCCATTTAGGTTCCCGTTTCACCCTTGTAGTAAGATGGGAAGAAGTTACTTTACTAAGACATGTCCTGGTTGTCAGAGCTGGTTTGGCTCCTGTTTAGTGACTTTATTACCAGTCCCCATGCTCCGTCCTTCTGCGTCTCCTCGTACCGTCTGCTCTCGCTGCTTGGATTCAGAGTACGGAATTGGGGCCGATAAAGTGTCTTTTGTAAAGACATGTATGAAGGATCCAGATGTGAAGCAGGTGGGTTGCATAGATTGGGGGGCTTCAGGTCAGTACATATGTCTACAACCTGGGACACAATAGGTGTTATATTTCTGTAAAGACTGCCTCTCTTTTCCATGAGTTGTGTTTTACTATTGCAGCTTAGCTCCATTCACTTACAGGGATTTTCTCATGCATTTGCAGCTAATCACCCAGGGTCCTGCTTTTGGCAAAAAAAAAACCAACAAATTTTAGCAAGGGAAGCCATGTTTAGCCAACCAGATCCCTTTGAGCAGTCGAAGAAAGGAAATGTAGTAGTACAATCCAGGCATTATTTCAAGGTGTACTCAAGGTAAAAGGGGTGGAGAACTATAAAACTATATGGCTATAAAAGGGCTGTTTTTTATTTTCTATAAGCCATTATTCCCAACAGAGCAGTTAGCCATCCATGTGTATATCGCAGGGCCACATTGGGCACAGCAGGGCCACATTGGGCACAGCAGGGCAGCATGTGGACTGGCTATTATTTTACGCCCATCATGTGGTTAGCACAGTCGCAAACTTTACCGGGTGAGGGTAAAGCAGTTTCGGTGTAAATTTAGACCATTGTAAAGCTCAGGGATAACTTCTATTTATTCCATATTTAGCAATGCTTTCATTGCTTTAAAGAGAATTTGTCGCCAGGTTTTTGCTGCCGTATCTTAGAGCAACATTAAAGGAGTTGTTCTTTTACAGGAAACTTTTCCCAATTGGCTTTAATAAAGCAAGTGTTCTTTACTTACCCAGCCTAGGTTCAGCCCAGCGCCATTGCTGCTTCCCCAGCCTGTTACTTGCCTGCAGCGTGATGTCATGTCGACAGTGCTGCAGCCAATCACAATAATTCTGTCTTACAGTAGCAAAGTTTCTTAACTCTGTGATTGGCTGCAGCGCTGTCGAATTGTCGCCACTGCAGCAAGTAATAGAAACTGTGGCAGAGGCGGAGACTCCGCGCTGGATCTCTGGAAAGTAAGTAAAACACTGCATTAAAAAAAAAAAAAAAACATTAACTATTTGCTAGGGCAAAAGTTTACTGAAAGTGTACAAACTCTATAAATAGTGATAGAGAACCTGATCCCTGTGTCAGTTACTGGGCTTCTTGCTGTCATTTTGATAAATCACTGTCCAACCATGGGAGCTATTTTGCTCAATAAGTTCCTGCTTTTGCAGTCCTCCCTATTTACGAGTAATGGCTAACCCCACAACCCACCATTCATGAGCAGCTTTCTGCCTATGCGTAGTGTAAACAGTGATGCAGGAGTTCTACACAGCTTATCATTGTGAGAACTAGAAGAAAAAAGTATCAAAATGAAGGCAAAAGGCTCAGTAATTGATATACTGCTGGAATCAGGGTCCCTATTTGATACTGCCCTCAGAATGGGAAGCATAACCTGGTATGAAGGATGATGTGTAAGTCCGCCAATTACTGACTGAATGAACTGGGCAATTAATAGGCTACTGTCAGATACACACAATGTTACCAGGTTATCTCTAAATTCACAGATAATCAAGCTGAACAGACGTCTTCTCCTCCTGGAAGAGGAGAACAAGGAGAGGGTCAAGAGGGAAATGGTTATGTACTCCATCACGGTGGCCTTCTGGCTCCTCAACAGCTGGTTTTGGTTCAGACGTTAAGACCTTGCCACTTTTAATGCTAGAGACTGCACCGAGATCATACAAAGAGACCCACCGAACCTCACAACTACGCAGACCGCAGTGGGAGAGACCAACGCACGGCACAAATCATCAGACATGATGACAAATGTAGCTAGATCTAGGCCAGATTTACATTAAAAGGTTTTTTTTATTATATGTATTTTTATTTTTTATTTTTTTTACAAAGGGCAGGTGTAAGGAAAGCACTTACATTTGGTTACATTTCTAGCTGCCCACCTTAAACTGCATGTGTACATTTGCCCCCTTGCTGGTATAGCTCGTCACTAGAGGATTTGTCTATTAGCCATCTCTCCTTTTTGAAAGGGACTGTTCAGATCTAAGAAAATATGGAAGCTCACATTGACAAGATTAAAGATCAGAGTTGGGAAGCTCTTCAATAAAATGAAAAAGGTCATTATTAAAAAAAGCAGGAGTAGCTAACATTGTATATATATATTTTTTCCAAGTAATGTAAGCTACGTCTGCTGGTGTAGCATGGTCACGTGCCAGTATGACACTAAGGTAAAGTGAGGACCTATTCCACTACAAAGGTTTGCCTCTCCCTCCCCTATTGTATTTTCTTAATAGATATCGACTGAAAACCTGAGAATAAACCAATGGCTTGGCCTTCTTTGCATGTGCTAAATAGGAATTCTTAACATTTTACTTAAAAGAAATGCTTAATTGTGGCTATATTGATCTCGACCAGGGTCGGGCAGTACTAAATGTATTATTTATTTCTCATACATTTAAGGGGTTTTCAAAGTATTAAAAGATAATATATTTAGAGCATGTAAAAACATAATAAAGAGCAGTCAGATGACTTTATAAATCGGACCGAGATCGGAACGCAGTCCACCGACTGGCTGGTGGCTTTTCCCACCAGAGCTTGAAGGGCTTCATGGATGTCTCAGTCCGGTTTATATGACTCCCTTAAAAATAAAATGTGCTCTCCTGTTAAATCCCCTTTGTCCCAGCTCTCCTGCTCCAGTCCCTGATTATTTCCCTATAGCAGTGGTGTTACATACACCTCTATGATGGCCACAAGCCACTCTTGCTAGCCTCAGTGGTCTCGCCGGGTACACCGATGTACGGCACGCCATCGCTGCAGTAAGGTAGAGCAATCACTGGAGGAGGGGTGCTCAGATTTAACAGGTGAGCAATTCTTACTTTCATTTTATCCCATTCCTTGCTCTTACGCATTTCTTTTAAATCCTGAACAAACCCATTCAATCTTCATGTCCTGGATGTAGGAGACGGTGTGGCAGGACATAGGGAAACAAAGAAAAACTTAATTTAACCAGTTTATATTTTAATATGTATTTAGTAGAACTAGTGTGATCTGCTCTTAGTGTATGTAGAATGTGTTAAATATTGACTCAAAGTTGAAGATTGGATAGAAAAAGGATCCACTGTACATGTAACTGGCAACACAGAATGCAATGTGCGTGGTGGGACGTCAGGGTGGGGGAGCACTGGGGCTTTGAAGGTTTTTGTGTAGAAATTATTTTATAGCATTTTCTTGTTTTGTGTGGTTTGCCTCTTTTTGTTATGTTTTTACGTCCTGCTTGTCAGTTATACAATAACTGATCTAACTGTACAGAAGAAAAATAAAGTTATAACAAAAAAATGTTTTCTTTGTCATTGCTGAGAGGCAGATAAACACTTCTTTTTGTGAGCGTGCATTTATTGACCTCCGCCTCTAGCCGTGGAGGCACAACACAATCACTTCTTTGAATTAGGGAGATCATCACAAGCGTATCTTATTTTTGGGTTGGGTTCAGTCAAGCATGTGAAAAATAGTCAGGTTTTCATCCAGAAAAAATGGAATAAGTGTCGGTGACAATATGGATGAAAGTCATCCGTGTGTCATTATTTTACATCCATATGAAAACCGTATAGCTTCCGTTTTTATACATCAGCAATATAAATACCGTTCCCTATGTTAATTGCAATATTTTTTTTACAAAATTAGTTTCCTTCACATGGACTCTTGGTCTGTGTGTATGAATGTGAAAAACAAAATTCCCCTCTGTCATCTGAACAGCCCTACTGAATTAAATTAGTCGATGTATGGTCCAAAGTCGAACGTGGACAGCACACGTACATATAATCTTCTCATCCGAATGAGTCCTTAAAAGAATTGTCAGTTTTTCCATCACCCATGACTGCACCGCTAGAGAGAGGATCCGCCCTTCAAGGACAGGAAACCTACAAGATAAAAAGGGCGGCTCCTCTCTCCACATCAGTTCGTTTCCTGTCCCTGATGGGAAACCCTCAAGATGAAATCTTAAGAAGATTAGAAATGGATGCCTGGGTCGGATGATTTTTTGGCAGGCAGTGGTCTGCTGCATCCATCACCAGGTGCCGGTAGTCGCCTCGGGGGCCATGTCTCACCATGCCCTCCCTGAACAAAAGCATGGCCACGACTCGTGAGGCGATGCCGGGGTGAAAAAAATGCTCGGAGGCCACGTTTTGCTGTGCTCTCCCTGTTGAGAGTAGTGGCCATGCAGTCCGCGAGGCAACGGTGCCCGGGTGAATGACAAGCCTCGGAGGCCCCATCCAGCGTGCCCTCCCTATTGCAGATGGTGGCCAAGCAGCTCATAAGGCACATCAGTGCTCGGGTGAAATAGGACTGCGTCTGGCTGTGCTCCTTGGGCAGTGAGGACCTGAGAGATTTCCTACCACGATTCCGGGTCCAGGTAAGGAAGCCTCCGAGAGGTGTCATGACACTTGAACACGTGGAGGCAATGCTCCCAGGCTGGGAATCTGGCACCTGCGCAGTGAGGAAAGCAGAGGAGGGAGATGAGGGACAGGCGCAGAGATCCTCACTGCACAGACGCCAGATTCCCAGCCCCGCAGTGTGAATACATCATAACACCCTGCGGGGCGGGATCTGGGGTCGCCGCTACATGAAGCGCCGCTGGTGATGTCGCAATGATTGGAGGGGGGGGGATGATGGTGGCCGCTGACACGGGGAGAAGACATACCTCCCTGACACAATAGCGGTATGTCGGACAGATTATAAGGGTGATTTTCCACGATCAGTAAACGCTGCGTGTTTGGCGCTGTGCGCTGGCGCAGCGCCAAACACGCAGCGTCCAGATGTTACAGCATAGTGGAGGGGATTTTAAGAAATCCCGTCTCCACTATGCGTAACAACACGCAGGTGGGAGACCTGCGTAAACGGACATGCGGCGCGTCTTTTCAGACCGCAGCATGTCCTCGCGTGTTGCGGCGACGGTGCGTCGCCGCAACAGAATTTAACACAGGGCTATGTAGCCCTGCGTTCTTTCCGGAGGTGTTCCGGAGGTGTCCTGAACACCTCCGGAAATAGCGCGCGTCAGAAAGGGGGCGGGGCTTAGACGGAGCGGAATTTCCGCTCCGTCCAAAGCGCTGTGGTTCCGGACCGTGGAACCACAGCTTTAAAGTGTATATTTCAGCGTTCCTAGCGATCAGAAACATAAGAGCCACCGTCACAGAATGCAGCCTTAGTGCTGCTGAAGGCTCTATTACTTATAAAGGCCCTGAGGGACTTGAAAGGGACCCTGTCAGCACAGGATGACTGCCCAATCCAAGCACCGTGCACCTGGGAGGGGCCGATCGTTTATATACACCCTCACACCTGCTTGGTTTCCATCCCAACCTCTTTGATTGACAGCTCTGACTTCATAGCCCTAGAGCTAGAGGGAAGCTAGTGAGGGGGAGGTGTAGAACTGGCCCCGCCATGAAGCACCGGGAGCCACACCAGTGCGGGCTGTAGGGCTCCGAGGGGACGTCGTACGTCAGATCTGGCAGTGCACAATGTCACAGCGTCCATGGTTCCCCTGGTTATTCCTTTATTTCTACCTCACATCTGTAATCTTTCTTCACATAATAAATACACCCTGCCAGACATGGAGAGGTGGTGGGTTACATGTAACACTCCGTGGGGTGACCGGAGGATAGACGCCGTGTACCGCCACGGGGGGAATAAATAATCAGTGTGACGTGCCTCCAACCAGTGACTGACTGCTTTCTGTATAGCGGCTAAAAACTGCGCGGAATGGTAGTGCTCGGCACCATGTTCTCAGGGGAAGTGTGTAACGGTTGCACCGCTCACCCTTCCTGAACATCACAAGGTCCCGTGTGCAGGAGCGCGGTCAGTAGGAACCTGCCTGGATCATGTCCTTGTTGCTGCTGGGCCTCCGCTCTCTGGCGGCGACAGGGCTCCGCTGTCCGCCGGTGCGGGGGAAGAAACGCTGGCTGTGGCCCTACCTCAAATATCTGAAGAAGAAGGCGGAGCTGGAGGGTCCTCCACTGCCGGTGCCAAGGTGAGGAGCAACACCGCACTGCAACCCCCGCACTGCAGCTCAATCCCTGCAACCCCTGCACTGCAGCTCAATCCTGCACCCCGACTGCAGCTAATCAGCTGTCAGCCACTGCTGTGTACCTGTCCTGTGATCCTGTCAGACACTGAGCTGTACCTGTCCTGTGATCTGCTGTCAGTCACTGAGCTGTACCTGTCCTGTGATCCCCTGTCAGTCACTGAGCTGTACCTGTCCTGTGATCCCCTGTCAGTCACTGAGCTGTACCTGTCCTGTGATCCCTGTCAGACACTGAGCTGTACCTGTCCTGTGATCCGCTGTCAGTCACTTAGCTGTACCTGTCCTGTGATCGCTGTCATACACTGAGCTGTACCTGTCCTGTGATCCCCGTCAGCACTGAGCTGTACCTGTCCTGTGATCCCCTGTCAGTCACTGAGCTGTACCTGTCCTGTGATCCGCTGTCAGTCACTAGCTGTACCTGTCCTGTGATCCCTGTCAGACACTGAGCTGTACCTGTCCTGTGATCGCTGTCAGTCACTGAGCTGTACCTGTCCTGTGATCCCCTGTCATCACTGAGCTGTACCTGTCCTGTGATCCCTGTCAGACACTGAGCTGTACCTGTCCTGTGATCCCTGTCACACTGAGCTGTACCTGTCCTGTGATCCGCTGTCAGTCACTTAGCTGTACCTGTCCTGTGATCCGCTGTACACTGAGTGTACGTCCTTGATCGCTCGTACTGAGCTGTACTCCTGTGATCCCTGTCAGACACTGAGCTGTACCTGTCCTGTGATCCGCTGTCAGACACTGAGCTGTACCTGTCCTGTGATCCCTGTCAGTCACTGAGCTGTACCTGTCCTGTGATCCGCTGTCTAGTACTCTGATGCTGTAACTCTGTCCTGTGATCCCTGTCAGACACTGAGCTGTACCTGTCCTGTGATCCCTGTCAGACACTGAGCTGTACCTGTCCTGTGATCCCTGTCAGTCACTGAGCTGTACCTGTCCTGTGATCCCTGTCAGTCACTGAGCTGTACCTGTCCTGTGATCCCTGTCAGACACTGAGCTGTACCTGTCCTGTGATCCCTGTCAGACAATGAGCTGTACCTGTCCTGTGATCCTGTCAGCACTGAGCTGTACCTGTCCTGTGATCCCTGTCAGTCACTGAGCTGTACTGTCCTGTGATCCCTGTCAGACATGAGCTATACTGTCTGTATCGCTGTCAGTCACTGAGCTGTACCTGTCCTGTGATCCCTGTCAGTCACTGAGCTGTACCTGTCCTGTGATCCCTGTCAGACTGAGCTGTACTGTCCTGTGATCCGCTGTCAGACACTGAGCTGTATCTGGCCTGTGATCCGCTGTCAGACACTTAGCTGTACCTGTCCTGTGATCCCTGTCAGTTACTGAGCTGTACCTGTCCTGTGATCCCCTGTCAGACACTGAGCTGTACCTGTCCAGTGATCCGCTGTCAGTCACTGAGCTATACCTGTCCTGTGATCTGCTGTCAGTCACTGAGCTGTACCTGTCCTGTGATCCCCTGTCAGACACTGAGCTGTACCTGTCCTGTTATCCCCTGTCAGACACTGAGCTGTACCTGTCCTGTTATCCCCTGTCAGTCACTGAGCTGTACCTGTCCTGTGATCCCCTGTCAGACACTGAGCTGTACCTGTCCTGTGATCCCTGTCAGACACTGAGCTGTACCTGTCCTGTGATCCGCTGTCAGTCACTGAGCTGTACCTGTCCTGTCATCTGCTGTCAGACACTGAGCTGTACCTGTCCTGTGATCCCCTGTCAGACACTGAGCTGTACCTATCCTGTGATCCGCTGTCAGTCACTGCTGTGTACCTGTCCTGTGATCCGCTGTCAGACACTGAGCTGTACTGTCCTGTGATCCGCTGTCAGTCACTGAGCTGTACCTGTCCTGTGATCCCCTGTCAGTCACTTAGCTGTACCTGTCCTGTGATCCCTGTCAGTCACTGAGCTGTACCTGTCCTGTGATCCTGTCAGCACTGAGCTGTACCTGTCCTGTGATCCCAGTCAGACACTGAGCTGTACCTGTCCTGTGATCCCCAGTCAGACACTGAGCTGTACCTGTCCTGTGATCCGCTGTCAGACACTGAGCTGTATCTGGCCTGTGATCCCTGTCAGTCACTGAGCTGTACCTGTCCTGTGATCCGCTGTCAGACACTAGCTGTACTGTCCTGTGATCCCTGTCAGACACTGAGCTGTACCTGTCCTGTGATACGCTGTCAGTCACTGAGCTGTACCTGTCCTGTGATCCCCTGTCAGACACGAGCTGTACCTGTCCTGTGATCCCCTGTCAGTCACTGAGCTGTACCTGTCCTGTGATCCCCTGTCAGACACTGAGCTGTACCTGTCCTGTGATCCCTGTCAGACACTGAGCTGTACTGTCCTGTCATCTGCTGTCAGACACTGAGCTGTACCTGTCCTGTGATCACCTGTCAGACACTGAGCTGTACCTATCCTGTGATCTGCTGTCAGTCACTGCTGTGTACCTGTCCTGTGATTCCCTGTCAGACACTGAGCTGTACCTGTCCTGTGATCCCTGTCAGACACTGAGCTGTACCTGTCCTGTGATCCGCTGTCAGACACTGAGCTGTACCTGTCCTGTCATCTGCTGTCAGACACTAGCTGTACCTGTCCTGTCATCTGCTGTCAGACACTGAGCTGTACCTGTCTGTGATCCCCTGTCAGACACTGAGCTGTACCTGTCCTGTGATCCCCTGTCAGTCACTGAGCTGTACCTGTCCTGTGATCCCCTGTCAGACACTGAGCTGTACCTGTCCTGTGATCCCCTGTCAGTCACTGAGCTGTACCTGGCCTGTGATCCCTGTCAGACATGACTGACTGTTACTGTCAGCTGTGTATTCTGTCATTGTACATGAGCTGTACGGCCTGTGATCCCTGTCAGAACTGAGCTGTACCTGTCTGTGATCCTGTCAGACACTGAGCTGTAGCTGTCCTGTCATCTGCTGTCAGACACTGAGCTGTACCTGTCCTGTCATCTGCTGTCAGACACTGAGCTGTACCTGTCCTGTCATCTGCTGTCAGACACTGAGCTGTACCTGTCCTGTGATTGCCTGTCGGTTTGTTGAGTAATTCCTGCATGTGTTGTGGCTTTCGAACAGCTGCGAGACATGCAGCCATGGGGACTCGAACATACAGGTGCTTCTCACAAAATTAGAATATCATCAAAAAAGTTAATTTATTTCAGTTCTTCAATACAAAAAGTGAAACTCATATATTCTATAGAGTCATTACAGAGTGATCTCTTTCACGTATTTATTTCTGTTAATGTTGATGATTACGGCTTACAGCCAATGAAAACCCAAGAGTCATTATCTCAGTAAATTAGAATACTTTATAACACTAGCTTGAAAAATGATTTTAAAATCAGAAATGTTGGCCTACTGAAATGTATGTTCAGTAAATGCACTCAATACTTGGTCGGGGCTCCTTTGGCATCAATTACTGTATCAATGCGGCGTGGCATGGAGGCGATCAGCCTGTGGCACTGCTGAGGTGTTATGGAAGCCCAGGTTGCTTTGACAACAGTCTTCAGCTCGTCTGCATTGTGGGGTCTGGTGTCTCTCATCTTCCTCTTGATAATACCCCATAGATTCTCTGTGGGGTTAAGGTCAGGCGAGTTTGCTGGCCAATCAAGCACAGTGATACTGTTGTTTGTAAACCAGATATTGGTACTTTTGGCAGTGTGGACAGGAGCCAAGTCCTGCTGGAGAATGAAGTTTCCATCTCCATAAAGCTTGTTGAATAGATAATAGAGAATCAGCGGTTGGAAACAACTTGCTGATTGCTGGGGACCCCCGACGAGCCAGAGAACAGGGCTCTGGAAGCCCAAGAACCGCGTCTTGAATAGAAATGCACGCCCGAGCTCAGCTTCATTCCCTGTCTTCATTCCCTGTCGGAGATAACTGATTGCTTTATTCTGCTTTCTCCAGCAGTCCTATATAAAAATCTTGCATCTTTCCCACTGGCCTAGGCCTAATATCAGACTCCTGCTTTCTGTTGACTGACATTATCAAAAATAAGCAGACCCTAATCATTAAAATAAAAGCATTACCTGAGCATGCTTTGATCTGGGCAAAGGTCAACGAAACGGCAGAGTGTAGAGGGTGCTGTGACTTCACCTGAGTATTGGTCAGTTTTTTACCTGAGTATTTGTAAGTCAAAACCAGGAGTGGAACAGAGGAAAAGTATAATAGAAACACGTCACCACTTCTGTATTTATCACCCACTCCTAGTTTTGGCTTACACATACTGAGGTCAAATACTCTCCAAATACTGAACATGTGAACGTGGCCTTATGGATGATGGATCCTGTAATAGCGGCTGTGTATAGAGGGGTTATCTGTTATTGTAATCCTGGTGGTGATGATAATGTGAAAAGCAGGAAATGTGAGCCTCGTGTAGAGCCGAGTGACCAGTGTGAACACTGCAAGATTTCTGATTTATTTTTCAATGTACATATTGAGATGGATAATGGGGAAAATATTTTTTACAAGAAAAACACACATCACCTCTATTTTATTTAAATGAGGTTTATCTGTTATTTTCTGATGACACATCGTAAGTTGTACTTTTAGATTTGACCATGATTGGCCAGAGATGAATGTCTCCACTACAATGATGTAGCTCTGACATTATTTCGTCTCCCTCCGCAGGTCGCAGCAGCCAAACTTTGATTACCACGCGGAGATTTTCGCCTTCTCCAAGCGTCTGCATGAGAACATCTCCATTCAGCTCCTAAAGACGGCATTTGTGAGCCCTTCCTACCTGGTGCAGGAGGAGAGCAGGCGGAGGGAGCTGGGTTTGGACAGTGAAACTGCCGCTTTAAATCTACAAGACAACCAGACTCTGGCAGAAGTGGGTTCAGCCTTCACCGTGTCCTGTCTCACCAGTACTTTACAGCAGGCCTTTCCCAGCCTGCCCAGAGCTGGCCTGGAGGCCTTGGTTGACTATCTCACTAGTCAGGAGGTTATGTGTCATGTGGCTCAAAATCTTTCTGTAGAAGAGCTGGCGTTGAGCTCGGAGTGCCCCTTGTCTCCTGAGACCTTACAGAAAACCTTCTCAGCAGTGATCGGCGCTCTGCTGGAAAGTTCTGGCCCTGACACCACAGGCCGCTTTCTCCAGGTAAATCTATTGTCCTTGCGATATTCAGTCCCGTCCAGATTTCTGAATTCATTAACACAAAGTCTTTTTTTTTTTTTCTCCATTTTCTAGGATTTCCTAATTACTCAGTTGATCGGGAAGGATTTATTTGATATCTGGCCTGTAATGGACCCAATGTCGTTACTTGTGGAGCAATTATCCCAAAGAAATATTCCTCTCCCTGAGCCAAGGATCACAAGACAGTCTGGAGGCACCACTGTGCTGCCGGTATACTTTGTGGGACTTTACTGGTAAGCACTATGGGCCCGATTCATCAGAGCTTTTACTCCAGAATTGTGCCGTAAAAAGCTTTGATAAGTCGCAAAATTTGCAGTGATATTTTGTGACTTTTGGCCATTTTTGCACAGCTTTGACGAAGTGAGCATAGCTGGACCAGGATGGGGCGTGGTAAGCCCCGCTCCTCTGATTCATGACTATGACTTTATGCCTCAAATCCTACTCCAGACACTGACTGGAGTAAGGTTAATGGCGAGGCGCACGCCTCTAGTCAGACACTCCTTATTCATCAAAAAGTATCTGCCTCTTAATGAATCAGGAGTGTTTGACTACAGAAACCCCTCTTCAACACCAGCATTGTTCTCCTCGGTCTAGATGAGTTACGGTTAGTTTGTTCTCTGTTCTGCTTAAAATCGTTTTACTACTTCATAAAGCGAAGCTTAATCTTAAAGCTTTGCCATCACTTTATAATTGTTGGGGGTCCAACCCCTGGGATCCCCACTAATGAGGATACAATACTTATGTAACCCTTTGTAGTTTTTCCCCACATGGCCTGGAGACTAGGAACAGGGTGGATTGATTTAAATCACGCCGATTTAAATCATGATTTAAATCAAATGATTTTTTTCTATTTAAATCAGATCGATTTAAATCGTGATTTTAATCATGATTTAAATCACTGATTTAAATCAAAAGATTTTTTTAATATAAATCACGATTCAAATCTAAAACTTTCAATCATTGTTCAATTAACTCCACACTTCTAGCTTGGTTTCACTTTCTGTAGCTTGGTTTCAGTTTCTTTTTCCATTCAGTTGACATGCCCAAACTTGTTGGATAGTCAGTCAGCAGTACTTGGCTGTAGTAACAATCAAACTTCAGAAGTGATCTGCGTGAGCCATGGCAGGTCGTAAGAGAGACCCTATTTGGGTTCATTTTGTTGAGATGCCAGCAGAGCTTGGAAAGAAAGGTGGGAGAGCAAAGTGCAAATACTGTCAAAAGGATATCCAAGGACTTGTTTGCCGTTTGAAATCACATTATGAAAACTGCAACCAGAAGGGAAATGAAGATGTTGATAGTGATACAACTAATGTCAATGAACCCCCACAGCTTCTTATGCACCAGGACCCTAGCACTAGTGGTAAGTCTGGCAATTACAACCTATTTTAACAGACGTTTTACTGGGATGGTTAAAGTCTATGAAAAGAAAAATTTCTAGCACTAGTTCTGGAGTATAGAATTTAAATTTATGTTAAGGCAATATTTCACAGAAGATTAACGTTAAGTAAAAATAAAAGTGTGTATACGCCTATTTTTTTTTTTTATTATTGTAGGCTACAATTCACTTTTGAAGTCTGCCAAATTGACCATTTTTTAAAAAAAAACATTTTTAAAACTTTTGTGACATAATTTTTTTCAGTTGCTCTGATATTACTAGTATTACAGCAACTTCACCGGAAACTTGAGTAGCATAACTTTTGAGACAGCCCTTATAGGACGAGGACCATTACATTGTTCAAAAAGTTTGTTTCAAAATATTTTCGTTATATTTCTTCAAATACGCAGTCGAATTATATTTTTAATTACTGTGCTTTCAGGGTCAAATATGGCTTGTGCTGCACGTGACAATCAATATCTGGGTACAACTTCAACAAAGCAGCCCAACAAAAAACTTTGCATGCAAAGTGTAGAAAAATTCCTCTTAAAGACTACGACGAGCCAGAAAGAACATTTTGATGAATTAATTGCTAAATTCATATTTGCAACCAATTCTTCTTTCCGACTAGTTGAACACCCATTGTTTGTACAAATGATCGAAGGAATAAGACCAGGCTACAAACCACCAAGTAGATTTGATATCTCAGGAAAACATCTTCAGGCTGTATACGACAAAGAAAGAGCGGCTTGTACAAAATATTTGAAAGACAAAGTTGTTAACATGAGCTTGGATGGTTGGAGCAACATCCACAACGACCCCATAATTTGCACTTGTGTCACAACAGAAGATGGTGAAACTTACCTTACAGACACAATCGACACATCTGGAAATTCACATACTGCTGAATATTTACTTGAAATTGCTAAGAACTCAATTCACCAATGCCAAGAACAGTTTGGATGTAAAGTAAGGAGCTTAGTTACTGATAACGCAAGCAATGTGGCAAAAATGCGAGCGGAACTGGCACATGAGATGACACAAATGTCATTACATACGGTTGTTCTGCCCATTTGTTGCATCTTTTGGCAAAAGACCTGCATATTATTTCGGGTGTCAAGGAACATGTTGTAGAAATTGTTAAATATTTCCGCAATAATCATTTTGCACATGCAACCTACAAGGAAATGGGAGGACTGAAGTTGGTTCTACCACAAGATGTTAGATGGAATACCTTGGCTGAATGCTTGGAACTGTTTATTAACAACTGGTCAAAATTAGTGTCCATTTGCGAAACACATCGGGATAAAATTGATGCTAATATACGAAGCAAAGTATTAAATCTTGGTGTGAAGAGAAATGCCGAGGACCTTTTGGAAAGGTTAAAGCCAATATCTATTGCGTTGGATAAAATGCAGAAAGATACTGCAACCATAGCTGATGCCACAGAAGTTTGGAAAGATTTAGAAGGTTCGCTAGATCGCTTGAACCTCTCAAACAATGTAAAGGTTGCAATACACCACCGCAAGGACCAAGCATTAAAAGAAGAACACTATTTAGCCAATATCTTGCATCCCATCTACAGAGGGAAAAAACTATCTGAGGCGGAAATCAACTCTGCAATGGAGTGGCTCGCCAATACTAACCATGACATTGTGGCAACTGTGCTGAAATTGAAGTGTGAATCTGCACCATTTCAAAAATACATGTTTGCAGATAACGTCGTTAATAGTGTTGAGCGATACGATACCGCAAGTATCGGGTATCGGCCGATATTAGCTCTATCGGCCTTTCGATACTTAGTTCCGATTTTTTCGTCTTATCGGATACCGGAATCGGGATTGTCACTGTCAGTGTCCGTCGGTCGGGTCTGTCAGGAGTCAGCGGCACTTACATGGCAGAAGATCTCCGGCGGTCACGGGCTGGACTGCTTCATGGCCGCCATCATCTTTCCCCGGCGGTCACATGCAGTTTCTCGCGATAACTGCAGTGACTGCTGGGTAATCCCGGCCGTAAAGCAGTCAGTCCGATGACGTCACCGCCGGGGAAGCAGGTAATCAGCTGTGCTGCGTCGCGATGACAGGCTCTGCCTGTCATTGCGATGTAGCAGAGCTGGATCGTCGTGGGACTGTCGTTACTATGGACTGCGTCGGACAGGTGGTATACTGTTGGTTTGTTTTTTTTTCTTTTTTTACAGGAGATCGATGGCGTCGCAGGAATGAGATAGTAATAAAAGAAATGAAAACTGTGTTGTCTCTTTTATTTCATTAAAAGACTTTTTTTCTTGCTGTGTCTTTTTTTAAAACATTTAAAAACTTTGGGATTAATAATGGATCGGTGTCTTATTGACGCCTCTCCATTATTAACCGGGCTTATTGTCACCGTGCAATCAACGGTGACATTAACCCCTTATTACCCCACTTGCCACCGCTACAGGGCAGTGGGAAGAGCCGGGTAAAGTGCCACAATTGGCACATCTTTTGATGCGCCAAATGTGGGGCTGCTGTAGCCTGGTATTATCAGGCTGTTGAGGGCCAAAATCCATGGGCCTTGACAGTCTTTTAATACCAGGCCGCAGCAGTCTGCATTTTACTTGGGCTGGTTAACAAAAATAGGGGGACCCCTACGCCGTTTTTTTTTCGAGGGGATCCCCTATTTTTGTTACCCAGCCAAGCTAAGCAGACTGCTGTGGCCTGGTATTATCAGGCTTGCAAGGTCCATGGATATTGGATCCTTACCAGCCTGAAAAACCAGGCCTCAGCGGTCTGCTTCATCTGGCTGGTTAACAAAAATAGGGGGGACCCCACGCCAATTTTTTTCGAGGGGATCCCCTATTTTTGTTAATCAGCCAATATATGCAGACTGCTGTGGCCTGGTATTATCAGGCTGGCAAGGTCCATGGATCTTGGCTCCTTAACAGCCTGAAAATCCAGGCCTCAGCGGTCTGCTTCATCTGGCTGGTTAACAAAAATAGGGGGGACCCCACGCCAATTTTTTTCGAGGGGATCCCCTATTTTTGTTAACCAGCAAAGATAAGCAGACTGCTGTGGCCTGGTATTATCAGGCTGGCAAGCAGGGTCGGACTGAGCCACCGGGACACCGGAGAAACCTCCGGTGGGCCCCAGCTCCTGCGTGGTGGGCCCTGATTTGAAAGGATAGGTCGCGGGGCAGAGGGGGCGGTGGCCCCGGGCCCCGCGCTCTGAGGGGGCCCACCCGGAGCTACGCTACAGTAACTGTATCGGCGTGCACAGCACGCCGATACAGTTACATTCTGCGGCAGAGCAGGGAGAATCGATCTTCCTGCTCTGCCGCCCAGAAGCTATGGGGCCTGAACAGGCGTTGGGGGGGCCCGGTGCCAGCAGTGGGCCCCCCAACCGTCATCGGAGGGTCAGCTGTATCGGCATGGGTACGGTTGGGGCGAGGATATGGGTGTGATTAGCTGTGAAATGGGTGTGGTCGGGGCGTGGCAGCCTTTAACCCTCTTTCCTGTCTTCAAAATTTGGGAGGTATGCTGTATGACCTCCCTACAACTTCTGGGCATGCTCCTGATGAGCGCGACGGATGGTCTCCTGAGGGATCTCCTCCCACACCTGGACTAAAGCATCCACCAACTCCTGGACAGTCTGTGGTGCAACGTGGCATGGCCTAAAATTTGCTGCAGCAGGCACAGCGTGCCACAGCCTTTGTCCCTCTTTCCCTTCTTCAAAGGTTGGGAAGTATGATGGTGGGCCCCAAGAATATTTTTTCTCTGGTGGGCCCAAGGTACTCCAGTCCGACGCTGCTGGCAAGGTCCATGGATCTTGGCTCCTTAACAGCCTTAAATACCATGCCTCAGCAGCAGGGGCGTACATAGAAATCATGGGGCCCCATAGCAAAAGTCTGAATGGGCCGCCCCCCAAAAAAAAAACCCAGAGCCATTGTAAATTTAAAGTGCCAGCACAGTGAGGGGACACATTAAACAAAAAAATGTATTATGCCCCCATAGATTGTGCCCCCATAGATGCTCCATAGTATAGGCCCTTATGCTGCCGCAGCTGCTGCAACCAAAAAAAAAAAAAAGACATACTCACCTTTCGTCGCTGGGGGCCAGGTGCCGGTGTCCTGAGCAGGGGGTGACACCAGGTGCCGATGTCACCGCTCGCTCAGGGCCCCGGCACCTGAGATATTTACCTGTCCTCTCTCCACTGCTGAGTCCCGCTGTCTTCGGGGTCCTCCAGCAGTGAATGATGAGGCAGAGGGCGCGGCGCGCACTAACGACGTCATCGCGCCCTCTGACCTGAACATTGCAGCAAGAGGACGCGAGCAACGGTGGAACGGGACAGGTAAATATCCCTTATACTCACCCTTCTGCCGGCGCGGTCTGTGCAGCCCTGCTCTTCTCCCACGGTCTCCGCCGCCAGTGTTCAGCGGTCACGCGGGACAGCTCATTAAAGTCATGAATATGTGCGTATTCATGACTGTAATGAGCGGTACCACCTGACCGCTGAACACAGGCGTCGGAGACCGTGGGAGAAGAGCAGGGGCTGCAGAGACCGCACCAGGAGGGGTGAGTATATAGAAGAGCTGCGCTCCCCCGCCGACCCCCTGGTAGTACTGTGTCAGCACAGCTACCCGACCGTCGAGGGCCCCCTCACCTGTCCGGGCCCCATAGCAGCTGCTTGGTCTGCTTCATTCACGGTACGCCACTGCTCAGCAGTCTGCTTCATCAGGCTGGTTAACAAAAATAGGGGGGACCCGACGCCATTTTTTATTCGAAGGGAACCCCTATTTTTGCTAATCAGTTCCCTCTGACGTCACTGATTGTGTCCCTGGCTGACCTGAAGTGAAAGTGGAAAGCAATCAATTAAGCTTTCCACTTCCTCTCCTGTCAGCCAGGAGAGGAACTCATTCATTTGGGGGTTTACTGTGAGGCTGCAGCATTAGCTGCGGTCCCTGCAGTAAACATTAACCCTTTCTGAAGGATTACACCGTGGGACCTGACTGTGCATGGGATAGGTAAGAATAATTTTGCTTTTTTATTTTATTTTTATTACAGGAAATGGTTTTTGCAGTCAAATAAAAGATGGTCAAAAACATGTGTCTTTATTTCATTAAAATGATTTTTAATTAAAGTGTGTGTGTTTTATTTCATGCAATAGGATTAATAATTGATAGTTGTCTAATTGACAGCTCTCAATTATTAACCTGGCTTAAGGTCACCTTTCAATTGCAATGTGGCTTAACCCCATATTAACCCATTCGCCACCGCTACAGGGCAATGGGAATAGACGGGCAAAGTGCCAGAAAGGGCGAATCTAATTATAGATTTGTCTTTTCTGGGGTGTCTGGGGGCAGATGTTAGTAGCCAGGGGGGGGCCAAAAATAATGGTCCCTCTCTGGGCTATTATTATCTGCCCCCATTCGCTGGCTTTGTCTGTCTGGTTGCGAAAATAGGGCGGGAGCCCACGCATTTTTTTTAAACAATTTTACCCCTCATATATATATATATATATATATATATATATATATATATATATATATATATATATATATATATATATATATATATAGTCATGGCCAAAAGTTTTGAGAATGACACAAATATTTATTTTTACAAAGTCTACTGCTTCACTTTTTCTAATGGCAATTTGCATATACTCCAGAATGTTATAAAGAGTGATCAGCTTAACAGCAATTACTTGCAAAGTCAATATTTGGCTAGCAAATGAACTTTATCCCCAAAACACATTTCAACATCATTGCAGCCCTGCCTTAAAAGGACCAGCTAACCTCTTTTCAGTGATTGCTCCATTAACACAGGTGTGGGTGTTGATGAGGACATGGCTGGAGATCAATCTGTCATGATTAAGTAAGAATGACTCCACTGGACACTTTAAAAGGAGGCTTGTGCTTGGCATCATTGTTTCTCTTCTGTTAACCATGGTTATCTCGAAAGAAACACGTGCAGTCATCATTGCAATGCACAAAAATGGCCTAACAGGGAAGAGTATCACAGCTAGAAAGATTGCACCTCAGTCAACAATCTATCGCATCATCAAGAACTTCAAGGAGAGAGGTTCCATTGTTGCCAAAAAGGCTTCAGGGCGCCCAAGAAAGACCAGCAAGCGCCAGGACCGTCTCTTAAAAGTGTTTCAGCTGCGGGATCGGGCTACCAGCAGTGTAGAGCTTGCTCAGGAATGGCAGCAGGCAGGTGTGAGTGCATCTGCACGCACTGTGAGGCGGAGACTCTTGGAGCAAGGCCTGGTCTGAAGGAGGGCAGCAAAGAAGCCACTTCTCTCCAGAAAAAACATCATGGACAGACTGATATTCTGCAAAAGGTACAGGCAGTGGACTGCTGAGGACTGGGGTAAAGTTATTTTCTCTGATGAATCCCCTTTTC
Source organism: Oophaga sylvatica (assembly GCA_033576555.1). Taxonomy (NCBI): domain Eukaryota; kingdom Metazoa; phylum Chordata; class Amphibia; order Anura; family Dendrobatidae; genus Oophaga; species Oophaga sylvatica. The sequence goes on from JARQOD010000005.1 coordinate 81,153,776, forward strand.
GATTGTTTGGGACATCAGGAAAACGCCTCATTCGGAGAAGACAAGGTGAGCGCTACCACCAGTCTTGTCTCATGCCAACTGTTAAGCATCCTGAAACCATTCATGTGTGGGGTTGCTTCTCAGCCAAGGGAATCGGCTCTCTCACAGTCTTGCCTAAAAACACAGCCATGAATAAAGAATGGTACCAGAATGTCCTCCAAGAGCAACTTCTCCCAACCCTCCAAGAGCAGTTTGGCGATCAACAATGCCTTTTCCAGCATGATGGAGCACCTTGCCATAAAGCAAAGGTGATAACTAAATGGCTCAGGGAACAAAACATAGATATTTTGGGTCCATGGCCTGGAAACTCCCCAGATCTTCATCCCATTGAGAACTTGTGGTCAATCATCAAGAGACGGGTGGACAAACAAAAACCTAAAAATTCTGACAAAATGAAAGCATTGATTGTGCAAGAATGGACTGCTATCAGTCAGGATTTGGTCCAGAAGTTGATTGAGAGCATGCCAGGGAGGATTGCAGAGGTCCTGAAGAAGAAGGGTCAACACTGCAAATATTGACTTGCTGCATTAACTCATTCTAACTGTCAATATAAGCTTTTGTTACTCATATGTTTGCAATTATATTTCTGTCTGTGATAAAAACATCTGTCAAACACACACAGAAAAACCAGAGGGCAGCAGATTATGTGAAAATATAATATTTGTGTCATTCTCAAAACTTTTGGCCATGACTGTATATACATGTCATTGAATTTGTGACACATATATTTATATTTATAGTTCATACACTTCTACATAGTATAATAGCCGCTAATTCAATTGATGGCTTTTGTGAAAATGCAGAACCCGACATGAAATGACACTTGGTGTACATAGGGTTAACCATGTCTTTTCATGTCCTTTGCTATCTGATTTGCACAAACAATTACATCAGTCTGTGTGCAAAATTTCACACCTGTAGGGGTTAATTAAAGGTGTAAATTCGTAGCAAAAAAGTCCGTTTTTTTTACAACGAATTTACACCTTTAATTAACCCCTACAGGTGTGAAATTTTGCACACATAGACTGATGTAATTGTTTGTGAAAATCAGATTGCAAACGACATGAAAAGACATGGTTAACCCTATGTACACCAAGTGTCATTTCATGTCGGGTGCTTCTGTCTTTTCACAGAAGCCGGCTTTACCCGGCAATTGAATCAGAGGATATTTTACTATGTAGAAGTGTATAAACTATACATATATGTATATATATATGTCATAATGACATGTGTATATATATATATATATATGTATTCTATGTGTGTATATTTAGTGTTTACAAGGAAATAAAGGTTTTTTTTAGTTGCGATATTTTGTTCCCATAGACTTACATGGGACTTCCGGTATCGGAATCGGATATCGTCGATATTTAGTGATATCGGCGATACCATTCCGATCCGATATTTTTAGATATCGAGCAGTATCGCTCAACACTAGTCGTTAATGAACTAAAACCACTGGACTGGTGGAAGTCGCAATCACTTGTTCTTCCAGCGAAGATAATAAATGTAGCTACTGACTGCATCGGCTTCATCGGCAGGAGTAGAGAGATTGTTTTCTTCATTTGGTTTTGTGCACACAACAGTCCGAAACCGCTTAGGAACTGCTAAAGCAGGACAACTAGTTTTCCTATTAAAAGTCCTAAATAAACAGTAGGCTTAAAGGACTGATGTATTCACTGAAGATGTTTGCTTACTTCAAACGTTAGAGATAGGCTATTGTTAAAAAGTACTTACTCTCTGTAGTTCAATTCTGATTGTTTAATAGTGCAAATAAAAATTATTAGGTTTCATAATCATCAACTGTTTTAATATTTTTATTTGTGTAAAATAATTTGATTTGCAAAAAGACAAAGTTTTGCTTTTGTACAACTTGATTAAAAAATCCTATTTAAATCAAAAAAATCCGATTTAAATCAAAAAAAATCAGATTTTTTTGATTTTTTAAAAAAAAAATCATGATTTTTATCCACCCTGACTAGGAAGCTCTGTGCAGAGGAACATGGGGACCCCCTGATCATAAAGTGATGGAATTTCCTATCGATATGCCATTACTTTTTTTAGATGGAAAAATCATTTTGATTTTAGATAAAATATACAAGCCTTATTGTTTGGAAATCCATGCCCCATGTGCACTTGTGTTAGAAAGAAAACAAAATTTGTTATGAGAAGAGTCTTATAGTCAGATACATCATGGTAGGCGAAACTTAGCTGTAATCCTGGAGAACGTAGTCGATTTTATATCTAATTGAATTTGGTTTCAGATTACATTTCACTGGTAAGATCGAGAGCAACATTAGTGAAGACACACCACATGGGAGAAACAAGTGTGGATCTCTCCTCCAATTAATTTTAGGTGTATTATCCGTCTTCCTAAAATCCTAGTGTACAACTTAGGAGGAAATATAATCAAAATTGGTTTTGAAGGTTATTAGAGTGTTTATTATCCCCTAAAAGGCACTGTTAAAAACAAATAGCTTTGCGAATAGTCCTCATTAGCAATTTTCCACCATTTTGTGTCTGTAGCTTCTATCAAGAGATACAATGGGGAAAATAAGTATTTGATACACTGCCAATTTTCCAAGGTTTCCTATTTACAAAGAATGGAGAGGTCTGTAATTTTTATCGTAGTTACACTTCACCTGTGAGAGACAGAATCTAAAAATAAAATACAGAAAATCACATTGTATGATTTTTACATAATTAAATTGCATTTTATTGCATGAAATAAATATTTGATCACCTACCAGCCAGTAAGAATTCTGCACTTGTTTGAACTTGTTACCTGTATAAAAGACATCTCTCCACACACTCAATTAATAACACTCTAACCTTTCCACCATGGCCAAGACAAAAGATCTGTCTAAGGACACCAGGGACAAAATTGTAGACCAGTACAAGGCTGGGATGGCTACAGGACAATAGGCAAGCAGCTTGGTGATATGGCAACAACTGTTAGCACAGTTATTAGAAAATAGAAGAAACACAAGGTGACTGTCAATCTTTCTTGGTCTGGGGCTCCATGCAATATGTTGCCTTGTGGGGTAAGGATGATTCTGAGAAAGGTCAGGAATCAGCACAGAACTACATGGAGTGAAGAAAGCTGGGTCCACAGTCTGAAACATTACCATTAGTAACAGAGTACACCATCATGGATTAAACTCCTGCAGGGCACCAAGATCCCCATGCTCATTACCACGTTTGAAGTTCACCAATGACCATCTGGATGATCCAGAGGAGGCAATGCAGAATGTCATGTGGTCAGGTGAGACCAAACTAGAACTTTCTGGTATCAACTCCTTTCGCTGTGGATGGAGGAAAAAAAACGGTCAGTACAACCCCAAGAACACCATCCCAACCGTGAAGCATGGTGGGAGAAACTCATACTATAAGGGTGCTTTTCTGCAAAGGGGACCATATTGAAGGGAGGATGGATGGGGTCATTTATCGTGAAAGTTTGGCCAACAACTTCGTTCCTTCAGTAAGAGCATTGAAGATGGGTTGTGGCTGGGTTTTCCAGCATGACAATGACCCAAATCACACAGCCAGGGCAACTAAAGAGTAGCTCCGTAACTAAAGAGTAGCTCCAGGTCCTGGAGTGGTCTAGCCAGTCTCCAGACCTGAACCCAATAGAAAATCTTTGGAGGGAGCTGAAAC